>JAHLJT010008446.1:278126505-278299627 GCA_031308135.1 Acheta domesticus | reverse complement strand
TTATTCTTCTTCTTGCCGTTTTCTTAACCGCTCCATCAGTCTTTCCGGGCGCCTTAATCTTCATCTACAGTTTCTCTGTCTTTCCATGCATCAGGAGTTGGTAATTCCACTTCTCGATTGTCTTTCTGATCTGGTCATTCCACCCTGTTCTTGGTCTTCCTCGTTTCCTCCTTTCACTTGGTTGCCATTCTAAAGATCTTTTGGGGAGTCTTTTCTCCTCCATTCGCTGTACATGTCCAAACCAAGTGAGTTGTTTTCTTTTCAATTTCCTCTATAATATCATGATGTAAATTCATTATTTCCTTAGCTCTTTCATTTATAATTTTTTCCATTCTAGATATTGCTTCAGCTCGTCTGAGGAAATCCATTCCAGGGCTCTCAATTTTCTTTTCTGTTGTTCTGGAAGTTGCCATATTTCTGCTCCGTATAATGCAACACTTTCAATCATACTTTTATATGTTCTAAATTTCGTTTCTCTGCTTATATTTGGATCCCAGATCACTGGATTCAGGGCTCCTAAAATTTTCCTTCCTTTAATTATTCGAGTTTCACATTCCTTTTCATACAAACCTTGTTTCCCTATTGTCCCAAGTACTTTATGTCCTCTGCTGTTCTTATTATTTCTCCAGTTTCCATAGTCAATATATCATGTGTACTGCCTAGTGTCCAATACACTGTTTTCTCTAGATTGAGGCTTAGTCCTCATTTCTCATAATCTTGTTTTATCTTCCTAGTCATATATTCAATATCTTCCTGGTCTTTGCGCCATCAGTACCTGATCTTCAGTGAATTGTAGGGTATAAAGTGTTATATTATCATCAAGTGGTATTCCCATCCCAGAACATTTTCTTTTCCATACCTGTAACACTGCATTAACATATATTTTAAAGAGGGTAGGTGACAGACAACATCCTTGCCGTAGTCCTTTTGATATAGGAAATGCTTGGTCATCTGTTTTCCAACTTTCACCTTTCCCTTTTGATCTATGTACAATTCCTTCACCTCATTTATTAAAATTTTATTTACATTACTTTCATTCTTAACTTCCCATAACTTTATGACTGGCACACTATCATAGGCCTTTGCTAAATTAAGGAAGACCATATGAAGTTCTCTTCCTGTCTGCCATTTCTTTTGCATCACCTGGGACAAACAAAACAGGTTATCTATGCAAAAAACGACCTGCTCTAAAACCACTTTGTTCTTCTTCTTCGTACCCCTTGTATCCCTCTTCTATTAATTCTCTTAACATTCTTCCATATACCTTACTGAACGTGTTTGTCACTGCTATCCCTCTATAATTTTTCACAGATATCTTTCCTTCCTTTCTTGTATATTGGTGTTATATAAGCCATTTTCCAGTCTTCAGGTATATCGCCTTTATTGATACAGCTATTAATTAGTTTCATCTTCATCCATACTAGCTTTGGTGTTCCATTCTTTATCAATTTGCTTGGGATTTCTCCTGGACCCAGAGCCTTACCACCTTTCATTTCTTTGATACATCTCTTGACCCTCTCTTCTGTAACTGTAATTTCTCTGGCCGGAGATATCTTTTCCCTTTCTGTAGTTCCAAGAAAATCTGATCTTCCTTCATTCAGTAATGTTCTAAAATAGTCTTCCCATTTACCTACAGTTATACTTTGTATGCAGACTTTTTCCATTTGGGAGATTTGACCTGTTTTATAAACTTCCAAATCTCACTTGTTTTTGTCCCACCTATGTACATTTCTACTTTACAGCATTTACACTCCCATGATTGTTGTTTTTCTTTTCTTATCATGTTTCTAACTCTATTTCATTGGATGTTATATTTCTCCCTATTTTCCGCTTTCTTGGTACTCAACCATTTTTCATACAGTCTCTTCTTCTCCTCTATTTCCCCGCTCCAGGTCTTGAGTTATCCAATAGCTCCTCCCTCTCCTTTTCTTGTTTAAAGGTATTTCTCCAAGTGCTTCTTTAGCCGCTTGATGCTGACTATCTTTGAAGTGTTCATATATCTCCTTATTTGATCCAACTATGTTTTCATTGAGTAAATTATCCAATCTATTTTGAAATAAATATTTTATACTTGGTTGTGATAGACCCTCTATATTATATTTCCTAGCTTTACTATTTTCATTTTTGTCTCCCTTATGTTCTCTGATCTCCAGTTCTTTTTGTCTTATGGGTGGGAACATAATTTTGGCCTTCACTAGATAATGGTTGGATCTACATTCCAGGCCTCTGTGTCACCTGACGTCCATTACTTTTTCAGTTAAATACTATCTAGTGATAACGTAATCGATCACAGATCTCCTTCCTCTTACCTTATCTTCCCAAGTAAACACTTTTTTCAAATAAAAATAACAATTTAATCCACATTAGAAAGATGAATAATATTAGCAATTAAATATATATTACTATGGTAGTATCTGCCATAGAATGATGAATTTAAATAATGGAACAGGGGCAATATTTATCAATGTAAGATTAAGAAGGGAATTTAATTAGTAATTCATTTAAAATTTCAAAGAGGACAGAAGTAGATTTTAAATTGTGATTCAGATATGATGTCAAAATATTTATTAACATGATGAATAAAAATATTTATTTTTCAAATAGCTATTTCAGATAAATTTAATTGTTACATTTCCAATATTGTAATCATTGACATCTGTTTACATGTTAATATTTAAAACATTTCTCTATACAAAAAGCTGGCTTTTCTTCACATAGTGAACAAAAACAATGTTTTCTGGCATTCCTATTCGTTTGTATACTCCCTGCATGGCTTAGTTGGATTATTAGTTGCATGGTTTAGTTGGACACACTTCATTAAAGAATTTTTAAAGTAAGATACTCCTAAAATCAAATCACTATGGATTTTGTACAATTTTGCCCCAAAAATCACCCTTAGAACATCCTTGTATACAATCTAAATGCTTCTGAGGAACACCCATACCATTCTCACAGAACACGTTTGAAACAGAAAAAATGAATTGTTTGCTACAATTGCACATGAATTAAAAGATCACATAGTGAGTTGTGTCATAGTTGGCACTCAGGAAGAACATTCTGTTCCATGCACCCATTGCAAGATAACTGAATACACACTAAAACTTGAAAAATTACATATTATTTAAAAACTACCCTCACAATTCATATTAAAAATATATACAGGTTACATTGTTACTGGTTAATTTATTTAACAACCATCATGTGGGTGACTGGTAGAAATATGTGTATTGTGAGAAATCTCATAGTGTGTCAATCTAATGTGTTTTTCTCTTAACACGTTAATGTAAAGAAATTTTAATTTCTTATTTGAATATAGTATGCAGAAGTACAATGTTTTATTTTATTTAATTTTCTTGGCAGTCACATCATTTTTATTAAAGAAGAGAGTACAAATTAGAAAGATACAATTATTAAATTTTTTTAAGGAACACATTTCATTCACTATTTGAATATAACTTAAAATGAAATAAAGATCAGTACACACTCTTTTAATCTGTAACCTCAAAAATTCTTGTTTGTGAATAATCTAAACATTATTGTCAACAAAATAATGGTACACCATACCATTTCTAGGTCTGTGAATGTAAGCCACTAAAAAAATTGAAATATATTACTTTAGTGACATCTTGCAAAACATTAGGTTATTGATGTAAACACCTGATTAAAGGCACAGTATTAAAAAATAATTCTTACAAATATACCATAACATAGGTACTATCACCTTGTCAAAACACAAACAAATTGCTAGTAAAGTTATTGAAAAATTATTAAACAAGCTTGAGATTATAGTTGTCCATATTTAACAGATATCAGAGATGCAATTTTCATTAAATGAAGTACTCACTCAGACACCAAGACAGTAGGATTTATTTTTGTTATTATATCTTTATGATGACTAGGGTATAAGTATGCATTTTATCAGTCACACGATGTAAAGGTAATAGAGAAGCATTTGTAGGTATTCAAAGGCCTTTGGTTTCTCCTATACAAAATGTCCTCAATGACCAAAACTCACAGAAGTATTTTGCAGTCATCAGTCTGATAGTTCTAGACATTTTTTACTGTAACAATATCACTCCATCTTCCTCTTGGGTCCTTGTTGAACTTTTCGTTAGAGCTTTTATGAATGTAGGTACAGTATGTATATTCATCCGCAAAATTTATTTAATCAGTTCTAATATTTATCACGGTTAATTTTTTAAATTTTAGTTCTCTTTATATCTGTGTGGTCATTACTGTGATATATAGATGTAAACAAGTGTTTGTAGTGGCAGCCTTGGGAGGCTGGAAGAATAAAATAAACAGTTCCTGGATGAACTTTACAATTACACTTGTTATTGTACTATCATTGTGCATGTGAATTCGATTTACAACAATGCTTGTAGTCTCATAACAATGCTTTTTAGGCAATAATGTATCTCTTTTAAAAAAATCCGTTATGTGTATCTCAATGTTTTTCAATAGTCTTCTATTTGTGAACAGTATTTAAATTAAATATTTGCCTTTATGGGCATTGCTACAGAGTTTTGGTCAGATATCCTTAATCATTTTGTAGTAAATTAATAATTTCTGTTCTTTTCAATTTTCTCCATCAGTAAAATGACAAGTTCATGTGCAAAATCGAGGATAAGAGGGTAGTCAGTGACAGAAACAAAATTGGGAGGTGTCACTAAATCCAAAACCATGTATGAAAAATATAATTTTTGTAAGTATAAAACCAAATGTTCATGTAAATTAGAATTCAGTGATCATATTAATCATGAAGAAACATGACATTAACTCATTATCAGAGTGTTGTGGTTTAAAATACCAGAATTTAGTTGTCAAAAAACTGCTTTTTCACGGAAAAAGGCTATGAGAATTATGACTTCATTGAATGTTTAGATCTGCACTTTCCAATTGTTATGTCTAGAAATAAATATGGTTGTAATAAGGAATATGGTAATAAGGAACTAAGTAACTCCATATTTTCTTTCCAATGTTTTGGGGACAAGGAGCAAATGAAAATCAGTTTTGGTTTATTCTTATAGATTGGGATACTTGCCAATAAACTTAATGCAGGTTTTGTAGTATCAGTGCATACTTTTAATTTAATTTGTTGGTTTTCCTGATGAGTCTTAACTCAAAAATATTCATTGATTTTGCTTGGTATTTTACTCTTCAGATTGCCAAACTGAAGGAATTTTACTCTTCAGTTCGTTGAAGCAAATTTGAAAGAAGCACCTTCTTTTTTGTATGACATGATATCTTGTTGAAAGACATTTCTCCCATGAACTTCTTTCAATACAACATTCTTTACTATTTCCAAGAGATTTTGTTTTAGTAGTGGGGAACACAAACATGAAACTTCACTATCTTTCAAAAGTATTCCACAAAAATTATTGCTATTTTCTTTTGATCCATTTTTGTGTAGAAAGATTGATTTTTAATATTTATTTTGACATGAACATGACTTTCAATGGAAAAGTGATTGAAGAATTTTAGATCTTTGAGAATCCTATGTATTATTTCCTTAATCTTGACATTTGATCATCCATGCTATCTACTCTTAGGTTTCTGAGGAACTCCCTCCCATTTTTCCATTACTATAACTTTTTTAAATTTAAGTGTTAATAATTAATAAAAACTATTTGATTTTCTGTGAAATTTTATCTCATTGCTTAGCATTATTAGAATGTTGACTCATTTTCAATGTCAGGTGTATAATGCTGTAATGCACAGTTAAGAGACTGACCCTTCGAATTGATGATCAAGTATGAAGTTAAGCTATTTTCACTATTAAAACAATGATTTACAAATTGCGGAATGTTCAGAAGGGGTCCAGCTAGTTATTATCTCATAGAAATATCAGTGCTATTATCTGGTAATTGTGATGTAATTCATCTTTCCTTTCAGTCACATTTAGTTGTTGTTAGTAATTAAACACTTTTTAAGAGTTATCTATTTTGTGATGATTAAAAAGTATGCCAATATATATGTTCTTGAGGCTGTACTAGATTATAAATAGAAAGCAACAGTTTCTTTTTATAATATGTAAGGAAAGTGACTCAACGTAATAACAATGACTTCAATTATCACCACAATGCTCATATTTTATGAATTGCACATAATGATATGCAAGAGAAAACACATCATCTCTGTTCACTGTGTGCCAACTCTTTTAATACAAAACCCCAATTATAGGGTTGATTTTGAACCATAATGTATAATAAAGAGAAATGACATGACAGTCATTGCACATTTTCAAACTTACTCATATGTTACAATACAAGGCACTCATATGTCACTTACTCATATGTTAGTCTAGTCTAGTATGATAGGAGATAGTGGGTATAAAACTCAAATCATTCTCACAAGAATGTGTTAATGACAAATTCATCTCAGCCTGTTAAAGCAATAGGCCTGTAGCTGCTTATCAAAAATTTATCTTTCCCTGGTTTATGGATCAGTACAATGAAAGCTTCAGACCACTTTTTAAGGAATACATTGTGAATGAAAATCAGATTGTATACATGCAACAGATACTTTATTGCAAATGAAGGCATCTTCTTGATGAATACATTGGGGATTTCATCAGGGCCAGCACTGGTGTTTTAAGTTTGCGTATTGCTTCATGTAATTCTCACAAGATGAGGAAGAAAACAAGACAAGAAAATACGTAATTTTTTGTTAATTTTCACTAGACAGAGTTTTTAATTTTAGAGGAAACTTTATTTGAAATCATCTGAAGCACTTGCACTCAGAAATGTAATTATGTTTAAAAAAACACCCGTAATGTAAATTTTACCATCATAACTGATGTTACAAAAAATTACACTTGTTGAAAACAAATTCTTGAATAACCAATAATACATCAAAATAAAGTTTATTTCATTTATTCAGTGAATTTAACACAATCCACACAGAACATTAAAGAAAAAATATGATGCCGTTTTGAGAAAATGTTCTTTTTAATATTTTTATTGATATTAATATTGATCATTTCAATAACAATTGAATGAATTCTACGAATAGTTAATGCAGTAGTGGGTTCACTGACAGAAAAAGCAGACCGACATTTCGAAAAAAACACTATTTTCGTATCTAAGGACACCGAAAAGTGTACTTCCATTGAAATCTCGAAATCGATTGCAATATTCTGAGAAAATTAAGGGGAAATATGAAGGACTTCTTGATGAGGAAACCTCGAAACGTTTACTTTTCATTTTTTAAATTATTTTCTCTTCTGCAAATTTACAATCTGTTCATTTTTTAACCTTAAGCAAATGGTATGCACGCACGCACGCACCCACACACACACATACACACACACACACAAAACACCACCAACTAATTCATCCTAACAATGGTTATTATTAGCTTACATAATAGTGTTAATGTTTGCTTTTGAGAGACAAGGGGCACATTTAAAGAACACAATAAATTAAAGAAATTGTAGATGTTATGACTAGGGTGCGGATTGGCATGCACTAAAAATCCTGAAAATATGTACGCAAATATGCTTTAACAAATAGAAAAACATGCGAGATGGTACTTCTCCCCCATACGTCACATTCGTCACAGTTTTGACTCTTCTTTGACTAAGTAAATCAAATGAAATAATCGAAGGCTAAAGCGATGTGAAGTGCGATGTGAAGGCAGCGTGGTGTATGTGTCATGTGATGCGGCAGGCGCTGCAGCAGTCGTTGAAGCTGCTGGTGGTGCGCCACCCGTTCGCGCGCCTGCTGTCGGCCTACCGGGACAAGCTGGAGAACAGCGAGGACGGGCGCGAGCACGGCACGCTGCACTACTACCGGCGCTACGGGCGGCGCATCGTGGCGCGCTACCGGCCCGGCGGCAACGCCACCCCGCACCCAGCAGCTGCTGCGCCCCGACCAGCGCCTGCTGGAGCCCGGCCGCGCGCCGCCCGCGGGCGTCGAGCCCACCTTCCAAGAGTTTGTCAGGTGCGATTTTTCTTCTTCTTCTTCTTCTTCTTCTTCTTCTTCTTCTTCTTCTTCTCTTCCTCCTTCTTCTCTTCCTCCTTCTTCTCCTTCTTCTTCTTCTCCTCATCCTCCTACTCCTTCTTCTTCTCTTCCTCCTCCTTCTTCTCCGACTCCTTCTTCTCCTCCTTCTGCTTCTTCTCCTTCTTCTCCTCCTCCTCCTCCTCCTCCTCCTTCTTCTTCTTCTCCTCCTCTTCCTCCTCCTCCTTCTCCTCCTCCTCCTCCTTCTTCTCTTCCTCCTCCTCCTTCTCCTCTTCCTCCTCCTTCTTCTCCTCCTCCTCCTTCTTCTCTTCCTCCTCCTCCTTCTTCTCTTCCTCCTCCTTCTTCTTCTCCTCCTCCTCCTTCTTCTCTTCCTCCTCCTCCTTCTTCTCTTCCTCCTCCTCCTTCTCCTTCTTTTCTTCTTCTTTATTCTTATCTTTCTCTTCTCTTTCTTCTTTCTTTTCCTTCTCTTTCTTCTCCTCGTTCTTCACACTCGTCCTCTTCTTCATTTGCTTTCTCCATCTTCATCCCACACTCTGACCGGAAGGTCAAATCTGACCGGAAGTTCGGAGGGTGGGCGTCCCCACTGTGGAGGATTTTCGACACTGGCTAGAGAGCTAGTTCAAATTTAGCTGCCCGTAGGAGGATTCTAGTGGTCGACTGCGATGATCGGTACTTTTCAGTAGTTTGTTTGAAAGATATCAGACGTTTGCCAGGCCAGTACTTTAACAAATGACCCGTGTCTCATTTCCGTTGACCTCACTGAATTTTCGAAAATTGCAATAGTTCAATTTTTTTCGGCACCTTCCTACAATCACAATATTGAACACAGAGTTTTGTTTAGTAAAATTTGATCTTCAAATATCTTTAAAAACATGTACAATTTTTTTGAAAATGTGGGCAATTTTCATTAAATCGTGTGTAAAATATAAGCAATTTTAAAAATAAAATTTTCCCCAATGAGCTTCGAAAATTATAAAAATTAAACCAGCAAGCATCTCCCGGTGGAAGTCGCTTCAGAGTCAACAACAATATTGGCTCTGGCCTAAACTTAGTGTATTTATTGATCATAATAATCGATTAGATACGAAAAGGAATTAATTCTATGCAATGTGCCCTCGCACTATCCTTCCTTGCCCCGCCTTGACCCGCCGTATCCAATCCTGCCCTTCCCGCTATTCTCACCCTACCCCCGTCCCTCTGCTCCCCCTTAACCGTGACCCTCCCCGCTTCCCTCTGCTTTACCTGGCTTGCCCTTCCATGTGTTAACGATCGTTGCCACCACCAAATGGGTAGCTGTAAAAATGTGCATTGTTACAAATGATTTATTCATGATTCCAAGCGCGTCAACTGCTAAGGTCACTAGTGATGTAAGTGTAGTGCATGTTTTCCTTGGGGTGAGACAGAGATCTTTTCCTGCTAGATGGTGAAACCCGGCGCCGACGTACAGTCAGGTAGAGGGGTATTCACCAAACCGGGTATCTTCCACGATCGGGGCACCGCCCCAGCGAGAACAAGCTCTCAGCTTCCGACCGGTCTCCCGGTTTATGTTGTAGTGTAGTGCATGAGTCTGTGTAAATAAGGGGTGAAGGTAGGATAAGGAAGGGAAAGGCCGCGGTCCGTGGCCCGTTTGTTAGGGTACGGCTCCGACATTCGCTTGGTATTGATCGGAGAAACCACGGATTAAACGGAGAAACCCTGGCATTGAAATGGAAATCTACCTATCAGAGCAGCCGGGCGCTAGAATTCACCTCCAGACACCGAATGCATTCGACCTACCTATCTAGCTAGTGTCGAAAATCCTGCCACCGTCGGAACTCGAACTTAGGACCTCCCGGTCAGAGGCACTGCAGTGACATCAGTTTATGCCCTGAGCCACTTCTCCCGGTTCATTGTTACAAAACTCTCAACAAAACTTGCAGTAACAATGTTGACCTTAACTTACTCTGAACCTAATTGCGGTACTGTAATAAATCAAAATGCATTTAGTAAGAAATTTGAGATGAACATTCAAAAAAGTAAAATTCACTTTATGAATTTACTTACTCGAGGTATTTGCGAAAAACGAAAGAGTACATATTTAAATTTTGTTCTAAAGGGTAGTAAAAGGGATATTGTAATTTTGACGAAATGTCATACAGACAGTAACTTATCTTATTTCGAAGGTCACGTATACAAAAATACGTTGTGGCTTGTATTAGTGAGATAATGAATTATGAAAGGGCGTCTTGACGTCAGGCTTCTTTTTTATGTGCGAAAAAGTTATGAGGACGAATTTCATAAGTATTTTTTCTAAGAAGTGTCGATTTCTTCGTGTGAGGGAGCGCGACCTTAACGTGGAGTTTGTGGACGGTTATATTGCGGAATTATTTACAGGAAAGGACGACTTGGAGAAAATGATTTTTAGGCGGGGGGGTGTTAGAGTATGTAGATAAGCGCTTAGAAACAGAGCAAAAATAGTTGATACATGATGGCCGCTTAGTTGTGTGAGTAGATTCCGGTCCGTTGATTTAGTAAGAAACAATGAATAATGTCTAAAATATCGAGTGGGATGTACTGAAGTGGTGAGTAGGGCCGGAGGGAGCGAATAGAAAATGAAGTGAAAGGGGGAGGAATAATGTAGAATGACGCACGGTTTCTTGAATTAACAAAATTGCTATTGAATAATCCTCGAAGAATTTCTATACATCCTCATTTTTTATGGTGACTGTACCTTGAGCGTGCTAGATCGTGACGTGGTATCGAACAGAGAGGAAAGTAATTAATTGGCAATTAAGAAGTTAGAAAATATGTCGCCAGGACTACATAATGCTTACCGCTGATTTAATTCCTGTTTTACCTTCTGTAAAGATTTTTTTTTCATCAAGCTAATCAACTCGCTTATGTCAGTGAAAGCCTGGTGTGAACGGTTTTGCGGCCGCTGCTGTCGCGCTGGCGGCGGCGTGCACAGTTGGTTGCATTCTCCAGGGGGACCGTAGTGAAGCAGCGGGCCGGAGAGACGGTAGTTCCTATAGGCTTGTGGTACTGCGCGTTGTTGTTTTGCTTCGTGGAGTTTGACGAGCTCCGTGATTCTTGCGTGTGTAGGTAGGCAGAGATAGCACGGAAATTCGTAGAGCAATTCTCGATGCAGCTTGAGCATCTGGGTAACGAGTTTTCTTTCTCCGTGTTGCAGGCGAATGTGTGGTGGTAGCCGGTGTATACCATCGGCGCACTCGGTAGTCACAACCGTTCTTGGTGTGCTCCCTGAGCAAACATGTCGCACATTGTGCGAAACGTTACCTGTCGTATTACCAGTCAACAGCTTTTTTCTTCAAAAAATTGTAGTACTCGACTGTTTTTTAAAGAGATGAATTTTTAGAGGATATTTTGTTTAAGGCAAAAATCAAATTTTGAAATGTTAACTTTTTGCAATTTTCGAAAATACGGAGATTTTGCTGAAAATGTGACTAGCACAATACAGTCGTCTCGGGTTATAGTGAACTCTTAGTTATAGTGAATTTAAGTCACTGGTCCCATTTCACTTACAAATAAGCACAAGAAGATTAAGTTATAGTGAACTCTAAATCTCGATTATAGTGAACATAGGCTTTTATCTATTTTGCTCTATTATCTATATCTTTTATTTATTTTGCTTTATCTCTGTATTAATGAAATCAATCATTGTGAAGAAAATTTATTTAATTTTGCCATCATCGGATATAATAAAATAAAAACATTAGTGCCTAGAAGTTCACTATAACCGGAATCGACTGTACTTTTTACCTTTCTTTAATATATACATACGAGGAGAAATTTTAAAGAAAAAATGGAGCGGTTTTTGAAAATATTGCATTTTTAGAAATTGCAGTAACTTCAAGCACAAAATACGCAAAATCTACTCGTTTTTTTCAAATAATTGTACATAGCTTTTATTAAAGAGCTGATTGTATTCGAATAGATTTTGTTTATGGGAAAAATATCTACTTTAATTTAGTAGTTCTCAAATGTTAAAATGTTGTAATTTTCGAGAAAACAGAGCGTTCGCCGAAAACGAGACTAGCACCTTATTTTTTACCTTTGATACATACGAGGAGATTTTTTTTTAAAATTTGGAACAATTTTCGAGGGAAAAAATTAAAAATAAACATTGCCTATATATTCACTGGAAATTACGCAAAAACTGCACATTTTCGAAAAATTGTGCATGGCCTAATTTCAGGATCTGTTTTTAAAGAATACATTTCATTCAGAAAAAATCTATGTTCAATATTGTAGATGCCGAAATAAAATCGAACTTTTGCAATTTTCGAAAGATTAGCGATTTCAACGAAAATGAGACCTGCGCCATTCTCTTAAGCGTGCTTTACGCTATCCAAGAACAATGTTTAATGAAAAGTATTGGAGCCATTTCTACCCTCGAAAATCAAAATATCCGTTTCAAACTTGCAAAGCCTCGAGTTCGTTTAGATCGATTGGAGGATATCAATTTTGGAGAAAATCTGCTGGATGGTTTAACCGCTAGCGTTGACCACAGATGGAAAGACATTTTGTCTTCAATCGATTTTTTGGTATCAAGGACCCACAGAACATGGATTCTGTCTACACAATGTGTTAGAGGAAGCAATTTACTACATAGCATGTGAATATTATTTCTCCACTTTTTCGTTACCAACGCTCGGTAATACGAGTTTTTCTGACAAAAATCGACGTTTCCCGACGCACGATTAAATTTTCTCTTCTTACGAAGGGAGAGAAAGTAAGAAAGACGAATTTTCAACAGAGAAATTCGTATTGACGGGCCGTGGTAACGAAAAAGCGAATAAATCTTGTACCTTCTTCTTCTTCCATTAGCTCTACAACCCTTTCTGGGTCTTGGCCTTCTCAATTAAGTCATTCCATCTTTTCATATCCTCTACTGTCACTGTCCATTCTTTTTCGCCCAACATCTTTAAATCTTGGCACACGTCATCCATCCACCGAAAGCTTGGTCTTCCTCTCTTTCTTGGACCTATTGTCATCCTTTATCTTCTCGGGGAGTCTGTTATTGTATTCTTGTATTCTTTGAATATGACTCAGCTTTAATAAATCTGATGATACCGTCTCCTTTTATGAAGTTTTCTATTTCGTGATTAGTTCTTATCCTCCATACATAAGTCATAACTTGTATTGACCCATATATTTTATGTATTATCTGCCTCTCAAATATTCTTAGATGGTTTATGTCTTTGTCGTTTAATGTCCACATTTCTGCTGCATATGTAACAATAGGATGTATTAAGGTCTCGTATATTCTCGTTTTTATATCTCTTGTTAATAGTTTTGATTTTAGCAGTTTTAGATTGGCATAATATTCCTTCTGCCCTTTTCTTATTCTTTCATAGATTTCATATTGGATTTTTTCATTTGAGGTAGATGCTAAATAATTAAAGTTTTGGATCTTTGGAATTGGTAGTTATTTATTTGTATTTCTTTTATAGAGGGTCATGGATTTCTGGTAAATTATATGTACTTTGTTTTTTGCTCGTTTATAACGAGTCCTACTTTTTCGGCCTTCTTTTCTAGTGCATTAAAAAGTTCAACTTTATTGGTTCTTCCTACGATAACGAAATCATCTTCCTAGGCTCCGAGCTGAGATAGCTTAAAACTTATACGAACTATATCCTCTTATATCTAATTTTCTCATTACATTTTCCAATATTAAATTGAACATGTTTGCTGATAGTGGATATCCTTGTCTAACTCCTGAATGGATTTCAAAAAAAAACTGATAGTTGATTTTCAATTTTAACTCTACCAGTTGTGTGCTGTAAAGTTGTCCCAATTAATCAAAATTAACTTATTTGCATTACCTAATTCCTCTACTCTTTCCATTAATCTAACACAATTAATGCTATCAAAGGCTCTATAAATATGTCCAGTTCTATATTGTACACAAAGCACTTCTCAAATATTTGGCGTATGACAACTGTATTATTTGTTGTAAATCAATTGGTTATAAACCCATTTTGGTATTCTCCTATTATACCTTCTACTTTCTCTACGCTGATGCCAATCTATTGTTCACAACTGCTGCAAAAATTTCACATTAATATTAAGTAATGAAATTCCTCTGTAATTACTACAATCTAACGTCTCTCCTTTCTTGTACATTGGACACACAAATGCTGTTTACCAGTCATTTGGCAATTGTTCTTTATGCCACATTGTCTTTAATTCAAATATTTTTCTGTAATCGTTCTCCTTCTTTTTGTATGAACTGAATTTGTTGACAATTCCAGGCGCTTTTGGGTTTCTTAATGTTTCTTATTATGGTCACTACCTCATCATATGTTGGTTCCTCCATCTAGTCTCAGTATCTCTATCTAGTCCCAGAATCCATCTCCGTAACAGTCCGTTCGTATTCTTGTGTGTGTTCTCCCTGGAAAAATTCCTTCCATCTACCTAGTATTTTACTTTTTTATGAGAGAATTGTCATCTCTAGATCTTGTATTACTAATTCTCCACTTAAACTCTTTTGTTAAATACACTATTTTTTATAGAATTTTCTATAGTATTTTTTGTAATTTCCTTTCGGAAGGGATTCCGTTAATTTCTTAACATATCCCTCTTTTTTCGTTTTGCATTTTCTCTGGCATTTTCTCTTTCCTGTTCGTATTTTTCTCTATTCCTTCCAGTAATATGTGATCTATTTGGTTCACTAGCTGTACATTCGGCGCTTTCAATGAGCCTTTATGAATGTTCTTTGTGGAGGCAATTATGTCTTGTTTCGTTTTTCATCTTGATGGCGTTTCTACATTCATCATCACACCAATTTGCGTTTCTTACCAAAGATTTGATTCCTATCTTCTCACGAGCTTCTTTTAGTATCGGGTTTTTTAATGTTGTCCCATTCTAGTTCTATGTCTGCACTGGCTTCATTCTCTTCGAGGGCTTTCTTAATTACGTTTTGGATTCGAATCGTACTTGCTTTTCATTTAGTTTTTCTAGATTCCATTTTTCGTTCTTTCAAATTTTCCTAGCTGTTTAGAATTAATTATTACTCTGATTTTGACTCATACTAGAAGTGATCGGAATCACAATTTGGTCCTCTGTAGGTTTTGACGTCTATAACACATCTACCATTTCTTCTGTTAATTAATATGTGATCTATTTGGTTCACTAGCTGTACATTCGGCGCTTCCATATGAATGTTCGCCATCCTTATGAATGTTCTTAGGTGCAAATTGTGTTTTTGCTTATTTTAAGATCTTGTAGTTGGGCATTAAATCTCCCATAATTATTTTCATATCGTACTTGGGATGTCTTGTCGCAAACGTTCATTCTTTTATTATAGAATTTATCATTTTCTTCCAGTTCCTTGTCTTTTGAAATTTCAAATTTAGAAATAATGCGAAAAAATATCTGCTGTTGTAGCAACCCTAGTTCTACTAGAAATAATTAGCATTAAAATTCGAAAGCAACTTTTCAATAATCATAATTTACGATAATTTACTTGTTATTAATATTAGCATAAAGCCACAAATAATACGTATACTTCGGTTTTTCTTTCTTCGCGCACGGGGGTGTGTCAATAAAATGGAATATCTCACGGCAATTCGCGTCGTTCTCCGTTGTAACGCCAGGAATCGCAGGATGAGCAGTCGCGATCATGCGGCACAACCGAGAACGACGCGAAATACCGTGATGTATTCCATTTTATTGACACACCCCCGTGCGCCAAGAAAGAAAAACCGAAGTATACATTTGCAGCATACTTGTAATTGTTTAAAAATATTTTCAACCCGAGCATTTTCAGGGTGGTGGCATAACCTTTATACTGCGATTTTTTCTAACTGCGTCTTTCTCAGTCGTTCCGCTAGATTTCGCACGATCGCGACCGTATGAAGCAGTGCTTGCGATCATGCGACTTCTACCGGCAACTCCGAGAAAAGACGCGAAATGCCGTGACATATTCCATCGCGAAGATGGGATTTGAGTGGCCTTGAGGGTCGCTGTTAGAAAAATCGCAGTATAAGGCTCGACTTCGGACCCACCGATGGCTCAGCGATCACCTCCTTGCACAGGTATCTCGTCGACACCGACCTGGCGCAGTACGCGGACGACCACTGGATCCCGTACCAACCTGTACTGCACGCCGTGCCTGCTGCAGTACGACATCCTGGCCAAAGTGGAGACGCTGCAGCGGGACCAGGTGTACGCGCTGCGCTCGGCGGGGGTGCTGGGCGAGACGCAGCCGCGCTGGATGCACCGCGTCGGAGGCGACTCGGGCGTCGCCAAAGCCTACTTCTCCCAGCTGGACGCCGCGCTCCTCAAGCAGCTCCACGCCAAGTACGCGCTCGACTTCGAACTGTTCGGCTACTCGCCCGACGAGTACTTCGCCATGGTGAAATCGTAGCACAGGGTGCTGGATGTTCGCTGGGGAGAAGTGCCAAATAGTTGGCGCAGTGTGGGGTTGCTTTCTACGCGGGTTCCTAAGTAGTTATAGTCATGGGTGTCACCACCGAGAGAGGGACACTTCCCCCCCCCCAATGTTTTTTGGTATATGGGGGATATTGGAGGGGGCTCTCTGGTGATCTCTTCCTTATCTACTGAATCGTCCCTCCCAATAAGATGCTGGTGACGACCCTGAAAATATTTGGTTGTGACGCTACGAATTCTTTTCAAACGATAGTAGTACGATTCTTTCACACATACACATCACTAGGCCCGTCCAATCCATCCACGACACTCCGTTGTTCAAACAAGCTACATCCCAACTTCTCGCTCGACGTTGGGCTGTTCGGCTACTCGTCCAAGTACATCGCTATGATAAAATCATATAGCACAACGTTCTGATTGTACGCTGACGCGACGCACTGAATCACCAGTGTGCAACATGGGGTTTTTTCTTTGAAGAGCTTCGAAATAGTTGTTCAGGGTTGTGACGCTGCGAATTAATTTAAAACGATAACGGTACAATTAGCTTCCCTTATCAGAGTACTAATACTAATTCTAGCATATGGAAGTCTTCCATTTCACCCAGTTATATAGATCTTCGTGCAAAAAGCTGAACGCCAAGTACGGGCTCGACTTCGAGTCCGACTATGGTGAAATCGTAGACAGTGTTCTGGATGTACACTATGGCCTGGCGTGGAATATACAGCTTACGGGATATATAGTGTAGTATTTTTTTCGGTGGATTCCTTAATATAAAAGTTCAAAAAGATCCAAAAAGATTTCGGACATTCATATTTATAACATTAACAACTTTTATTTATGTTATAAATATGACTGTCCGAAATCGTTTTGGATCTTTTTGAACTTTTACATCAATCTAAGTGACAGCCTTGCAAAAGAATTTCAGGATTCCTTAATAGCTGGTTACGAAAGGAAGCTGTGATGCTACGAATTCTTTTTAAACAATTGTACTATGTACTATCTTCTACACATCACACTACTTACATCAAATGAGTCATTTCACCCAGTTACAGACTTCATTGTTCAAGAGTCACACACAACAGTCAAGTACGTCAAGCAGTTTTTAACTCTTTTGACGTAAAATAAATGAAATAAATTTTAAAAAATATGCTGAGCGTCTAACACGCGCTTCACTCAAGCTGTTCTGCTGCTCGCTCGACGACTTCTTAGCAGTGGTTGACATGTTACATCACACCCAAAGCGTACCGTTCAGTATTGTGAGATTTTTCGACGATTTCCTAAAACAAAACCGACATTACTGCGAAAATTGTAGTACAATTGTTGTTTACACATAGCATATCTCTTGACCATCCACTTCCTGCAGCTGGATACTAAGGTGCTCGGCTTCACATTCGACAAATACGTCGCTATGATGAAATAGTAAACCATTTTGGATACATAGTTTTTTATGGGTTCTTAACTAGTCAAACTGACAACGATGTGCCGTCGTGAATGTTTTAAAAGGTGCGTAGCAGTACGATTTTTATTTACACATCACGCAAGCCACCTAACGCACACAAAATATAATTTTCCCCAGTTAGACTCTCCATTTTCCAAGTTGCTACACGCCACCCATACTTAGGTTTTTATTCCTTGGCGCGTGGAGCCTCTCTTCACGATGGAATATCTCACGGCATTTCGCGTCTTTCTCGTTCGTGCCGCTAGATATCGTATGATCGCGACCTATCGAGCAGTGATCGTGATCATGCGACATCTAATGGCACGGCCGAGAGAGACGCGAAATGTCGTGAATATTCCATCGTGAAGACAGGCTCTCACGCGCCAAGATATAAAAACCCGAGTACAGCGCTCGAGTTCGAGCTGTTTGGGTACTCACCCAAAGAGTACTGAGCCATGGGGCCCAGGTAACATCTCGCTGAGAGCGTACCTCCATAATTGCGAGAGATGTTTTCGACTAGTTCCTAGAACGAAACTGTCATGGGTAATCCTGCATTAGTATGTCTTCCATTTACTCATGACAAAGGCGCACGAATAGCCTTCCTCTTGTAAGGACGCGCTCCTGAGTCAAACAGCTGGATGACAAGTATGCGCTCGAATTCAGCTGCACGGCTTCTCGTCCGACGAGTAGCCTACTGAGCCAAGCGGACCGGACCACGTAACATCACGCTCAGAGCGTACCGTTAATTATTGAGAGAATTTTTCAACTAGAGCCTAGATGGAAATTGTGTCACGGGTAAACCTGCATTACTACGACTTTCGATTACACACAACAAAGACAGAAATAGCTTTACACCTACCTCTGTAAGACGCGCTCTCTTATCATGACAAAGACGCACAAATAGCCTTCCGCTCGCCCGATTGAGACAAGCTCCGAATCAAGCAGCTGCTTGACAAGTATGCGCTCGGATTTATGCTCTTCGGGTATTCGCCCAATGAATACTCTGACAGGGTAGACCTGTTTCCGAACAACAGGATATATAGCGTACAGGATATTCAGCATGAAATATTGTTCGGGTACCTCAACAAACATATTTTATGACTTTTTTCGAATATTTTATTAAATATTTAACGGGGTGCGAGGTCCTCCTTGGATGGGGGCCCCAAAAAAAACTGTTTATTTTGTGTGTATCCGGCCCTTCGCCAAGAACGCATTCCACTTTCAACAGTGTGACTATTAGCCCAGCGATACCTTCCGGTAAGGTGATCACATCACTCCATTTTCTTATACTCGTACATGACAAAGGGGTATCATTAGGAGGGAACTTTTCGTTGCTTTCCGAAACCGTCAGTTACGAAGCTACTTGACTCAATCGACGGTGAGTTGATTCTAAGAAAAATCGTCTTTACAAATGACTTGCCAGCACCACAGGAAGAACCTTCATTGTGTGGCACGAAATCTACAGTCAACAGTCTCCAAATGAAGTCTGTAGACTTCGTGGGCCAAACTTTCCCAACGCATCTTGTGGATATTGACTGAAAAAATCCTAGATTAGTTCCTTGCAGAAGTAAAAGGGGTCTAGTTTTCTTTTGTTTTTCTTTTTTTTTTTTCAAGTAGCTGCCGACTTTTTTCGTAGATACTCCCACCATGCCTTCAACACCGGAGTTGAATCTTCTTCCTGTAGACTTCGTGTTGAGGAAAAATTTAAAAGAAAAATAATCCGATACATTGATTCTACACAATGGAATCGTATTCATACTTGTTACTATTGTAGATCTTATTTAAAATATATTCTTCATACTTCCACCGTCATCATGTTCAGAAAATTGGGAATCCAGGATGTGGATGGTCCAAGAGGAAAGAACTGGTCATCTGACTATCCCAGTAATCACTATAAAAAAATTAAAAAAAGAAAACTACTCACGATACGACTTTTTAGCATATAGACCTAAATGTTTGATGTTTTTTAATAATAAAAAATATTGTAAAGTTTAAAGGTTGATTAAAGGAAATATTGGTATCTCTCTGTACGTTAAAAAATTCCATCATTGTAGTAGAAAGAAGCACTTCTTGCAAGATTCACTGCAACGATATTTTGATCTCAATGACTATTTTGAACTTCATTAGTTTCTTTACAATAGATTTGTACTTAAATGTAAGTAATTCTTTACTTGTCTCTTTAATTTGTTATCTCTAGTAAGAAATGTCAGAGTTTATACAGTTTTTTCATGACAGGGTATGGGGATTTTATAAAGGAATTTTTGTGTATTTTCTGATAAAGATTTTTATGTATTTATTAAATGTTTATTAAAGTTGTTTGGTTTAAAATTGGGCAAATTTTTGTATCCCATTATGTTCCTTTTATAAAAAGGGGCAAACATTATAAAGTATTATTCCTAGAAGCCCGTTTTTTGAAAGTCAACATATTGGAAATAAATAATTCCTGTTTCATTTTTTAAAAATATGTAAATATTTAAAACAACTAGTATTATTTGTTTGAACTGTAATTAATGTTATTTACCAGACATTCGTCTTATATGTTGACCCTTATAATATTTCCAGAATTATTGATCATTTTCAAACTCGTAACAAATTCACTCTTTATTAGGGAGAGGATTTTATGGCCTAAAAATCTTGAAATATGCACTTTAATATGCAATTAAAATTAACAATATTTCTATTCCTGTATAAAACCTTTCTTGATAAAATTCTGAAGAATGATTGGAATGAAAAGATATATATTTTTGCAAATATAGTATATCCTAGCTTACTTCACATAAGACATAAATGAAGTAAATATGCACCTTAGTGAAGTGCATTGTGTCTTGTTCCATTTTTCCTGTTTGGTGTAAAAAATATGATATCAAGAAGTATCTTACATTTGCACAAATATTTTATCATCTATACAAAAGAAGAAAAAAAATGCAAACTGTGACAGGGTCTTTCTCATCGATAAATGCTCACAAATAAACATATTCTATGAAAACATGAGCATTGAGATAAGCCTCTATTTTAATAAAATATGCAAAATATGCTCCTATAATTACTCAAATATGCACCAACAGGAAAAATTGGCCAAATATACATAAACATATTTATCTACATAGAATCCAATTCTAAACAAATCAAGAAATTTCTCTGAGCTATGCCCTGCTGCAACAGATCAAAATATGCAAAAATCATAAAAATCCGCTCCCTTCTCATTAGCATTCACTCCCTTTCAGTTGATATAGATCTATTTACATTTTATAGACTTAGGCACAACTCTTTGCAACAAAAATTGCAACTTTTCCATTCACAGAAACTAGAAAAACTAATACTAAAATAAATTTCATAAATCATAATTTGAAAGTGGAATCATTTTGTTCTATACAAAGACGTTTGTAGGCACTAAAATAAACATACTATAGTCCATTACTGACTTCCATTCACCACATCGATCATATGAATAGCTAGCTCATCTTAGTACAAATGATTCAGACAAATAAGTAATATCAAAATATTTCGTGGCAATTTTAGAGCAGTGAGTTTGAAATTAAATCAGTCGCAAGTTTTATCCCTTTATTCTGTACAGCCTCACTATGTACAAAAAAATGATGTATACAGAATTTTCATTCTTGCAAACACCTGAAAACTTTCCTCTCTTGAAATCTTTCCTATGGTAAATAAATATTGCTTCAATTAAAACTAAATTTTAAACTAGTGGTGCTACAGAATGGCACAGACTTTCCCGTATTGGTTTTCTATTTCCTTGGGTCTCGGCTAGCAATTCATACTTGCCACATAATTTTGTCAGCTGCCATGTATCGTCGCCCACACTACACTTTTTTGACATTTTTCTTCATTTTTTGCTTTCCTATTGGTAGAACGAAAAACAGGTTTTAGAATTTTAAAGAACATTAAAACCTCGACCTAAATGGCAATTTTCTTTTACAAATTTGGAGCCTTTTTTAAGAAAATGGCGTTTAAGCACAACTAAAAATGCGAAATTTGACGCTCTTTTTCACAGAAAAGTTTTTAGTTTTCGAAAAACTTCATTTGAAGTCATTTGAAGCATTTTAACTAGCAAATACAATAGTGTTTAAAAATGGCTGAAATGTGCTTATTAACATTGTGAGAGATCTTTCAAAAAAATTACATTTTTGCAAAAACCAAAAAAACACCCCAAATTGAACTTATGTCATACTAAAGAGTGTAATTAGCACTATCCATTCGACAAGTTTGAAGAAAAAATTTGGAGCCATTTTTTCAGAAAGTGGCATTTGAGCGTTTTGAAAATGCGGAATTTTGAGGTAGTTTTCACAGAAACTTATTCAATTTTCGAGAAACTTGGTTGGACATTATTTAAAGTACATGTACTCATAAATATAATAATGTGGACAATTCGCCGCTAATGTAAATATTAATAACGTGAGAGACAAGTCAAGAAAATTATATTTTTGTAATTTTTGAAAAAACAAAAGAATAGAGCAAAGTGGCGTTAATGTCATCTCATAGATCACATTTAGTACTATCACTATCAAACGTTTAAAGAAAAACTTTGGAGCCGTTTTTGAGAAAATTTGTTTTTTATTTTTTTAAATTGCAAGCATTCTCTGCAATATTACGCAAAACGACTAAAATTTTCAAAAAAATATATATGACTTAATAAAAGAACTCACTTTGTGCAACAAATTTTATTTGGACGAAAAGTCTCTATCTTCAATTTTGTAATTCTAGGAACACGCCGAAAATTTTTCAAACTTTTGCAATTTTCGAAAATTCAGAGTAAACCGTTAAAATCGGACATATGCCACTTTAATAAGTGTATTTTACTCTATTCTTACAAGAAATTTAAAGAAAAAATTTGGAGCTGTCTTTGAGAAAAATTTGAAAATGTCCGGGGGGCTTCATGTAAAGTACCCCCAAATTTTGAAGAAAGTGTTTCAAAATCTTGAGTGGAAGTAAATTGACGGGGGAATATACATTTTCGAAAAAATCGCACGTATCGCTAGTGTTGTTCACAGAGGCGTTTGCACGAAGCAGAGGTGGCCACACGTCGATAGTTACTACGCCTGCCACTCACACCCAGCAACGTTGCTACAGACTAGGCTGTTGTCGAGAACGATGGACCTGGGGCCATGCAGACTGGCAGGGGTCATCTTCAGCGAAGAGTCCGCTTCTGCCTTGATGGCGCCGACCACCGGGTCCGTATCTGGAGGCGCAGTGGGGATCGCTCGACGAGCGGTTTCTGGTATCCCATTGCACTTCCCGCCAGCCTGGTGTGATGGTGTGGGCGCGATGGTACCCGTTCACCGTTACTGTTCCTCGGAGGCACCGTGACAGCCGTACGGTACGTTCAAGAAACCCTTCAACCCGGTGGCTTTGCCGTTCGTGAACGCCCACGCCCATGCCCTATTTACACAGGACAACGCGCGACCGCATACCGGAACCGTATCCCGAGCATGCCTTGTAGCCGTGGATACTCTGTCATGGCCTGCCGCATCGCCAGACCTCTCCTCGACCGAGAATGTTTGGGGTGCTATTGATGTGTGCGATCAGGATCCCACCCCTACCCACCAATCTGCTAGAACTGCGCGCTCAGGTGCAAGCTGCATGGAATGGACTAGCACAGGACTCCATTCGAGACCTGTACAACTCCATGCCGCGACGTCTGGACGCGTGTGTTCGCCAACATGGCGACCGCACGCCATAACATGTACCGTCTGTGGGCGTGTGGCGCAATAAATGTTGGTTCTACAAATGTGAAAGAGTAATAATTTTGTAGGCGTGGTGCCCTCTACCTGCCTGCCAACAATGATTGCAATCCGCCTTGCCCTTCTGGGTGCAGCTGATGAGTGTATACACACACACACACACACAAAAGGCACTAGCAAAATTTCGCAATACGACGCAACCGTGAGTCACAGGAAGCTAGTTTTCACAGCGTGCTGAGACACGTTCATACTTGCACAGTAGCCGCTGTGCCACGTCTTGGAGTTCAGCTGTTCGGTGACAGTGACAGTTTGAAGGCATCGTGATCTCGAAGTGAGATTCGGGCAGTTTTGCTGAATAAATTTGCGCGTGGTTTAAACATAGACCAGTGCTTTGACGAAATGACTTTTGCACTCAGAGATGTCTGTCCACATCGTACGACAATATTCAGGTGGTACAGACAATTTCAAAGAGGAAATTTCACTTTGGAGGAGACGGAGAGTGCGGGAAGACAATGAACATCAGTTACGGAGGAAAACATTGCTGCTACGAGGAAAGTGCTTGACGAAGACAGGCGAGTGACCTACAAGCAGATAGAGGATGTCTTAGGACTAAATGCACCAGCAACTCGTCAATTCTGCATGATCATTTGCAATCGAAGAAACTTTGTTGTCTCTGGGTGGCACACACACTGACTGAAGAGCAGATGACACGACGTGTGACTTAGTGCCGGGAGATGCTAAAAAAGTTTTCTAAAGGTCAATCTTGGTATGTAAACGACATCGTGACAGGTGACAAAACTTGGTTGTACTATTATGATGTGCCGACCAAGACTCAAAACAAAGTTTGGGTTTTTGAAGATAAGGAGACATCCGTCGCTGTCAGAAAATGTCGATCTGTAAAGAAGAAAATGATAGCCGTATTTTTCAAATCGAGGGGAATTGTGGATCGTATTGTTTTGGAGACACAGAAGATAGTCACAGCTAAGTGACTGTTCCACTGAACAGTGCCAGCCAAAAGTCATCCAATCGAAGAAGAACCTGCGGCCAAAATCAAGAATGGACACTTGGTTTTTCCATCATGATAACGCTCCACCTCACCGCGCCAAAGCCTGCTTGGAATATTTGACCACTACAGGCAGGGTCGGTTTTAGCGACCTGCGGGACCTATAGCACTTATATTATGCAGGGCCCCTGTTATTATTTTTTCTAATTTTTAAGCCATAGTTAAGCGCGCGGTATATTAAAGAACTTTAACCGATTTCAGATTATATTTTTTTAATAGATCCTCAGCTACAAATAGCGTTGGTAATTAATGTTGAGACAATACTACATACTTTGAAAAAAGACTGAAATTTAAGTATATAAATACTTGAATCCAGTTACCAGTATTCTGAGCCAAGTTGTAGGTCAATATTGGGACGTTTGTGCATTTTCTATTAGGCAAATATGATTTTGAAGTCTTCAAAAACAATGCAGAATACAGTTTAAACGAAATATTATTTTTACTATTACTTACAGTTTGAAAGCAATGTTTATTCAAAATAATAATTAATTTGAAGTGTTATCGGATGATACATAACAGATATAAATGAAATCAAGTTAAATTCTTCTCGATGATACAAAATGTTTAAATACGGCATTCAAAATCGAAATAATTATATTAATTTTTCAAAATATTAAATTATAAACTTTTAATAAAATGACGTCATTCATTTTCAATTTTGATTGAACTTTGTTTACCTAACGTTTACGTAATTTTTTACTAAAATTTTCGTTATTTTCGTTGTATCAATTTTTTAGCAGTTCGTGTTCGATTCTCGCGAAAGAAAGATTCTTCAGTCGTTTTTGGCCCATACTGTCTCTTATTTCTCTTTTGATACGCTTCAATTTTAAAAAAGAATATTCGCCTCTACAGCTTGTTACCATCAAAGAGAGGTAAAAACAATTTCAACATTGGAAGAACAAGTTCCTAGACAATTTTCTTGTATAATCTTGTACAATTTCAATTCATGAAGGTCTTCCTGATTTTCCGAGAGAAGTTTGAAGTCTGTTTTCAGAAGCTCACTGAATTGAATCAACTCTTCACTTAGTTCACTTTCCAAATCATCGGGATATGGTTTGATCAGTTTTAACGAACCCTCTTTGATTTCTCCTGACGTATATTCTTCAAGGTGACAAAACATGCCAAACAAGTCCCTCAATTTTTATATACTATTTGTGTCTGGGATAAGACAGCAAGCAAATAATCAATAATAACCAAAAAACGTTCAACTTTGAATTTTTCAGATGACTGATTCCCATTGATCCTCCGTCATGTGTTTTAAATCCATAATTAGGGTCAGCTGATCAGTGTGAGAAACGTCGGGCGTTGAATGTAATGAAATCTAATAATATTTATACTTCTTAATTTCAGTTATAATTTCATCTAGTAATTTGGTACCAATCAACTTGATGAATTCTTCACACACATCTTTGGATAAAAGCATTTCCTTTCCCTTTATTTCCATAAGTATTCAAATGATGGGATCAAAGAAAAAACGGTTTCATCACTGTCTCGAAAAGTAAGACCTCGTTCTGCCAAATATTTTATGACGTCGACGACGCGTTGCAGAACATTTCGCCAGTATTATTTCTCATTCTCTATTTCAACCAAAATTGCTGCGTTTATGCGTTCACCATTCTTTCGGGCTAACAAGGTCATTACGTTCATCTTGTGTGAAAAACTTTCTTCATGTCGATTCAACATTAGATTACTACTATTTTTCCATTCGTCGAAACCCTCTTTATTAAACGTAGATGGAGAATTATCGGAAGCTGCAATTTTGCGAGAAAAACAAAACAAACTATCTTAACAAATTTCACAAGGACAAAACTGTTTTTTCTTCATTAGTGAGACATTATTTTCTTAGAAGGGGCGAGGTCCCAAAAAGCGCGGGGCCTGTAGCACGTGCTACAAGTGCTACTAGAATAAACAGGGACTGACTACAGGACACACTTCTTGTGCACCTTCCGTACAGTCCACGCCTCGCTCCTTGTTACTTTGCACTGTACCCGCATTTGAAAATGAAGCTGAAAGGAATGCAGTTTTCCAGTGATGAGCACCTTCTGAGAGCTTGGGACAACGAGTGTGACTTACTTCCTAGTGAAACATGGCAGAATTGGTTTAGATATTGATTTCGGAGGATGGAAAGGTGCATTGAATGTGGCGGAAATTACTTCGAAGAAATTAAATAAATAAAGTTGTATT
This sequence comes from Acheta domesticus, assembly GCA_031308135.1. NCBI lineage: Eukaryota > Metazoa > Arthropoda > Insecta > Orthoptera > Gryllidae > Acheta > Acheta domesticus. The sequence continues at coordinate 278,272,891 of JAHLJT010008446.1, read as the reverse complement.
GCAAAACTTTCCTAGTACTCTTTGTATATATGTATGCACACACACACAGCCGACTCTGGTTATAGTGAACCCTCGGTATTATAGCGAACTTAAGTCTCTGCTCCCGTTTCACTTACATTACAAATAAGCATGAGAAGATCCAGATATAGTGAACCTCAACCTCGGCTATAGTTAACGTAGGTAATAAGTCCTGGAAATTAATGGATCTCGTATATTATTAGGCGATTGAAAGAGTCTTTTGAGAGTGGAATGGTGTTCTAACAGTGCAAGAGGCGTTGCATTACGATACTTAGAGACAGAAGGCAATGCAGAATCAAGTATGGAAAGAGCACGAACTCTGGAGAAAGATCTAGTGAAATTACTATTGAAAAATGTACGAAGCAAACTGAAAATAATTAATTTTTTACTTACAAATAAAGATGTTGAAATTTTCAAGTCGTGCTGTTAATGACTTTTGCTCTATATTAATAAAATCAATTATTGTGGAGAAATTCCATTTAATTTTGACATTAAAGGATAAAGTGAACCTCTGATATAGTGAACCAAACATGTTACTCTTCAGAAGTTCACTATAAACGGAGTCGACTGTACATTGATTTCTGGTCTACGCCTTCGGCATGGATATACTTGTGTGGGTGCTGTTCTGTTCTAGACCATTTAAGTATACAAAAATTTATTATGAATATGTATGTCTTTGACATTTTGGGTAGATTTTTGCCGGCTAGCTAACGATGTCCTCAATGCTGGGGTCTAGCTTAATTCCCACGCTTGGGGGTAAGAGATGTGAGGTAAACATGATTCACCATAACTAGCAAAATCTACCCACCTGAGCTTTTCTTTGTCACACAACTATAGAAACTGAAATGATTTTAAAGGAAAGCTACAACTCTAGTTTTGCCCCAATCAGGTATCGAATCCAGGATCCCGCCACGTAAGCTAGTACGCTGCCCATGAGCCACCTTAGGGCTTATTAAGAATAAGTAACTCAGATAAATGAATCAAACACCTCCTAAACCTCCTCTCTCCACACAAGAATTACAGTTCAGTAATGATAGCCTGATGAAATGATAGTGTTCTTTACAAATTGCTCATTTATGCAATGTTTGTTCTTGAAACACAGGCATTGATAATTGTAAATTATTTTATAAATGATTTATATACAGTAAATGACAATTTGTGTTTATCTTTGTCCTTCAGTTTCACTCGTCATGAGGATAGTTTAGATTACACCATTAATTAGCAATTTGTACAGAACACGCTACAACAGGTAAGTTCAATATTAGCCATTGCCAAAGAGCAAAGCAATAACAGTCAAGACCCTGAGTCAATACAATTCAACAAATATAAAATAAATACTAGAATAAGCTTGTCACTGATTAGGAGATGCAGCAAGATGTCAATATAACACATTGAACGATAAGCAATTGTCCACTGATCAGTCTTCTTTTAAATATTCAGCGATAATAATTGCAATTTTGTTATTTGAATATTAGATCGTATGAATTCATTCTCAAATACGTAAGTTGAAGAAAAAGAACATGAAGTGCCATCAAAATGAAGAAGGCGATGGTTTTTAATCAACGAAGAAAATGTTTAAGAAGTGAACTACAATCGTCTTATAGACCCTCAGCTTATACGTCGCAATTTTAGTCACCTTAAAGGATATGATCATTGTCTCATTGGCTTTAGTAACGGATATTGGATTAGTGGTGAGTTGTCATTGGTATATAAAATGAAATAATTATAGGAGTTGTGATCTGAGCTGACTGGGTGATGCCGCGTCAAAGGCTGAAGTGCCGACGCTTCAAGCATCATATTGTGGTCTTCTTCAGGACTGTAGTGCTGATGAGATGTAGATATGCTGTTGGAACCGTTGACACCTCAGCCTTCGACGTAGCGTCACCTGGACACTCCAATTCATGACTCTGGCTTACGGCATAGGAGCTGTCATTGTTACTAAAATATTGTTGGCAATGACAACTATAATTTTTTCATTTAATAAGGAAATTTTGCATCCAATAAATAGGAATATATTTTTGCCAATTCCCACTAGAGTATATTCATCTAGTCCAGGGCTTTCCAACTGGCGGCCCGCTGGATATTTCTGTACGGCCCGCGACTGTTTTGAAAAATTGTATTTTACCAACCAAATACAATACCATTGCACATATCCTTTTTATTTAATAATATATTGATTTTCTCGTAGTATGTACATTAATCATTAAGTATGTTGAATAAAAGTCGCATCTAATATATACTTGTTTCAATATAATCTCAGTAGTTGGGGTTGAAGGCCCCAACACGTACGTATCAATTTGTCGGGCCGACCAGATTGTACGCTTTGCTGTACACAAGTTCCAACCAAGAACCCGATTTATCAGAAGTGCTCCAAGTTTCCGCGAGGAAAGTACTACAGTAATCCCTCGACATCCGCGAATTCGTTATTCGCGAGTTCCGAACAATCGCGATTAGAGAAATTCTACAAGTTTTAACACAAGCGACTTCGACTTTCGCGAGTGCGTCTTTTAGTCGTACATTTCCTTTGTCAGCATCACCTGGGAACCGAATTTGACAGACACTGGAGCTCAAAGTAGCACGTTTTTCAAAAATCTGAAATTTGGAATGTCAATTCACATAGAAAAACAAAATTGTAAAATATTTCAATTCAGTTGCGTCCAGCTGGCGGTAATGATTTTGGCCACACGAACACAAAAGCCATTCAGGATCTGTGCATCTCTCATTGTAATGATTTCACAGAAGAGTAGCGTCGGGAAATAATTAGCGAAGAAAATCTCCTCGAACGTAACGATGAACTAACGGAAGCGAAACTGCGTCCTGGAGCAACTTCAATGTCAGAACTGTTAATGGCGTTCTAAAACTTCAACAAGCTCTAGTGGAAAGGGCATTTGAACATGATCCGAACATGGAAATGATTTCGAAATTTAAACGAGAAATAGAAGCAGGAACTCTTCCACATTTAGATATTAGAACGAGGAGGATGATGGAAAAAAGAAAAAGAAAAAAACCCTCCCATATCCAATCACTTTCAACTTTGAATTAAGTTTCAAATATTGTTTTATTTCTTCCCTTTGGGATGTTAATTGTGAATTTTGTTTTTAGTAGTACCTACTCAATTCTACTACAATTGTTTGTCATTTTTCTTTCTTTTTTTAAACAGCTTTTCGATATCCAGGAACCTAACCCAAGTTTTTTTCCATTAGACTTAACATTCGCGTTGGTTTTCGGGAACCTTACTCTCGCAAATGTTGAGGGATTACTGTAGTTTATCTGTTCTTTGAGTGTTCTCGCGTCGTTTGTATCGTCGTCTATTGTGGTGTGCTCCTATTGCGACTTTTTCCCGCAGCTGCAGCCGCTCATCAATAATAGCCCTTTCCTGCTGATTTTCCATGGTTCCTATTAACCTAGCCTTAATAATAAAGCTCAAAAACTAAAACACGAACGAATTAACTTACTAAAAAGAGAAACTTGAAAAAAATGTACAAATGTTATCTTCACCAAACAAAAAAATTAAAACATTAATTAACAAAACTACTATTACAAATGAAATATTACTTCCGAAATTTCAACAAAAACTGACTGAAAATAACCTACACCGAAAAAAATACCCTAACATAACTTAGTGTAACAATAAAGAAAAATATAAACACGAATTAATAAAACTATAACGAATGAAATACAATATATAAACTGAAATAAGAACAACAAAAATAACCAACAACGAAAAAATTAACGAACTGGAAGCAGAACCACGGCAGAGTACAAGCAGCGGAAGAAAAGGACGCAACAGAAGTGACCGAGAATCGGGCACGATGGATTCGCATGATGAAATCTGCGGAAATTAGTAAAAACTTGAGACGCTGTCGTCGGCAGTTGGCCCAACCACACAATTTGTCGGACTGTGTGGTGGGAGAATCGGCTTTCGGAGCCAACCAACCGCCCGACCAAAATTTATGTTGGGGGACTTGCCTCCTCACGGTACAATTTGTTGGATCGGCTGGCCGGTCGGCCCGACAAATTTGTACGTGTGTAGGAGCCTTAAAACCATTTTAAATTACGGTGCGGCCTCCGGCTTAAGTAGAATTTGATATGTGGCCCATAAGCCCTTCAAAGTTGGTCAGCTCTGATCTAATCTATTGCAATTTTGTTTGTTTGTTTTTTTAATAATAAAATAAAACACACGCGCGCGCGCAAATTTAGGATTGTAAAGCAAGTTTGAACTTCACTCTTTCTACTTCATCTCCAATTAAAGATTATGATAATTTAAAAAATGTAGTTCATGAAAATGATCATGCATTTACTGTTTTTAAATTCTCAACCCTTCAACACAAAATGCCAACTTCAGTTGCCACATTTATCCTATCTCTATTCACAAGGAATCCAGGTGCTGGAGATTTTCCTCTGAACAGCAGAATGCCATGCAAGATGGGAGATTGACACATTACACTATGTAGGTGAAGGGAACTTGTTTTAATAAAAATCTCTAAAACCACTATTTATTCAATTGAATTAAAGCATGGTCTGTAACAATATTGTATGCAAATATTTTCTGAGGAGTCAGACATTGTGAAACAACATTTTCATTATTTCTCTTCATCACAGTAAATGATAATGATTACATGGGTACTGCTAATGTGACAACACAGGCTACCATGTATGAATGTTGTACATATGAAAACTTGTAGGAGCTAGCAGACTTTTACCTAGTCAACTCTGAGGGATATAGTACCTCATCCAAAGTTTATTTTACCATAGCCCTAGCAACATTCAAAAAACCACACTCCGTAGAGTGAGATGAGGTCACTACAAACCTTGAGGTGAGATAAGATTATACAAAATACACAAACTTAGAAATGTGAAAACTAGTCTATCTAGTCCATTATATTTATGACTATACATTGTGTTACTTTGTTCACATTTGTAAGTATACATATATATGTTACTTCGTTCACATTTGAAATCTAAACATAATACGTAAGACTAAATAGAAAATTCAAACTTTGAAATCCTGAGGAGGAGGGGAATTCATTTATAAGTCATGCATGTATATCTTGGCATGCATAATACCAATAATACAGACTTAGGCTAACAAAAAGTACATTATAACAGCCAATGTAATAAACATTTATAAAAACACAGCTTAACCTATTGAATGTGTGCTTTTGTGAAAGTATACTAAGACCTAAAATATTATTGCATCCCAAATTTTCTGTCCTCACCCTACTTGAAAATTCTTAAGTGAAAAACTGGGAGATATGCAAATTGTGTTGTCAACATCTAGGCCATAACACAAAAATCATGGCAAAAACAAAGGTGAAATGCAATTAAATGTAAACAATGCAGAGAAAAGATGCAGGAATACTCTCTACAAGATGAAAAAATGCAAAGTAGAATATGAGCATAGAGTTAATGAAGAGAGAAGGTTCAGAGAATTTCATCTACTATGCAGGGAACAATATCTTTGACAACTGTTTCTCCATTTACTTTTGAATGTCCAGATAAGTTGGAGGAATTGCATAATTTTGTCAATTGAAAACATTGATGAAACCCACTAACTATTGAAGACCCACTGGTACAAATGAAATTCTGTCCACAGTCTACAACAAACTATAAGTTGGTTTTGCTATGATGGACCACTTGGTGCTTGACTGTACAGTCTTTGATAATACTGCTGACACCAGCTGGTCAGTCCCAATTGTTCAGTGTCAGATCACTGTGACAAGACAGACTCTTAAATGTGTATTTACATAAGAAATCTTGAGAACAATGGTAAATAATGTGCTTTTTAAGAGAAAGCTACTTTTGACATGAAACCAACATTAAATTGAATTGAACACAAAATTTCAAAAATAATTTTCTCAAAATAATATCTTTAAGCATATAAACTTTTACATTCACAGAATTAATTATGCCAATTTCTTATTTTAATAACTTACAAAATGTTTTTTCCACAGAAATAAAGACGTTCTCTGACCTTTCTAAGTGAACAATAATTTTTTGGTTTTCCAAGTGAGTCATTCAGGTGTCTCTTTTCTCATTTACATTGAAACTCTTTTGCATATATACATGAATTTTCTGCTGAAACTCCTTGCTTGAGATTTTGAATGTTCAATTTGGCTTAATTTATATTTTTATTTTAATTTGTTTTCTGTACTTGACATAATCTGAATTTTGTAGAAACTATTTGGTATTTTCTAATTTTTTGTATTTTCAAACAGTATATAAAGTTCTTGTGTATTCTATGAATGTACAAAATGTGAACAGAACAAATTTAATAGTTTCTATCTCTGAGAAGAGTAATAACTAGGAAGCGGATTGTGATGACCTAAAACAATACCAAACATTATCAATAAAATGCTCTTAAAATGTTTTAAAAATTCCCTAAAAACAAAGAGAAATGACATAAAACATATGATCAAAACCAGTTCGAATGAACAACTCAAGCTGTTGGATATGTTACTGATGTAATAGAGGCTTCTTCCATTCATACAAGTGGCTTGCAAACTTTTGGTTTGCACAGTTCTTTACCAGGAAGTCTCTGTCTTTAGTTATCCCAAAATTGGCTGAACCAACAATGGCACTGATGTCACAGGAACCTTAGATTACTACTCACAATGGCTGTCATTACAATTTCTGAGCAGAGAATTCAGAAATTCTGTGGAGAACATTTGTTGCATCTCGTAAATATAATATGAAACAAGAACCATTAAAATGATATTAAAATCAATGAAATCAGCAAAAAAGAATTAATATGTTGGGAAAAGGTAAAAAATGTCTTATTAGTTGAAATCGACAACAAAATTACTAAAAAAAATGTGTCATTTCCTTTTGTCATAATGTAAAATTAATTCTGTACTACTGGTGACAAAAAAATATATTTCATTAAAATCAACCACTAGTAATAACCAAATGAAACAGCTCTTTCTAATATCTCAAACTACATTTGGAAGTGGACACTTTTCTTTCAAATTTTAACGATCTCATTTGTGTAAATTTCATTAGTGCAACTCCTACAGAAAGGTTGTCATTTTGTAACTCCACTTGACCACCTAATTCAGATTTTATTTGTCCATTTCCCACATTCCATGCAATTGGTCAACGGGATCGAATTCACCTGTTGTCTAGAGGAGAATTCTAGCAGCCGGGTGTTCTGATTGGTAGTTTCTATGATCAACACCAGGCAAATGTTTGAGGAGAATCCTAACAAACAGGCCACAGACTGTGAATGATCTATCCTTCCCCATCATTGTTCCACACTCACCCCTTACCTACACACGTACGCTTCACTACCACACATGCTGGGAGACTAGTTGGGAGCCTAGAGCTTGTTTCAATCGAGCCATACACTGCTGGTGGGAGATAGGTCGACACCGGATCTCACTATCTAGTGGGGCAAGATCACCACACCTCCAGAAGAAGAAAACATGCACTACATTTATGGACTAACGATCTTTGCTATTGATGCACCTAGATTTAAGAAACACTCAATCCTGTCTCAACTGTGATTTTTATCTAATTTCTGGGATCCAGGAATGTCCTCTAGTTTCCTTCTGGACATTATAAATACCGATGAAGGACACAAAGTAGTGGGGAGAGACATGACAGGCCAGCTACTCCTTCTCCAGATATGGTCCACACTAACCAAACTAAAAATATTGAGCATTAACATAAAACTAGGATCCAAATTAATATTGTTTTTTTTTTTTTCAAAATTTCTGCAAATATTCCATAAGAAGCAGACAAACAAAAATATCACTTTCTAAAAGTTATTTTGAAAACATAATTTTTCAGTACCATTCTCTAAAAAGGATGCTGAGATGTAACACCAACTCAAGGATTTGAATTAGAGATGACTCAAGAAACCACTGTTTCATACGCACTTCTCAGCATTATTATTATTAATAATAATTATATTAATTATTATTATTTATAATAGACAATAATTATTAATATTAATAATTATTATTATTCAGGTACAACAACACTCCTTTGAGTATTTTGGCCTTCTACACCGCACCTCTCCATTCTTTGATCTTGTACTTCAGCTGCCCAATATCTAATTTCCAATTTTCTGACATTTAACAATCTTCCATCTAATTTTTGTCTTGTTTTCTTTCAGGCTAAGAATGGGCACAAGTTAAAAATTTTCTTATATGCTCTGCTACCATCCATTCAGCAAGGATATCCCTAGTCAACCAAGCCTTAACGGCTTTTAATGTGATGTACAGTTGACTTACTCTTAAGTAAATCAAAGTTATATCTGACTCTCCAGATAATATCAGTGTTCTTAACTGGCCCCAATGGCAGATTGAGGAGAGCCATGAGCCCACCAAAAACGCAGTTTTCATTTACCTTCCTTTATTTGGCAAAATTGATTTAAATATTAATGTTCAAATTATATAATTATTTAAACAATAATATTGTATAGTATCATATCTACAGTACATAAATAATATATAATATAAGAACAAATATGTTTATTATTTAACAAAAATCTATGACCCCCCCCCCCAAATTATCGGCTGGATCTGCCCAGATTCTTCTCATTATTTTTCTATAAAAAATGAACAATCTTTGGATTACATTTTATTTCATTGTCCACATTTCAGGTGCGTATGTTTCTGCCAGTAAGATAACTGCTTGATATATTCTGTTCCGGCCCCTTGGATAACAGCCTGTTTCTGAATATTTCTTCATGTGCGAAATGAACTTCATTTCCTGCTGCTATTCTATCTTTAATTTATTCTTCTATTGTGTTTGTTCTGTTTACATCTTGGAGCTAAGGTAAGTGAAGGATCTGACTTTTCATGTATAGTAAAATCCTCGATTTTATATGCACCTCCTTCGTAAATTTAGTTTTCTGATTCTTCTTCTTAGTGAGGCTCAACATTATTTGCTAATAAATTTGGCCTGTTCAACAATGGCTTTCCATTCCTTTCTGTTGTTCGCTTTCACAGTCCAGTTTCTTATTTTCATTGTCTTGAAATCATTTACGACATCATCTTTCCATCTTGTCTTCAGTCATCCTTTAACTCTGGTTGTAATAGGATTCTGTCTGAAGACTTTCTTTACTAGCCTATCATCATTCATTCATTCTGTAAACATGTCCCATCCAACTTAATCATAACGTTCTGATATGATTAACAATATTTTTGTTTTATTATGTTATCCAATTCAGTATTATATTTTATTCTCCAAATACCATTTGGTTGTTTAACTGGTCCAAAATTCCTCCTTAATATTTTTCTTTCAAAAATCATTAGCCTTTGAATGTCAGCTTCTCTGAGGACCCACGTTTCTGCTGCGTATGTGACTATGGGCCGTATTACTGCCATATAGTCTTAACTTTCCACTTTTAGATATCAATTTAGTTTGAAAAATACTTGATTGGCAAATGCTCCATTACCATTTACTATTCTTTCTTTAATTTCTTCTTCTACTATTTGATTATGATTATCCACACCAGACCCAAGGTATTTATATGAGCTAACTTCTTGATAGTTAAGATTATCAATATTAATATCATACAGTGTTGTTGGGCCATTTACATCTCATGAATTTGGTCTTTTGGTCATTTATGATTAGTCCATTCTGTAAAGATTGCTCTTTCAGGTGTTGGAACACTTCTTCAAGGGTGACATAGATCTGGTTGTTAAAAGAATGTCATCCACGTATGTTATACATTGTTTTACACGTATAGTGACATTGCCCCTTATGTCCACTTTTTTCATAATTATATCTATTATCATACTAAATAGAGAGGCTGACACTGGATCTCCTTCTTTCACTCCTGTTGTTATTTGAAAATCACTACTTAATTCATTATTTACTTCAATTTTTGCCTTTGTATTAGATAACGTGAGCATGATCAGTCTTCTTACTTTGTTTGGTACATTAAATATTTTAAGGCAATCATTCATTTTAGTCCTGTGACAGAATTAAAGGCATGTGTATAATCAATAAACATATTGAATAGGTTAATGTTATATTCGAGACATTTCTCAAAAATGTTTCTTACTATACTTATATTGTCTATAGTGTTCTTTCTACGTCCGTTCTTTCTACATCCTGCTTGGTCACTAATTTGTTCTTTAACTATTTAGAGTCTATTGTTTAGAATACTTGCAAAAACTTTGTATGCAACATTTAATAAAGTTATTGGTCTGTAGTTACTGCAATTTTGCGTATCTTCTTTTTAAATATGGGGCAAATTATACCTTCTGTCCACTGCACTGGAAACTTTTCATTCCCCCATATCTTTTGCACTCTTTTATGCAGTTCTTTTTTAATAGTCTTCCTCCATGCTTAATAAGTTCTGCCTGGATGTTGTCTGAGCCAGAAGCCCTATTGGCTTAAGATTATTAATGATATAACATACTTCATTTTATGTTGGTGGTGCACTTTCCTTGCAATTTTCAACATCATCAGCAGTAGCATTATTTATTTCATTCTCTACATTACGACTGTTTATATTCAGAATACTTTCAAAATATTCTTTCCGTCTTTGCATGATTTGTGTTTTCTGTACTAGGAACATTTCCTTCTGCATCTTTACATAGCATGGAGGTGAAATTATTTTCTTGCAGATATTTTAATTCGCCAAAAAGCTTTCTAATTTTGTTTTCTTATACCTCTGCTCCATTGCTGTGAGTTTCTGATTTATCCACATTTTCTTTTTCTTTTTACAAATTTTATTTACTTCCTTTCTTTTGAACTGATAAAACTTGTAGTTGGCTCTTGTTTTATTTTGCATTGCTTTATCTCTTGCCTTATTCTTTTCATGTACTGCACTTCTACATTGTTCATCCCATCATTCATTTTTTGATCTTTTCTTTTGCTTCCCGATTTTTTCATTAGCAGCATCTGCTATTTCCTTTTCAATATCTTCCCAATGCTCATTTACATCTTTATTATCACTATCTACATAATCATGGTGGACTTTTAGAGCGTCTGCTAGTTTTGATTTATATGCTGTGAATTTTAAAGGGTCTTCCATATTAGTCTTATTCCATTTTGTTGTTCTACTAGATTTCTTTAAGTAGATCTTAGGTAATTTCTGTTTAATTATAACTTTAAGTAGATAATTATCTGTATCAATATTGGGTCCTCTTAGTGTCCTCACATCTTCCACAATCTCTTTCCTTCTGCTATTAATTAGGACATGATCAATTTGGTTGACTGCTGGTCTGGTGAGACCCATGTGCCTTTATGTATTACTTTATGTTGAAATTGCATGCTAACAACTTCAAATTCATTAGATGCAGCAAAAGTGCATAGCATTTCTCCATTCTCATTTGTGCTTTCATGCAATGTGTATTTCCCTGCTACATTTCTATATATTGCTTCTTTTCCAACTTTAGTATTAAAATCACCCAGAATTATTATGATATCACTTTTTGGGGTTTGATCAATAGGGCCCGAATTTTAATGACATGTCATATATTTTTTCTGAACCTTCGGGTGACTTTAAAACAATTTATGCACGCATTCAGGTATTGTCGAATAGAAAAATGTATTTTTATTGTGCATATTTAAGTCATATTTACACCTATTTTAGTAAAAGGTCATATTTTGGCCAAAGTTTTTCCTAAAATGCATATATTTGTCATATTTTTAAAGATCGTTTTTAGTAAAAGGTCATATTTTTGTCGAATTTTGCCTTAAATGCATTTATTTGTCATATTTTTAAGGATACAAGAATAAAAAGCTTGCAAATGTGTCTCGCATGACAATATATCAGGTGATATTGTCACAAAAAAACTAAACAATTATACCACAAAGGATTATTTGAAACGTATTACTCCTAGTGCTATGATGAACCCCTGATAGAAAGCAAACGTGCATTTCTTTCTTGCCTCCTGCGCATTGTGATAATGGAACAATTTAACAACAAACGGAACAAAATGGCAACATTTGGATACAATGAACCAAAGCTGCACTGCAGTGACATCGCCACCTTCAAATGCACTCCCGTGACGTCATTTGATGTGGAGAGGAGCTTTTCTAAATACAAAACTATCCACAGCATCAATCGTAGGTCTTTTAAGATGGAAAATCTGAAAAAAACACCTTGTGATCCAATGCAACTTTTCAAAAACTGAAGACTGAGAGGAAATTGGAAAACATTAAACCAAAAGTATACAAGCAAGACATTTTGTTTGATGGGTTTTATTGTTCTGTACTTGATTTGTTTTACAGACACAAACATTTTTTTAAATGTTAGTTAGTTCCAAAGACTGCAAAACGTAAGTAATACACTCACAAGCTGTTCTTGAGTGAATTTTGTATTCACGTTATACCTAAAGGAAAAAAAAAAACTTATGTCAAGTCATATTTTATTTTTAGGTCATATTTAAATAGGTTTTAGGTCATAAATGCTTGCATATTTCGCTGATTTTTAGGTCATTAAAATCCGGGCCCTATTGATCAACTATTCTTTGTAGGCTTTCATAGAACTGTTCTTTAACTTCTTCTTTACATTCATTAGTAGGTGCATGTGAGTTAATTATTGTAATATTAAATTTACCTTTGAGACTTAACTGGCATAATCTGTCATTTATTGGGTTAAAGTTTAGAACATATTTCAGTATATTATTCTTAATGAAAAACCCCATACCTGCTTGTCCTGTTTTATTGTCCACTCCATTATAATAAAATACAAAACCATATTTTTAAGAAAGTAATTATCACTCCATCTTGTTTCTTGAATTGTTACTATTTCTAGTGGTGTCCTTTCCAATTTGCTCTATAAGTTCTTGTAGCTTTCCAGGTTGTAATCAAGTTCTATCATTTCAAGATCCGGTATTCATTACATATTCTTTTGCTTAGGTGGTTTTCTTAATTTCCTTTTCCAAGGCCGTTCATTGAACTTTTTACCAGTGTATGATGTTTTCCAGGAGATAGGGAGCTGGCCTAACGTCCAAACCCCCAACTTGGAGGACCAGGATTTGTGTAGGGTTTACTCCCCTAGAGAGGTTGGCCTCATACCTTTCAGAGCCCTCTCTGCCCATGGTTTCCTGTTAGGGTTTTCCTTTCCTTAGCCTTTGGGTTCATCCCTACCCACAAGGCAGTGGGGGCAGCACCTAATTACTGGCGGTGCTTGCTCGCCAGGACACAGAATAAGCATTGAGCACCAGTTCTTTACCCTGGATTTTGAGCAATTGTACCAAAATTTTTAATCACGTTACCTTCATTGTACATGGCTGACCTTGGGTTCAGTGCAGTAGCTAACTTACTGTTAAAAAAGATAAACACCCTACATTACTGAATGTGGTGATTAATGATGCTGATGGCTGAATGATTGATGTTCAAGTTGGTACAACATTGACAAATTGTTAAAATTTCAGTAGCCTCACCAATCTCTGAGAAGAGAACCATACTGATCCAAGAGGCATTCTCATCATTTAGAGAAAACATGAAAAACATGTTTGTGTTTGGTTAAGGGGAAAAGGTAATTTTTTATGGTTTAATCTTTAATGAAATATTGACTAATACAAAAAACTGTTTTTTAAATCTTCCTATTTGAGGAAACAAAAAATAGAACAAATCACTTGGATCACTTTGGTACAAACAAGTATTGAAATCACATTGAAACACTGAAGATCTAAGGAGGTAATGAAACTTTATCTCCAACTTCAGTGGGTGACATATCTTCAGCATCCTGGGCCTCATCTGGGTGCATACAGGATTGATATGTAAACGGATGATGAACTGGTAGAACAAATTTAAGAATTATTTTTGTCTAGCATCTTTTTTGTGGTATTGGCATAGCTGTACTGTCCTGTGCAGGTATGTAGTTGCGGAGGCTTTGCAGAAATGCCTGCAAATCTGTTTCATTAGGTTTGAGGTCAATCACTTCATATGTTTCTGTATAGCTGTCATTGGAGTGCATAAGGCTCCTCAAATTTTACTTTTTTCATTTGCGATATCTTTGCACCCTCACTGAAAACAATTTTGCAGTCTTTGTAGTGACCTGATAGGCCCTCAAAATCCAGGAACTTGTCAGTCATGCGTTGAACTATGAAAAGTTTACACTTCCGACAACCATGCACGAGGTCCATTCATGCCTGAAGTGTGAAGATAACTGTCCTTCTCTTGCTCTCTATGTATGAATGAAAAATCAAGTGTCATTTAGTATGTATGGCCGCTCACAAGGCAGTACGTAACAATATTTTCAAGATGGGGCGTCTGCATAATATATCTTGCCATAACAATCCAAGTGTGGTTTTTCACTTGGATTGGTATGGCAGAATATATTTTTCAAAGTAAGATCAATTCTAAAGTAAGAGATTGAGAATTTCCTTCGAAAGATGATGGTTTTACTTTCTCGTCAACGTACATATATATGGAGTATATGCATAGTGTAGAGAAAGTTAAGTAATGCTGTGGAAAATCTATTTCGAGATTTCAACAGAAATACACATTTTGGGATGCCCTGATACCGAAAAAGTGTTGTTGTTTGTTTGTTTTTTCTTCTCCTCCTCCTCAAAACATTCATCTATCTGTGAACCCCATTAGTGCCTAAAACATATGAACGATTTCTTCCAAAATGGATATTACCCAGCCGATCTGGCTCAACTTGAGGTGCTGCAATTTTGAAAAACTTTCTTCAAAATTTGGGGGTACTTTACATGAAGCACCTCGGACATTTTCAAAATTTTCTCAAAAACAGCTCCAAATTTGTTCTTTAAATTTCTTGCAAGAAGAGATTAAAATACATTTATTAAGGTGTATTTCCAGCATAGGTCAATTTTCATGGTTAACTCTGAATTTTTCAGCGTCTTCCTACAATTCAAAATTGAAGATAGAGATCTTTCCTTCCAATGAAATATTTCTCCATAATTAGTTCTTTCATGAAGCTCATATAAATTTTTTTTTGAAAATGTATTATTTTCATGCAATATGTGCAATTTTAAAAAATAGCAAAAATAAGATTTTCTAAAAATCGACTCCAAATTTTTTCTTTTTAACTTTTGAAACAATTAGTGCCTTATGTACTCTATGAGATGACACATGACATACTGTTCTATTATTTTGTTTTTTCAAAAATGTAATTTTTTGACATTTTTCTCACATTGTTAATATTTACATTAGAAGTGATTTGTTAACATTAATACATTTGGGAAGTACACTTGCTTTATAAACTGTCATATAAAGTTTCTGGAAAACTCAAAAGTTTTCTGTGAAAATGAACTCAAAATCCTCCATTTTCAGAAACGCTCAATTGCCATTGTCTCGAAAACGGTTCCAAATTTTTCCTTAAAATTTTTCGTGCATGTAGTGTTAATTGCACTCTTTGAGATGACATAAGATTCATTGTGCTGTATAATTTTGTTTTTTCAAAAATTACACAAATGTAATTTTTTTAAATGTATTACACTGTCAATATGCACATTTCAAGAGATTTGTAAACGCTATTGCACTTGTGAGTGGAAGTGCTTCAAATGACTTCCAATCATATTGTTTGAAAACTTAAACATTTGCTCTGAAAAAGAGCTTCAAATTTCACATTTACAATAAGACTTAAACATCTTTTTCTTAAAAAGGCTCCAAATTTTCAATGAAAATTGGTATTTAGTACGAGGTTTTACTCTTTTTCAATATTCTTAAAGTAATATTTCAGTACTATTAGAAAACCGAAAAATTGAGAAAATTTCAAAAAATGTACTTTGGGCAGCTGGCAAAAGTATGAGGCAAGATGGAAAAACTAAGCCTGGCCAAAGAAACTAGAAAACTAACTAATGTGAAAAAGTCTGTGCCATCCTGTAGCACCACTAGTTTGCTCTTGAATTACTGTGGCATGAAAATTATAGTTTCTTCAACGTATCCATGCGAAAAGCTAAAAAAAAGGATAAAATGTCACTTTGATCAGTATGGTTCCACTTCATTATAAATTTTGTGGTTACATTTTGATATTTTCATTCGTTATTGCATTACTGTTTGTTGAAAATGGCCTACCTGTTATACTCATTTTCTTATTCAGTAACTCTTATTGATTTTGTTTATTTTTAAAATTTTAATACATAATTTTATTGTGTATTAGGTTGTTTTATTAATTTCTACATTATCATTTCAATATATAATCATATAAATTAGGAACAGATAACACAAAATATTTTGATATTTCATATAATATTAATTTATGGAATATGGGTCATTGGAAATATTTCTACTTCTACAGAGGATGGTGGTCCAGAAATGGTTGGGAACATCCGCTATAGTGTATTACTTTCTCCCGAATATTGTATAGACAAGATCATAGAGAATGGAATATTGCTGAGGAGAAACCCAGCCAATGCTTTAATTGTTCCAGTGCCCCCCCACTCCTACAATCCACTCGCTGCCTTCTGGCTTTGTTGTCAGAGAAGCCCTAAGCTATTGTAATGCTAAATGTGAAACACTTTATAAAGGAAGGCATATTTTTTGCTGATTAAGGTAGTATTGAAAATAATATTTTCTGTATTGATCAAGTTTTGAAAAGAACTGGTGAAAATTCTCTCGTGTGTTAGATGTCTCTCTAATTTAATGAAAATATGTTAATTACACACTATTGACATACAATTACATTAGCGTATCGATAAATTTTAAAACTTAAGAAAGAATGAGCAAGATAAACAGCCTAACTGCATAAAACAATTGCAATCACAAATGACCCCCCCCCATAAATACAACACATTTTGGTTTATTAAATTGAAAAAAGAAAAAGAATCCAGATTGATTTCTTTTTCCTGCACAATATTCAATTGAGTAAAATCGTGACAAAAAAATAATAATAATAATAATAATAATAAAACAAGATTTTCTCAAAAATGGCTCAGAATTTATTATGTCCTTTTTAGAAGTGATTTCTTATGTCCTTTTTAAATCTTCATTGTAAATAGGCACTAGGCAAA
Source organism: Acheta domesticus (assembly GCA_031308135.1). Lineage (NCBI taxonomy): Eukaryota > Metazoa > Arthropoda > Insecta > Orthoptera > Gryllidae > Acheta > Acheta domesticus. The sequence goes on along the minus strand of JAHLJT010008446.1, from coordinate 278,255,981 downwards.
GTTTCAACTAAATGTTTTATAGAAAATAAGGCTCTCTCTCTCTCTTCTTTTTTTTTTTTTTAAGAAGAAATTTAAAGAAACCATCTTTTTCTTTAAATTGTATGCTTGTAAAGCACAACGTTCACTTCACAGGCCTGAAAATTTTGACTTTCTTTATGATGTGTTGGGAGCTTTCATTTACATGAGCAGTATAATGGATAAAATGACTGCATAGGGAGCCTCTTGGCTGAAGTCCCCAACCAGGGCAAAATATTTTTGCAGTTTCTACTAGTATAATATTTTGTAACTAACAAATACAGTAAGCTGTTGCAGCACCACTAGATTGTATCTACTACACAAACCAAAACAGAATTAATTATTGTTGGATTTTTTTCTTCATTCAAATCTACCATTTTGTGAAAACATTCCTTTGAACAAATCTTATGCTTATTCACGTTGTGCCTGTTGATGTATTTATAAACATTCTATTTTCTTACTAATTTTTGTAATTTTATTGATATATTCTACATATATGAATATCTTAGCAAAAGGCAATACCTCTATTACCATTACATGCAGAAATTGAAGAAAGAACACACATACAAAAAACACCAACAAACTATACTGGCCTCAGCCATGCGAGAGATACCTTATGATTTCCTGAAATATTCAAAAACTCCAGGGAAAATTCAAAAAATAAAACATGTTCCAAATTTGAATGAAAAATGCAAAATAGCACAGCAGAAGCATAAGAAAAATAAGATAAGACTACAAATTTAAATAAAATCAAGTTGATATAGTTTATCGTTGATGTACTGCTGGTTTCCTACTTTTTTATTTCCCTCAAACAAGTGAAAAATAGCTAAAATGTATCTACTTGCTGGTCCGTTCCAGCAAAAAAGAACTTAATAGGAATATCAGAGACTATTTTCACAATACAGACATATCTCTGAATTCTGTTTAGAGAAAATGGCAGAGGCATTTCACATTTCAGATTTTTCTGAATTTTATTTGTAGCACAAATGAAGGTTTTTAATAATTTTAGTGTTGCTTATCACTGTCAAGCATGACAAAAAACTTTTTTGGGGGTCAAGCCACTATTGGATAAGAAAATTTATACACTTTAGAAACAAAATGTACACCCTTACCACCAATAAATGAATATATCATTCAGGATTACAAGAATTTCCATAAAAATATTTAATATCATGCAGCACTTCTTCATACTCTTCTCATAACCACTAGTAATAGTGTGCTCCCACGAAGACCAAGTTGCAGTCTTCATGTATATGTTGAGCATACAGCACAATAGCACTACACTGGTAAAATTAGAATTCAGTTGAGAGTTGAAATATTCTGCAAGGTAAATTTTTATTAAAGGGTATGCAAGGTAGTTTTATTAAATAAATTAAAACTTCCAAGAAATTTTTTAGAATATCAGCTTCTCATTTAAGATCACAAGACACTTATAGACCACAATTACAGTGCAATAGCTTCAGCTCTCAATATTCAAACATTTGAATCAAGGGAATTTAATACTATAAGCTTTATAAAGGCAATTTTCAGCTGATGAAAATGAACCATCTCTAAAGACTGCATAAGCGTCACAGTAGTAATTGCTCATGCTGCACGAGCCTGTGATACTTAGAATAACCCACAACTGCACAAAATAACCAATACACACTTCTTTCTAAACGTTTCCTATTTGGCACTATGGCAATTACTATTGAAAAATGCACTCAAACTGAGGTAAACATTTTGCAGCATGTCATAAAAATAATCAATTCAAATGCTGAAGTATGGGTTTTGTGCTGTTAGCTTGAAATAGTTGTGACCATCAATATTCTGACAAGGTGCCACCATGGATCCCAGGGACACTTGTTTTCAATAACAATCAAAAAAAGCAAAGCACGCATGAATAACTACATTTATTAGGGCACAATTGTTATGAATTTAATACAATTACTTTTAGGTAAATAACTGTACAGAATGTTTGCAATAGCTAGTTCTGACTGCTGAGTTGTATTCAAGACAAACCCACATAAAAGACTTCATGATGTAAAAAAAGGCCACAATTTCAATAACTACTGTTTTTGGTGGTGGTTGTGTCCTAGAAGCAGTAGTAGCACTACTACTGAACACTTATACACCAGATGTATTTAGAAATCCATTAAAATTGCTATCAGCGCAAGTGAGGTTTGCCTTACTGTTTAGTATGAGTAATTATGTTTTTTATAAGAATCTACTTGCCCATTTGTTTAAATATAATGATGTACCATTTCTGATTTCCCATTGATTCTTGGGCACAATCATTAAATTCACCTTGCTGCAAAATAGAACCTTTGACAAAATGCTCAGATGTAATATCACTTGTAATATCACAAGGTATTTTGGGCTTTTCAGCCTCGCTGCACAAGGCTGTATCACTACCTACCTACCAGCTGCCAACAGACTGAAGACTGGTTGCAATGGGGTCAAATAAGCTGTACTATTAAACAAATACGAGACACCACAGCAGCCAACAGACCGAAGATGGTTGTAACGGGGTCAAATGAGCTTTACTATTAAACATATGAGACACCACAGCTTTATATTGACAAGATCATAAACCCCCTCATCACCTCTAACTACACTACCTTTGATGAGAATGTCACCCATACATTCCATTACATAATGAGGACTTGATGCAGTCTTAGAAGACCAGGAAATAATTCACTTTGCTCATACAAATTACGGTTTTGACTAAATCTTGAAAACCCAAAATTCATCAACCAAAATGCAATTCTTTGTGATTATTATTTTGCATAGCCAGACATTTACACTGAAAATAGTCCTGATCAGCACCCCCAATAACATCATATTTGTCCACTTGTGTCTTCAGGGTTAATTCTGCATTCTGGTTCTGCTTCTCGTGAATTATAAATAATTAAGAAACATGCCAATTTTGTTTAAACATCTCCTTAATTTTCAATGCAGAAATGGTTCAATAGCAAGAACATAAAACAATAAAACATTTTGTTTTCATACATAATTTTATTACTTTCAAAAGAATTCCACAAAAAAAATTCAGTTGCAACTTTCTTATAGAATAAATTTTCTTCCTTTCCCTCAAGTATTTCAACATTTCTGAAGTTGTGGCATATTGTATCCACCACACCAGAGTGCGACCATTCAGCTGTGATTTTATTAATAAACACAAAAAGTCACAGCTAAATGACAGCTAACCAGTGGGGTTCTCGGTGCACACAATGTATGGAATTCGTAGAGATTACCAAACTTTCCATGTATTTTGCTAAGAAGAATCGCAATCCAATGGAAATGAAACTTAAAGAACATACCACAGACCACAAATGTAAAATATTAAGATCAAACCTAAAAAACTTTACAGCCATTGGAAAATTTGACTATATAATTCCTGTTACACTAGAAACCATTTTCCTTACATTTACTCATCAAAAGGTCATTAAATATTACATTTAATTAAAATAAATTTAATTATTTGATTCGAACTTAACTACATAACATACAATGATCACAAAATGATGCACAACACCAATTACAATCAGTTATACAATTACATCAAAGAAAGGATAATTGGATGTAACAAAAAAAGCCGTTTTAAATTGATAATTGACTTCATAGCCAAGGCAGTTTTTCGCAGAACTGGGAAAAATATCAAATATGATAAAGCATTCTTTTTGCAGGGAATTGTTCCAGAAAGATATGGAAATTTTTAAGTTATTGCATATGTATAAAAAATAAATAAAAACTTTATCTAAATAGTTCAGGAAACTCACAATCATTGTCAGAAACTTTTCTGCGCGAAAAGGTGAATTTAATTCTTTGCAACCAAGAACTTCATTGAGCAATTCTTTTATTCAGTGACCATATTCAAAGCAAATCTCTGAAACCTCCCTAACTTTTCTAAACCATTCCAAGACTTTTGTGATGAATTATAGTCGGAAGCTGACTTGTTCGCGTGCAGAGAGCAGGGTGTCAGATTTGTTTTACTTATTCTAGTTTGCCGTATTAATTTTCGCCTTTGCACACTTGGTGCAATTTACTAGGGATAGGTAATAGTTCCAGACTGGGTGGGAGGGGGGGGGAGGGCAGCTTCCAAGAACACAGAGCTCATTCCTCATCCTCGCATTCAAGTCATCTCCCGACTATACACTTTAATTGATTGAGATGTAGGCACATTCAAGTTCTGAGGTCAGAGTGATGCACAATCTAATTAGAAGAATGGAAGCGGAATGAATTGAACCCAGGTCATCTCTGAGATAGGTATATGTGCATCTCCCGTCAGTTTTTATTGAAGTTTAGTCCTTTACAATCACAAGGTCTGCTTCAGAAATTGTTTTGCAATTCACAAGTGTGACAATTCTTTAACACCACCTAATCCTTTTCAGGCAATATCACATTACACCAATTTTACCCAGACTATAATAACCCTATGGATTAGAAGCCATGTACATCAAGTGGACTATTTTCCTCCAATCTTATGAATCTGGAACTGACCAATTCATAAATCTGAGAACATTTAAAAGGTTGGTCATTTACTACCCCAATTCATAATAATAGGAGATAATTAAGTTTAACAACTTTCTCTATCAGCCACACCACTCAAAATACCAACACCAAACGAAGCACAGTTGTTGCACTTTAATTCTTGCAATGTACAAGTAGCACGTTGAGTACAAAATGAAATTGCCACACAAGCAAGCGTCCATACAGCTGTGATTTTAGTGAAATTGCAAAGACCACAGCTCAATGGCCGCTCACTGATGAGACAGCAGGCTCCTCTTCATCCAGGTGTTCTTGAAGTCCAAAAAGAGAGGCCTCAGCTTGTCTTCAGAGTAGATTCTTTCTGACAATTCAAAAAATATAGCAGAAGGGCACTTCACTGGCATCCCCTCGCACCTCAAATTTATAGAAACAATAAGTGAGAAAGTAGTTTGATTCACGCTACTCTTATGTTGAAACACATCAGTGTAACTTGATTTAAGAAAATGTTATAGAAACCTTATTTTATTACTGCAATTACGGCCTATGGCCAAATGCAGAAAACAGTCTGTATCTCAGTTGAAGATTACAATATTAAAAATATTACGATATGACTACTACATCACAACCACGTGTTGAGAACCTATTTGTGACTTACCTCTGAAACATTATTAATGAAGACTGTTCTTAAAAATAATATACAATAATAATGTTTACTTCATGTTTTTTCTATTTCTTGCTACATTGAGCAAACAGCCTCTTATACATATACTATCCATTAGGTATAGTTACTTCTAGTAACAAAATTAACTGCAACTTAAATGTCAATCTATGCTAATTCTTAAAATACCTAAGTTCATGAAATATGTATGGCTATTAAAACTATTTCTAAATTAAAGGTTAAATAAAACTTAAATCCTACTCAATACACTAAGGCCTCAGTATATCAACAAACATGTATTTCTATTATTTTAAATAAAAACAAGAACAGAAATCTACAAAAATAAATATTATTTACTGCTAAAACAATGTTCCTCATTAGCAAACGATTTTTACAAGTTTGAAATATCATTAGGGTGGTTTGTTAGGGTATGTGGTCCAGAAAGCTATGTCCACATACACAAAAGTACCATAAATTAATAGCTTAAATGTACTATAATAGAATTCTAAGCCTATAATGTTAATACACATGCTTTTGAAACAACCATAATCCTTATGGGTTATCGTATATATTTGAAACATGCATTACATTACTTATTACTAACTACAAACTTGTAACGGGTACACACATACAAGCACACGTAAGTGGCTTAATTAACGAGTAGGGTAATTTAAGAAATACGAGCACAATAAATTAACAGTATATACCACCGCCAAACTCTGGGTACTACTAATAACAGAAAAATAAAGTTAATTGTTCGTAAAATAATATTCTTTTCAACAAAACACGTGTTTACAATCACTCTACGAATAAAGCAAAATGTAATATGATCTTACCAGCCTATGATCAATTGCATTATCTTCTAATATCGAGCAAGTTGTAATAAAAGCTTATAAGTATCTAAGCAACGTTTCCTACGCGCTTTACCGCACGAAAACATTTAAAACTATGACCTGCAATGACCATCGGACAACCGCGTACCCACACACACAACGCCACACAACGCTCAAGAATAAACGATTCCTTTACCACGCGAATCACGCTAGTATTTGTTCGTTCAAGTGAACGAATCAAAAGCGTTCCAGAATGCGTGTAATTTACTTTTCATTAAACGATAAAATTAAGTTTGTGTGCCAATGAATTGGTAGTCAACCTAATTTTCAAAAGCATGAAGCATGTTTCTCATCATACATATTTAAAGATTTACTAAAGAACATTATGAAGTGATTTTCGCCACACCATCCGATTTTCTTCGGAAAGACATTCGATACTTCATGAACACGATGAAGCATAGAGCATGGAACAAGATAATTCCATGATTAAACCTCGAGTAAATTCTGAGTCAATTATTTAATGTTTCTTTCTTTTGTGAATTGAAAGCTGTGTCGCAAAGCTTTTATATTTGGTCAATGAAATGAAGTATTTATTATTATACTTGCAGTACTAGCATTTACGGACACTAATTAATTCTGAAAATTAATAACTTAGTACATCGTAAAACATTTTGATATGAAAATGAACTGTCGTAAAATAATTAAGTAATATATTCACTTTATTTTTCAGCAAATGAAAGTATTAAATACATGTCAGTGAACGTTGAAAATTAGGGGAACATACTATGAGAGCCATGCTTGGAGCAAAGTATTCTTCCATGGTCCATGTGTCCTATACTGAGAGAGAGAAAAAAATCGTTGAAAAAAATTATATATATTTAACATTCTGTGAATTTATTAGATTCCTGTTTACAATTAAAATATTAAATATTTTTAACTAATTCAAACAAGTTAAAATTTATATTGTCTGGAAACAGCCAAGAGCTTGAGGCGTGTGTACTATAAATTTGATTTGCAGAAATATTGAATTTTTTGAAGAGATTTGAATTTGAGAAGAATATTATTGATTTTCATTTTTTGTAGCATCTCCACTCTTTATTAATAATATTTATATTTTCCTTCTTAAATGTTCCTGATGTGAGATTCCTTCTTAAATGTTTTGTGAAAACGTTCCGTATGAGCAGCAACCTTGCATTTGTCACGTATAAAAACGCTATAGGAACGCTGCATTTCACTTGAACCCGCACATGAAGTCAAATTCCCACATGGTCCCATTAATGTCTTACCATAAATAGTAGAGAACAAATGGTCCTCAGAAACTCGTGTGAGCAAACGGTATAAGCAGATAGAAGGACACTTGAATTTTTGTCAAAGTACTAGGTTATTTAATCGGGGTCACAGAAATGTTAAATATTGCATTATAAGCATGCCAAGTATTGTTCAATACATTGCATGCGATGTAACGGCACAAGTTGAAAGAAATTGAAGAAAAAAGTTGCAGCAGAGTAGGAGCGCGTCATCAGAATTTTAAAAAATGACAAGTGTTAGATGGTAGGCCCCGTGGCCGAGAGCGCTAAGTCAGTTGTGTCCGTGAGGTCGCAGGTTCGACTCCCGCCTCGGGCATGGTTGTATGCGTTCGTCCTTGCACCACATATCATCACCATATCGTTTCATCCTCATACCATAACGTTACATCCAATAGTGGTCGCTAATGACCTAGTAGTTGATGCGATTTCAAATAAATAAATAAATAAATTTAAAAAAAAGTTTTGGATAGATTGGTCGATTTATTAGTGTCTCCGGGGGCGTCAACTGCTTAGGTAATTCGTCCCGTAAGTGTAGTGCGTACTTTATTGAGGTAGGTAGCGACGATCTTTCCCCACTGGATGGCGAGATTAGACGCCGATCTATATACGTCGGTTTGTGGGGATTTCCTCTACCAGTATCTCCCGTTAGCGGGGGACCGCCCCAGCTAGGGCAAGCTCTAAGCTCCCGACATGCGTGGTATTGTAGTGTGTGTGTGTAAGTAAGGATGAGGATAAGAAGAAGAAGAAGAAGAAGAAGAAGAAAAGCAGAAAAGGAAATATTACGCGTGCTCCATGGCCCGTTTGTTAGACTACTTCTCCGGCATTCGCCTGGTGTCGATCGGAGAAACCACGGATCAGAGGAGCGGGCCACTGGAATTCTCCTCCAGACAGCGGTTGAATTCGACCTAGCTATCGTCGGCCTAGCTCTCAAGCTAGTGTCGACAATTCTGTAACCATTGGGACTCAAACCCTAAGGTCTCCCTCAGAGCAGTGATATCAGTTGATGTCATGGGACACTGAAGCCGGTACAAGTTTCGGAAATATCGGCAAGAATGGTAGGTGGAATGGTACGTGGGTATTTATGCATCTGCAAATACACAAAACAGATTTCACAACGTACGCGCATAGTATAGGTGTGTGTGGTGGACCGCATCGGTGACTACCGACCAGCTACCGACTGACCCCACCAAAGAACAGATTATCTTAACAACATGAAGGCGGGGCCGAAGAGAGCCTAATGGGAGGCAATTTGTCTCGAAAGACGATAACATCCAAATTGGTCAATCATATATCTTCTCAAGCTGTCTCGCAGGGCTCTTGTTTATGTTGCGTCTAACTCACAAAACATAATACTCTCTGATACCCACTTCGTCGTAGCAAACAATTTCGAGTAACTCAGTACTTCTTATATCTGAGCATGAACTACTAGTAAAAATGAACAATATGCAATTGGCCAGACCCGGATTACGCACGGGAAGACCTCGCACTGAGGTCCCCGCCGAGATAGTTGTTTAAAAAAATGTAAGAATTGCCTATATTTCACACAAAATTTCGCACAAGCTATTCATATTTTCGAAAAAATTGTACATCACTTTATTTCAAGATCTGACGTTGGAGAACAGATTTCATTACAGAAAAATCTCTATTTTCGTAGTTGTAGGAAGTCGCCGAAAAAATTCTGAACTTTTGCAATTTTCGAAAAATTAGGTATTTTAACGAAAATACCGACTACATTCGTTTAAGTGTTTTTTACTTTATCCAAGGGCAAAGATTAATAAAAAAAATGAACCATTTTTGAGGAAATGTTGTAAATGTAGTTGAGGCTTCATGTAAAGTATCCCCAAAAATCAAAATTACATTTCAAACTCGCAGGGCATTGAGTTCCTTCAAATATATCAATTTTGGAGAAAAGCGTCCCAACGGTTTAAGGGCTAGCGTTGGCTACCGACAGACGGGCAGATACGTTTTGCCGTCAATCGGCTTTTCGGTATCAAGAACCCACAAAACATGGATTCTGATTACGCAAAGTGTTAGAGGAAGTAATTTACTATATTTAGAAACAAGATTTATCCACTTTTTCGTTACCGGAGGCCGAGATAGTTTTTCTGTCGAATAACCGCCGTTTTTTCGGTGTTATGTGCGGACAAAATACACCAAGAAGTAGATAAGTAATAAAAGTTTATTGTTCACTTCATACATGCCATCGATCACAGTCGCACCAATAACAATACTTACTACCGTATCTCCAGAAGATGTCCAGCAATACAAGCACGGTCGTCGTCGTCAGGAGATTTACAAGTTCAAGCCAAAGTTACCAATGTCGAAAGAGAAATATAATTTATCGAGGCACGGCCGGCATATGCAATATCACTATTATTATTATTATTATTATTATTATTATTATTATTATTATTATTATTATTATTATTATTATTATTATTATTATTATTGTTGTTGTTGTTGTTGTTGTTATTGTTGTTATTATTATTATTATTATTATTATTCCACTACATCACAACTAAAGATGCTATGAGTCGGCTGAATATAAAATCTTCTCCAGGTTGTAACCAGCTACCTAAGGAGCAGATCTAGGGACTGGCGGTGCCTCTACAATACTTTGCGCAAAATGTGGGCTGTTCCAAATAAAGCTATTTCTTGCACTTCCCAGTCCTTTGAATTACCTGGGAGTTTAGACAAGTTCTTACTCAAATTTTGCGGAACGAATCCCAGAGTTCCGATAACTATCGGGACGACCTGTGCTTTTACGCCCCACATTCGGCTGATCTCTATTTCCAAACTCTTGTATTTAAGACGTTTCTCTGCCTCCTTGGTAACGACCAGTGGCGTAGCGTGACTCGCACGTTTGGGGATGCTCAACAATAACACACAAAATGTCACTATCAACTACTTCGTCTAACAGGCGAACGCAACACAAGGCAGATACACTGGGACTACTTCCACGATCTCGATTGCTTACGACGGTGTAGGCGCTTCCCACAAAATCCTCACAGCAGTCAGGGCTGCCGATGTCTTGAAAGCAAATTATACAATGGCTCAGCTTTAATTCTTATACGCGAATGGCAACAAGACCATTTGTTAATTTATACATTGCAGACTTAAATAATATGTAATCTATTTAAGAGATAATACAATTTCTTGGATATTAATTAAGAAATAGTAGTCAGGCACTATTTCTACAGTTTGTACCCATGATCAAGCGGGGACTCCCGAGTGAGAGAGAGAAAGATAATTTACTGAACGCCTGAAGTGTGCTGCGCTCTCGTGCACAAACGAGCTTCTTTCCGCAGTAGACGCTAGCGTAAAGCAGTCGGATTTCTCTGGGCCAGGGGTGAAGAGGGGAGAGGGGGACCTCGCCATCTGCGCATGCGTCATTGCTCGTCGCAATCTGGCGGCAGACGCTGAAGTATTTTAGCTTCCAAGCAATCAGAGGCCAGCTTCAACAGCCCGCCGAATTCAATCATAGGAAATCAATTTTAAATTAATACAAAACGTGTTTCGTTCAACAGACCACTTGTAAGATTATCAATACAGTATTTAAGGTTCTTATATACGGGGATGCTCAGCATCTCACCGTCCCCTGACGCTACGCCACTGGTAACGACGTTTTGATCGTAAGGTACAGCAACATCGACAAGTAAACACGATTTGTTCTCCAAATCTCGGATGACTATATCCGGTTTGTTTGCTGCTATCGTGCGATCAGTTTGAATTTGTTGGTCGTACAATATCGTTCACAATCCAACAGACGTCACCGGTTTCGGTGAGTGTTCGTACCACTTGGGGCATGTGTTTGGAACTTCGAGGGCGGTACAGATCTGCCAGTGGAGGTAGCTACACACCCTGTCGTGTCTTTTCAAGCATTCTGTCTTTGCTAGGATTGGACAAGCTGAGACAATATGATCGATGGTTTCTATGTGTTCCTGACAAATGCGGCATTTATCATCTTGGGAAATTTTGAGAACCGCTTTATCATAATGTCGTGTTCTCAAGGCCTGATCTTGGGCAGCTATTACAAGTGCTTCCGATTCTGGCTTCATTCTTCCCCTTTTAAGCCACATAAATGATTGATCTTTATTGATCTGTGCTCTGTCCATTCGTTTCAAATATTGTCAGTGGAGTGGTGTGTCTCTCCACGATTTCTTTAACATTTATTATTATTATTATTATTATTATTATTATTATTATTATTATTATTATTATTAATGCTGAAACATCCCAATCCAGGGCAAAAGCCTCCCACTCTCTGGTGGGGTAGCTCACAAATAAGAACTTGTCAGGTGAGCTAAAATCTGGCGAAGTTGAATATCACTATAACAATCCACAATTCTCGGAGCTCTAGCACAAAATCGTACTAGACCAGACTCCAACAGACTGCCTGTTCCGTCGCCCGATACATTCTCCTGGTGACGCAGTGGCATAGCTACAATTGGTGCCACGCGGGACAAAACTAATGGTATCACCCCCCTAAAATAAATATAAAAATATCTCTTGCAGAATATTTTATACATTGTAGAATAATATACAAGTCAATTTGTACATGACATTTATTTATAATATATTAAAAACTATGTAATTCAAAATAATTGAAATATAATTTTTAATTAAATAATCTAAAACGAAGAATAACGACAAATGCATGTTTTTTATAATTTCCAGATTTAAAAGCGGCAAACTTTTGTATAATTCCATCAATTGTCTCAGCCATAGGTAATATAGGTAATTTCGGCAGCTTATTTTAATCAGTCGAAGAAGAGAAAAAGAGAAAACTTCCTTTTCCCTATAATCTTGAATGAACTGAAGAGTGAGTTCTTTGTTTTCAAGAGACATTCTGAAAATACATAACCTTGAATGAAAACTATTGCATTGTCTCAGCCATATAACGTATTAAATAAATTTTGAAAATTGGCATTACCGTAAAAATAAAATAAGAATTAGGGAGAACAAAATATTCGTCTCCTATCACTGCAACACACCGAACTAGAAATGGAAATAACCACATGTTCATTTTTACTAGTTTCCTTTCTCTCTTTCTCTCTCTCTCTCTCTCTCTCTCTCGCTCTCTCTCTCTCTCTCTCTCTCTCTATATATATATATATATACACATATATATGTATATATATGTATATATATGTATGTATGTATATATATATATATATATACAGGGTGAGTCACGTAACTTTAGCACCTCCTGTAACTTTTGAACGGTTAAAGATATTGCAATGCAGTTTTCATGAAAGTGGATGAGGGAATGGGGCTAATTGATATGTGTATTGATTTCTCTTTTATCACTTGTATTTTACGAGATATTTGAGGTAACTTTGTTTTTTCAAATGGAACTATACATATTTTCTCAGTCTATCATGACAAGCGTAAAAAGACAAATCCAATGATATAAATATTGTCATATGTTAGATAAGCATTTTTTTGAGTAATTGTGATTTTTTTACGACTAGTGTTTAACGGATATTTTCATTGTAACTGTCAGCCCCACAAGGTCACGCAGCGCTCGCCCAGCAAACGCGGGGTCGGGAAAGGGAAGGGAAGGGATTTTAGTACTTGAGGATACGAAAAATATTCACAAAACTGTTGCATTTTTTCCTGAACTATCCTTTCCATCCTGATCCATTTTCAGATATTTTGTGTTTCTTAGGGATTGAAAATACGGATTTGTCTTAAGTAGTATTTATTGAAATAAGATTATTTCTATCCCTAAGTTATTATTATATTCTTATTAACATTGAAATTGTTTGCTCAAAATACGCAATTTTTTTACAGTTTTAATTATTTATTCTTATTGTGCTTGGTTTCAAGATCCCATTAATACGTATCTTATGAAACCCCATTAAAATGGAGTAGAAGTTATAAACAATTTTAATACGATACAAACTAATGACAAATCCTTATTTTCCATCCTTTAATTCCTTCAATCAAAGAAAGTCGAAAATCTGAAAATGCGGAAGGATGGAGAGCACAGTTCAGGAAAAAACTGCAATGGTTTTGTGAATATTTGGAACATGTTTCGTTTCTTCAAATCTCCCTTCCCTTGCTCGGGCGCGCGTTGCTGGTGGAGCGTTGGGTGGCCTTGTGTGGTGGACTATTCAAAATGTCCGTTAAACGCCAGTCACAAAAATCAAAATTAATTAAAAAAATGCTTATCTAACATATGACAATATGTACATCATTGGATTCGTCTTTTTACGCTCGTCATGGTGGAGTGAAAAAATACGTATAGTTCCATTTGAAAAAACAAAGTTACCTAAAAAATCTCGTAAAATACAAGTGATAAAATAGAAATTAATGCACGTATCTATTAGCCCCTTTCCCTCATGCACTTCCGTGAAAACTGCATTGCAATAGCTTTAACCGTTCAAAAGTTACAGGAGGTGCTAAAGTTACGTGACTCACCCTGTATATATATATATATATATATATATATATATATATATATATATATATATATTGAAAATTGATATTACCGTAAATATATAATAAAAGAATAATCTGCAACAAATTCGTAATAAAACAGACGGACGTCAGACAAAGAACACTTACGGCTCGGTATTCCGGATGACTTCGCTATGACATACACTTTTTTTGGAGGAAGCGCACGAGAAAGACGAACGAGATTCCCGTCAGCTCTGGGAAGCTTGCGCTATTGCATGCGTTGGACGCATGCGCAAAATTGAACGAAAATACACATCGTGTGGACGCGCCTTAACTACGCCACTGTGGTGACGGCCTTTACCTCCCGTTTACCTCAGATAATTTCCACGGTCCATAAGGAATTTCCACCTGATGGAACGACGATGAATGCTGCAAAGTGCATTGAAATTTTGACCCGTTTCATGAAACGTCTACGCAGGGTACGACCCCAGTACGCACAACAAGGTTCATGGTTTTTGTTCACGACAATGCTCGCCCTCACAAAGCCAATATCGTCTAACAGTTCCTGGCAAAAAAGTGGGCGATGCAAATTGAACATCCACCATACTCGCCAGATCTCAATCCTCCAGATTTCTTTCTATTCCCACGACTCAAACTCGCTTTGAAAGGAAAGAGATTTGACGATATTCCTGACATCCAACAAAACGTGACGAGGCTTTTGAACTCCGTCCCAAAAGGAGACTTCTTGCACAGTTTCCAGGACCTGTATAGCAGATGTCAGCGGTGCATGGTTATGGGAGGTGACTATTTCGAAGGGCAGATGTGGCAAGTCCGAATAGCTAGCCGAGACCAACGATATAGAAAACTAATACGGGAAAGTCTGTGCCATTCTGTAGCACCACTAGTTTTTTCTTCGTCTTGCGGTATTGTTCTGCCGCATACCGTTTCCCTCAGTCCTTGGTTGCCGCAGAGCTTTGCATTGGTGCAAGTTTCAAAGGTTGGCTTTGCTGTATGGAATCCCCGACTTCGTCACGGCGTGCAGGCAAGCTTGTAGTGTTTTGTACTTGCTTGTACTCGTCCTTCGAAATTCTGTTCTCGTTTTAATTGAAAATACAGTAAAACATTATCTTTGCCGTCATATTGGCCATTACTACAAGAGAGGAGTAAAGACGGAGAATTCCTCCTCTAAGCGATGTCAAGTTTTCGCGTCGCCCAAAGAGAGACTTCATTGTGTGGGTGAGTATCTAAGAATAATTTTTTTAATTATCTTAGTAATGTATGTAGAAAGAAACACAATTTTAAATATAAAATATATCTTCAAGGTAACAGTATGCGATAGTGTCAGTAATGTATTGAGTATTTTATTACAACTGAAAAGTCTCCATTCTTTTGGCGGAACACAATGAAGTTGATTCTAGTGGGATAGAATGTCGAATTGTTAATTATTTCAGAATCATGGATGTCTGAACTGCAACAACTTATGGAAAGAAGATGGAAATTCGACCAATTCCATTAGACAGTGGAGATTCTGAAATTGCTGAAGAAATTGATAATGAAATCATAGATAAAAAGAAAGAAATTGCTGTCATACCAGAAAAAGAAAGTCAAAATATTTGATAATGATTCACTGGCTGAAGAATTGACAGTGATAGAGACTGTCCATAGAGCAGTTAATTACACAAAAAAATAATTAGGAGAGCATGAGGAGACTCACAAAAGTGAGAATAATCATAACTCGCCGTGTTCAAATTGCATAGTACAGGTGAAACAAATGTTGGTAATCAGTCAGCGACATCCAAAATCAAAGGAAACAGAAAAATCAAAATTGAAAGTACAATGTCTGTCAATGAAGATATAAGCTGTTCCTTGCTACCAGAAATAACCTGGAACAAGTTAGGAGGCAACTTTCCCTGGTGAATTGCATGAAGTATGGACTGGTGAGACTCTCTCCTCGAGTCTTTACACCTCTTCAGTACTTCTATTATTCACCATGTTTAGATGAATATTAAATAAACCTATAAAACTAATACGCCATTAAATACATTAATTTTTTTATTTACCATAAGACAATTCCATATTTTGGCCTACATTGTTTTTCCTAAAAAATAATATGTTTGTTATAAACATTTTTAGGTATTAAACACATTTCTATCAAATTTAATACAGTGCCATTTAAATTCATCTGCCATAATGGTTTTGCCCCTAAACCTGTGCTTTCGTAGAAGGAATACATTTGAATGTGGTATTGTCTCTACTGAAATACAACTCAGAAAGAATTAACTTTTAAGCCATGTAGATGGATAGAAAATGATCATGCTTTACCTTCTATAGTGGAATATTAGTACATATAATGTGTTATATGCATATTTACTACATTTATATTTGCCCCTAATTGTTAGGCAACCCCTTATGCACAGATGTTCAACAGGTACATTCAATCTCTTGAACGGTGCCATACATCTGAGCATAAGATCTTGCCTAACAATCAGGGAGAAATGTCACGTGTGGAAATTTACCACTAATTGCTCTATGGCAAAAAGTAATCATTTTCAACTTCTCTACATGCACTAGAAGTTGGTAACATTTATTCTGAGACAACCTTAATAGAGATCAGAAAGTGTGGAAAGATTGAAGGTTCTTGGCTGACACATTTTCTTGAGCTTCTCTTCCCAGCTGTGAACTACAAATGGTTGAAAGATGAATAAAAGTTAAAAAACTAAATTAATAATAATAATAATAAATAAAATTAAAATAAGCATGAGGCTAGCAGAATTTGAAAAAACTAGACATTCTTTTTTCCCAGTTATAAAAAAGTTATTTGCATTGGTAAACAAAATGCAACTTGATATTTTTCTAAGAAAATTGCAATACACCCCTGGCTCTACTCCTACCACTACTAGCAAAAAAAAGAGCTCAAAAAAATCTGTGCATAGTACAGCTACATTTTATTTCCAGAAGCAAAACAAGAGGCTATCTCAGCATTTGCCCAATGGATCAGAGAAACTGGACAAAAACCTGATCGATCGGGGATCATTGACTCAGAAACTGCAGTAAATTTCTTCTTACTAGCATATTGTTTTTAAAATTATACAATACAAATGTAAATTAATGCATTATATCTCATGGTTAGATATTATTTTTCTTTTGATGATCAGTATAGTCTCTAATTGAATAGAAACAGTTTATGTTGCTGGAAACATTTTACTTTTAACTTTAATTTGTGTACTGATTTTAATTGTTTAATGTCATCTGGCAATGTATTATAAAGTAATGTACATGTATTTCTAACCCTGGTGATTTAGCTCATTGATCAGCGTGCTCGCTTTTCATGACATAACCCCAGGTTTGATTCCCTGTCGGGCAAGATTATAGTGTCCGTTTTCCCAGTATATGTTGCTGTGTGACAATGAGAAAATTCACGTCTCAGGTTGAGAAGACCAGAATATATCACGGGGATGTCTTGGTGCTAACCAGACATACTCTCTTAACCCATGACCGCGAGGCCAGGACGCTACTCGTAGGCCATGGTCTGTATAAGGGCCGACGCACCAAGTGCAAACAAGACAAACATGAATTTGTATATGGGTTTCTTGTAGTGAGCTGTTTATATGGACTCCTGATAAATGTTATTTCTACGATGTGTGTTGTAATTATAAATATCAGTATTGCATGAAAATATGTTCCCACCGTTAAGTAAATCAGTTTTGACAACAACAGGTTCATAAATAAATAGGCAAGGCAATGGAAAGCTTCCAAGCTCAATGAAGAGGCTTGCAGGAATCACGTAGATGGCATTTTTGTATTATTAGAATAATTTTATTCTGCAATTTAAAGGTCTGCGTACTGTAGGATGACCTTCCCCATAATATAATGCCATATCTCAGGCAGGAACAAAATACTTACAATGAGCTGCATGAATGCTGACAGATTTTGAAAGCATTCTGAAAGCTCCATCTGAGGTTTGTCTGAAATGAGACAGAAATTTTGTTTCCTTAACATCAGCTAAATGTACATTGTTCATTTTCAATGGAACATGTGATTGCAGATTTCAAATGCAGAAACAGTTTTTCCTTAGTTAACTATTAATTTGTTATTACATAACCATTAATTCTGAACTCGTACTATTTATTTACTGAAACTTCTGAAATAGTACTATTTATGGTTTCCTATATGCAAAGAACATTCATGGCTACAGTGAACAGAACTGTTCTTCCATTTTTAATGAACAAAGGCATATCGTTTACTTGTAACAGAAAGAGGATAGGATCTTAGATCGAAACTTGTGGGACCCTATGCTCAATTGTTAAAGAATTGAAAAGATAGGTAAATAATGTTCTTATGTGCCAGTACAGTATTTCTAATCTTTGAGATCGATGTTTAAGGTATGAGGTCATAGGGTAATACCACAAATTCTACATGAAGATAATTTTGTGAGCAAGATGTTATGGTCAATAATGTTAAACCTAGTTGTGTCTGAAAATGCTTTGTTTTTCAGACAAAAATTAATAAAAGAGAAATGGCCAGAAATCTTGAATTTCATTATTATTTCTTATTAAAAAATTACTTAACTTTTGCTGTTTTGAAAACATCTGGAAATATTCCTGTGCTTAAAGCAGCATTGAAAATGTGAGTTAATGGCTGTACAAAAGCAGGTGCACAAGTTCTTAATAAACAATCTGGAAATTCATCCACACCAGATGAATATTTATTTTTTAGATTACTGACAATTCAGAGGATTTCACTGGAAGAAGTTTCGGAAATAAACATGTCGAAAATTCTTTGGGAAGCATAATAATGTTGAATATAGTGACGTTAGTCCCTTTGTGAGTTCAGACACAATTCTAGGTATTAGGTATTGATTGAGTAGATTGGCAACTGTTACCAGATTACTTGTTTTTGTGTCATTATCCTTTAAAACATTCTCTACAAAGTATCAAGATGATGTGGTTGCATTATTTATGATATTCCACAATGCTTGTTTTTCTTATTAGCATTCAAAATACCCTGATTAATTTTCATAATTTTTACTTCAACTATTAGTTTCCTTAAAATTCTTTTGTAGTATTCTTGGAAGTAGATGTGGAAACCGGGTGACGTGCTATGATGTTTAGAAATAAAGTGTATGTTTATTTTTACACAATATTATAATTCCTTGTGTGATCCAAGTGTTGCTTTTCTGTGAGATGTTAAATGAACTCTTTTTTTAACATCATGTGTGAAAGTGAAATGGAAGTATTGAAAAAAATAAATTATAATTTTCATTTATGTCAACAGTGTTATAAACTGTGTCCCACGATTCCTGCCACAAGTAATTCACAAATAATTTTATGTTAGCTTTAATAAATACGCTAAACATGTATTATTAATTTTGTCAGTGTTCATATTGTTAGTAATTGTAAGAACAGTCACTGTAATGTAGATCATTCATTTTTATTTCATACCTAGTTGTGGTTCTGTTAATTATGATTTGAATATTGCTTTTTGTTATTTAAATGCAGTATTATTAAGTTTAATGTATGTTTATAGTTAATGATGACAGCGCTTCTTTTTATGCCCTATCTCCTGATAGATATTAAAAGGATCTACATCCAAAACAAATGTTTTTGGTTGTAGGCTCATTACTCAATGAACTCTTGATACAAGAAGCAGTTGCAAAAAAGGCTCAATATTGCAGGATTATTTGTTAAACTCTGATTATGATCACAAAGAAGAGAGACTACATAATGAACTGGAACTAGAAGAAACTTTTGTTGAACTCTTGTTTTATTTAACATCAAAAACAGTTAAAAATTTGTGTCATGTGCTATGGGGAGAAGTGAATTCTGTGCAAGTTATCTTAATTCTGGGATCTCTACCCTAAGCTTGAATACAAGTTGAATTCTGAGTAGAGATTTCAATTGCTGAATACAGAATTCAACAGACTTTAATTGCCGAGGGCAGAACCGTTTGTTGTCCGTTGTTAATTTAAAGTTTCAGATCGAATACATATCTTTGCCAACAAACTCCCTGAAATTTAAGCAAATCATAACATTTTTCCATAATCAGAAATCACTAAAAATATCTATGTAAGATAAAGATAAAAGGGTGCATAAAAATTAAAATTGAAACTCTTACGAGAATGTAACCTTTATTTTCTATTTAAAGAACAAACAAAATCACAACTCTATCCTGGAATTAATCACAAAGGGTTGAACTACTAAAAGGACACAGACTTTTATGAAAAGTTAAAGGAACACTACATTAGAAGAAAATGGACAGGAACACAAAATTAAAACAAAATGTACAAACAAAACATGTCCTGTAGGAACAATGACTGGCTTAAAAGTTACTTTTGCATACAAATTATTTTTTATATAAAGTTGCAAAACCTCTCTCAAAAACATACAAAGATGTGAACAAAAAATTTGATATTAAAAACAAATACGTGAAAACCAGTCAAATATGAATCCAATGATGGCACCTGCATGTATCCACGACACCTGAGGTTTTAAGACGAAATTTACATAGTAAGTTCCTGAAACAGAAAAATTACATTATCTGAGATAACTTGATCTCAAAATAGAAACAAGGAAATAATATTATGCGGTGTTTTGAAAACAAGCCATGTTAGAAAATATGTTTTCAAATTTGTACAAACGCAGTAAAGCAATATTACATACGAGTTATATATGCTATTTTCTTTTTATTTAATAGCATTATAAATTCATAAAAGAACTGAAATGAATTTTGAAAACAAATTTCATTAGTAAAGTTTTGTAGTTTGCAACAAGGACATCACATGCATTTGACATTGTGCGAATAATGTATTCATCTGTTGGGTTTCCTACCACCTTCCAACATTTTACTGTGTGTGATTGTTTGTGCTATAAATGACTAATATGCCATTATCTGTGGCATAAAATGCCATATTCTGAACAATTTCTTGTAAAGAAAAAGGTTATTTGTAATGCTGATGCTGGTAAAATAAAAAAAAAGACTTGTGGGAGTGATCTTGCTTATTGATGTGGGTGCTTTCTTTTTAAACTGTCTACTTGTTCAGTTCTATTAGGCTTTCCTCACACCAGTACTGTAATTTTCCTATTTGCTTGAAATATATTACATACAACAAGATCTAAGCATCTGTATTTTAAGATGCCCAATCCCACCCAGCATACAAAGGCCTTGATAAAAGAAAGAATGGATTCTTAAGATCAGTACAGTTAATTCACCTCCCCAGTGGTTGATCGACAACCTCAATTAAAACATTTACAAGAGCACCACTTTGTTGTTGCCAATGTCCATACAGTCCTTGTGATACACAAACCTTACATACAATGAAATCACATCAGCTGTGGCCCTTTTTAGATGCCAACTCTATGAAGCTCATGTTCCTTGGCTCCCCCAAATAAAATCCAAGAATGGCTGAGTTCCCCCAAAACTGGACAATAATAAAATAATAAACAACATTCTAAATTAAATATTTTGAAAACTGCACAATAAGATGGCAAATCAGGTATATTAAATGATACATAATCAGCTTCCACAATTCTTTTATCTGAGGCTACATAGATTTAAGTGTATTTCATCTCTTGCCATTCCCTGTACTACTTGCTTGGCAAATCTGCAGTGGATGTTGAGAATACGTCAGTGAAATAAAGTGTTATAGACACAGGTGATATTTTTTGCTGTTGCAGCTTACTGTTACATTGCATACCTTCTGTAAGGGAAGGCTGTATAGAAACTTAGATCACAAATGATGACTGTTTAATCTGGGAATATAAATCACCCCATATTTTTGGAACGAGATATTTAGGGGGAAAAAATATTCTTATATTCAGCAATCATTTTATTTAAAAATATAAATATTGCTAAAACTTAAAAGTTTTCATTGGACTATATAAATTATGTAACTGTAAATGTATGATGTAAATAAACGTTCCTTTGACTCATCTTTGCCATCTATATGAAATTTTGATTCAGCAAAATATTTTTATTCATACAAATAAAGGCTTTAGCAACAAGATTTGAGGAACTTTCGTTTTGTGAATACTTTATAATAACACAATAATTCTGAATTTTACTTTTAAGATCAATTTACAATATTGTTTGAGAACATATTGATTTTGATTTAAAAATATTTTGTTCTCTTCCCTTAAAAAACATACTCTCACAGACACACACACTTAACACAAAAACTGGCTTTGCCCATACTATATACTTTACATAAACTCACTTTTCTATGTCAGAGTTAAAATTTCTAAAAGAAATAAAACCATGATGCTAAGCAATTTTTAAAACTCACCATTATAGCATTAACAATATCATTCTGGTTATTCTTTAGAGCTTTAATAGCTTTGGCTCGCGACACATTGGCTTGTGACATCACTAACTCCACATCCTTCTCCTCCACTCCAGAATCATCCACCTCCTCTTCTTCAGACTCTTCTTGGATGGGAGCCACAACTGCGGCTCCTCCACTCTGTTCAGCTGCTGGAGAAACTTCTGGGGCTTTAAATTTCTCTGCAGCAGCCACTTGAGCTTGCTGGCTGAGATCTTCAATCTGAAGGAAAGACACAAGAAAGAGGATTCACACAACTGGGAAAAAAAGTTCCTGGATGTCTGGGAGATGCTGCGTTCTAGGCACAGTTGATAAAGTTTCGGTTGTAGTACTGCGACATTCCTCAGGACAAAATTGCATTACAAACTGAGGATGGTCGCATTATGACAGCTAAAATGTTGGCAATTGTGCTTAAGACATGGCATCTCATGTATAGCCAAGAATCTATTGATTCTCACAGTGGAAGAACACACTTTAACGGGAGGGGGGAGGGAAAGCATCACCAAATTTAATTAAACTTATCAAGCACCTCTTACATATTGGACAATTTTTGAGCTACCTAACCTATCAACAAAAGAAAGAAAACATGTTGGTGAAATGATTTATAAACTGAATAATTGCATAATCAACAAATAACGTTCAATTGTTTACACTTGGTTTATACAAAATTTCCACATTGCTAAGTACTGACAAGACCCTAGGGCCAGAAGAGATTACATGAAGGCTAACGATCCAGCATTGTGATATCCATGGATGATAACAAATCATAGAAAGCCAAGAGATTCAGGTGGTAGTCACGCTGAATGCCAATCTAAATTCAACAATTGAAAAATAAACTAACTTAAAAATTACCATCTTTTCTTTATTCTATTTCTATTTCTTTACAGAGTTATTCTGAGTTTAACTAATCTCTCTTGTGTCCTTGGATTTCAAACACATTTGTAATGAAATGAACAATGAAAAACTGGAAGGTTTTTATCACTTCTATGTAGTTCTATCCAACTCTTGGTAAGTCCTATTGAGGTGCAAAAGGTACATAGGGAAAACAAAAGTTTGCACTGGCCAGGTGAGGCATTAAGACAGTTTGCATAAAACTGTGCTAAAATTGTACGAATCAGCATGAGTTGTTGGGAATGTTCAGAGATATGTTATAACTAGAGACCGGAAAAATATGTACATAAACATGTAATGAAAACAGTAAGAATATGTAAGAAATATGTAAAATCGGCTATAATATATAGTATTAAAATTCTCTAATTAAAAATCATTTACATAGCAAATAATTACATTTAAAAAAACTGCTCACTTTACATCATACAACTTTCTTGTCAGTAGAAAAAGAATAATCTATTGTAATCCAGGACTGTAGTTTAGCAGCCGGACAAATCGCAATAGAAGCCATCGCACAAACTGGCGAGATCTACGACCAGCAAAATTATACTGTAGCATTTTCATTGACGTGTTACACGTCGGCTATCTCAAATTTTTACTTGGAAATTAAGGTTACAGATCACAAAATGCGGTGTCATTGATATTTTGGACACCTAGATTTCCCCAATAATGTAGGAAAAATGCTGATTTTAAAAACAACGCTTTTCATAAAAAAAAAAGGAATTAAAGTGAAGAAAATTGATAAAATACGAAAATATATTGTGAAAACAGCAAAATACATAAAATATGTAATATAGTACTAAATATGTAAAAATATGTAACGAAAAAATTTGATATTGCGTTAGGAGGGCTATGATTCGTCATGATTGTAATCTTGAGAACGGTAAGTAGAAAGACAAAAAATATGTAATTACATAAAAATCCTGTCTCTAGTTATAACACACAGTATTAATGAATTCATTACTTTACTTAGGAATAGAAATGAGAAACATATGTGACTAGACAAACAGCAAAGGCATTCAAGATATAACAAATATCGTTCAATTTTATTTTTTTATCAAATTATTTGGTCTATAATTGAAAATAGTAATTTCATTCTCACGTTCCTCCTCCACAGAAGAATTCTTGAAAACAAATTTTACAATTCTATTTACTTGACACACTTTGATAAATTATATGTTTTCTAATCTTTAACTGGCTTGATAGCAGTGGTTACATCCAAAACAGGTAGGAAAGAAAAAAGAAATACTATTAATTTTTGAAATGACGTTTGAACATACAAGGGATAAGCTTATTATGTTAAATATGTAGATATTTTGTTAATCAATTTGTGCCAAGACATTAATTTACAGTTATTCTTGACTCATTTAATTCCATTCTGCTTCTCTTATTCTATTAATCCTTATCACAGCAAAGGAATTTTAATAACAATTGGACAAGCAGTGCCTGACAGATAGCTGAATCATTCCACGTCTAATCAAACACCGTTTTGACCTTAGGCGTTCAAAATTGATCGAAACATCTTGAATGTGTTCCGAGGGTAACTAAAAGAGGCTTAAATATTTTTATTTGAATTTAACTATATTATTTTGGAATTTATAGTGTATGTAATTTTCAAAAAAAAAACACTTCATGCACCAACTAATAAAATTGCTTATTTCTCTTGCCACATTGATTGTACAGAACTGAGATTGGTCTCACAGAAAGCTCAAACATGGTTATTTAAGACTCCTTATAGTTGGATTTAATTGTTAAAAATCAATAAGTCATTAAATCTCAATTATAAAAATTTCAATTTTACAAATTTCGCAAAAATAAAATTTCATTTTAATTTTAATAAATAATTTTATATTCTCAGTTTAATGAACTTCAAATGTGCAAAATTTCAAATTGGGATATTTATAAATTATGTAAATAAAAAATATTAATTGAACGCATATGCAGCCACATAGTGTACTGCGGAGATGATTGAATATTAGTACTACTTTGGAGATCAGAATGAAATGTGGATCGTCTGCATAATCTTAAAACATTTTTAAATGTCTAGGTACAACTACAGGATATCTTTCAACCAGTTGCCTTGGAGAAATGTTTTTTTTTTCCATTTTGTTGTTGGTAAATGGCTCTGAAAATCGAAGCCCTCATTATGAGCGTCCTTGTCAAGGTTTCTGCCAGCATTTGTTTAACTTTCTGTGACTTCGGTTCCACTACAGCTGTGTCTGGACAACAGACATACTGCATTGCCCGGAAAATCCTATTTTATTTGTTACAGTGGGCTGTGTCTACGTACTGCAACAGTAAATTGTGTTTACTGCAGGTTTTACATAATGTGTGTTAGACTGTTAACACAATGAGTAATATCAAGCACTCAAGACATGACTAATTTTAATACATTCAATCTCAAAAATCACTGTGATAGATAGAAGAAAAACTTTAGACGTGTGAAATCCTATTCCATCGTCATTAAAAATTCAGTTTAAGCAGCACATTCAAATAAAGAATAAGGTCACACTTCATCACTTTGTTATATATTTCAAAAACAATAGTCACCTAAGGCACAAAAAGTGTCAATTTCTGAAAGCCTAAAGCATGGTACAAATGCAGTTCACCTCTTCCAGAAACATTAGATTGAAAAGTTGAAGAAGGTAATATCAAAAAATAATATTTTTTCAGAAGGAGCAAGTGTGCAATATAAAAAGCAGGAAAAGTTTGTTATTTTATATTTTTATGAGAAAGATTTTGGTGTGAATTGTGAATGGCATATCTCTGCTATTTCCTATGGGAAAAGGCCTAGTAATGGAATTGGCGACACCACCAAAAGATTGTCTATGCGAGAAAATCTGCAGCCAATCCGTGATCCAATTACATCACAGAAATTATTAGAGTGGGCAAAAAATGTTAGTGGTAGTCACTTAATGTTTTTGAAAATTCATGACCAGAAAAAATAATGTGATTTATTGGAATACTGGTATGAAAAAGTGAAACTAGTTATACAAAAATACACTTTGGTGGATCTATTATTTTACTAACTTTTGTGAACTTTAACTAATATTTCTTAACATTTTCATAACTTTTGAACTTCAACTACTATTTCTACCATTTCAACTACTCATTCCTACCATTCACATTTTAACGATAAATAGACTGAGTGAATTTCACTTCTTACGGCGTGAACCTGGATGCCACTGTCCTCCACATGCGGAGGTTTGATTAAGAAAGATAATTTGTTGCAACTGTATTTACGTATATCCCATTCTGAAATTTTGCATAATCATACAATAAAAGGAAAGGATTTTAGTGATTTCTTTGTATTTTAAAATTTTTTCGTTAACTTAAAAAACATTAAAATTTAAAGTCAAAAAGCTATGAAAAATAAACAGCTCCAATTTTTGTATAATTTTAAATATAATAAAGTTGTGTTATAATTTATAAAATGAAACTAGTTTGAATTATTTAACTTTTTTAATAAAGGAGATATGAGTATTCACATATTACAGTATGCGCCCTATTTTGAAATTTTTAATTTCGAATTACTCTGAAGCTATACAACTTTTATGAACATAAAAAAATAAATGTGGGAGATGTTTTTGCTATTAGAGTGAATACATGAAGTTAAAAAAAAATCAAAAACATCAAGGTCAATTTTTTGTAGAATTCGTTGGATTTGATGTGGAATGACTCATCTTTGTAATCAGGGTAACTACTTAGCACCTTTTATAAGGCATGCAATCACCTATCCCAAAAAGACTGATAAGCAAATGAATAACATTCTTCTACTTGCTGCAGGAATTCAAGGTGTTTGTGTTTGAATTCAAGACTAGACCATTGTTTCTTGCCAAAAGAACATCCCGCGTTCTCAGGGTCCAAAGGACACTGATAGCCAAGACAATGGTTAATATTCTAAAAATTGCTAATGAAATTTCAAAGAAAATTGGCTGTTCAGAAAAAATTACCTTGGCTTCACCAAATACAATGTATGTATCTGATGCTGGATTCTTGTATACATCAGGTTTGTTAATAACAAACAGGATATTCTTCGATTTGCGAATTGTGACTCTGCTTACTCCCTGTACCTGAAAAATAATATACAGTTTCCTATATTAATCCACTAAAGCATGACAATTGGTTTTCATTTCAAAATATTTTATTATACAATTATGTCGCTATACATACGGCTTTGTACTGTGATTTAAATTGTGTACAGTAGAAGCAACACTACAAGGGTGCTTTGAGAACATTTTACATCCATCATTGTTTTTTATACTTGTCAGTTGAAACACGAAAGAATATGCAAAAGAGCTTAGTGCAAGATGCTCACACACAAAACAAAAGGGTAAAAATGGAGGTTTGCCAGAACTTCTTACTGAATCCTATGTATCAATTGTACACTCTCGAATACAGTCCTCTGTTTAGAGAAAATACTGTAATGCTTCAGGAAAATTGCCATGTTTTCAAAAGAAAAATCAACACTTTTGCGGGTCCCAGATACTTAAAAAAAATGTCTTGTCCCTTTACGCCTGTATTACTCTCAATGCTACAATAGTTACATAATATTATAATATTGGAACTTCTATCTCACTAACACCTTCCACTTTTCACTTGAGAAACACTGAACATCTCTGACACAAGATTTTCATTTCATTTGACATCCCTGAACGACTCAAAAAATTAATAGCTTTATTTCTCAAAAATCGAGTTCCGAACATTCGTGATTAGAGAAATGCTACCGGTTTTAACACTCGCGACTAACATTCACGAGTGCGTCTTTCTGTCGTACATTTCTTTTAGGCGAGCACGTTTCATTTCCTTTATCAGCGCCATTTGGGAACCGAACTGGGAAACTTGACAGACACCGGAGCTCAAAGTGTCACGTTCTGCAAAAATCTCAAATTTGGAATGTCAATTCACATTAATAGAAAACAAAATTGTAAAATAATTCAATTCAGTTGCGTCAAGTTGGAGGTAAAGGTTTTGGCCACACGAACAGAAAAGTGGATCTGTCATTGCAATAATTTCACTGAAGAGTAGCTTCGGGAAATACTCAGCAAAGAAAACCCCTTCGAACGTAATGCTGAACTAACGGAAACGAAACTTTTGAAATAAGTTTCAAATTTTGTTTTATTTCTTCTCTTTGGGGTATTAATTGTGAATGTTGATTGTACTAGACCCTACTCAGTTCTACTGCAGTTGTTTATCATTTCTTCTTTCTTTTTAAACAGTTTTTCGATATCCAGGAACCTAACCCGTGTTTTTTCATTAAAAGATACTCAACATTCGCGGATTTAACATCCGCGATGCTTGTCAGGAACTTAACCCTCACGAATGCTGAGGGATTACTGTAAATGGAGAAAGAAATATTTCTTTGCCAGTGATATCATTTCATTATTTTTCTTTGCAGTATGTCAAAACCTAATGATTTTTGTCCTCTGCTATCTTTTCAAAGCCAACCTCATGGTGGAGAGAAGTTCGAAAACCTAACATTAACCATTTGTTCCGAAGGGGAAACGGTTTCCTAGGGATTTTCAGAATATTATGCCATATCTTCTATTGAGATATGGAATGAACATTCACGAAATATACACACTGAGCAAAATGAAGGCTAACTGAATTTGAAACATCATCTGAGCCTGCACTGCATACCAGTTTAGAAAACTTAACTCACGCCTCTATATGTGATATTAGATTACAAATCATTAGCATTTATTACACTGTAAACTAATTGAAACGTAAAATATATGTCGATTGCGGGCTATATCATTTTTCTGCTGCCGTTTGTACAAATAAAAATATAATTAAATAATAATTATTGAACTTTACAAATAAACCTTCTTTCTGTTTCCTATTCGTAATGGAATTTTAGGTTTTGCACTGCACTTAATTCGTACAAATTTGTTCAATAATCTGTTATTTTAATTTAATTGAGAATCATTAATTTATGCTACAAAAATATATTTTTATTCTATAGTTCGGGTAGCAGTACAATTTTATGGTACTTTATCAGAATGATAAAATTAAATATAGAGCAATAAAAAAAATTGGTGTATTCCTATCTAAATATTTCTGTCACTATTACATATTATACATATATTACAATTTAAATGTTGTAATAAGTTGGATTAAACTCACCATTTGCCATGCATACATCTCTTATATCTATTTTAGCTCAGATATAAACATATTGCCTCACTATGGCCCACTGCCCATATGTTGTCATTGCTTTTCTCCACAAGTCTAGCCTGCCTCAGTCCTCATCCACACTCACTGTGGATAACATTTTCGATCCTAAGGACATATCTGATATGCCCTTCATTTTACTGCTATGTCCTATGGACGTTTGTCACATGTTTTTCTACATTTATCATCTTTGACAGGCTATAAACATGTCACGGACAATACCAGAATACAGTTTTTAATATCATTAAAATGGTTGTAGGACAAATGCCAATGTGTTCTATTTTTTCAAGTATTTGCAATTTTTCCAGGAAGCAATTAGATACTCGTACTTGTGGGTATTGTCAATTATGTTCAGAATGTCTTTCTTTGTAAGTAATGTTTGTGCTGTCAGTGACATAAATGTTTAGAAGACAAACAGATGTCAAATTAATTGTAATTCTCAACATCAGAAATTCAAGAGTTTTTGAATAAAGGATCACAATTGGATTCAGATCAGAATTAGATTCTTCTGATGAGGACAATTTTATTCCTGGACTGTTGTCTAGTTTGAGCAATGAAAATGATATCAAGAAGAGTGATAAATGATATGAATGATACTACTGGTGTGTCTTCTCAAATTCAAGATTTTTTTAAAAAAACTTTTTAGAGTTTTCATTTCCTTTAGAATGCTCTGAAATTGATAAACAATCTGAATTACCTACATTTGAGAAAACCAGTGAAAATAAAATTTTGTGTAAATGAAGACTGAACTGAACTAGACTATTTTTCATAATTTTTTGCCCACAGTATCTTTCAAAAAATATGGTAAAAATAAATAAATATGCAAATAGAACTATTTCTAAACTTCCACAAAATATAATTATAGTGTACCAGTATTGTTGTCATATGAAGTTCATGGCATTTCCTCCATATTTTGTAACATTGTTACTATCCGCAAAAATATAAAATTGACATTTTTTTATTTGAATTCCATTCTCACTACTATCTAATCAAACGATCATAAAATACATACAAACTTAAATAGGAAAGACAGTACTACATGATGTTACCAATTTCAACCTGATGTGTATGATAGTTTTTGTTTTACAGTGTTTACAGCTATGTTGTCCAGGACACAGGAGTTTATCACGTAGCATAACCCTCAGGATCGAATGTATTAAAAATTTGCTGGGGTCAAGCACATTTGCCTATTTAAAAAAGTCCTTAACTAAAAGGCGAAGACAATTTTAGAAAATGTTCACCAAAGCACCATGGCAAGTGAATCGATTTTCCTCATTGTTACAACACAGCGATAAGAAAAATATTAAGATCTGGATTTCTACTAAGAAAACTGATGATGTCACAATTTTGAAGCTAAGGGGCTGTCCATTAATTACAAAATGTAAATTGGAGTATTTTCAACCCCACTCTCCCCCATGTAATGCATCCTTAACACCCACTTGAACCCCTCCCCTAATAATTATGTAATGCTTGCGACAACACCCCCATCTTGTAAATGCAGCAGTGAAAATAAATTATAGCACAGTAAAAACAATTTGTATTTATTTTACTTGTATTGTACATTAAATCAATGATCATTCAAGTAGAAATTAGTTGGAGTTGTGAGTGAAGGAAGAATACTTGGGTGAGAAATGGTTGATCACAAGCTATGCACATGTTGCCATGGATGGTGCAAGAGCGAGATTCAAGAACACCAATTTAAAGAGATTCTAAAATATTATAAAATATACGAGGGGCATTCAATAATTAAAGAGACCAAATTGGTTTGGAGAAATAAATGTAAAATAGAATAATATGATTCATAATAATAAGAATATTTCTTCAAGAATAATAAGAATTGCTATGGTCAACACTCTTGAGGATGAAGCTTTCTCAGTTGGATTAGCAAAGAAACTTCTGGATTCTTTAGAAATAAAAAATGATCTAATTTTAACTATGGGCCCATTTCATTTTTTTGCCAATGTCATCACTCAATAGTTTTCTGTCAAAATGCCAACGCTTTTCACTGGAGCATTACATGACACACTATACTACAGTATAAAAACGAGAAAACAAAAACACATATTTTTAAATTGACTCAATATTTTGGTCCTTTAGAAGTTTATTGAAATGAGGCCTTCAGAATATCAAAGAACAAAATCTAGAAGAGATTTTCGAGTTGAGTAAATTTTATTTAAGTGATTTTGAAAATGTAGCCCTTTTGTCTCAATTATACTAAAACCTTTTTAGATTTCAAGAAACTTCATAAAACAAAGTTAGAGCTTTTATGTTCCCAAATGCATTTAACCATTAAATATATCAGTGGGTTTCTCCTTCAAGATAGTTAAAACTAGTGGTGCTGCAACAGCACATTCTTTCCTGTGTTATTGGAAACAGCTACTGAGGATTCAAATATTGCATTTTCTGCACTCCTAACATCTTAGCTATTATTTGAAAACGTCCAATTCAACCAAGAAGCGAACAACTCACAGTTTCCATTGCAGTGTTGTCAAAATTATGTGCATTCTACAACTGCATAAAAATATAATACAAAAGTTTTGTAAACTTGTATTGGAAAAGAAGCCTGATACCATACAGCTACATCAAGTCACAATGAGACTTACATGTAATTCACAGAAATTCACGACCACGAAATGGAATTCCATTGTTGCATTCCCTGCATTGTCGATACTCCCTTAAAGAGCTAGCAATTTTTATTTCAAATATTTCAAAATAAATATTTTCCAAAAGATTAATGTGTAAATGTATAAGAAAAGGTCGAAATGAACAAAAAAATAATATACAAAATTGCAAATTCTAATTTACAATGCATCCGGCTGTCTGAAGCGCAATACATTGGCAGCGGATTATTATGTTTGTTGTGAAATAATAGAAAAAACTACACTTATTTTCAAAAAATTAAGCATGACTTTATTTGATGATGTAGTTTTGATAAATACTACCTTTGATAAATACACTGAGGAAACCAGCTGCCATCTATCGCCACCTAAAGTACATTTTATCGATTCCCTAATGCTAGAACGAAAATATTAATTTTAGAATATCAAAGAACACAAAAACCTTGTCCTAAATGGAATTTTTCTTTTAAAAATTTGTAACTTTTTTTAAGAAAGCATTTAAACGCTACTAAAAACATGAAATTTGAAGCTCTTTTTCACAGAAAATGTTTGAGTTTTCAAAAAACTTCATTTGAAGTCATTTCAAGCACTTACACTCACAAATATGTTTACCAATTGCTGGTAATGTGTATATTAAAGATGTGAGAGATCTTTCAAAACAATTACATTTGTGTAATTTTTGAAAAAAACAAAAAATATCTAAAATAAACTTTATGTCATATTAAAGAGTGCAATTAGCACTATCCGTTCCAAAAGTTTGAAGAATTGGAGCCATTTATGAGAAAATGGCGTTTGAGCATTTCTAAAAATGCGGAATTTTGGGCTAGTTTTCATAGAAAAAGGTAGAGGTTTCGAGAAACTTTACTTGAAATTATTTAAAGCACATGTACTCATTA
Organism: Acheta domesticus; assembly: GCA_031308135.1. Taxonomy (NCBI): domain Eukaryota; kingdom Metazoa; phylum Arthropoda; class Insecta; order Orthoptera; family Gryllidae; genus Acheta; species Acheta domesticus. The sequence continues at coordinate 278,223,397 of JAHLJT010008446.1, read as the reverse complement.
ATATAACAATGACAACAAATCGCTGCTAATGTAAATATTAACTACGTGAGAGACAAATCAAAAAATTACATTTTTGCAATTTCTGAAAAAACAAAAGAATAGAGCAATATGGCGTTTATGTCATCTAATAGAGTACATTTAGCACTATCGATGGTGTGTGGTGAAGGGCTTACTTGGGGCAAGCAATAAAATGTATATGGCTGGTAAGCCATTCATTGATTTAAAAAAGTTAGCAATTAAATTTCCTTACACAGGTTTTCGAAGTAGTAGAGTAATACAGTAATCCCTCAACATTCGTGAGAGTTAGGTTCCCAAAAAACCTCGCGTATGTTAAATCCGCTAATGTTAAGTCTATCTTTTAAAGAAGAAAGGTGGGTTAGGTTCCTGGATATCGAAAAACTGTTTAAAAAAGAAAGAAAAAATCTGACAATTACAGTACAACTGATGAAGTGCTACTACAAACAGAATTCACGATTAACATTCCAAAATGAAGAAATAAAATAATGTTTGAAACTCATTTCGAAGTTGAAAATAATTGGATATAGGATATGCTAATTTTTTTGTTTCATCACATTTCTCATGGTTCTAATATCCAAATAAGAAAGTTCCTGCTTCTATTCTCTCTTAAATTTCGAAGTTCCTTCCATGTTTGGATCGCATTTGAATGCCAGTTCCACCAGAGCTTGTTAATTTTAGAACGCCATCAACAGTTTTGACATTGAAGTTGCTCCAGGACGCAGTTTCGCATTGGTTACGTCATCGTTACTGTCAAGGAGGTTTTCTTCACTGATGATTTCCCGAAGCTCCTCTACAATGAGCTCATTATAATCGAGAGTTGCACAGATCCTGAATGGCTTTTCTGTTCATTTGGCCAAAACCCTTACCTCCAATTTGGTGTAACTGAATTGAATTATTTTACAATTGTGTTATTCTATAAATGTGAATTGACATTTCATCTGTGTAATTTTTGAAGAAAGTTATACTGCAAGCTCCGAGGTGTGCTGAGTTAGTTTCCCAGATGATAATAAAGGAAATGAAATGTGTTCGCTTTCAAAGAAAATGTACGACCAAATGACCCACTCGCGAATGTTAAAACCAGGAGCATTTCTCTAATCGCAAATGTTTGGAACTCGCGAATAGCAAATCCGCGAATGTCGAGGGATTACTGTATCTGGTATTGGCCTTCCTGTCTTAATATTTTTTTTCTTATTTTTACAGTTACACAAAACACAACTCTTCATTAATAAATCTGAAATCACGCACTGTGTCCATCTACGCCGCTGCCTGTAGTAGGAAGAAGATCCATGTTCGTGCTCTTTCTGCCGGAACACTAGCGAACGCAATCTCACTGATTGCGGGTGACTCTATGGTATAACTCACACGGTAGTTTTACTTATAACCAGGGCTTGATTTTGGGGGAGGGGAACGCGTCGGAACAGCGTTCTGGTACCTCCAGAATAATTATTAAATTATATTATAATTATAACAAATTTTACAAAAAATTACACAGAAACTACTGAAATTTTTGAAAAGTTGTACTTGAATTTATTTACAAATCTCTTTGAAGAACGGATTCCATTAAGGGAAAAAAAATCTTTATCTTCAATATTGCAGTTGTAAAAAGACTCGAAAAAACATTTTTAACTTTTGCAATTTCCAAAAAAATCTTTGATTTCAATGAAAATAGGATCTGTGCCATTTCTATAGTGTTTCACTATCCAAGGACACTGTTTAATAAAAATTTGGAAATCTTTTTCAGAAAATTTTGAAAATGATGTTGAGGCTTATAGGCCTATAAAATCACCTCTCAAATCAAAATATCCATTTCAAACTCAAGGCCGCGAGCTCATTTAAATTAATTAGCGAATATAAATTTTGAAGGAAATCTAAATAATTTAGCTGCTAGAGTTGAATAGACAAATGTTATGCAGTCAATTGTTCAAGAATCTACAAATTATGGATTTGGGAGGACGTTTTCCCATTAATCTATTTTTCCAAATCAAGGATCCACAAAATATGGATTCTGACTACACAATGTTTTAGAGGAAGCAATTTACTATATTTAGGAACAAGATTTATCCATTTTCATTGTCAGCGCCCAGTAATAAGTTTGCCAGAAAAATTGCTGTTTTCCAGCATACAATTATATTATCTTCTTACAATGTACGTAAGAAAGTAAAACTTGGAGCGACATCTCTGTTCCCCAATATGTGGAAAATCATCCACTCAATCTATCAGCTATATCAAATTGTGTTATCAAGGCACCATGGCCTCTGGACCCAATAGTACTTGAAAAATTTACAGTTCAACGATGGTTATTTCTCACAAATATAGAAATAAATTTTTCAACAAATAAATTATTGATTTTCAATCTATTTATGTCAGTTTTATTATTTAATTTCATTATATTTGGCAAAACGTATCTTGATTTTTAACTATTGGCATACTTCCAGAACAACAAAGTCAGTCTCAATAGACTTTTCCTTTTTCAAGAATATCATTAATTCATTAATTAACATCTTACACTCACTATGAAGACTTTAAAATTTCAGTTTATTATAAAACAGTCATAATTCAATTTATCAACAAATTTATAATCTGCACATTTCCTTTCTAAAAGTTAAGTTTTCAATTTATGGTTCAAGTATCTCTTATTATCATAATCAGTCACGATAAGTTAATTATAAAATTATTAGTATCAGTTAGTTATCAGTAAATCATTAATTTCATCATTAAATCACAGGTGTCATCACTAGATAAGTTCAATTTTACTTCAAATCTGAAATTTCCATTCAATTTCTCTCACTTCACTTCACACTTTCTCTCACATGTCGTGTACCTCAGTTTTAAAAATTTTGTAATGTGGAGTTTGCATAAATAATTCTGATTTGTTTCTAATTTATTATGCTCGGTTCTCACAACACTATTCTTTCAAGCTCACAATACCTCTAAACAAACTTTCCAGAAATGATCAACATATTACCAAAATTATTTAAAAATCTACCACAAATTCTTTAAATTAAACTACAAACAGTGTGATATGATAAGTGTGAGTAGACAAGTCAAATGAACCTTAAAATTCTTAAAATACTTACGGGTTTAAGACCCAATTTGGACATTATTTTACGAGCTTTCTTTTCACCACGGCTTTGTTTTGCTTTGGACACCATGTCCACAGGCAAACCAGCAGCAGCTGCGGCACCACCCAAAACACCCGCAGGTCCAGCACCAGCACCAGTTTCCTCCAACTCCGGGATGGTGTCATCACTATCAGACTCCGTGCCAGATCCCGGAGCAGAACCAGGCCCAGCAGCAGATCCTCCTGCTGCCTCTGCGGTCAGCGAGGTGGAGGCTTTGTCCAACTCTGTGAGTTCTGGCATTTTGGGTTCAGATGTAGTCTCCTCCTCCAAGGTGAAGGCTCCTAAAGTCAGAATCAATTATGGAAGATTGACTGATTGATTAAACTATTGAGTGATTAATTTAAAACATTACTCTGTCTGAAAGACCACAAGTTCAAATTTTGTTGTGGGTAAGGATGTTTTTCTCTCACTTTTTTGTGTCAAATACACTTACACTCATCTACAACCGAGCTAGCAAATGCATTCACATATAATGGATAGTCCATGATACTCGTAGAGAGCATTAAGAGTAACCAACTTTTGTTGGAAAATCCTGATGACAAAGGAGATGGATATTATAGACATTAACAATGAAAATCAACTTTTTTGTCTCTATAAAATAGCAGAATTAGTTAATATAATCTCACAGGGATTATAACAAACAAAATCTATGACCCAGCTCAAAATACGACTTTGTAAACTATCTGAGATTATGATTAATATGTTTCTGTTGATACTCCTGTTTATGACATAAGAATTACACATGTCACTCCAGAAACTTTACTCGAACATACATGTTTAACCTTCTGGCGGGTGCGCGGCAGAACTCCATGCTGCCTTTGTGCTTTTATAGTTCTAAAGTGGAGTACGACTCTTAGACATGTCAGAGGGTTTCAGTATTTTCACTTCGTAACATTCTAAACAAAATGCGAAAATCTCTGTTCTCTTGCTTTCTCCATTTCAGTCGTAACGATGATTTGAAAATAAAAAAAATGCTGACTGCAGCACTCCGTGCTCTACCGCGCCCACTCGTGTAAGTATTTTTAGTATTCCAAACAAACATTTTACTTATTCAGATTGTTCATTTATAAGTAATTTTGATCACCGAGAGCAAATTCAAAGATGTTGAAAGTTGTGTGTTAAATTTTTAATTTTTTCCTATTACTTGTAGTCCAATTTTTGTTTTACTTTGCTGAAGGGCTGAAACAGATGAAGAAATCAAGCATCATCTTGAGTTACTGGAAACGGCTTCATGAAAACCAATTTCATGTTCTTCTTTCTAAATTTTTTTTCTAAAATTTAAAGACAGATTAAGGCAGGATTCTTTTCTAAAATTTAAGGACAGTAATTGTTTCATTTAATTAATTTGTCTATTTAATAACAATTTTCTAGTTAATTTTTTCTTTATTATATTTTGTTTCATAAGGTTTTCTGAAAGTGCTTTTTATTCTTCCTTCTTCAATTAAATAATACAAGTTTTGAGGGTGCAAAACACTGTTTTCTCGAGGCAGCTTAGTGCTCCTATGCGCCCGCTGATGTGATTCAAATAGGCATGCCTACCGTAAGGTTAAGGTGAGTTCAAACTTGTCCACAAAAAAAATGTTACTTCCAAATATAATGACAACATCATTCAAAATGCATCAAGTTTTAGAGTAAGAAGAAAGTGCTGTAATATACAGATCACTGGGTGAAAAGTACTCTCCAAATAATATCACAGGTCTACAAAAGAAAACTTCAAAATTTGACGTGATAATATCATCTGATCTTTATGTTTTTTTGGTGTGCTGAAACTGAAAGTGAGGTCAGTTTTTCTCTTATGACATACAGATTTTTTTCAATCTTGAGTTCAATCTCTAAAGACAGTAGTTATAACGACATAAAACAGAATCAGTTGACAGTTTTTATTTAATTACTTGTTATTAACAATACCAAATACATTATTCTGTACAGATATAAGGTTGCCAGAGTAATAAATGATGCATATATAATTGTTATTTATTTTTGAAAACATGTTCTTTTCTGTTGGAAACTTCATGTGTGCTTCCAGGTAGCAAATGCATTACACATGATACTCTTAGAGATTCAGGAGATTCACGTTGTAACATCCAGTAATAGTCTGCCATCATGAATCACATCCCACTTATTCTGATACCCAAGTTCTATCCCCTGGATGGAACCTTTCCCCTTGTTCTTCACTGACGTTCCCCTTGTTTTCCGGAAAATAGTCCACGTGCGAATGAAGGAAATGAATCTTCAAACTCCTGTGGCAACCTAGTACTTGAAAAGCCTTCAATGTGTGTTCTATGATACAGTTAAGATCCTTTACCTCACCAAGAAACTTATCTACAGGAAAGAATTCCAGGCTTTCCTCTCCTTATCCATGATCTAAGCAAAATGTGGATCTAATAAAAATTTTCCAATGTCTGGTCCTACAAAGATTCCTTCTTTAATCCTAATGTCACTTAAATCAAGAAACAGAAGTACTCGAAATCTTCCTTCTTTATTGGAGATTTAACGAATTGATTTATCAGCCCTAGCTTTATGTATAGAAGACGAGCAGGATTTTGTTGGAAGGTACCAAATTTTTCCTAATTAAATTTTTCCGCCAGGCAACAGAGCTGCTTGTGTTTGCCAGTGTTTTTTGTTCCAGTGGGAATTTCTGCCATGGTTTAAAAAACAAGGAAGCCCCGATTGCTGACCTAAAAGCATGATAAGGACTTTCAAGTCTCCATAAATCAACCACTTATGCTCGTTATAACAAATTCATTTAAGAACTAGTACGAAACTGTCATACATTTCCTTGTACTGAATGGCCAACTGGAACTGAAGCATAAGTATTGCCAAAATAGCTTTTGGACTTTGTTTTGGTGAGTCTATGAATAGATGCTAGTAATTCAGGTAGTATTGTACACCAAATTGACCCACCAGTCCATGAATGTCTTTACAATAAACTAGATTCTCATCCTATGAAAAGTAAGGAACAAAAACTGCTTCGAGATTTCGATACTATGGCCGGGAGCCAAGTAACTTAGCAGCATCTTTCAGAAGTCCAAGATTTCTCACCAAGTCATTCAATTCCTGTTGAGAGAAAAGCTCAGGTTTGTTCTCTAAACTGTCTGGTTCAAACTCACTGTTTGTTTCAAATTTTCCACCACACAAGCTTGTCTGTTTCCCACTCAGTACTGTCCAAGTCACAAGGAAGCTGATGAACTAGCAATCCAGGACCAGGTGGTACAGGATGAATAGCAGATTCAACATTAGGATAGTTAATGAACTTATGATTTTTGGAATTGTAACCTTCAATATTACAAGTACAAAAATAACAGTCATCCCTATGATTTTTTTGCTCCCTCCATCATTCGTATAGTAAATCTAAAAAAACTGTAACTATCCTTTGTACCATAAGTAAGTTTTGCAATGCAACTGTCATACTTTGTGAGGAGCCCACACTGTATCTTGATCTCATGACAATATGCATAATACTCTTTTTTGATGAAATCTGTATTATTTCTTTGGTACTTCTTGATTGCGTACTCACGACAGATTAAAACAGAAGTAGTCTATATTGGTAACACACCAATGATGTGACAGTTTTCAAAATCCATTTTTCAATCTTCAGAAAATGTTTTTAATTACTTTGATGCAACTAGACGACCTAAATGAATGTAATCTCTTCAATTGACACTACTAGACTGGGAGAATGAGCAACAAGGTGGGCTCCACTTTCCAGATATAACCATTTATATCTTGATTATCTACAGGAAGGGGACTACTGAGAGAACAGATAATTACATTCATAATAGAACAGAACCTTCATGCCCACACTACCAACTGAGTATTATTAGAACATCAGTGTTTAGAATGTTAGAAATAAGAAAAAGATATTTAAGAAAAAAATATTGGTTACAAATGTAAACATGTACACACACTGAAGTTTAATATTAATCTGATCTATGGTAATTTACATTTTAATTTGCTGTCTTCCACAAACTTCAAAGAAAATAAATCCACCTAGGGCATCACTCTGTAATAGCTTCAGCAATTGTATACAATATTGAACAATAATAACGCAGTATTTCACTAAACAACAGATAATACAACAAAATCTTGATAATTTATCATCGAATCGCCATTAGGTTTCCAATTTCAATTACTTCGTCGTTTTCAATTTAGGTCTTCCAAAATTTTGAAATTAAGGAGAAATGGTTACTAACAAATTTTGGGAATTTGTTTTTTTTATTTATGTTGCACTTCTAATACATCTTTATAAGCTTCCAGTATGTCAAGCTCCTGGGATTAAAGTCGCAATAAATGTTATCTATCACTGTTTACTACCTTCATTAGGTACCCACATGGGCAATAGACTATGTACTTCCGAAACGCCGGGTTCTCTACCTATTATATTTTGATTGACACGCTTATTATATACACGATACAGACCAAGTAATCATTAAGAACGTCATTCAACTTTACTCTTACCTATTGCTCGAAAACTCGCTTAAAATACGAAATTCTCGTCAAAATATGCCGGCCTTGTTCACTGCACTATATAAACGACGCCGATGCCGTATTCACTTTTCTTCCGTGACTCCCACAACTCCCACCCACTCTCTAGCGCTAACATCAAAACATCTTATTCCGCCCGAGAGTACTATAAGAAGTAATTAAAATCTAAATACGTGCTCTATAATGTAGTTCTATGTTCTGAGGTGTTCAAGCTTCACAATAAGATAGAAAATCTACTTTTTTCTCATAAAGTAATAAACTATGTCGATAATGAGAAATGATTTTTTTATCCTTTAGCGAAGTTTCAGCACCTCGGCACGTCAAACCTATTTGGGCCTCCCATTTGGTGATAACAAACATATCACTTGATTATCAATTCACTATTTATTGCGAGATCAGTCCCGCAAAATTTGGTTTAGTACTCGCCTTTTGAATATACTTTATATCTGATCTACAAAAAGAGAAATATTAACTTCACGATCGCGGTACTTTGAGGCGGGAATTTTATGTTAACGCTGTTACAGTTCCATTTATAACAATTACATTAATGAAAACATTTTGCGAGGTATAGCATTAAAGATATTTTATATTTGTTTTAAATGATGTTAAGATTAGGAATAGTGATTGAAAATATCATATCAATGTGTCAGTAGAAATAATGTTTTATAAAATATATAACAGGTGTGTCTTATGGCAACAGTAAACTGCCAGAACAAATTTTCATACATTTGAAATGTAATGAGTTAATAAACTTAAAGAGCACTTCAGTAAAATTTATTCCCTACAAAAACATTTTCTAACTCTTAAAATAGCATTAATTTCTTGTATTAAGACATAGTATCCAGAAATAACACTCCTTTGTCATTTAATTAAGAAGTGAGTTCTAGACACAAGCATTGAAGCAATTCCAAAAAATATTTTGTGCATCAAAAATATCATCTGCTTTTAATTCTAATACTGACATTGTTATTAATTAAATATTCCTGTCATTTTCTATTAGTTTTTATTAAGTAATTGGACTAATGAATACCTAAAACATGTTTGGAAACATTATTTTGGGTTTATTCTAATAGTGGCTATTCTCAATTTGCAACAAAAATCCAGCATCACAACAGTAATTGGGGAGTTAAATGAATTTAAGGGTAACAAAAGTCAGTTATGAAAGGCATATGTTCCTATGATAAGACTTAATGTGGAGACAGTTATCACTCAAAAAACACAACAAATGAAAAGATATCTCAGCCTTGGCTCTCTCAAATCCTAAATTATTATATATTTATTGTATATACTCTTTTTATGGATGTATGGCTGCAGTGTAGTACATTAATGTACGTTACTCCTCATAAGTTATCAAATATTTGGTCTATTAACAGTCTTGAATTGAAAATCATTGTCTCTTCTTCTTTTAATATAAAATTATATGTCAGTAAGATTATTAGCAAAAGTTTCTATCGACCTGTTCATGAAATATATTGATCATACTACTTGAATATATTGAAAGCCACATACGTGTGTGATCGTAACCTAATTTAATATTGTATTTATATAATTTTTACCAACAACAAAAAACACTCTCTTTCATTCAAATAAAGTACTTATATTAGCAGATAGCCATGGTAGGAACCTTTCCTCTACCATGAGAGAGAAACTTCCTTCAAAGTTTTCTATTCAAACCAAGTGCCAGGATGGCACAAGTAATTGAAAACTTACACACACTGACTAGCTCCTTCAGTCAAAATGACACAGTAGTAATTATAGGTGGACAGAACAACATGGATAATAGCAGTAATTTTAAGCTGGAAGAACATTTACTAACAATTCTAGAGACTGCCAGTCACACTAATGTCATCATGACTACTCTGCCCCCCTGGCACAACAACATTTCCACAAACATATTTAAAAAATAGCAGTACTGCCATTGATTAAATAATAATAGACACAAATGATTGCAGCTATTCAGTTGTTACATACAACATAGGCTTTAGTGTAGATTGTGTAGGCATGGGCATCTTTTTTCACGTGAACTGTTCGTGAAAAGTTTTAAAGTGTGCGGTATCTCAAATAAGATGGACGGGAGCGAGGACAATGTGTTAAGGAACATTGCCAGCGATTATGGAAGTGACAATGAATGAGGGGGGGATGTGAGCGAGTCTGGTAGTGATGAACATTAAATTTTACAATTTGTATACTGTGTCAATTTGTGATAAATAAATGTTCATTTTCGTCATAAAATTTTGTTTTTTTCCAAATGTTTTTTTTATTTTATTTAATTTTTTTAAAGAAAAATCGCGATTATAGGCCGCACCCCCATTTCACGAGTTACTTTTCGGGGGAAAAAAAGTGTAGCTTATACACGACCAAATACGGTACGTAGTACAGGGAAAGTTATGTAATACTGCGGAAAATCGATTTCGAGATTTAAACGGAAATACACGTTTCGGGTCCCCTGATACCGAAAAAGTTGTTTTTCTCGAAACGTCTGTCCGTCCGTCCGTCTGTCCGAAAGATTTTCTTTAAAATTTGAGGGTACTTTACATGATGTCCACGGGACATTTTCAAAAATTTTCTCAAAAATGGCTCCAAATTTGTTGTACACTTATAAAGGTGGTTGAGGCCCGATTTTCACGTTTAACTCCGAATTTTCGAAAATTGCATAATTTTCAATTTTTTCGACGTCTTTCTACAACTACAAAATTGATGATAGAGATTTTCTTTCAAATGAAATTTGTTCTCCATAATTGGTTCTTTCATTAAGGTCATGTACATTTTTTTATTATTTTAGTTGATTTTGCGCATTATCGCGTGCAATATTTGCGATTTAAAAGAATAATTACAAAAACAATATTTCTTCAAAAACGGCTCCAAATTTTTTCTTTCAACTTTTGGTAAGGATAGTGTTAATTGCACTCTATAATATCACATAAATGTGATATCACATAAATGTGATATTTCTCTATTCTTTTGTTTTTCAAAAATTACCAATTTTTTTTTTTACTTTCTCTCATGTCATTAATATTTACATTAGCGGCGATTGGTTTACATTATTATATTTATCAGTACATGTGCTTTAAATAATGTCATATAAAGTTTCTCGAAAACTCAAAATTCTGCATTTTCAAAAACACTTCAGTTCCAATTTTCTTCTTTAAACTTTTCGTTCATATAGTGCTAATTGCACTCTTTGAGATGACATAAGATTCATTTTGCAGCATTCTTTTGTTGTTTTTTTTTAAATTACACAAATGTATTTTTAAAATATCTCTCACACTGTTAGTGTGCACAATTCCAGCAATTTGTGGAATGTGAGTTGTATTGTATTTCTGAGTTGAAGTGCTTCAAATGACTTCTAATTATGTTCCTTGAAAACTCAAAAAATGTCGTTGAAAAGAACTTCAAATTTCGAATTTACAGTAATGCCTAAACATCAATTTTTTAAAAAACAGCTCCAAATGTTTCAAAGGAAATTGCTCTTTTGGACAAAGTTCTACTGTTCTTTAATATTCTTCAAATAATATTTCTGTTCCACTATTAGGAAATCGAAAAATTAAGAAAATGTCAAAAAAATATACTTTGGGCAGTGATAGATAGCAGCTGGCAAGAGTACGTGGCAAGTCTGAATAGCTAGCTGAGACCAAAGGAAATAGAAAATTAATATGGGTAAGTCTATGCCATTCTGTAGCACTATTATTTTACTTTCTTGCTACTGCCACAGTATAGAGAAAGTTATGTAATACTTTAAGGGTGAATTTTCAGCAGAAAATCTCTTATTGCTGGGCCCTGGAAATGAAGAAGTGGATAAATCCAGTTGCTAAATATAGAAAAAATCCTCTAAGACATAGTGTGGCCAGAATCCAAGTTTTGTGAGTCCTTGATACCAAATAATTGATAGACATCAAAATGTCTGTTTGTCCATCTGTGAACAATGCTAGCTGCTAAACCTTTCTGCCAATTTTCTCCAAAATTGATGTTCCCCAGTCGATCTGGCTGATGTCATGACCTCTTATATTTGAAACTGATATTTTAATTTTAGAGGGTACTTGGCGTAAATCCCCTGGGACATTAAAACAAAAGCACTGAATTTTTTGATTAAATTTTGTTGCTGGATAGTGTGAAGGATATTTAAGGAGAATGATACAGGTTTCATTTCGTTGGAATTCATCCATTTATGAAAATTGCAGAAGTTCAATTTTTTTCTGCGTCTTCCTTCAACAAAAATATTGAAGATAGGGATTTTTCCTCTTTAATGAAATCTGTTCTTTAAAGACAAATTTTGAAATAAGGTCATGTACAATTTGTCGAAAATGTGAGTACCTTTTGTTTAATTTGCATGAAATATAGTGTATTTTTAATTTTTTTTCCTCAAAAATGGCACCAATTTTTAATTAAATTTTCACCTTGGATAGCGTATATGACACTGAACAGAAAGGTACAGGGTTCATGATCTTTAAAATCCCAGATTTTTCGAAAATTGCAAAAATTCAAAATTTTTCGGCTTGTTCCTACATCTACAGTCACGAACATAATTTCTTCTAAAAGGAATGTGTTCATCAAAAACATCAATCTTCAAATAAAATCCCATTACAGAAATGTAAGTATTTTTTGCGTAATTTGACGTCAAACGTAAGCAATTTAAATTTTTTAAACAATTATTTTCTCAGAAATGGCTCTAAATTTTTTCTTCAATTTTTTTCACGTATGTAGAAAAGAACAGTAAAGAAAGTGGTGCTAGTCCATTTTCGACGCATTCTGAATTTTCGGAAATTGGAAAAAAAAATCGAAATGGTAAATTCGATAGTTTCTTTTTGGGGTGGTGTCACTCCAATGGCAAAGTAATTTGAAATATGTGTGGATGTGTCATTCAAATCTCAAAAAGAAAGATTACATTTAATATTACTTATGCATTAAATCTATTTTAAATTGTGTAATTTAATTAAGTTGAAAATGAATGGATCATTTCGCTTTGCGTAATAATGTGTGGGAATGACGAGTAATTCATGTAAAAATGAGTAGTTTTGATGAATATAACAATATTATATGTAATGATTATATTTTTTCTATCCATTTGCATTTTGTAGCTAGCGGTATCATGAAAGCTGATTTGCAAAATGTGAATGCCATATGAATCAGCGGTCATTGTTGCTTGTTGCAACCCATTGTTGCAATGTTACACTGATAACAGAAAGCGATAGTGACGGCCTCCATTGGTTCACGTTATTATAAACTAATAATTTTATTTACGACTAAAATACGCATTACGCATCGTTGGTGTATTAGTACCTATGTAGAACATGAATACACTGAATTCAATGGCAGAAAACTGTTTTTGTTTAAATATTTGAATTTGTCAAATCAGGACAATCCTGTTGAAGGCTTCAGCAGTAGTCTGCCATCATGTGTCTATCCCATCTTCCCTGATATCTATCTTTCGTCACCTTTATTTCTTGATAGAACCACTTGCCTTGTTCCTCACTCATATTGCCAAGATGTTCTGAAAATTTGTTCTAGATGACTATAGAGAACCTTAATGCTCATAGTTGCACCCCATGTTTGAAAGTTGAAAATCTTGTCGTACACTAGTTCTGCATAATTTGCTTCTTTATGATTACTCAAAATGTTATTGACAACAAAGAATAAGCAATGCCAGGCAGAAGATTCAGTATCAGTCTAGGAACTTGCAAAATTTGGATCACTCATCAAATTTCCAAATTTGGGGTCCATCAAATGTGCCAGCTTTAATTTTTCTGTACTCAGTCCAGGGAAGAATATCCTAATGTATTTGAAGCAATTGTCATCCTTGTTTAGCACTCTACACAAATTGCTTCATTAATCCCAACCTTTATGTGCAGGGGAGGGAGAATGATCTCTTCTTTGGCAACCAATAGGGACATTCATGATATTTGCTGCACCTTTTGTAATACTTCTTCTCTTGGCGGCCATGACAACCCTTAACCAGTGCTGGTCCTTTCCTTGGCTATCCCACAAATGGAGAAACATGAGTACTTTGTTTAACCACTTTGTTTTCCAAGTTAAAAGTTGACCATTTTGAAATCTACGCAAATAGACCATTCATGGTCATAATAGCAAAGGTTTTCGTAAGACCATTTTGGTATTATGTTCTTCAATTTTTATTTCGATTATCAATTTCATTCATATGATACAATTATTTAAGTGGGTGGCATCCATACCAATAATTTGAGTAATTTTATCCCATTTGATGGATGTTGTTTTTATAAATTTGACGATGACTCTATATGAAGTCTTATCCTACAAATATTTAGTCTGCCATACTGAGATAAGCCTCCTCTATTTGTAAAATACTTCAAATTTTTTCATACTTTCACTGTTACATAGTTTTTGTTACTTTTAGATTGTACCTGAGGAAGACCCCAAACAACAGGGTCGAAACGTTGTGAACAACCTGAGTTTATATTATGTAATATATTAAATGTGAATTTTAATATCTGTAATTGTGGCCTTTTACTTACTTATTTCAATTTCTCACAGACAAATATCTCTTTATTCTTTAATTTTTGTTGAGTGACCAATTGGAATTGAGGGATTGTCACTGTGCAGTAAACCACACTTAAAACTTTGAATGCAACTGTCTATGAAAAGTCACCAGTCTTCGGGTCGACATTCTGAGACACCCATATGAACAAGGATTTGAGGAAGGTTACAACAGTGCATGAAGTTGCCCTTTTTGTTGAAATATGGTAGGAGTTTTGCCTCCCTTGTCCTATAAGATATTATTTTTGCTTCCGGTGTCAGACATTACTTTTCTTTTAGTGTGGATGCTAAAAGTTCAGCTGCTGGTTTTGGCAAACTGAGGTCTCATATTAAATCACTGAGCTCTTCTTTGGAGAACTGCTCTTTTACAGCAACACTTCCTTTGCATTCACTGCCACTGCTAACTTCTGAATTACTCACCAGAATCTGTATGTCCTCACTATTGGACACAGGAATTCCAGGATGCGGCTGGTGCATTTGGACCGCACGCTGGTGCTCTGCAGCTCTTATGATGGATTAAAAGTAGACTGTTTAGCACTGTTTTTAGCCAAAAGAAAAAGTGATATTTGGTGAGACCCTCCTCTTCCCAATGTAAAATTAGGTGAGATTGCCCCCCCCCCCCCCCCCCCACGTAATTTCTGGATGGCCCCTTAGCAAAAGAAGATATATTAGTAAGACAAAGCTCAATCAATGTATCCTGAAAATAATGTGATATTCAATGCTATATATATATCCATTAAATGCTGTGAGTTTTGTGATAGCATCATTTATTACAACATTTGTAGCACAAAAACTACAGCAAATTCAATGAAACTAATGACATATTTGGATCAGGGATACCCGATTTTCTGTAAATTCATTGCAAAATCCTGGGTGAGTGAAAAAAAAGTTTTTTTGATGAGCAGTGTTACCAAAGGCAAAATCAGGATTTTTCTAGAGAGGGGTGTAGATCCAACTGTCTTACAATTTTCTTGTAAAGAATTTTGGATTTATATTGAATTTAAAGGGCATTTTTATTTGATAATTTATAGTTATTTTAATGTATGCAAGTGAGATATTGATTGATTATTGTTTATCTTGATAACATTTTGTAATATGTGTGGTAAAATCTATAATTGTGCATTTGTGTTTTGCTTCTGAAGAAGGGAGAGTGAAACTCTATGAGCCCCCCTCCCCCTCAGTATGCCACAATGCTATAGGTAAACAGTATTTTTTGAGATTTCATATATTTAAAAAAATTTCTTTCACATAAACTTATGGAGTTCTGAGCAGTTATTGGTTTTTAATTATGGGGAGGAAGACAACAACAACATAAATTTAGAGATAAAGTTTAAATAATTTCAAGTGAAATATTCAATTCAATAAAATTAGATTAATAAATAAAACAGTGATTTTCGTATCTTTACACTTTACTTTCCAAAAATATGTGATCATATTGTAGTATTTCATTTTTAAAACTAATAATTTCCAAAATTATTGTTTCAAGTCTATAGGCAATACTTATTCGTGTATGGCAATTTTTATTTCTTTCTGAGAATAGGCCTTAGAAGAGCAGAGCAGCCTGAATCTGAGTTAAAGGATTTCAAATCAGTTCATTTTCTGATAAAATGAGGACATCCTTACAAACATTTGAAATTCGTAGTTGATGTTGAAACATATTACTAACTTATTTAAGTAACTCATATTAAGAAAATTTGTAATTTAAGAGAGCATGAAGCGTATCTCCAATTCTTTCAGAGAATTTTATAATTAGAACTTTATCTCTACTATGGGTGTTGTACAGAGGCATTTCTAGGTATTCAGGCACCCATAGCAAGAATAGAATTTGCGTCCCTGACAGACTATTTTAACTTAGGGTTGTTGTTATTTGTTTCAGTGGGTATACTCTAAATAAAACCCGTCTGATTGGCACTCATGGCACATGCCTCGTCTGCCATACCATAGATATGCCTCTGGAGCTATATGTTTCTACAATAACCTGTTCCTTCTTGTTTTGACATACATTACTTAACTATAGAAGTAGTTTTCATTTCCTTCAGGCCATTTGTGACTTCCTCATCCCATTTCATTTTTAGCATTCAAAAAATTCTTACAATACAATTATTGTATCTGCTTCTATTTCTTTTTAACCACAATAGCACAAAATAAGAGAAGCATTTTAAATTTCTTTTAAAGTTAAACTATTTCTTTGTTCAGTTGGATCATTGGCTATAATTCATATCTGAGCAGCAATAAATTTTATTTTTTCTATATTATTTTTAATTAGTGATAATTCATCTCATGATATTCATAATTCAATACAATAGTGATAATGCAAAATTTGTTGTAATTACTTGTATCTCTCAGTTTGTTTTCCATGTTAAAATGCACTAAATGTATATTCCTTAGGATTACTTTGTGCACCCATTTCTTTCCTTGTTAGCCCCACTTATCTTATTTTAACAATTGTATAATTACTAAATAATTGTTCAAAATTTGTCATTTAACACTAAATTTAATGTAGCTCAGACACAACTGATTTGTGTTAAATTGCTGACAATTTAATATTGTAACCCAATTTGTTGTAATTTAAATAGTTTGGAACGTTAGTCTGCCATGGTTGCATTTAAAGCAGCCACCCACTCGATTATGCCTGATGGCAGGCTGAGTTAGGACATGGAGGAATTATATCTACTGTATTCGTCTGTGTCAGGATCTTGAAGGATAGATGACGATGGAGACTGGATAGCATGTTTGGTTCTTCCACCATGTCACATGCCTCACATCCAACTGCCAGAAAAGACCTTTATTTATGGGAAAATTTTCTTGCTCTGGAGCTTATGTGCTCCGTGCAGTTTAACGATAGAAAAATATTTTATTCATCCTTGGTTTAATCTCGCATCAGCATTCTTATAATACTACTGGAATATTTTCTGTCTTGAGGGATCAAATTATCTCCCAATGCCTTGGAGTGGAGTGAGGATAGAGAAGAAAGGATCAGGTGTGGACTCCAAGTGGTCCCAACTCAGCTTGTTCATGAAGTGATTGACTTTTAACTATCTTAAACCATTACTTCAAATAAGATGCACTTAAATTGACTTTTTAGAAAGATTAATATTATTAATGTAACATTTTATTGATAAACCATTTTATTTACAAACAAACTTGCACACATTAAGAGGTACAAATTTAAGTTAGTAACCAAAAATGCAATAGTTTGCAAAATTAACTTAAAAATGTTACATTTAAATAGTATTTAATTATATTGAAGTAATTTATCATTCTTTATTATCTACCTAAAGTAGTTTATTCAAGAAATGAAACAGACATACATTAAAAATACAAGCATTATAACCACTAAGAAATAATAGATGTAGCTAAGAGCACTTAAGTGGTTGTATAACACATGAAAATTTACATATATTTACTGGCTAATTATACTAGTATTATTCACTTCATTTTAAAACTATTTTCATTTCACCAAATGTCATAAAAATAGGTGATTTGTTTTTGGCTAGAGTCTTTTATTGGAAATGAATTCATTAATAACAGCAACAAAAATTTTAATGTAAATGAATTCATAATAGATAATAAGAACCATTTTATTCTCAATCGGACAAGATCTCTTATACGTAATTCCATTTCGTGTATACATTTCTCAAATTCTCATTCTTATACATACAACATACTCTTAATACAGTTTACATTATACAAATACGATATATTATATCTATGTTACCACAGACAATGCCCCTAATAAGTCCTTGGATATACGGGGTAGGGATTTGCAACACATCCTCAGATCAGTTCATAAATTGAGCAATCACACATGGATATGTGCATGAAATGTGTAAGGTCCAGCGGCTCATCGTTGTCACCAGTGATGCTCAGCTGCAGTGTCCACAAGGAATACCTGGAGAAAATGAAAATATGCAGTTGATGATCACTGAGGAAGAGTTATGTTTATTTTTGGATTAATGGAGCCGTTATCATTTTGTTAATGCATATATACGTACATTAAATTGATAAAATATTGAATACTATTAAGATTCAGAACCAGAAACTATTACAGTTATCATCCCTATGGCCTTCAGTCATAAAGACATTAACAATATTATAAGTAATATAATTGATCCACAGTCAGTAGCTGTAAAGATATTAGCTCTAATGACAAAAGGTCTCGCAAAGAAAGTTCAAGGACACTAAGTCCAAGGAAAGAGGTCTAATACATTTTGGTCTAATCATCATCTACATCCAATGTTTCGATGTCCAATACTTATGCAAGTCTAAGAAAAATGGGAAAAAAGAAACATAAATGTAAAGTAAAATTGGCAAAAAATAATTAATACAATAATTAAATAAATAACAATACAATAATGCTGGGAATTTCATATTTCTGAACTGTATACTTTGTCGAGTCTTGGTTCAAGGACTTGTTGTTCGTGCTGCCACCTTGTGCAAAGTGGAAGATCCAAGTCTTATGTGCTTGTCTGAGTGCAGTGTGCATCATGTAACACACGTGTGGTTTTGTGATTAATTACTATTTATAGTGCCTGCCTTTGGAGTTTTTCAGTTGTGCACCATTTCCTCTAACAAATAATAATTAACAATTTAAATTATCAATTTAAATTAATATAATGAATAAATAATTACAAATTGATAGCATTAAAATTAACTTTTTCTAACAACCAAAGTGAATTGCCATGATTGTGTCATTTCAAATTTATTATCATTGAAATGAAATCAGTTAAAAAGAGCTTTCCTTGTTTCAAATGAAGGAATCATTAAAACTACTTTTATTTCCATTATTTGCATAATTAATTTGAGTTATCTCAAAGAGAAATACATTTGTTTGTTTTTTTTTATATTCAAATATAATATTCAAATATTTGAAATATATATTTGAAATGTTTGTATATTCGAATTAGTTTTTATGTTTAGGATAACAGATGGCCTCTCATCTTGAATCGGGGATATTTGTTAGATATTTATTTTTATGTTAGATATATATAATTTTTATGTTCTTCCTTCCTTTAACTTATGGTCTCCTAATAATTGTAATAGTTTTTTTGACCTTAATAAAACAGACACTGTTTTTATACAACAATTTATTTATTGTTATTCATAATGTTTCAACCTTATTTGGGGTCTTTTTCAAAATCATCATGTCCAGGTTTGTTGACAGCGTGCCAGATATAAACAAAATGCATTTTGATAAAAAAAATTGTCACTGTATATAAAGAAAGTCTAATTGTAGACATCATACCTACCACTGTTATTGTCTCGTATATTATTTCAGTAGTATACCTTCACATGCAACCAATTTTTATAAATGAGGTCGCTAAAGAAACAGAATTTCATGGAGACATGGTGAATTGCACTTTGACTTTAAAAATGGGCAGCATTTGTTAAAATTATATATATATATATATATATATATATATATATATATATATATAT
The DNA here is from genome assembly GCA_031308135.1 of Acheta domesticus. Lineage (NCBI taxonomy): Eukaryota > Metazoa > Arthropoda > Insecta > Orthoptera > Gryllidae > Acheta > Acheta domesticus. The sequence goes on along the minus strand of JAHLJT010008446.1, from coordinate 278,203,826 downwards.
ATATATATATATATATATATATATATATATATATATATATATATATATATATATATATAACAAAAATGTTCTTCACACCGTAATCTACAGGATGAGATCTCTTGATCATGCTATTACATTTTTGCTGGTTCGACGGTTCGCGATTCTACCCAACCTGTTCAGAGCCTGTCAGAATCTGCAACTGTATGTGAAATTACTAATTATTTGATATTCTATGCAATTGAATTACACAGGTGTATATTTTTGCTTGATAATAGAGTTAAATAAGAATAATTTGTATTGACAAGGGTGTATTATAGTGTTATCAATTACAAGGTGACATATAGAATAAGTGATTGAGGTTAAGAGGGTCTTGAAGAAAAATATATATTATAGGCTTAATATGGAAATGGAAAAATAAGGAAGAGGGTTGAGTACAGCATGTGAGAGTTTAGGTACACTAGTATTGTAAATATTATTTTTGGGTTCTTCATTCAACAAATCAATTTTGCAAATATCATTTTCAATTATAACACCTGATGAAGGAGATGAAACAGTATTTGAAACGTCAATTCCATTTAAATAAAATTTAGAAATCAATTTTTATATATTTAATTGTGGTGTTCCAAAATTAAAGGGGCTGGAATGTATTAAAAAATATAAATTATAAGAAGGAACAATCAAATCAAAACTTTTATCTTATTAAATAATAAATTTGATTGTTATTAATATGTTTTAAGCACAGGAGGATTGAAAAGACGGCTGTATGGAGTCTATTTAAACACTCAGCATTCAAATGTAATCATAATAAATTTTCTTTTCCTGACATTTGTCAAAATACATGCACATTTTTTAATTTAATATTCAACCTTTTGACTCTGTTTCCAGTATGTTTTAATATTGAGTTCTGCCTTGTTCATACATGGTAATTATCAAAAATTATTTTATTTTAAATTATAGAGATTAAATTTACACTTATATGGAAACATGATTTTTATAATGCAAAGTGAAACCAGTCTCAGAGACAGCACATTGTTATTTGGCATTTAAATATGGGATGTAAAGATAAAATAAATTATAAACCTGTTTCAATCAATTCTTATATTTCTTTAGAGTATTCTAAAATATATTTTATATTATAAAACAAAAATAATTGAAAAATATTGAAAATGTTGAAGAAGATCGAAATTTTTGAAAAACATTGATATTATTGAAAAACTTTTTAATTGTTGTGAAACATTGAAATTACGTCTAAATCCGTACAGCCTCCTCTGTCCTCCAAATCCATACAGCGTTGATCCAACTGGTCTTTGTGGGGTAGCGAGGAATTCCTCAGGAATCATTTTTGTCCTTTTTTACTGTCCCAACAAGTTTATTTCCTCTTTATCAATTCAACAATAACTTCTGTAGAATTAAATCAATTGTCTAGTGACATTCCTGTTAGACCTTTCAATAGGTTTGCATACACGAAGCATAAATTGAGTAGGGTACTACATTTTTCTCTTCTTGAACTGTGATCGTCCGAACGAACTGGGCGATCCATTACAATATTTTGAATGAAAAAATATCAAATAAATATTTGAGAAAGTCGCCCAAGAGCGTTTATGGGAACACCCGTCTCACAGACCACTTATATACACTAAGAGAAACAAACGGTCTGACATATTAATACGATAAATACGGAAAGAGAAACTGCTACGATAAATACGGAAAGGGAAACTGCCGGTCTCACAGACCGCCACGATATCCAAAACTCTCCTTAAATGCCGGCTGCTTCTGCAGAACTAAAAAAAACTCCGCCGAGTTATAGAAGACAATCAGGGAGGGAACTACTATGGCTGTCAACGCTTTCGCTCACTCATAACGACCATTATTGCATAAAACCAATTTCACTTTGTGCCTGTCAGACCAATGATTCCATATGTGTTAAAAACCATGTCCATATGTGTTATATTTATAATAGTTATTTTACTCAGTTTTCTAGTTCATCAAAATTAATATCCAAACTATGTAAATTAATCACATAATTAAGGTATTTTTTTATTTTAATTGTAAACATTGTTGTCTCCTGCCCTTGCAAGCACAATTATATCAATTTCTCTGTTTTGTATCAGTTCCCTGAAGTGGTCAAATTTACATTCACAAAATGTCAGGACAAGAAAAAAGAAAATAGGCCTAAGTGATGAATACATTTGAATAGTAAGAGAATTATGCAATGATGACAGTCAGGGACGTCGGAAGTATTTTCAAATAGGAGGGGCGATTATAAACTTACTTTAATCCTCACCCCTGCCTGTCAATCAATATATATATATATTATATATAAATATATATATATATATTTATATTGTAATTTACATAGATTATAAATTATATTATAATTATATAATTTATATAGTAACTATTTATACTTTTAGAGTAATTGTTTATAAATAATATACAAAGTATATAATAAGAAACTCAAGGGTTAGGTAAAAATATTTTTTACCAAGGGTAAGTATATTTTTATGAGGCGTCATATATTCAGCAGAGAATTTTGTTGTATTGCAACAAAGTTTTCGTTCGAGCCGATGACACATTTAGCATGAAGAAAATAACACTTTTATATCGTGCCTTTTTTATTAAATTTTTTATTCTTTCTTAACTATAGGACATCGGACGCGGCGTATCGTCTATTTGGGTAAAGTGTTTTTCTGAGAACGTTCATATTTTCGAACGACGAAAAGTCAAAAGAAAAGCCGGATACTTGACGTGAGATTTTATTGCCATTATTTTGATTTTAGGGGGTCGGCGACCCTCCAATTCTACGATTGGGGGGTCGCTCAGACCCCCTGACCCATACTTCCGACGTCCTTGATGACAGTCATTATGTCTTGGGATATAGACCATTGCCATCAGTCGCGAAAGAACGAACGCGCTAGATTTCTGATACCGGTTGATAAACCACGTAACGTTCCTGTCGCTGCCGGGGCAACGGTCGGGTTGCCGCAGGAAGCTATACTGCGATTTCTCTAGCTTTGCCGGCCACTCAAGGCCCATCTTCGCGAGGGAATATCACACGGCATTTCGCGTCTTTCTCGGTCTTGCGGGCAGAAGTCGTATGATCGCAAGCACTGCTTGATACGGTCGCGATCATGCGAAATCTAGCGGAACAGCCTCTTCCTACAACTACAATTGTGATGATTCGTGTCTCGTAAGTGTAGTGTATGTTATACCGCGGGAGGTGGCGGTGGTCTTTCCCCGTTGTATGGCGAGATCAGGCGCCGACCTACCGTCGACTAGCGTGTTCCCCAACCAAGTATTTCCCACCAGCCGGGACAAGCTCTAAGCTCCCGACCGGTCTCCCAGAATATGGGGTAGTGTAGTGCCTGTTAGCGTGTGTGTAAATAAGGGATAAGGATAGGACAAGGAAGAAAAAGGAAAGATCGTGCATGGTCCGTGGCCCGTTTGTTACGGTACTGCTCGGGCATTCGCCTGATGTTGAACGGAGAAACTGATCATCAGGACGGGAAACTACCGATCAGAGCAGCCGGCCGCTATAATTTCATTACCCTGGTATATCTTGTAATAAAGATATTCCATATACACAACATCGCTCGCAGACTGTAAGGCCCGCAACAGGGTACACCGAGGAATGTGTTTTCACAAATGTGGGACGAGAAATGTGGAAAATCGAAACAAGGGACTCTCATGGACCCCCACATACTTGAAAGACTTTTCTCGTTCGCCTCTGCGGAGGCGAAAGAGTTCCTCGCTCGAGTCGGTCGGCGAGCGAGTTTTCTCGGACACATTTCTATTCCTTCACTTGTTATACGACATTTAGGCGTTCGCTGACGCAGGAAAACACCAAACAGTGCATAGAACTGAGTGAGGTTATAACATTTAGCAGTAAAAGATGCGATAAACTACCAGATTTTTAATTGTTTTCTTGAATTTTCTCTTAAAACGGAAATGAACAAGAAAAAAACTTGTATGATAGATATTCTTATTTGTATTATACCCGTTCATAATGAGTAATATAAAAATAAAAATTTGAAGCAAGAAACTTGAAAGAGTATTTTGAAAGAATTGAATTAATTCATTACTTTTTTAATTCGTATTTATTAGGTATTTATGAAAGAATTTATTAATTGTGAATTTTATTATGAATTATTTGATCATTCATCATTTATTCATAATTCAACCAACAAATATAGTAAACACGAGCAGGGTAGAGATTACGTAGCTCAAGAAAATTTGCTTATGTAGTACTTTTTCCCTTATACGTCACATAATTTCCTGTTTTTTTACATTAAATAATGACTTGTATGCAATGCAACAGTGTATTTCTCTCTAGGCAATTCGAACTCGTTAAACAAATGGTTTGCGACTATGGTAACAAAACAAGGATTTCACGGGTTAAAATTACACAAGAGCATTTAATAAAACAAGAAATGTAACTCGCAGCTGATCTCATAGTTAACTGCTGCCACCACTCTCGGCATGTGGCACATAAAGGCATTTTGAGACATGGAATAACCTATTTCTAGTGTGTGGATGCAGCCTCGCCGGCCTCTTTCCACATTTCTCGTCTTACATTTCTCGTAACGCATTCCTCGGTGTAGTCTGTTGCGGGCCTAACTCAGCTATAACTGCACCCGAAAATACGCACCACCGTGACAGACAGACAGGGACTTCTTTCCAGAAACTCCAACTATACAAAACGGACTCATAATCGAAGGTATATTTTTAATCAAAAACCTGACATCAAAAGAAAATAAATTTTCCAAACATCACAAATAATAAATTCAATTCCCTTTAATAATGGACTGAACTTAATGACATTCAATGACACCCAAAATCCATAAAATTAAGTTACAGCTAGTCAGACAAAGACAAAATTGGGATTCCCCTCGGGACACCGCGCAGAGCCCGGTGGCCAAAGCCCCCAACCATTGGTTACCGCGTTGAAACCATAGAGGAGAGATACAACACACTCGCCAACAAAAACACTAAATTAATAATTTGTATCTCGTATTAGGGCTTATAATTTGAAATAAAATGCATTTTAAATCAGTAAAATATAGAGTAAGTAAATATTGTGCATTTTAAGTAAAGATTACCATATGAACCCATTACAGTCCCATTTTTAAACTTGCACCCATCTGTTTGGAAACATATAAGGATTATTTTAGAATTTTTTCAATTTTTTTGAAGATGAGCATTTGAAAAAACTCAATCAAAATTTTAAATTCAAATTTGAAAAACTTTTTGAACGCAACCCCCACTGAGTTGTATACCATATAAAAGACCATAAAGAAAGCTGCAAAATGACACCTGTTTCAGCTCTCTATCTTAATTTGGTGGGGTTGTACATCAATTAAAAAATTTTCGGGAACCCAATTTTGCAAAATTTTACATGGCTGTATTTCACAAACGGGTAGAAATATTTTACTCAAAATTTGTAGTTTTCTTATTCTTCAATCATACTACCTATGTGTCAAATTTCATCTGAATCTAAAATGGTGAGGTAAAATTTTAATTAAAACTGTGTTGATTTAATATGGAATGACCCATATGTTATTAATATGAATAAGAAAATTAAACTACAAACGTTCCAAAAACGTTTAAAGGTTCAAAAATTATTATTATTAAAGACAATAAAAACCAAAGCGAGTCACACGTTAGAATATAACGTTAGCTTTTTAAATATGTAGTACTACGTAGGAGAGAGTCGAGAGTAGATTTCGTATCGGTCTCTGACATTTAATGAAGAAAGAGAGATTGTCATTTTACGTGATTGTAAAAGTCCAAAGGTGTGATTTTGCACGCTTTGTTTCTGGGTGAGAATATGTCAACGAATTTGACATCCGCGTAGAGGAGAAGTGCACATATGCACCAGCTGTCGCACCGAAGGCAAGCAACAATTACTGATGTCACAATGTAGTAGATAATGGCTTCAATAATTTTTCTCACATAATTTTTACTTTTTCGACGTTCTATGAAAGTAGTAAAATGGGGGATACACTCGTGCGGTGGAAATTGGCGATTTTTAGACAAAAATTGTTTCATCGCAGGCTCTGTTAACGATGAATCTTGTTCCTTTTAGTAGAAATTTACTTCCTCTATCTAATACGTTGTGTAGTCAGAATGCACATTTTGTGAGTCCTTGATCCGAAAAATCGGTTGACGACAAAACGTCAGTCTATCCGCCCGTATAAACCGTTCACGCGGTTCTCTCCTCCTCTTTTCGGTGTCTTACTACAAGTACAGTATTAAAGATAAAATTATATTCTTTAATGAAATTTGTTGCTCAAAGACAGATCTTGAAATAAGATCATGTATTATAAGATCATGTATCATAAACTTTTTGCGTGAAATACATTTTTAAACAATTATTTTCTCAAAATCGGCTCCAATTTTTTTAAAAATAATCTCTTCAAAGGGCAATAACAGGCAATAATTGATGCAACTCACAATTTCGGCGAACTATTTTTCCAAACCTTCAAAAGGTTAACATTGCAAAAGTACAATATTGAAGATGGGTTTTTTATTCTGAATAAAACGTGCTCTAAAAAATTGATCTTTAAATAATGTCATGTACATTAAAACAACCCAGTAGTTTTAGCGTAATTTCTACCTAAAATTAATGAAGTTTATGTTTTTTTTCTCTCAAAAAGGTATCCAATTTTTTTCCTGACTTTCTTTTACTAATACGGCAAATGTCGCTTAATAATTTCTTAGTTTTCATTTTCGTTGAACTCCCTGATTTTTCGACAATAGAAAAAGTTACAAATAATGCGGAAAAGAATCTGTTTTTGCAGCACAACTGGTTTTTATAACTTTACTCAATTTATTAAAAAAATGAGCAAACTTTCATACAAAGTAGGCCTAGTTTTCTCATCATGAATATACTTCTTTAATATTTCAAGAAAACATTACAAATTTATATTTAAAAAATATGAATGGGAGCAGCGAAAGATTCTTAAATCGCCCACCCACTAAAATACTTCCTCGATCCCCCTCTGATCAGACACCGTAGAGTGCACTGAATTGTTGAGTGAATTAATTGATACAACGCTTGCGAGAGTTAAAAGGCGAATTCTGATTAGCTTTGCAAATGAAGGAATTCATCATATTTTGGTTTTCTTTTGTCCACGGCTAGCATTTTACAATTTTCGTTCAAAAACTGTTTCCGCCCGGGATCGAACCGGGGACCTTCCGCGTGTTAGGCGGAGGTGATAACCACTACACCACAGAAACCGCATGCGATCAATCGGTCGTGTAAATGTATGCCAATTAACTCTTTTTGGAAATGCTTATTGAATATTATAAATTCACTCCAATCTCAATACAAATTGTAATAAATAAAAACCTCGAAGAAAAGGACGTGATATTTATGTGTAAAATTGAGATGATAAAGAGAATACTCGCTTCATGTCTTGCGAAAGACAGTAAGAAATATTGACTTCACACTTCTGCAAGCTTGGGTAAGCTTGAGCGTTTCGGCGTCGTGCACTTGCTGTCGTGTTTTTGAGATCGACGGATATTTCTTTTTAGTTCCTTTCGTTACTGTGACCTGATGTTGACTACATTTGTTAAATCGGACAACACAAATGAGCCAGGAGTGTATGGATTGACGATCGCTCTCTATTTTGCCAAGGTGACAAGTATTCTAGGGCTCCGTAGGCTTCATGTTAATAATTAGGGGTGTTATTAGGGGTGAGGATAGTTTCATCGTATTAAAAAGAAACCATCACGAAAGTAATTATTATCCGCCACGTTCTCTTATATCCTAATTTTACTAAATACGAGAAGAGGGGGGTTGGCTATTTCGACGACAGGATTATCATAGTTTGGATTTCGATGTAAAATTGTTTGTAGTATACGGAAGTACACATTGCTGGCTACCAGATTTTATCAGCAATGTTCGTTGCTATCACATATTCATTATTACAGTAATTGTAGTACAGGGTAGGTATTCTGGGGCTGAAAAAATAGGTGCGCGTATATTACACTCACAACTCGCACAATGTTGGAGATATGTGTAAATAATTTCCAGAGTTCTCGGCCCGTAGGGAAATCGAACCCACGATCTTCGCGTTAGTAGCACGCCGCTCAAACCAACTGAGCTAACGGGCCTGACATATTCGGGCTGGACTTTTAACTTATTAATGACAATGCAAACTTTAAAGTAATATTTAAATTAAAAGTAAAATATTGATGAAATACTTCTATATATTTCACCCTCTCACGCATATGAGGACACTTACTATTCCAGCTTATTATAAATTAGAATTTCAATTTCGACTTGAAGTCAATTTCGAAGATTTGCCTTATTCCACAAAACACCACCAGGTGTCAGAAGTTCCAAGAATACTCTAGGATCCCTAGATACATACTAGATACAGGAACTCTAGAATACTCCTGAAATACCTTCTCATTGTTGTGATTGGAGGTACGAAGTTGCCAGTGGACACATCGGGAATCTTTGGCTTTATTTGGTGACACTGTGCGACTTTTGTAGCTAATCAATATTTTTTGCGTGTTTTTAAACTATGTAGATGAGGTGTGGAGTAATTTGTTCGATATTATTATTTTATACATAACATTTCCGTAAAAATTATGTCTTCAGATGAGGACTTCATGAACAGAAGGTAAAATCACGAGACCCGTCTTTGAGGTTGGTATGTGTGTTTACATGTATATCATGTAGTATTTGAAAACAACATCTTGGTTGCTTGTTTATTTCCTCTATAATTTGTTTTTAGATGGATAACAGAGGATATTCAATGTGATCAGACACAAAAGGAACAAACGTGTTAGACTTTCCGATGACATGATTATTGTACAGATATTTGAAGAATCTGAAGATGACTTGAACTTTAGTGATTCCGATGAGGATCCGACATATGAGCAGCTGATAATCAGGACTCGAGTGGCAGTGATGATTACAGTGATGATCAGAATTCCATTGCGCAAACAAACAATGAACAGAGCCCAATTACGACTCAGACTGATGTAGTTGCTACTCGTATGAAAGCACAAAGGCAACCATTGTGGTTCTGTGAAGGAGATGCTCTACTTGCAAATAATGAGCTTAGGGGCTTAGAGCAAAACACTATGTGGTAAACAGTCATGGAGAGCCCTGTAGACTATTTCTGGCTGTGTATAAGAATTTGGTAAATGAGAAGTTTTTACGATATGTTAAATGTTCTTGTCTGCTGTGCTTGGATCATTTGGATATGGGATGAAAAAGAAAAAAATGTTTTCTTAGAGTTCAAATCTAAGATTGCAACTGTTCTCGTATATCAAAGTTTGGCTCAGCAACATCTAAAAATGCGAGGTGGCCCTTCATTTGCGCTACTTCTCGTGCTTCATCTGACACTACCACTACTAAAGAAACGAAAAGCTCGTACTGTTCTACAAGAGAATTTTGATGGTGGTGCACATTACCCAAAAAGACAACAGAAGCAAATCCTAATCGATGCAGCGATGCACATTTCAAGAGCAAAACTATATATGTGTGTGGAAAATGTGTGTGTCCCTCTTATGTTCAGAATAATTTGAGTCCCACCAGTAAAATGAATAGTTTTCTCTTGAACATCTTCTATTACGTAGGTTATAAGTAAAATTGTTCAGTAATTATAATTGCTAGTATTGAAATAAATGTATAGTAGATGCGACAAAACCTTTTTCTCCTGATGCAATGCCTGAAAATCATAAGCATGTCCTAATTTTCATGATGTCCTCAAATGAGGACGGATTAATTCTCAAAATTCCAGGGTGAAATTTTCGAAATGCTGTTTTGCAACATGATCTTCGTACATAATTTGATGAAAAAAAGAAGCACAATTTTTTTTATTGACGAATATAAATTCACGCACGAGAGGGTAGGTAATTCAACAAATGGTAGTAAAGGCAGTATTTGGGGACTTAAAGAACGTGCGCATGTATTACAATCACAACTCCCGCTCAATGTTGAAGGATATGTGGGCATTCAATTTTCAAAATTCTGGCCCGTGGGGGGATCGAACCCACGACCTTCGCGTTATTAGCACGACGCTCTAACCAACTGAGCTAACGGGCCTGACATATTCGGACTGGACTTTAAATTTATTAATGGCAAAGTAAAATTGAAAGTAAAATATAGATGAAATACGACTTCATACTTAAATATAACGATATTTTTTCAACAATGAACATTTTTTTTCAATAATGCTATAGCAATAATCACTGCACTGCGAAAACTCACATGGTTTAATACACACGTAAACAGTAACATACCGGCTGAGATGGCTCAGTGACAACATCCCTTGCAGTTGGAGCGCCTCTGGCTGGGAGGTTCTAGGGTTCCATTTCGGACGGTGTCGAAATTGCCGCACTTGCAATATAGTTACATTAAATTAAACTATTGGCAAAAAATGAAAGTAAGCTATTACTTCTTTCTCTTGCTTAGAAGTAATCCATACAAACAATATGAATAAAGAACCTAAGCAGTCGCTCTTATATTGAGCAATTTATTTGTGTTTCATTGCACGGTAGAGGAGCATTTGCCCACTTCTCGTATAAATAATATAGAGAATTTCCTTGTAATGCCAAGTATTTATTTAGAATTTTCAAAGTAGCCTCAGTAGATGGCTCCAATCGTATTGAAGGAGTAGACGAGAGGTTACATGCGACTGGTTTAAGCTGGTTGTGAGATTATTTCGTCAACAAAACGTGTATAAGCAAGAAGAGTTGTTGAAGAGAACAGAGCGGAAAGTGGCTGACCAATTATTTTCTTGACTATAATGAAACCAGAGATGGATGATAAATAATGAACGAAAATGAGAATATTTTTGCATTACTTAAAGAAATACAAAAACATGAAGCAGCACGCACGACATCTGTATCACTTAACCGGAAAAGATCGGCAGCATTAAGAACAAGCACGCTTCACGCGGAAACTTAGATAAACAAAACACGAAAATCGAACAATCGCTTCAGACCAGTTACTGATAATTACTCAGAGAGAGAGAGAGAGAGAGAGAGAGAGAGAGAGAGGGAGAGAGGGAGAGAGAGAGAAAGAGAGAAGGGGGGGAGTGTGTGAGAGAGAGTGAATGAGAGAGGGAGTGAGAGTGAGCGAGTGAGAGGAGTGAGAGGGAGTGGGTGAGAGTGAATGAGTGAGAGTGAGTGAATGATTGACTGTTTGTTTTGTGTGCTAAGTAAAAGTTCTAAGTTTCAGGATTTTTAAATCAAAAGAAACAATTGCTCATGACTAGTAATAGTTCATACTTGTACTCATTAGCGATTCCTCTGCAGTACTTCATTTTACTTTCTCGCCTTACTTTGTAAGAAGAGAAAGTGCGCCGGAAAAACTGCGATTTTTCGCCAGAAAAACTCATTGAAGGGTCCTGGTAACGAAAAAGTGGATAGGGACAATAAAAATTATTTGTGACATATGGGAGGGAAGTACAATCTGCACACGTTTTATTGAGCTCTGGACTCTCTTCCCCACATTTAACCATAAGTAATTGAATGATGAATAAAAGTACCAAGAATGCGAGATTAGTACCATTTGAAAACTGACATTTTCGTTCTCGAGTTATAGAAAACTTATTTGCATCGCCACGGATTTGAGATTTTATTATTTGTTACAAAATATTAACCCACACTCCTACTACAACTATAGTGCGATCTTTCTAACTCTGCCCCTCAAGCCCCTATGGCCGCGATGGAATATCACACGGCATTTTGCGTTATTACTCCATTGTGCATACCTTAGCAGGCAGCAATCGACAGCAATCGCGATCTTCTGCGCATGCGTAGATGCACGAATGTGATGCGAAACTTGAAGTGCGCATGCGCAGAAGATATATAGTGCTTTCGATTGCTTTAACGTTCGAGGGTGCACAAACTCCCTATTCCAAAAACATCGACGTTATAGAAACATCGATATCGATATCACTTCCCTAGCTGGAAGCAACGCGTATGAAGTGTTGTAATGTGTGTGAGCATGAACGTAAATATAGTGTAGGGATGAATGCGAAAGTGAATGGAAAAAATAAAAGAAGAAAAGAGAACAATATCACGAACACTACATGATTTCCAATTTTAATTCTATGTCAACTAAAGAAAGCCCAAATAGGCCTTGTATATTAGTTACAATTTAGATTAAGTTAAAGATAAAAGCCTTCCCTAACCTCCAAAAGCCAAATAGGCCGGAGCGTTAAATGTAATCCGAGCCTTGAATAAACTCCCACCTCTCCAGGGGAAACTGAAAAAGGAGGGAGAAACTGAAAAAAGAAAAAAGAGAAAAAAAAAAGAAAAAGAAGGAAAAAAGCAAGGCGTTATGACTTACGTGCAGGCGGCCATCGACGCCTTCCGTGGCGCAGCGTGCGGGAGCGCGGCGGTCCGCGTGCGGCCGTCACATGCGCGTCTCCATGGTGTGGGCCGGCGAGTAGGCGGCGGAGCCGTAGAACGGGGGAGGCGTGGGCGGGGGCACGGGGGCCCCCAGGCGGCGCACGACGGGGCGGGCGGCGCGGAGGGGCGCGTCCCGTCCGCCGCCCCACTGCTCCTACAGCACCGTCTCGATCTCCGCCAGCTCCCTCGAGCGCGTCCGCCTGCAACGCGGCGTTCGCGTCAGCCTGGCGAAGCGGGGGGGGGGGGAGGGATGGGCGGGGAACGAGAGAGCAACAGGGAGGGGCAGGGCCTTTTAACTCCCATATAACGTAGTGGAGACCATTACAGTGGCGCGCTCTCCTGTAGCACCTTCTTACAAGAACTAAAATTCGATGATCACAGGTGTTGTCATTGCCAACAATGTTATTTATTTTAAGAGCAGCTTTCGATGGCTTAGCCATCATCCTCAGTTTTCTGCTGTCTGGAAGCCACGAACGACTACGCCACTAAACCAATACTAAAATTCGAACCGCTGCAACGATACTTCAAACGCGCGTGGCTGTTGCGTAGGTTCGCGAGGCGCACGGTGTAAGAGATATAGGTGGGTTCACTCTCGGTCTAAAACTGAAGCTAATGTGAGGCTAGTTCTCACAGTTCTCACTATGTAAGCGCTGCGAACGACTTGGGCATTTTTGGGACAAGATGGTGATCCATTTAATAGCTTTGAAACCTCTGGTGGAAGCCACTAAATCGCGAGGCGCCATCATGAATGCCCAACTCGATCGTGCGCACCGTACGGATAAGCGAGGAACTAGCCTCATACTGGCTTCACAAATTTTGTCCAAAAGGCGCTAGTTGACACACCTATATATCTTACACCGTGCGAGGGCGTAAGCAGGCGCGTAATGTTACAAAAAAAAAGCATGGATGTTCGTGCTTTCTTCAGAGGTTTCTTGTATGTATATATTGTGAAAAATTCAACATTTAACTACAACATTTAATTCAACTTTTCGTATTTCTCAGAAATCAGCCAGTTTTTATGTGCGGAAGTTGTCTAGCCTCACCTGCAGCTGCACCCGGCGACACTAGCGCCTCCTACAGTAGCACCCTCGAGCTTTGTCTCCAGTTTTGATGGAGAGTTGCAAAGCCCTGGGGTACGTAAGAGTTAGGGGCGAGGAGCGAAGGAGCAGCGGGGAACGAGGGAGTGGTGGGGAGCGAGTGAGAGTGGCAACAAGTGTGGCGGGGAGGGAGTGAGGGGCGGGATATTAGTCAGTGGTGGGGAGTGAGCTAGGGTGGGGAGCTACAGCGTCACGGGGACGAATGAGGGTCAGGAAGCAAGTGAGGGGCAGGGAGCGAGTGCGGGGCGGGGAGCGAGTGGGTCGCGGGAAGCGAATGAGTGGCGGGATTCGAGTGAGGGGCGCGGAGCCAGTGGCGGACAGGGTATGAATGAGTAGGGGAGAACGGAGCAATAGGACCCTAGAGGTAATAGGGACCTATTCAGAATAATTTTACTTTTATACACGAGAAACCTGCGAATCGGATTGAAGGTTCCCTAGAGTGCACCATTCGTCCACAGTACAAACGGTTTCGCAGTCGCACTCCGTACGCGTAATAGACGACACAAACGTGTTTTCGACCGTTCGCCTGTAGTTTTTGCTACTATTTTCTTAAGCCGGTGAGTTCGCTATCATGCTTATAGAGGGTTGCAAGTTTCATATAGTTGAACAAGATCAAGTTAAAACAAGTGCAAAATGATTTTATCCTACATTTTGTAATTTAAACAAAAACGTTACCATTAGAGAGCCATTAGCAAGGGGAAATTGGAGCCTAGCCCTGATAACGCCACGCTTGTTTTCATTGCACGTTTGTTATTTTAACATAAAGCATAAATTTCATCTAAAGCTTAAGAACGTTGTGCTCCTCTGTACAAAGAAGAAGCAACAAGGGCAAAGGTGAAGATTCCTTTACAAACATTTTGTCCTCGAAACCAAACCCCCACGCCAAAATAGGCTACCAACCCCTCAAAAATGCTCGTAAGAAACGGTATCGGAGATTTACACTGCTTCAACTTTCAAAGAACTAGATTTTGACTGCTTCAACTTTCAAAGAACTAGATTTTGACTGCTTCAACTTTCAAAGAACTAGATTTTGATTGCTTCAACTTTCAAAGAACTAGATTTTGATTGCTTCAACTTTCAAAGAACTCTAGAAAAGAAACGACGAAAGAAAGAGAAGGCAGAAGGCAAGGGACTGCCGAAGAAAATATCCGAATTTTCTACTGCAAAAAAGGAAAACAAACGGTGTAACAGAACGAGTAATAACAGAACGAGGGGTAGACCACCTAAACGGAGCTCTACAAGCCGTTTGACACAATCTTCCACAGAGAGATCACAGATTTGCATTAACAATGAAAGTGACAATTCCTGAAAAAAATAATTTATTTGCTTTGCTTCACTGACATATAATCAAATGTCACTTCATATGTTGTAAAGAGTGTAAAAATGTATCACATCTGAACTGTGTAGATTGTGATTGAACGTCTTTTTATTTGCAAATTTTGTGCTAGGAAACAATAATTTATTTATAATGTACAAAACGTAAATGATGTATTTGTAGATCCACAGGAGTGTAAACAATGGTATTTGATTACAATTTCATTAAGACAGCTAAGTTACGTCGTAAGTATGGATTAAGTTTGCTACGCCTCCCATTACCCTGTGGGGTCTTCCATTACCTAGGTGATCGGGTAACGAGAGCCAAGCGAGTCAGATTGATTTTTCTTTTTTACTCATAACAGAAGTATCCGTTTGCTTTTTGTTTTAGATATTTATGAATCAAACGTAACAGAACCTAGATTAACAACAAGATTTTAAAAAAATCGTTTCTAGAACATTCTTGTTTCACTTTTTCCCTAGTAGGTTCCCATTCCCCTGTTCTCCCCTATTTATTCTTGGTATGTAACTAACTGATTTACTACGTGTATAATATACTATGTTATTTCAGTAAACACAGTATTTGTTAAAATTTTTATATTATTGCAGTGTCATACGGGAATAATTATTTGTTGTTCTTGAACAGAGTGCATGCAACATTTTAGAAAACTATGACTTATTTAGAAAATTTAGAACATTTTAAAAAACTATGACTTGTTTAAATCTCTCAACAAACCGTATTGGCGCTATCTATCTGAAACAATGTTTTAATTTTTTTATGATTTTATCTCCAAAAAAAAGCAATTACCTGGTAATCTATAAAGTGGCACCTGAAGGCACTGATGAATCTACTTATGACGGATATTATGGCAGTGATACTGAGGGCTGGAAACGACAGGCAGGGGGGATTAGGGGCGGAGGGAGTAGAGGGGGTGACGTCAGGGGCGTGGGATCGCGAAGGATCTGGGGAGCGGTTGAAAGCATCGCGCCGCGCGGTGAGGGCGGGAGGGCGCGAGGGCGCGAGGGCGCGAGGGCGCGAGGGCGCGAGGGCGCGAGGGCGGGGGGCGCGGTCACTCACATGGATTGTGTCTCGGGAGAGCAAAATGCGGAGCCACGAATGTAAACGAAGATAGCCGAGCAGGCCAGCGAGCTGAGCGGAGTTGTCAAGCGAGCCAATCGGACTTCCATGGCGCGAAGCCATAATTCGACATTTGTCAGAAATTTATTTTTTTTAATTTTACAGATGATGTTTAAGGTCAGTATTCGTATAAAATGCGTTGGTAGTTATGCGTTGAACAGACTTCAGGATGTTTTATGTTAACACAAGGGCCGAAGGCCCGAACCTCGTCCTCAAGATGGACACACGTAGCAAAGCGTCACAATTCCGCGGGGAAACGCGATTCTAGGAAGGAATTTCTCATTCAAACTCCAATCCAATGAAAATGACTTATATCTCGGGAGAGCACAAGCTCTCCGAACGCTCGACTCCGCTCTGCTGTCTTCGTGTACGTTCGTGGCTCGGCATTTTGCTCCCCCGAGACCCAAGTACTCACACGGGAGGTGGCCAGAACTCCGGGGCGTCGAAGTGCAGCTCGAGCGGGAAGTCGTGGGCTGGCCGGCTCAGCGTGACAGCAGCAGGGCTCACGGGCTCCCTGCGGACACACGTAGGCCTACGTACTCGAACGGCACACGCACACACACATGGGCACTCGCCCGAATACAATTCGGGCGCAGGGCACACTGGGGGCAGAAGGCGTTTGTTGAAGTGCTTCAGACTCTTCTTAATTTCAAGTTGCATACCAGCTGATAGAAACCAATAATAATAATAATAATAATAACAACAACAATAATAACAATAATAACAACAACAATAATAATAACAACAATAATAATAATAACAACAACTACAATTAACGAAAATAATTTTTAAAATTCTTATTTACACAAATCTGAAAAATTTATGTTGAATACAAATTATGGGAAGTTAATTTCGAATAATGGTTTTTTTTAGATATTTCAAAGAAAATTACAAAATCTGAAAGATAATTCTATTTGTTGAAAGTACAAATTAATGAGACCTGAGACACGTCACCAAATGAAACGAAGTGCTAAAATGAAGCATGAGAATGAAAAAAACTTCTCTCAACAAAAATTTACCGTCGTCTCGATAAATGTTGATGTATATAAATATTACATAATGTATTTATGAATTCACCAATACATTTTTTAATTCCCTTTTTGGTTTTGTCAATTTCATAATGCTTATTTTTTATCTTAACATGTATCCAAAGACAATTACGAAAGGAACCGTTATTTCTTATTAATTAATTATAAAATTATAATCAATAAATTAATTATATATTTCGGAAAATATTTGTTGTTTAATACGTTATTAAAATGTTTTTATGTCGCTAGAATCAAATGAAACATTTAAAATGACATTTAATATAGATGAATCGAAGTAAAAGACAACCATCAACTGAAATGTGACATTATTGTAAAATATTATCTGGTTTACAGTACCTGCAAACGAGTGGAAACATTTTTTTCCCCATTTCATTATTAACATTTCTGCCACGTGTTACAATCCGTCATCATATAATACAACGATAACAACAACAACAACAACAACAATAATAATAATAATAATAATAATAATAATAATATAATATATAATTTTGTGAGAACTTGTCCAAACTCCCAGGTAATTCAAAGACTGGGAAGTGCATGAAATCACTTTATTTGGAACAGCCCACATTTTTGGCAAAGTATTGTAGAGGCACTGAAGGTCCCTAGATCTGCTCCTTAGGTAGCTGGTTGCAACCTGGAGTAGATTTTATATTCAGCCGAGACATAACATCTTTAGTCGAGATATAGAGAAACAATAATAATAATAATAATAATAATTATTATTATTATTATTATTATTATTACAACAATAACTCCACCTGGGGAGTACACGACCAGTTGGTGGTGGAGCTTGATTACTCAATCCTGAGTCTGAGAGCTACGTCAGTTGTAACCTAGCTGATGGAAGGGCCTCCCTTGCTGAATAGGTTGAAGGTGAGGGATCAAAGACGTACTCCAGAGGAGAGGGGGAAGTAAGTAGAGAGGGAAGAGTCATGAACCTCTGTACTTCCTGTTATCGGACCATGGAGGGTACACGAGAGAAACTGGGTTGACATACCAGGTCACTAATTAGAGTGGAGGCCAGAAACTGAGTTGGCACAAGGACACTCATTAGCGTGGTGGCCCGAACCTTGCATTAGCCAGCGAAGGAGGCTGTCTTCAGTAGTCAGTGAAAATCCCGCAGGGTTTAGTAAAACTGACTGGCGATCGGAGAGACCCTTGCTGGACCCTTCAGGAGGATGTCCCAGGGACACTGTGGGTCACAGTAACAGAAGGTAGAAAATAACCCAATGAGTGAAGTGTGATCTGTGAACTCGAACTTGCTTCCTGCGAAACGTCCCTTAAAATCGATAGAACAAGAAATGTAATGAATCTTCAGGTGCCTTCTTCTACCAATGTCCCATACCTGCTCAGAAGCCGAGCTAATGTCACCTTGTCGGTCTGGCCATCCCACGGAATTTAGTCCCAGGGACCCAGAGCCTCCAGAAGCTCGAAGCCATCGTCAGAGATGGAACCGTTTGAATTGAAGGAGGTGATCTGTTGCTTTTACAACGCGCAAGCGAAAAATAGTTCAGAAACAGAAGTCTAGCGGAACCCTGATATGAGGCCTACCCTACATTCAAAGAAGCTTGTAGTAGAAAGAAGCTTGTAGTAGCTCAGTAGTAGAAAATTCACAGAACACACAAACAACTTGCTGACATCCAAGGAAACGCGGAGTATGTTCCTCGATCAAACTATCCACATTACGAACATTTAGAACCATCTAATATCGCTGAAAACGATGGTCCTTGTTGTGACCGCTTCTCAGAGACGAGCTTGGAGGCATTCGTGGGAAGGGATGGGGCCGCCGCGATGCTTCCGCCATGCGCGGACAATGGCGATATCCCTGGAACGGTTGGCTGACGGGCGCCGAAGGGTGGCGGTAGTGAATGACATTCTTGAATGTGAGTGGAGGGGGCGAGAAGGGTGACATGCGATGGGATGTCGAGGGAGGTTATCTTGAAGAAAAAATGTGAACGTGAAGGTAGCACAAACTCTCTTCTCCTGTTAAGTTTTGTTGTTGTTGTTGTTGTTGGTTTTTTTTTGTTATTGAAAGTCGCATCAACATCTAGGTCATTAGCGACCATAATTGGTTTAACGTTGCGGTAACTGTGAAGATAACATGATATGGTGATTATAGGGGGTGGAAGAACGATCACAAATACAACCATGCCCGAGGCGAGATTCGAACCCACAATCCTTCGGTCCGAGATCGATACGACATTACTGCTTTAGCGATCTCAGCCTCTGTTAAAGTTGTTTACTGTAACTATTAATTGAATACATTATTTATCGAAATATAAGTGTGTGTAATACATAGACGAGAAAAAGAAACCCTACCAGACTTGCGGAAGGTTCATCACAACCCAGTGAAGATTCCGTCAGTGGTGAAAATTCATCTAGTTACGAATCACACGATATAAACATGTTGCGAAATCTCTTTTGAGGCGAGATAGAACAAGTTCGTCTACTTCCATTCGAATGTCGTGCACCGTTGAGAGGAATATATGGCAATTCTCAAGCAAAGAAAGTGATAGAGACAGCGAATTCTGACTTAAATGAGGTGTTACAGATCTAGATAATCCAGAATACGTAGAGATCTAGATAATACAGAAATCAATCACATCATGTATGCCACTCTGGTATCTCTGATGATTTTGGGGCCAGCTACGAACACCGGGCCGTCAGCCTGAATAAACAGCTCGGTACCCCCATGGATAACTTTAAGCTACGGGGCGCGTAATTGTGAAGACTCATGATGTGGGTCTGTAAATAATTCAGGATGTATAATGTTTACTTTCTCGCTAAGGAGTAGAGTGAAAGTTATGTAATGCTGCATGAAAAATGGCGAATTTTCGCCAGAAAACTCTTTATACAGGACCTTGGTAACAAAAAAGTGGATAAATCCAGTTGCTAAATTTAGAAAAATATTTCTCTAAAACGTGATGTAGCCAGAATCCATGTTTGTGGGTGGTTGATACCGAAAAATGGAACGATGGCAAAACGTGTCTGTCCGTTCGTCTGTGAACAACGCTAGCAGCTAAACCGTTCAGCCGATTTTTCTCCAAAATTTATATTCCCCTACCGACCTGGCTGATGTCGCTGCCCTTTGAATTTGAAACCGATATTTTAATTTTGGAGGGTACTTTACAAGAAGCCCCTGGAACATTTTCAAAATTTTCAAAAAAAGACCATCGTTTTTTTTTTGTTTGTTTTGTTTTTAATAGTGTGAAGGACGTTTAAGAGAATGGTGCAGGTCTCATGTCCGTTTAAAACTCTGATATTTCGAAAATTGCAAAAGTTCAAAATATTTTCGGCGTCTTCCTGCAACTAAAACATTAATGATACAAATTTTTTCTTTTAATGTAATCTGTTCCTTAAAAACGGATTTTGAAATAAGATCTTGTACAATTTTTCGAAAGTTTGAGAACTTTTCGCGTAATTTTGCGTGAAAATAGAGGCGAGAAAGTACGTGCTGTTTTTAGCATAACTAGTTTTTATAATAGCTCCTCACATTGGGTCATTCGCATAATGTACTGAAAGGGATATTCATAGTAAATTCCTGTATCTAATTTTATGAACTGCGAACTAGCAGAAACCACCACCGAATACTGACCATCATAATTCAATTCGGGATAAGCGAGATACGAACCTGGGATGAAAATTGCAATCAAAATTATCTTTACGAATACAAATCTTGTGCTTTCAAATGGCAAGGAAAGCGGCGCTTCCAACACACCCATGGACGTTCCAACCCCTGTTCATGTATACTTGTAACGATTTATTAGTTTTGTAATAATCACATTGTGAAACGATAACTTACGGGAACAAACATTTTTATTGTCCTTCTTTCTTTCTTTCTCTTCCCCTGATGCCTCTCAACGTCGGGTTATTATTGTTCTTCAGTAGTCAAAAATACTTGAAAAATTATTACGAATATGTTTGCCACCTAGCGAATAAACGTAGGAATCCCTCATGAATATTGAGTGATACTATTTTACAATCTGTATAATTGTTAATTATACATATGACAAAAATAACATGGTTTCCGTGGTGTAGTGGTTATCACATCCGCCTAACACGCGGAAGGTCCCCGGTTCGATCCCGGGCGGAAAACATTTTTATTTAAAAAACAACAACTAATGTATCTTAAGTTTGGCAAGGGAAATATAGACCTTGGTGGCAGAGCCGGATTATCTGAAATGGTTCTAAGCACAAAGAAAATGAAATCGAAGCAAAATATGTCCGTTTACTGTAGGAAAATATTTTTTTTCAATATGGCGTCAAGCGTTTGGTAATGCCAGTGCTTTCGAATTCTTACACTGATTATTAATCATTTATGGAGCACAAAGTAGGCAATAATATTTTGGATTTGTTTTTGCGTAAGGGTGTTTCTAGGCCAGCAAATAATAATGACAATGTGTAAAAAGGACTAAATTGGTCCTTTTGATCACGTGAATGGGGTGGTACATTATTTGTACCAATGACCTATAAAAGAAACAATAAAACTCTTGTAATCATGGTACAATAGAGAACCACATGCTTTTCTTTCTATTTATGTTTTACGATATCTTCTCATTTTCTATTATTTTGTTTTATTTTTAAAAATCTAAATTAGTTTTTATTTAAGTAATATAATTTTCATGAACATTTATGTGAATAGAGAACAAAAGTTAACACAATACTTCAGCAACAAAATATTGTATCCAAAATTGAGAGCCATCTTGTGAATGTTCAAAAAAGAGAAAAAAAAACTTTTTCTGAGGCATTACACTGTGACACAACTAATACAAGGAACTATAACAAAAGTGTTTGGCAAAAAGAAAACGCATATTTAGAAAAAAATGGATGCTTAGTTTAATCTTTTAGATTTGTGGAATGGTGAGAAATATTCTTTGCCCATCACAGATTGCTTTGATCAACAATATGATTCCACACAGAAATGGTAAAGAACAAAAGAAAAATTGAAGTGGACTTTTATCATTTGGATCTGCCTTACATCCATCATTTTTATTAATAAAATTTGGATTTTTGAAATCATCTGGCAGTATTCTCGATTTCTTCCACTTGTATTGTTCATATACTGCTGTGGAGATATCTTCAATTTCTAATGATTCTGGAATAGTACTGAATATATTGAAGGGTTATCTAAATCTGAAGAAAATTCATAACAGATATTTATTACGGATACTTAATTTTTTTATTCTATTTCTGTTATTGATAGAGTAGACATACCTAAGAAATGACACAATACCTGTTTATTTGCAAGACATTATCTAATGGCAAATAAGAATATTCATATTTTTACTGTAAACATAGGTGTAGAATGTGTATATTGATATTTCTAGTAAAAAAATGTTAATTATAAGAAACATTGCAATTATAACTATACATAATACAATGCTATTCACTTCTATGAATCATTGTTAACTCCTCAAATACATATGGTTCAATAATAACCTACCAAGATTCAAATAACCACTTCCAAAGATTTTTTAAAATTCCCATTGACTGTCACAAAGCAGCAGCACATAATATCTTCAAAAAAGAATGGTACAGTGATGTGGTGTTCATTTGCACCAAGAAACACAATTGCACATGTTAATAGAAAAAAGTGGTTGAAATATGTACTGAAGACCTATAAAGAGTTAAATCATTAATTTTTAATTAACTGAAAGTCAAAGATTTCTTAATCTATTTCAAGAATTTGTTTTATGAAGTCTGTTGCCATTAACAATTAATTTTTTGTGTGAATATTTAAAAACATGAACTTAATTACAATAATTTTAATGTACTATTTTCTACGCTTGACACTGCAGTTTAAATGAATGTATTAAATTGTTTGCATCATTAATAAAATACTTCAGAACACTTTACAAACTGATGAAATAAATTAACTTATGATTAAACTTTTTGGAAGACTCTACCCAATGGGGTGCCCAAAGCATACGGAGGTTTTATATAATGATATAAAATAAACAAATTTGTGTATGGTGTACATGGATACCAAGTTTAAATTTAAGCTAGTATTTGAAGTGTAGATAGACATTATTATTGAAAAGGAAATAATAATTGGGTTTTGAATGTGATAAAGTAAATGTGAAATTAATTCTAAAATATAAACAATTTATGAAATGTTCACTCATTTAACTGAGAGACCAAATACAAGAAAAGAAAACAATACCTGTACCATTTGTATTGTGGTTAAAATTAGAGAAATTTGGAATCATTTGTAAAGAGAGCTATTTTACAGAAGTTAAAGTCAGATTGAGTAACTCTTATTGTTTGTGTGAAACCACATGAATAAGTACAGAAGTGGAGAACATAGTGAAGATTTCAAGACCACTTTCAACTCTAAATCTTCAGATTGAATTGTATGCTTCACTAACTGTAAATGTGTTGATCTGTAAGCAGATGGTGAAAAAGTCACAAAAACTAATTAAAATAAAACCTACTAAAAATTTAGAAAAGAAAATTGAAATGAGATTTTTACTAAACTTCCTGAGTACATACTAACAAGGGATCATTTGAGTACAATAATAATTTATTGCGTGAAGTGGTTAGCATTCAGACAAATGGTAGCTTTAGATAAAAATTACAGGATCTAATGAAGATTAAAATTCTATAGGATGTTAAGCATCAAAGCTGTTACTTTAATTTTATTCACAATATATGTAGTAATGAAAAAATTTTAGTAATTCTAATGCAAGTAGCCATGCCAGTTTTATGTAGTGTCTGATACCATGAAGTAAATTATGTGAATGGTGATACGTCAATTCCTGAAAATATTTAAATTGTATTTTCTTAGGAATATAGCATGCTGTACATTGCCTTAACGCATGTGTTAAAAAGTTATCAAAGGTATTTCAGTCTTCTAAAAATAAAAAAATAAAAAGATATAGAGACATCTGAGAGAGCTTCAAAGTAAATTAAGAAAATAATTGTTCCCACAGTTGAAATAAAATAGTATTACAAATTATGTCAGATATCATAAAACTCAGGAAAAATAATGAAAAAATTATCCAATATAAAAGATTTCAGAGCTTGTAAATGAAAAGTGATACCAGGAGATTTTTTGTTCATTCGTCAGGATAATTTTGTTCATTATTACAGCTAAAAAATCAAGGAACTTCTCTATTACTTGACTTAGGGGTAATTTTCTACTCTTGTTGGTCAATTTTAGCAACATTGTTTATTTTAAATTGATGTAATTTGTCAGCATTAAATTTGTTTGCCATTTTGATTACATTTTACTATTAATTTTAACTGATAACCTTATAATATCTATGTAGTTGTATCTCATTTTTACAAAAGTAAGAGAAAGGAAATCAATGAAATAATATGATGAAACAAAAATTCATTTCAGATCTTAAATGAAACTGACCAAAAATATTGTGTGAGGGGTTGTCTTCTGTTCAAAGGCAGGTATGAAAAGTTTCGGCTTAATGTCTTAAGTAGTCCTAAGCATGACCAATCTATGGAGCTCCCAACTAATATTGAGATATTGATAATGTGTAATTAAAATTGTTGTTAAAAAAATGTTTAATATCACAAAAAAGTCTTGCTTCACTCAGAACACATTATTTTGGTGATTTTCATACAGTATTCATATAATGTGTATTTAAATTTTTATGAAAATGGTGATATTTTATTTTGATCACATTTATATCCAAGTTCATTATACATTTTGAGTGAAGATGACATTTTCAGTTTTCATAGCAGCTGACAGTTTCTGCTGCAACCCAGGTAATACTAAGAAATTATTGAGTAATAAAATAGGAAATGAGATAAATATTAAAATAAAAGGAATAAAGTTTGTTTAAAAAATAAATAAAAATGGATTTCACATTTATTAGGATGCATTATGTGTAAAGCCTTCATTACTGAAACATTTCAAAAAGCATTATTTAATATGATATGATATAATATTGTATATTATTTAAGTACTGTAGATGATACTATACAATATTATTGTTTAAATAATTACGTAATTCGAACATAAATAAATATTTAAATCAATTTTCCCAAATAAAAGAAGGAAAACAAAAACACTAGGCCTTTACAGGGGAGGGGGGGCATGGTCCCCCTTTTGGATCCGCCAGGTATCAGGGACGACAGTACATGAACTGATATTTTTTATATCTCTAAACGTTTTGGCAACATACATATTGTTAAAAGAATAATTTAATTGCTAAAGAGCATGTTAAAAGAAAATTTCGGAATAAGTCTGCATATGAAAGAATCACATTCATCTTATCTTGTATTTGCGGATGTACCAGGCATGCAATGTTTTACAATTTTTCGTTCAAAAACTGTTTCCGCCCGGGATCGAACCGGGGACCTTCCGCGTGTTAGGCGGATGTGATAACCACTACACCACGGAAACTTCACGCGTTGCAGGGCGCGTGTACATGTATTCGAGTATTTCAACCTCAACATACGACATCCACTTCATTTATGAAATAACTGTAACTCACAAATGATACTCAGATAAATGACGCCGACAAACCTCTTAGTGGAACCTTCTTCAAGGCTGCCAAAAATATGGCTAATATTGGTAATACATGTATTACCATTTGGTAATATTAATGTATCACCATTTGGTAATATTAATGTATTTATTAATATTAACACAGTAGTAATAAATGTATTAAATATACGACTATATTAATTTAAAATATATTACATACCGGTACACATTAAATTAAAATATATTAAATGAACCGTGGTGGTTAATAAAATTTCATAGATTATGAAAAAATGTACCTGAATTGCTGTTACTCGTTCTCAAATTGTAAATGCACCAACAAATCCCAGAAGAAAAGTACATGACAATTTTGAACAAACAAAAACACATTTGAGATTGAATCCTATATACGTATTCCTACCGTAGGACATAGAATGATCATTTTTCGTGTTCGTGGCAGTCCAGATAAATAACATTAACTCTTTGTGCTGTTCAAAATTTGTTTCCGCCCGGGATCGAACCGGGGACCTTGCGCGTGTGAGGCGCACGTGATAACCGCTACACTACGGAAACGCGCTGGATGAAGAACTAGAAGTCTGCCACATGGAACCCCAACCATACGGTATTGCTTCCCAAGAATGAACGTGTGTATTTTCTGCGTGCGAATGTGTCAATGAATTTGTTAGTGAATAGGCGCATTATAGTAATGCACGTATACTCGATAATTCTTAATACGTACGCCAATAATATTTCTCACATATATATTTTAAATATTTCACCCTACTCACAGGATGGAGTGATATACTAAGAGAAACTCACTTGCGGTATTTCCCTTCGATGTCATCGATGTTCAACCGCAAAAAGACCGATTAACGAAGTGCATGTGTGAGGGGGGTGTTGTGAGGGGGGGGGGTCGACTTTGCATGCGGTCTACATGTTAAAAGCTCGGCATTGTAACTACCTGTCAAAGCGGATCACACATACTGCGTTTAGTGGCGTAAAGTATTCTACAGAGTTTAGGTGAAATGAAAACCTATTTGCAGTGCCCAATTTCACAGAAAGACAATTAATGTAAATAACACCTCACGTACTCCATACGCTGTTTTCTGATGATGAAATCTGTATGTATTTGATTTTCAAAATTCTGGCCCGTGGGGGATCGAACCCACGACCTTCGCGTTATTAGCACGACGCTCTAACCAACTGAGCTAACGGGCCACTTACTTTAGTTGCAACTTGAACATGAACTAATGTCAGTTGAAGGAAAATTACAAGTATTTTTATGTATTGTTAAAGTGATTATTAATAATAATAATAGTAATAATAATAATAATAAGAAGGAGAAGAAGAATAGTAACTGCTACGACACATGCATTGATGAAGCGAAGAAAGAAAGGAATTTGTTGCCATTTACTCTTCCGATAGAGTTTAAGGGCCAGTTGCATTGAACTTTCCACATGGGTTCTATTGCAATGTGTTTTATAAAATTTGTACGTTCCACAAGCGGTGTACCGTAGCATAAAACAAATATACGGAACCCGTAACTGTAGATTCTGCACGAAATTGTAGATGCAACCATTTGATAATGGTTACGTCGTTATTCGAATACTGCATATTATATGGTTAGTTTTGCACATTTCAAGCGTGTTTTGCAGTGCATTGTGTTTTGATTTTGTTGTTCAGAATGTGGTCGGGGTTCTTTGCATCCGTTCTTAGTAGTTATTTAAAGATTTATTTTAATTCAACTTTTATTTAACAGTTCTTATTTATTTTGCATAATTATTTTGTTGGAAATTTTTAATTTTAAAAATGTTTTACATTGCATTCTTAATTTTAAATATTTATTGATTTATTGAATTTCACCCAGTTAATTTTTAAATTCATTTATTAAAAATACTGAGTAGTTATAGTCTTTTTGCTTTTAACTTAATACAATATTTACTCTTTAATATGAATTTCTTACATAATTAGTCTTATATAGCATTGAAGGCTTTCACGGCCGGAGTCAATATTCTCGATGTCTTCCGGGCTGATGGGCCGTGGTCCAATTGGCTTGGAACTGCCAAACGTTTCGCCCACGACTGCGGTGGGCATCTTCAGTGGCGAGGTCTCGGGCGAAGTGTCCGGGACAGCGGCTTACTGGCGACTGAGTCGCTGAGTGGCTGAAGAATTAGGTCTCATTTTGAAATAATGTGACATTAATTGCAAGAATAGAAGAAAGTATGTTTCGTTGAACACCACACTTTTTTTAAATTCTAATTCAAAAGGCAGTAATTGCACAGTGCACTATTGCCGCAAGTGTTGAGTACACTCTTTCTTCCTTTTTATATTTGAAATTTGTTGCGTCTTTTTCTCAACATGTCTCTTAGCCCTTTTGGGCATATCTGGAGTAATCCTCCGACAAGTTTTTGTCTCGTACCGTCGCAATCAGTCATTGCCTTTTACCCCATCAGCCGATTGGCTCGGCGGCGTTAGTAAGCGGGGTTTTCAGACGGTCACCCGCTAATGTCTCCGTGGTGTCTCGAATTGCTTAAATTCCGTGGTTTCACAGAGCGTAGTGAAGCAATTCGGCTAACGACGCCAACTCTTCAGAAGGCGCTGATTCCCAAGAGCTTCCCAAGGCCACAACTATTGCCACTGTAGCGTCTCTGTTCGGGAGATCTTAGGGTTGGATTCCCGGCGATGGTGGATTTTCGGTACTACGGTCCGATTAAAATAAGTTGGTGATTGACAGTTGTGCTTCTGAAGCTGTATCTTCACACAATATGAGTGTATGCTTTTGTTACGTTAATAAATATTTATTTCAAGTATTTATTTTCTTGTCCCGGAAACATGCGCAGTGGTATGCAAACTGTAAACGTCACTCCCATCCGTTCGCAACTGTCAATCACCAACTTATTTTAATCGGGCCATAGTTAGATAACTAGGTCGAATTCTGGCGCTGTCTAGAAGACAATTTCAGCGGCCGTCTGCCGTGATCGGTAGTAGTTTTAGAAGGTTTGGCCTATCAATACCACGCGAATACCGGAAGAGTTTCTTAACAAACGGGCCTAGGACTAAGTGCGATGTTCCCTTCCTCTTCCTTGTCATATCCTCTCTCCTTACACTCACACACACACACATACACACACACACATGCACTACATGACTACACATGTGGGAGATAAATGGGGAGCTTCAAGCTTGCCACGGCTGGGGCGGTACCATCTGATGGAGATACTAGGAGGGGGAAATCCGGCAAGCCATCGTATAATCAGTCGGGATTTCTCCAGCGCTGGAAGGGGACCGCCAGCTCCCGGGATATCAAGCACTACACATACGGGGCTTGTAATATGGGCATTAATGAAATTAAAGTGCCCAGAAACACAGGACAATCGACTGCTTCCGTGGCTGTGTTTCAGAGAGGGAACCAAACCTAACCTACATTTCTAACATCACCTCACACACACACACACACACACACACACACACACACACACACACACATACACACACATACACCTAACCTAACCAACGCTCGTGTCGCCGTGCCCCTGAAGGAGTCAAACTGGTTGGTACGCTGAGGACTTTCCCTATTCAGCAGCACGCATGCCTGAGGTGCCCCACATTTTATACATGCAGGCTCTCAAGAAATACGTAACGACATGATACAAGTGGAATTCGTGTAGTGTGTTTTGTTCTCAGAAACGTTTGTTCTCTTCTCGTATAAACATATACGGAGATGGAAATCCTATTTCAGTCACGATTCACACATACATACAAAACTCTTTAACTATTATTAGATTTTATTTTGATTCTAAGTTCCCTTATTTTTGTCCATAAGAAGAGACGAGAACAGTAATTTTAGTTTCTCGCTACGGAGTGGAGAGAAAGTTATATAATGCTAGGCGGAAAGTTAAATCAAAAGGCGATTTCTTGGCGGAAAACTCTTATTATAGGGTCCTCATAATGAAAAAGTGGAGAAAGCCAGTTGCTAAATATAGAAAAAACTCTACCACGTGATGTATTCAGAATACATGTTTTGATACCGAAAAATCGAATGACGGTAAAACGTCTTTTTGTTCGTTCGTTCGTCCGTCCGTCCGTCCGTGCATGCGTGCGTGCGTGCGTGCGTCCGTCCGTCTGTCCGTCTTTCTGGCCGTCTGTGAACAAGGCTAGCGGCTAAACCGTTCAGCCGATTTTCTCCAAAATTGATATTCCCCAATAGATCGGGCTGGTGTCGTGTCCCCTTGAATTTGAAACCAATATTTTAATTTTGGGGAGTACTTTACATGAAGCCCCTGGGACATTTTCAAAATTACAAAAATGGCTCCATTGTTTTTTATTAAATTTTGCTGTTGAATAGTGTGAAGGACGTTTAAGATAATGGTGCAGGTTTCACACTCCTTGAAAACCCAAATTTTTCGAAAATCGAAATCCGTAAACATTTTGAACTCTTTCAAATTCAAAATTGTTACGGATTCTTCCTACAACTAAAATATTAAAGATAGAGACTTAATGAAATCAGTTCCATAAATATAGATTTTGAAATAAGGTCATGAACAATTTGTCGAAAATTTGACTCCCTTTCGCGTAATAGTGCGCGAAAATAGGGTGAGAAAGTACGTGCTATTTTAGCACCACTAGTTTACTTAGTGAGGATTCTTCAGAATGATTGTTCCGTTATACCAACCCCACCCGCTGTTTCCGTGGTGTAGCGGTTATCACGTCCGCCTAACACGCGGAAGGTCCCCGGTTCGATCCCGGGCGGAAACAATTAGTTTTTGGACAGAAATAAATGACGAGAAAAGACTTAAGAAAATGTGCATTAATATGCACTAATAGGAGACTAAAGCAGTACGTGTGCACATTTCTTTGAAGATAAAATAATCTAGGCGGTTTTTGCGAAGAAATTGACTGGATATAACACATTTCTTCCGTCATTTTTTAATGCATTCGTTATTTTAAAAATAATGTATCTTTGCCAAAAAACTTACTTCATGGCGGAAGTCTATTCCAGTTTTTTGCTACAAGGTATCGAGGAAAACACGGAAGAATGAACAAAAATATGAAATATAACGTTAAGACGACAACAACACGAGAAAATAAAACAGATATATGATACGTGCTTCTTTATAGTATTTGTTTTCAAGAAGGATTAGTTGGAATAGTGAATGTGAAGGCAATCTATAACTTATATTAAACAGCACATACTTTATCGCATTATTTTCATCGGCTGCACAAAATTTTAATTCCTTGCGTAGTATTATAATTTTATAATGCTACACAAACCCGAAAAAGTTTTTCCCACTAGCTATAGGTTTTCCTTTTGACTGAGGCTCGAACTCAGGTCCTTAAAGTTCACTCCCCACCGTCACGTTACATTTACATAAATAGGCGTGTAGCAATGCACTACCATCCGCCACTCTAAACAAGTTCAACATTTACGATTTTCAAAATTCACAGACTTTTATTTACATTATTTCAAGATATAGTTTTAAAGAACAGATTTTATTAAGGGAAAAATCTCTTTTAACAACATTGTAATTTGACAATGTTAATTTTTTTGCAATTACAAAATACCGAGACTTTACGAATAATGGGACCTGCGCCAATATCGTGAGGGTACTTTGCTCTATTTGACAAAAAATGTACGCACAAATTTAGGACCGTTTTGATATTTTTTTAAAAATTACCTTCACTTCACGCAAAAATTAGCGAAAACAACTAAGTTTTTTGAAAATATAGTATATGATCGTATTTAAAGATTTTTTGGACGGATTACATTAAGAAAAAAAATCCTCAACAATATTGTAGTTTGCTCTCAAAACGCATGCAAAACTCTCACGTCGTGGACAAGCAACCCTTTCACGGATTAGGTCAGGCCATACCAAATTTTCCCATGGCCATATACTGGAGAAAAAATCTAACCCGGTATGTAATTGCAATTGCACGCTGAACGTTAATCACATCCTCCAAGAATGTCTCCAATACAATTCCATCAGACCTCAATTTTTTGATACGGAAAGTTTTAGTGCTATTCTAAGTGATAGTACATACCAAAGTAATGCAATAAAATATTGTATCCAAATAAGTGTTTTGGGCAATAATTAACTGTAATAGAATAATGTAATGTCCTATTCCTTTCTGAAGTAATTACACTAGGGAGCACAATTTTTACCTCCAGGAAGATAGAGTGCGCAACATACTCAGTTTTTATACGTAGATTACGAATATCACAATAAAAACTTCATATCACGTCACAGTTTTTAAATATACCGTATCATACCTTATTTTGCTATTAATGCCAATACATTTAAATTGCACCTGTAAGATATGTAGAATTAATACGAATAAATTCTATTTAAAAATTAAGTATTAGTTCAGTTCAACTTTGCCACTTTCATGAGATATCAACAAAATTTGACTTTCGTGTTTGTTCTTTTACCTTCTGTATTCGAAGATTGCCGTCTTTATTCTCGCGTCTGGTAGTCGCGCTCAATTATGAGTAGATCTTCGTGGACTTAATAGGTCTTAGTGGATGTTTTGAAAATAAGTCACGTGCACCATTATATTTCCTACTGCACATCAGTCACCGAAATGAACTTGAAATTTTAGCCTCTTACCTTATCGCAAGTATACAAGTATCCTACTGTTGGCATGGCAGATTCTGAGTCAGACGGTGTCATACGGAACTGTACCCACAGTGCGGGTGAAATTCGTGTTTGGTTTGCGTGTGTCTCAAATACATTAATATATTAAAATTCGTGTAAAGTGAATTTCATATAAAGTGAAATTCGCCTAATGATCTGTAGAATTGAATCGCTTCGATAAAATGCATCGAAAGTGTGCGAATCAACCCGATAACTTCTGTTACGTATGTGAAAGATTTACACCCAAACTTCAAAGGGGGAAAAATGATATTACAAAATTTGCGTATTCTTTATACTTTTGCTACCGTTTTGTGATCAGGACAAACAATGGGCTGCTTACCAGTGTTGTGTCATCTGTAAAACGAACCTTAGGTTGTGGTTGTAGGGAAAACTCAAATCATTGTCATTCGCTCAACCAATGTTGTGGAGAACATCAACAAATCATTTTAATTCCTGCATATTATTGCACGAATATGCGTATTCCATTTTAACGTCTTCTTACTACATATGAAGTATGCTCATCAAATTTTGTAGTCATATAACCGGAGTGACAATGCGGAAATTAGTATAGGGTTTTGTTTCTTTCTGTTGGAGAATAAGCTTAGTTTATCTATTTACGTATTACTGTAGCTTTGACCCAATAAATACAAGAGGTTTTTGTAAGGAGATATTCCGTTTTATTCCAGACAGAAAATCATTACAACTTAGTTACGATCAACAACCCTTCTTTGTTTTTTAATTGCATAACACATGAACGTGCCACACGAAACCTATGATATATGTTTACCAACACTTTCAAATACTAAATATGTTCATATCTTTTGAAGCTTGCCTGATAGAAACTTTTTTTATGATTTTCGAAATCAGCGTGATCATTTCCATTAAAATAACCTATTTTGATCCTGAAGGTATGAAAAAAATTTTTTTGTTCCCTAATGTTATCATTAATGTAATTTTAATGTTTATGTTTATGTTTTTTGTTTTTATACTCATAATCATCATTGTAAAATAAACTCAATATTGTAAAAACTTAATATTGTTAATGTAAAATGTAATGTATTGTATTCATTTAGTCGTTAAGGACCTATCTGTTGATGAGACTTAAAATAAATTTTAAAAATTGTATAGTTTTACAATGTTAATTTTTGTGGAATTTAAAAAATAGGAAGAGTTCGTTGAAAATGGGTCCTGAGCAATTTCTGTAACCGTATTTTGAGGGAAAATAAAGAAAGAATTGACGCTGGTTTTTGAGAAAATATTAAAAAAACTGCGTATACTATTTCTGGCAAAATTACGCGAAAACCATTCAGATTTTCGAAAAATTATACATCCTCTTATTTAAAACGCTCTCTTCGAAGAACAGAAGATTTCATTAACGAAAATCTCCACATTCAATATTGTAGTTGTAGGAACAGGCTGAATAAAATTGAACTTTTTCGATTTTTGAAAATTCAGATATTTCAACGAAAATTAGATGTGCTATTTTTAAGAGTTTTTAAGCTTAATATCCGTTTCAAATTCGCAGGATCTGGAGTTCGTCAGGATCGATCTATGAATATCAATTTTAGAAAAAAAATCTAAACGATTTACACGCTAGCGTTGGTCACAGCCGGATATGTAGGCGTCAGAACAATTGGGGAACTACTTTCCGGTATCAAGAAACCACAAAACGTGGATTCTGACAGAACACGACAGGCAGCAATTTTCTTCATATAGGAACAAGAATTATCCACTGTTGGGTCATGGGAGTCTCAAAGTACGAATTTTTCTGTCGAGAAATCGCCGTTTTTGCCACAGTATTACAGTGCTATTTTCTCTATACTACGAAAGAAGTTTGCGAGGAACTAAGAATCCTTAAAAAAAGAGGAACGATATTGCAAAAATTGATTTTTATTAAAAATTAATAAGATTAAATATACATGAATAAATATATTACTGATTTGTTTTCACATTGTCCAAGATGTAGTATATGCTGGTTCGATAAAAAATTAGTGAAAAAATAACTGAATGTGTGCGTGCGCATATGTAGTGAGTGTGTGTGTATGAGTGAGAGAGAGTGAGAGAGAGTGAGAGAGAGTGAGAGAGAGTGAGAGAGAGTGAGAGAGAGTGAGAGTGAGTGAGAGTGAGTGAGTGAGAGAGAGCGAGTGAGAGAGAGTGAGTGAGTGTGAGAGAGTGAGTGAGTGAGTGAGAGAGTGAGTGAGTGAGAGAGTGAGTGAGTGAGTGAGAGTGAGTGAGTGAGAGAGAGTGAGTGAGTGAGTGAGTGAGTGAGAGAGAGTGAGTGAGTGAGAGAGAGTGAGTGAGTGAGTGAGAGAGAGTGAGTGAGAGAGTGAGTGAGTGAGTGAGTGAGAGTGAGAGAGAGTGAGAGAGTGTGTATGTGTATGTGTATATATGTATGTGTATATGTGTGTATGTGTGTATCTGTGTGTGTCTGTGTGTGTCTGTGTGTGTCTGTGTGTGTGTTGATGTTAGAAATGTACAACTGACAAGTCACTCTATTCCTATAACCTTGCGCACGCCGAAGATCATAAGCAATAAGTTGTATTGATAACTTGTGTTTTAATGAAGCCAATGGGCATTTGAACAGTATTTTATTCACCATCAAAAGTTAACGAAGTTTATAGTCAAAACATTTCATTTTGCACACAGTCATATTTGGTTCATTCATGAATACAGATCAACTTATTTCGTGGTAACAGTGAACGCGTAATATTTTACCGAGAGCGATTAAAGAGGACAGTAGGAGACAAGGTAAAAACCTTTAAAGAATCAGCGAAACGATCCAATCATTATCTTAAGCTGCAGTTAGAGTTTTACGACTATTACTGCTTTTTGTTCTCATTTTACTACAAGACAAAATCTCTCCACACACATTTTTATTGATTCCATATCAATATGACCTCGTATGCTTTAACTTTTCATTGAAAGAACATTTACTGATTTTATTTAAAACGGGGACGATATTATCTTGATGTTGTTCATTTCATCTCCAAAATTATAAAAAAATATATTAATCGCTACTTTAAAATTGTCGATGTAAACTCCAAAGCCTCTGTATATGTATTCGAGGGGCTGTGACATAACCCAGATCGATCACAAGAGTTCATTTTCGTTTACATGTTATAACGCGTATAACGTTTTAGCCTCTAGCGTTGTTCTCAGGCAGACGTTTTGAGAAAAGAAATACAAGTTTTCGGCTTCAAGAATCCTCAAACCGTCGAGTGCGTGTTCTAGAAATTAATATGCTATGAAAAAGATGAAGAAACATCCATTTTTTGGTGCTATAGTCCCACAAAAGTTTTTCTGCCAAATATCTGGATTTCGCCGTGGAACATTCCATATTTTCCTCTATAGGAAGTACAGGAGAAAGTAAAAATGCAAGAGATAATTATTTATTTTTTATTGCCATTACGCACGTTTGTTTTATGCTCTTGCACTTTCTGACGATCCTGTTGTATCAGAGCGTATCGTCAGCCTTATACTTGGCTGGACTTATTTATTTATTTATTTGGTCAAAAAACTGTGTATTGCGTATGAGGGAAGAGATTATCTGCGCACATTTTCTTGAGGCCCAGAAAAAAACACGCGAGATTAGCAACATTTGAAAAACGAGACATTTTCGTTCCGAATTATAGAAAAACAATTTCAACGGTATATGAACTGCTGATTTGATTTTTATGCATTGCTAACAAAATAGTAACGAATATCAGTTCTACTCCTACCACTACAAGCAAAAGAGTGCTCAACAAAACGTGCGCACAGTGAAGCTACATTTACGTCCAGAAGCAAAACAAGGGGCCATCTCAGCATTTGCTCAATGGATCAGGGAAACTGGACAAAAAACTGATCGGGATGGGGATTAAGTTGTGGCAAGTCCTTCGTGCGGCGACAAACGCAGGTCCTTACTGGCGATTGTGCCGGCACAACACAGATTCAGACATCGATCAGCGTACTGCATCTACATCGGGTCTTTGAGGGAGGAAAACTCATACTTTTCCCATGATTAGCAGGAATTCCCACAGGAACTTTTAAGAATCCTTAGGGAATTGCAAGCTGCAATGTATTGATTGAGCATTTTGGTTTCCGGGCGCGGCAACTGCTATAATCATTAGTCTCGTTAGTGCATTGAATATATGATCCTGGGAAGTAGCGGTGTTCCTCCCCTGCTACAGCATGAGATCCGACACCGACTTACACGGACACAACTTACCGTCAACACTTACCGGCTTACAGGGTTTCCCCCCTTCAGGTAACACCGCCAACATGGCACCTTCCAAACCGGGACAAACTTTGAGCTGCCGAATGGTCTTCTCATATGTGTTAGTGCAAATGCAAAGAGTGGAAAAGGAGTAGAAGGAACGAGGATGAAGAAAATATCGCGTTTGGTCCATGGCCCTTCGCGGTATTTCACCTCCGTTGGAACATGAGATCCGGCGCCGACTAACCAGTCAGTTTACGGGGTTCCTCTCACCATATTTCTCCGTCAGTGGGACATCGACCCCGTCAGGTCAAGCTCTAAGGTGCCGATTTGTCTCTCGACACGTGTAGTAGAGTAGCATTTAAGCGTGTGTGGATGTAAGGGGATACAGGTAAACAAGGATGAGAACACCTTGCGGTCCGTGGCCCGATTGCTAAGGTACTGTTCCAGCATTCGCCTAGTACTGATGAGATAAACTACGGAAGAGACCTGATCAGAGCAACAGGCTTCTAGAATTCGTCTTCAGACAGCTGCTGAAGGTGACTTCTTGTCAAAAATACGCCAACGTCGGAACTCGAACCTGTCAGAGACATCGCAGAGGCAACAGTTATCCTGAACTATTCCAGCCGGTGGAAAATAATTAATCCTTCGTGTTTTTAGGGGACTGTCGCGTACGTGACCCACACTCGCGTATCCGTTCAACGTGACAGCAGTATGTAACGCCCTGTTACGGCGCTTCGTGACAGCATCGTGCCGCGTCCGCTCGTTTCGCGAGGAAACGGGGAGCCGCCAGCTCTTCCGTTCTACTTCGTAAATCTACCGCAAACTTTACGACCCGTGACACGCTTTACTGAAACAAGACGCGCGAAAAATACGGCGTTTAGGGGAGACGGCCGGAAGCGAGAAATTCACAAGTGCGCCGGCGAGCGAAAGGGATGCTCCTATAGGTTTCATCCGAAGCGTGGAGTTGTAGGGACAAAGCAACGTGTTAATACGAAAGAAAGAGGCTTCTGAAAAAATATGGACACCAGAGCCGTAGAGATACGTATTAAAAAATATCTGATATTGAGGCGTTTTTTTAGAGCTATGGAAATCCGAAAAAAAAGTTGTTTGGATCTAGCAAGAACGAGGAAATTAATAGCAGCAATTCGAAATTTCAACATTGCCCTACGTACAGTACTGAACTTTACCAATTACCGTTCTCTTCGTTACTGCTTTGTCACACTTCCCTTCAATTTCACAATATTCAAGATTTAGCAAAAAAACGTGTGTGATTATGCCCATGTTTGCTTACTTTAACTAATGATGATATAAGAATACATATTTTCTCGCATTATTTGTAACGGCCATGTAATATTATAATACGACTTGAACTTCCAAAAGTGTATCCTACCAGCGAATTTTATTTCAACGCTGGGATTTGAAGTCAGGAACTTCGATTTAGCTTGCCATTCATGTTACCTCTACTCCATCAGCCTCGTAGATAAAACAATATTCTCGACACTTCAAGAAGAAATTGAACATTTGCATCTGCGTTTTTTCGAAAATTCAGAGAATTTACATAACGTTGAGTCAAGATGAAATTTAGAAGAACCCATTTCATTCAGAAACTAATTTTGCTAGAGAATGTCATAGACTTTCTCATATAATTTTGTTTCCTTTTCTCTTGAGCGTGGGCCAGCAATTCGGGTTTGCCTCACCCTCTTCCCAGCTGCTATCAATCGGCACCTGAAAGACCCTTGGGTTACCTGCCGCTCCTCTGGGAGCATTACTAGTGAAGAGCACCTTTGGGGTCTCCGTATATCACATAGGCCTACCTCAATCCTCTCGATTTATCACAAAGTACTGAACTAGCAACAATCGTATTTAAAAATATTCTGTGTAGTAAAATAGTGTTAATAGTTAACAATTGATATTTTTATTAGAAAAATATCCTAATTTTTGGAAAATATTGAAGTTTCTGCCTAGAAATGGCAGGATGGGAAGGCTCTCGAATACTCAAAAAGAGGCTAATCGGGCGAGTCCTTGTTGGCATGGGAAACTGATGAGCCCCAGCAAACAACAGGAGAGAAGAGGAAGAGGGGAGCTCGCGACCAAGACATGACTGTGCATTTGAAACTAAACGTAGCATCTGCATTAAAGTTTAGGGTTGACTACAAATGTAGTGCGCTCGGCTGTTACTTTCCGATCTTGATTCTAATGTATAGCATTGTGGTTAAAGAGGACCGCTCATTTGTTCCATCAATTAGCAAAGGCTGCACCTCCAAAATATAAAACTTTACAGGCGAAAGTTTTTGCAACTATAAACCCAAGTCTTGCCTGAAATCTCGGAAATGTTTTTAAAATAGCTAGAGAAATACGTTATTTTCAATTCTGACAATTTTTTTCATTTTCTCATGTAATACAAAATCTATATTATCAAATTTTGCATTACTCGTATATAAAAAAATTCCACAATTTCTTCTTCACTCTACTTACTTGAATGATGAATAAAAAGTACCAACACAGTGAGGTTAGCTACTTTGAAAACTGTATTTTGCTTCTGAATTATATGAAACGTTTTCCTTTGCAGATGATACGAATATTATTTTTATAACAAAAACGTAAATAGTACAATATCAGATTTTTCAAATTGGTTCCTCAATAACAAATTAATACTAAATGAAAAGAAAACTGTTTCAATGCAGTTTTCCATTTCAAATAAACAATTCTGTACTCTATTGAAAATGAACGATGTGCCACTGATTGATGTTAAAATAACCAAATTTTTGGGTCTCTCAATTCAGTCAAACCTTAAATGGAACGTCCATTTAAAATAATTGAACACAAAATTAATTTCATCATGCTACTCTTTCAGAATTTTTTCAAAATCAGTCAGTCAATACTGGTCGTTGTGTATATTTCGCGAAAGTTCATTTCCGCTTGGGATATGGTACAATATTCTGAGGAAATACATCTTATAACTCCCAGACTTTTAGATTACAAAAAATAATTGTACGAATAATAAGCAAATCCCACCACGTGATTCTTGTGAGCCTCTCTTTACCAATCGAGGAATTTAACTTTTACCTTGTCTGTTGATTTACGAATCATTTTTTTTGTCAAAAATGACTTACTTCAGAGTGGGAATATATTTTCCGCAAACAACGATGTCTGTATCTATAACACTCGACGTACTAATCATATTCATCAGGTGACAGTATCAACAGCTCACTACAAAAAATTCACATACAATACGTGTACATTATTTTATAACAATTTGCCAGATGACATTAGACGATTAAATTTGAGAGAAAAATTTGTCCGATGTAAAATCTTTTCTGCTGTATAACTGTTTCTATACATTTAGAGAGTATACCGAGCATCAAAAAGGAAAGTTATATTTTTAACAATAATATTCGTATTTAATGTACTATTTACCATTTGGACTGTATAATACAAAACAACCTGTAACAAGTGTTGTACCTCAGCTTCTGGGTCAATGACCCCATCTCGGTTAGGCTTTTCGTCCAGTTTTCCCTGATCCTTGAGCAAATGCTGAGATGGTCCCTTATTTTACTTTTGGACATAAATGTAACTTCATTATCAGTGTAAATGTAACTTCATTCATCTTCAAGAATTCAGTGAGAATTTCGTTCTCCATGTTATCGCTGCAGGAAATATTATTCCTTCACGAAGAGTATGCTGCGGGTTAAGGACCCAAATCTGTAGCTGATTTACTCTTGAAAATAGATTTTATTATATAGGAGGGAATATTTTGTTAAAAATCCTTGCAAAAAACGCTCATTCATCTAGTATATGACTTAAGGTAGTGTTCACAGAATTATGAAAACGTGCACAAAATTCACTTCTTCCCGTAGCACGTCACACATAATTTTTAACTGTTTTTGACGTAAAATAAATAAATACAGAGTCCCACCATTTGAACCGCAATAGATAGATACTTGTACAATATATTTTCAGTGTTTAGACATGATACCTATATTTATAATTGTATAATCATATAATTCATACATGTATCGCAGAAGAGAATATTGCGTTAAAAAGTTATGTTTTACAAGGCGTTTTTCTTTTTCTGTCCAATAACAGAGACTGAGAAGCTTCAAGTAATTTGCGCATGCAATAATCCAGGTGGAAGAAGTAGAGAAAGAACAGCAGAGTGGAAAATGAAACTTTGCTACACCTAACAATTCTGGGACACACAAGCAGACTATCATAACTCACTAATGTTTTTGACATAAAGTGAAGTTACTGCTTTTCGAGAGAAAATCATAAGTGCATGTTTTAATTCAAGAAATGTACGTATAATTCACGAAAACAAATTTTCACCGTAGCTGTTTGTAGAATTATAGGAGGGTTGGGGTAGAAAATATGACAACTATTTTTTTTCTAAAAGAAATGTTATCGAAGCGCACTATTTTATTTGTAGCGTGAGAGAAATGCTGCAGTAAGGTGTGTTCACATTTCACAGAGGTCTCTGTGAGGGTCTCTGTTACTGCAGAAAACTACGTGAAATGCTCGAGAATGTCACAGGAAATTTGTGGAAGTTCTTGGGAATAATGCCCTTCCATACCGGGCAGTCGCGAGATGGTCACGAGGATTTCTGCAAGGACGCGTACCAACCAGTGACCAGCAACGCACGTGGAGACCTGTGAGTGTGCGGACAGACGTGGCATGTGCGATAAACGAGCATCTGCCGAATCGGGCCTTTAGAACGCGTATGTAATGCTTTTGGAATGTTGTGAACTCGTACTTGTACTTTCATTTCAAATTCTTTAATAAATGAGAACGACAATTTTGGTGCGTCGTTAAATGTCCATGCACTTAGTTCATACTCTACCCTTTCATGTGTATATTTTACATTTTCCATCCATACTCGTATTCTCACAAAAAACGTGGTTGCCATGACTTATGCTCCAACCCTAACCCTCGTATGTCAAATAACATTCTGTTCTGGTTAGGAAAACGCTCAAAATGTACTTATACTTCTATATACATTTGTCGATGTATGACATTACTTTTGGTTAATATCTTGGAAGAAAGAAATAGTTTAAAGAAATGTGGATTGTCTTCGGGTCCGGATTAATCACTGCGAGCGGTCTTTGTTTTGCTTTTACAATACTACTCATTACTCAATGCTTGTTTTTAGTTTCTCCTCTTACTACACCTACGTAGTATAGACAATGTCGAAATACTGCGGCTAAAATCGGTGATTTTTAGACAGAAAAACTCGTAATGTCAGGTTTTGGAAAGGAATTAGTGGTGCAAAGGACGCTTAAAAATGGCGCAGGTGTTATTTTCATTGAACTTACTGAATTTTCTAAAATTGCGAACGTTATATATAATGCGAGAAAGTGTGCTGCTGTTGTAGCATCCCTAGTTGTTTATGCTTGATTACTTGGTCGTGGTAAGCATGGCTGAGCTGTCTTGCTACATTCACACTCCCCAGAACACTAAGATCTAACTACTCCCATTCTTCAAGTCTTCTTTTCAGAGCGTTTCTTGATGTATTCTTCCATAAGAGCAATATTATTTTTACTCCGCACTGGACCAAAAGTCACTGTTGCCAAAAAAGAATGTACGGGAAAAAGAAGTGTGAAGTTAAGTATTCAAACCACATATCCAGGTGTTATATCTATAAACGCTGAGATTAAATACACCATTGTATGTGAAATTCTTACGACCTTTATAAACTTTTTATTTCAATTCTCTCTTCCAATGATCTTTATCATAACTACTTTTAGTACACTATCCATTGAATTAATTTTTTCCACGGCATTCTGTCTCTCACAAAGCACCAAAGAAACAAATTTGCTTCGAATAAAACAAGATTGAAAAATAAAATATTCATGACCCTTTTTACTTTTCCGTATTCATACATATATACGGGGTAATATGCGCAGTATAGGGAAAGTTAAGTAATGATGCGCGAAGAAACGGCGAATTTTTGGCAGAAAAACTCTCAATGCCAGGTCCTGATAAAGAATTAGTGGTGCTAAAGAATGGCACATACTTCCCCGTATTCGTTTTCTATTTCCGTTGGTCTTTTGGCTAGCTATTCGGACTTGCAACATTCTCTTGCCAGCTCCCATCTATCGCTGTCCAAAGTATACTGTTTTGATATTTTCTTAATTTATCGGTTTCCGAATAGTAGAACGGAAATATTATTTTAAGATTAATTAAAGAAAAATAAAACCTGGTTCTAAATGGCAATTTTCTTTGAAAAAACTGTAGCCGTTTATAAGCAAATGGCGTGTGTGCGCTACTGTAAATTCGAAATTTGAAGTTAACTTTCACAGAAAATTTTGAGTTTTCGAAAAACTTAATTTAAAGTCATTTCAAGGATTTTAACTCACAAATACACAAATGTGCATGTTAACTGTGTGAGAGATATTTAAAAAATACATATATGTAATTTTTGAAAAAAAAATCCTAAAATGATCTTTACGTCATGTTAAAGTGCACAATTAGCACTATTCGTCCGAAAAGTTTGAAGAAAAAATTTGGAGCCATTTATAAGAAATGGCGTTTGACCGTTTCTGAAAATCCGGGATTTTGAACTGGTTTTCAAAGAAAACGGTTGAGTTTTCGAGAAACTTTATATGACATTATTTCAAGCACATGTACTCATAAATGTAATAAAGTGAACAAATCGTCGCTAATGTAAATACTATGAACGTGAGAGATAAGTAAAAATATACATCTTTGAAATTTTCGAAAAAAAAACAAAACAAAAAAAAAACAACAAAAGTATAGAGCAATATGGCGTGGGTGTACTCCACTGAAAATGAACGATGTGCCACTGATTGATGTTAAAATAACAAAATTTTTGTATCTTTCATTTCAGTCAAACCTTAAATGGAACGTCCATTTGAAAGAACTGAACACAAAATTAAGTTCATTACGCTATATATCTCATACAGTACATTTAGCACTATCTCAACCAAAAGTTTAAAGAAAGAACTTGGAGCCGTTTTTGAGAAAATCTTGTTTTTGTAATGTTTTAAAATTGCAAATATTGCACGAAATATAGCGCGAAAACTATTAAAATTGTCAAAAAATGTACATGACCTTAATGAAAGAACTCACTACGGAGAACAAATTTTGTTGGAAGGAAAAATCTGTGTTTTCAATTTTGTAGTTGTAGGAACACGCCGAAAAAAAATTAAAATTTTTGCAATTTTCGAAAATTTAGAGTTAACCGTGCAAATCGGACCCATGCCACTATTATAAATGTATTTTACTATATTCTTACAAGAAATGTAAAGAAAAAATTTGGAGCCGTTTGAAAATATCCGGGGGCTTCATGTTAAGTACCCCGACATTTTGAAAAAAGTTTTTCAAAATCGCAGCGCCTCCAATCGAGCCAGATCGACTGGGTAATATCTATTTTGGAAAAATACTACGTATGGTTTAGGCCAGAGGAGCAAGGCCTCAAGAGGCACAACTAAAACATTTAAGATGATTACGCGCCATATTTTCTTTACTCCGGCGATCCACGCTTGACTTGCCTGTATTGTTGATATCAGCAATTTGCCTGGCTGCTCTGAACCGGGGGGGGGCATGGAACCTTGCGTGATATCAGGTCGTACCATGCATACATTGGAATGGTTTTGAAAAGATCAATGTGATGGGAA
The DNA here is from genome assembly GCA_031308135.1 of Acheta domesticus. Lineage (NCBI taxonomy): Eukaryota > Metazoa > Arthropoda > Insecta > Orthoptera > Gryllidae > Acheta > Acheta domesticus. Next base: position 278,159,952 of record JAHLJT010008446.1, on the reverse strand, counting down.
ATGAACAAATTTTAGCAAGGTGTTCATGGCCACGACGCATTGGGATGATTTTGAATTTCTGAATTTAATGAAAAAATCATTAACTCTAAACTTAATCTATTTTTACATTAAAGGGGATGTTGATCTCGGCAGGGTGCGTGCGGAAGGCGTACAATTTTCTCATCGACATGGAGGAAAATTGACTTTCACTTTGACTAATAACTTTTCGAGGGATACAATAAATGGCGCAAGGCGGTTTGCCGTATCAAACCCGCGGGCAGTCAGTTGGGCAGCCCTGGTTTAGACGGTAGTCGTGTTCACAGACGGACGGACTTTTCGAAAAAACAACACTTTTTTGGCATCAGGGGACCCCAAAACGTGTAGTTCGTTTCAAATCTCGAAAAAGATTTTCCGCAGGATCACTTAACTTTCCCTATATTACGCATTTAACTTCGTATATACAGGGTGTCCAGAAGCTCCCGTTACAAAAAAATACCCCAAATTCTGTGTTGCACGTCATGAAAAATGGCAGGTCCAGTTTTTTCGAAAAAAATTTTGTCTTTGAGAAAATTGAGTTTGAAAATCACTTCCGGGCCGCGAAATTCAAACCGGCCGCTACGACATGGCGGACGGCGGCGTCTGCTGCGCGGAGCATTTCCTCGTTTCTCCGCGTAAACGGTGAAACAGTCATGTAATATTCTCTAAGGAAAGAAATTCCGTAACTTCCACTAGAACACGTTAATAGTATACAATGTTTGTAGGTTCTGGTTAAGTCCGACGCGGTACGTTCAAAATGCAAATTCTGAGCTAGCAATAAAGGGCCAAAGATGGTTATTAAAAACCAATCTCCCGCCACGGCGCCAAATATGAAATGTATGTGCCAACATACAATAAATGATTTAATAAAACAACACAAAACGGAACCTAGGGAAGGATTCGCCATTCAAACATACTTCTGCCACTTGGTAAAGACGTTTATGTAAGGAAGAATTTAGTTAGAAAAACACCAAATAGTAATCAGTCGTGAAAAATGTAAACATAATACAGTTTTCGGTTATTTTATAAAAACATCTGTCAAACATATTTTCGTATGAAGCCACTATTCATCGCCTCCAGCTTGCGCATGTACACCCCTCTCTAGATTTTAAGAGGAAATGAGTACGGAATCAGGGGACGTTGCCCGTGCCCGTAGGAGCGCTGGGTTGCCCAGGCCGACAAGTAGCCCATTCGGGTGCGGTTTGACGCGCCTGGTGTAAAGGTTAATGTGTGTCCCAATGAGGGACATAGTAGGAACCCGGCGCAGACAGCCGAAATCGACATCCCCTGAAGCTGAAAAAAGGTCCAGGAAGAAAGAAGAAGAAAAAAAGAAGACTGAAATCTGCATCTCGCAAAAATCTCATGGAGCGCGAATGTAGCAGGGGCAGGAAACCGCGACGTTGACTCTGCCGAGGCACAATTGTCCGGCAGAATGACGAATGATACAACGTATATTTACACTTCACACCAAAAGTGTACATCGTAGTCTCATATGGTTTCACGCTGAGCTTTGCAAAGTCTATTTTCCGTAAAATTGACTCTACCGAAGTAGGAAAAAATCGGCAGTGAAAGTCAGGGCCAGCTTTACCTACAAGCAAAATAAGCAGTTGATTAGTGCATAATCCATGGGGGACTCGCGCACCGAAAAAAAATCAAATGTTCGAAAAAGTCCATAAAATATATTTGTATCTGTAAAATAATTCTTAATCAAATATTCATCTGTACTATGATACGAGTGTTGAAAATGACCTTTTAATTTGCGAGTAGGATATGTTGCCGAGCGAGGCCGACAGGCTGAGTGGCCGAATCCTACCTGCAAATCGAAATCACTTTCACTAGGTTTGTCATGCACTAGGTGACGGAGGATAAGAGGAACTTGAAGAAAAATACATATTACAGGCTTAATATGGAAATGGAAAAATAAGGAAGAGGGTGGGGATAGCGTGCGAGAGTTCTCGCACGGGTACGCTAGTTTTACTAGGGAGTTTTGCACGCCATAGCGGACAACAATATCGATCTTCTGCGCATGCGCAGTTCAAGTTTCGCGGCACTTTTTTGCATCTGCGCATGCGTAGAAGATAGATAGTGCTGTCCGCTATGGCGTGCAAAAACTATTATTATTATTATTATTATTATTATTATTATTATTATTATTACTATTATACAACATTGTTTTTCTCGGTATTCGCCGGATATATATTTGACTTTATGTCGGGTTAATAACCAAGACACAGGCCAATTCATGTTTCGTCGTAATTTAGGAATTTTCGCACAATCCTGCATGTGTTTAAGATTATTGACTTTTGCATCATTTTGAAAGTATATTTTGGCATTTGAACAAGTTCCAGATTCTTATGGATGTTATTTGGTACAACTCCCGTGCACGAAATGATCAGAGGAATAATATGGACTTTTTGGAGATGTGTGGAGTGCCTTGACTTCTGCCACTAGTTCTGTGTACTTCGTTAACTTTTCTGCGTGTGGTGTTTGAAGATTTGCTGTTTGTGGAATAGTGATGTCAATCAGGTAGCCAATCTTTTGCCGTTTGTCTACGAAAGTTATGTTAGGTCTGTTGTGATGAATGGTTTTATTATTATGGGGGCGGGGGCGCTCACCTGGAGTGTACGGTGTGCGAGGCGGAGGGCAGGCACGACACGGAGCCCCAGCCCCAGCCGGCGCGCGCGCGTGCGCGTGCGCGAGCGCGCGCCTGCGCCTGAGCGCCGTGGATGACGCAGCCGGCGGCGGGCCCGCGCAGCCCGTACAGCTCCAGGTCGGCCTCGAGGTCGACGACGCGCCGCTGCGCCGCCGCCAGCGCGCCCTCCAGCTGCGCCAGCAGCGCGCTGCACTCGCGCGTGCGGCAGCCCGACGCCCGCAGCCGCCGCCGCCACGCGCCCGCCGCCAGCGCCGCCGCCGCCGCGGACGCCTCCGCCGCCGCCGCGGACGACGCCGCCCCGACGCCGCCGCCGCCGGCCTCCGCTCGCGCCGCGCGCAGCGACCCGCCCAGGCTCTGCAAGCGGAGAGGGGGCGGCCGAGCGTGAGCACCAGGCAGGGGACAGCTGAGCAGGGCCTTTTGGAGTGCGATTTTTGTAACTCCACACCGGGAGAGATGGGTCAACCTGATGTCACTGCAGTCCCTCTGACCGGGAGGTCCTAGGTTCGAGTCCCGACGGGGGCGGGATTTTCGACACTTGTCAGCTAGGTCGAATTCAGTCGCTGTCTGGAGGAGAATTCTAACGGCCGGCTGCTCTGGTCGGTAGTTTTCCGTGGTTTCTCCGATCAACACCAGGCGAATGCCGGAGCAGTATCCTACCAAATGGGCCACGGACCGCGCGCGATCTTTCCTTCCTCTTCCTTGTCCTATCCTTTCCTCTTACACACACACACAGTTACACTAACATGCACTACACTACCACACATGCGGGAGACCGGTCGGGAGCTTACAGCTTGTCCCGGCTAGGGCGGTGCCCCGCTGGTGGGAGATACCTGGTTGAGGGGAAACCCCGTTAGTCGACGGTAGGTCGATGCCAGATCTCGCCATCCGTCGGGGAAAAAATCATCGCCACCTCCCGAGAAAAAAACACGAACTACACTTACGGGACTAATGGCCAAAGTAGTTGACGCGCCCGGAAACACGAATCAATGAATCAATCTAACTCCGCCTCTCAAACTCTTATTTTACTAGCCCCTTACTACCCAAGAACCCTTCCTTCTTTAAACAGTTCATAGATGTTCCTTCTTTTGTTTAATATTGTTTTAATTTGGAGAAAGACCTCCAAATTTACACATTTTTATAACACGTGCTGTTGCTCGAAAACGACGTCTAAAATTGCCAACTAAATTTCCGTTCTCCATTGCCACTGAGTTGCGACTGAGTGTGACGTCAGCCAGACAAGTCAACATTTCTACCTTTAACGAACATATGAACGGGGCATTAAGCACGAGTTCGTTAAGTTCAGATTACGTGCACGTTCCGATCCCTCACCACCACATTCTTAAATGGGAGAGGGGCTCGGTACCCTTTGCATGACATCTTTTTACACTATTGCGTGATTCAATGACGGCAATTTACAAAAGAAGGGGTCACGACGCGTCATCTGCAGGTTTCCGTTGAAGAGGGGTAGCTTCGTCGCTACGGGGAAACAGTCAAGTACAGTGGTGTCAAGGTCTTCTACTGGTGGCAGTGGCAAGCGCCGTGGCACCGTAGCATTCCACAAGCTTCTCTGCGTTACTAGCGTCGGGAAAAAGAACTAGTAGTAACCTCGCCGTTTTACAATAGGAATGGCGTTGTCTCTTGTGGCGGGGTAATGAACTGCGTGGAGGGGATTTCTTCGTGTCACTTGTGCCACGGATTCTCACACGTTGCATCGACCTTGACAACATTGCCCTATGGCCACGATGGAATATCACACGGCATTTCGCGTCTTCCTCGGTCCTGCCACTAGGTATTCGCAAGCAGTGCTTGATACGGTCGCGATCATGTGATATCTAGCGGCATGACTGATAAAGAAGCAAGATACTGTGACATATTCCGTCGTCAAACAGGCCTTGAGAGGCAGAGTAAGAAAAATCGCACTATAACTTCCATAGAACGTAGTGGAGACCATTACCGTGGCGCGCTCTCCTCTATATCACCTTACAAGAACTACCATACGAACTGCTGCCGACGATGCGTGGCTGCTGTATGGGTTCGTGAGACACAAACACGCGCGTAATGTTACAAAAGATAGCATCGATATTCCTGCTTTCTTCGGCGGTTTCTTATTATGCACATATTATGAATAGATTGAACATTTAGAAAACACTGTTCATATTTTTCACAAATTAGCCAATTTTTGTGTGCAGATGTTGGTAACCCTAACCTGCAGCTGTACCCGGCGACACTATCGTCTCCTACAGAAGCAACCTCGAGCTTTCTCTCCGGTTTTGATGGAGAGTTGCAAGGCCCAGCAGCTGAACTTCTCGCTGCTGGCTCTGCAGCGACTCGGATCGTGGGGACCGAACGTCGGATCCCGGAGGTGGCTGAGGTTTGGCACTAGTTACATAGCTACACTTTGATTTATTCAGAGCTGCCTCTGGCAGGTCATCAGCCGTTACGGTGCCATCCAATCGGGACCCTACACGTCACTACAGTCACGTCACGATGGTGGCGTTCAACCTTCCGATTGGATGACACCGTAACAGGTGATTGATGTGAGACGCAGCTTTGAATAAATCCAAGTACATGTCGAGTTCAACTACCGTCTGGAGGAGAATTCTAGAGGTAGTCCACTCCGATCGGCAGTTTTTTGTGACTTCTCCTATCAGTATCAGACGAATGTTGCTGTCGTACACTAACAATCGGGCCACGGACCGCGCGTAGTCTTTCTTTCCTATCTTACATGCCTACATTACCACACATGTCGGGAGCTTTGAGAGTATTTAGGTTGAGGCGGCGCCCATTGCGAGGAGATACCTGGAGAGAGAATTCCCGCGCATACCAACGTGTAGGTCGACAACGGATCACTCCATCCAGCGGGGAAGGGATCACTGCGACTTGGGATTTTAAAAAACCAACATTCAAAATACTAATAAGACTAATGACCATGGACTATGGTCATTATTGCAGTTAACATGCACAGAAACATCAATCAACCAGGCAGGGACGGTTGTTTGGAAAATGGAGAAAAGTCCCGACATATTTGCTTTTTTTTTAAATGTAATTGCAGCTACGCCTAGGATGTTATGGCACTAAACACGTACACGTTTGAAACTCTTAATGAACTCTTAATTAAATTATGCAAAGGGAAAAGGCAATAAAAACGCAATATTGAAGGGGGAAAAGCATAATATTGCACTTGCATCTAAAATTAACTGAAAACAATATAACATTAGAAAAAATTAATGACTTTATAATCTTGCTGAGCAATAATAAAATACATCGTAATACAATTTACAAGCCTAAAATAATAACAAATACTTCCTAATTTCCATATTTTGCATTGAAAGAGACCTGACATTGAATTTTTTCAATTGAAAGAGCCTTCTTTAGCACACTCTTCTGGAGAACATCCGGCACTAAAAATCTATGCCGGAAGTCAGGGTATCAACTGAGACCGTGTCCTGAGATATGTTTTGTTTACATTGCGAATATGAGTCCAGCACTCGCCGAAGATCCACCGCTTAAGGCGTTTTATTTATGCGAAGAAGAGCGAACAAAGCGGTTTTTGGGCTCCAAAAGTATACAATGTCACATTCAAACTCAAACCACACCTTTAGTATGAGCAAAAATCGAATTTCCTTTCCGATAGACGTAGACTGCAATTGTGATTAGTAAAATGTTTGAAAGGTTTCTTTTTTAACTAACTTTAAGGCTATGAATTACAAATAAGTATAAGAAAAACACATTTAAAAACATAAATGCATAAAAAAGCATTTACGTCAAAAGAGGCAAAATGAAACTTATATAGATTAGTTATTTTTTCATATTATTTTCATTGTTATTTTTTCATGCGAGCATATGTACCAAGAGCATTTAAAAATGTTCATTCGAATAAAATAGGCATTTCTCTACACTTTCCATGTTCAGTTAATTACCAAATAAAATATTCGCCTTGATGTTTGAAATTTTATTTCAGTTGACAGATATCGGGAAACAGATGAAATTTTAAAGAACGCGCGCATGTAATCTCGAAATCGTTCTGACGAGGGACTCTCAGTATTAATGCCATATTTCTCAGCGCTCTTACGGTTAGAAGAGTAAACTTTTTTGAATTGAGTATTAGGGCCGTGGGAGGAGAATGTCCTTTGAAATGCTACCTAGTGACATCTCAATCAAATGGATCAACGTGTATCACGAGGCTTCTTCCCCCACGCATTACTGATATCACACTCCGGCAAAGTGCAGGACATGGGAAGAGGCTAGTGCACAATTGAATTTTACACCGTGGACTGGCGGAAGCTTGTGTGAAGGGGAAACCAAACCAATGTCTCTTTCGCTTATCACATCGCAAGACGATACATGTATAATCTAACTTCTTGTATGTTTCATGAATAGTAAGTAGTTCATGCAATTTCTTTCTTCCCTCCTCTCAAGAAACATGAACGACCCACTGCCACCGCCAACTCCACCACCACTCGGAAACATAAATTTGGTGCCACCGGCACCATGGCGCGAATTGATGGGGCTGAGGCCAGGGTCATCTTCTACCTTGAGAATTTGATGACCCCTGCGGGACAATTAAAAACGTCTCTTTGCCAGAGGTATAATGAATATATATCAAGTGTCTCTCTAATGATTTCCACATTGTATATGCTCCAATCAAGGAATCCAAATCAAAAGAATGGGACAAGGAAACATGGATTCTTATGACATGAAAACATATATTCTTATGACAGCAGTGCATTCATATGATTTATTCAGTTGGGTAAGTGAAGATCGTCTTTGTTTCACCCACCAATTGAAGGGCTTGGAGCAGTAACAAAGCAAGCCACGGCACCCACAAGGAATTTCTTGCTATTCGTATATATTAATATTTCGATTTTGCACGAAGTGTGTTTCATGTTTTTACTGACTAAGGCCCGGCATAATTATAAACAAGGTATATGCAGAAACAAGATAATCCCATCTTGGGAACCAATAAATCCAAAAACTTTCTCCAAAATCGCGATACAGTATTAACATTTGCAAATAACTGGAGACTCATTGTGGATTATATAGTTTGCCTTGTTACTGTTTCAAGCCCTTCAATTTTTGGATTCGTTCCCTCCTGGAATTGCTCCACTTTGTGGAAAAGAACCATTTGGGACCTTCATAATCACTTTCAAAAACTTATTGCTTTCAAAAACCTATTGGTGTCCCCAGGGTAGCGAAAACCCGAAACACATACATAGAAGTTTTTCTATTTAAAAAATGTAAAACCGATGATCGAACCATAGCCTCATCAACTTCGTTTCCGAGTAATAGAAACAATTAACATCGGCAAACGAGCTACAGATTTTGACAGAACTTCACTTGCTCGCTAAACAGGTATTCAAGGTACCTGCAACAAAGTGTCTCCAATTGTTTATTTAAACAAAATTATATAGTACAAATATTCGCCTATTAGTACGTAACATATTTTAATCTATATTATTAATTATAAAAAGTTAATAAATTAATTCAGATTATACAAAACATTCTAAAAGGTTATGTAAATTATTGCAAACGATTGAACACCTATTTAAACAAAACAGTATGAAGAATAAATCGAAATGAAATGTAGAGCTTATTTCAAAAGTGACGTATCTATTTTTTTCAGAAAGGAAAGGCATTTACATTTTGCATTACAGTAAAAAATAGGATTCAGCTGTTTTTGGATACCGTTTAACAACAGAGAAATACCATTTTTGAACACAATATTTGGTAGCATGATGGAGAAGCGCCTTAAAACTAATATGTAATAGTAAAAAACGAACAGAAAGAGAGATACGTAATTTTAAAGAGTGTCTTTTCAGAGTCAAAATGCGTTTATAAAATGGTGCCATTATTGGTAATGACAGAATCAATGAAGCTGAGTCATGAAATCTATTTTTTTTTCTCGTTTATGGGTAGTCGTATGGACTGCTGGGTCATTATTAACTTTAGTTACATTTCACTGTAACATATTACATTTGTGCTTTACAATATGTCATTTATAAATAGATAGTTTTATTTTAATGTTTTATACAGTTTACTTCTTGACATATTAATCTTGAGAAAGGGTTTACTACCATTTCTTGTAGATAGTTTAGTTCACCAGCTGGTTTTAAAAAGTTCGTAACATCACACACACTTTCAATGTCCTCCAAACAGTTCTTGATGTTCTCAGGCAATTCAGTTCTTTCACAATGGTAATCAGTACACTCTGTTAATATGTAGAAAATAGAGATTCAAGTTCCACATTTAGGGCATCTGTTCACTGGAGTTTTTGACATGAGATGAGTGTGTGTGTGTGTGTGTGTGTGTGTGTGTGTGTGTGTGTGTGTGTGGAGTCGGGGTGACCTATTCTTAGTCTTGGCAATGTACATTGAATTTTCCTGTTCTTGATGGAAAGACCTCAGAAAAGCTACCATAAGATCAGATGACATAGTAGAAAGAGACACCTTCAGTCACAAAGTTGACAAGTGGGAAGATGGAAGGGAGGAACACCAGGAGGAACACCAACACCTCCCGGGATGGCCTCGGTAGTCGACGCGTCCGAAAATAAGAAAGATTTATTTCTTTAAGAAAATAATCTGATCTAATTACCAAGTTGTGTTTGTTTCTTCATATTTTATGACGCATCAATGCAAGATATTTTACCAGCGATGACTACAGATTTTGTCGTGATGTGTATTACATGATGTCAACATAGTAAATAACTGCAAGAACCTAAGTTTATGGCGATTCAAAATGAACATTAAACAGAATTTTCGAATTTACATCTTTATCCTTGCGTGCCAGGGAAACGAAATGAACATTTTTATTCTGTAACACGTACGGTATTCATGGAAACGTGTGTACTGAGGGGGGATAATGTATTTAATATATTCACTATATTTTCTCTCACGAGTTTGAATTCTGTTAAAAGGAACGGATTCGGCCAATCCCCGAACTTAGCGGAACGTTTCTGAGTAGAATTGGGAGAACAGGTCAAGTACGTTTGACGGAGCTCTTGAGTTCCCTCTATTCGGATTCTTAGAATTTATGGATTTACTTCCTGCATTCAACGTTTTCGCGGCTGTGTGCAAAATTTCGCAATGGCAGGTCGAAGAAGTAGCAATTCATCCTTAACATTTGCGAAGTCTACTTGATACCTTTACGGAAACTCCTTTAATTTAGCTGATTTACATTAGCTAATTCGTGAGCTGTATACATAATACATATTTATTTTGCAAACATGTTTTCGTGAAGTATAAATATATGACTCGCTACTTAAGTTATCCAATTCGCTTTCTGCACGCTACCGTGCTTTAACTCGGGAAGCCCATGGTCCAGGTCTTCTTAGGGGGAGTTTAGAAAGAATATTTATTTGCTGATTGTTCTATTGTTTTTTTTATATTCCCAACAGAGAATGAAGACTTCAATAATGAAATTCCCAACAGAGAATGAAGATTTCGCTACAAAATTGTTATGAGATAATTGGAGTGCTATGTGTCTTTTTTCTACAGAACCAATTACAATGAACTAGATTGTCAATAAAAACAAATTTTATTACTTTTTATTTATTTTACGTCGAAAACAGTTAAAGAAAACTGTGTGAAGTGTATTCTATGCACGTTTTCTCAATTCTGCAATCCCTACCCTAATCTATATACAAGTTGAATTCTCAATGCAGAAAGAAATGCACGTGTTCGGCAAGAATGAATAAGAATATATTTGAGTAATAACGTCTATTTTCAAGAAGAAATCAACTAAGATTTGGGCTCTGATTTTTTTGCAGTCTTCAATAATTTTTTTATTATCTGAATATACTACATAAATCAGCTTTTTGACTTTACAGATGATTGGTGACTTATTCTAAGATTAAAAAGCAAAGTCTGCTTTTTATTCTCAGAAAGAGAGGGTTATCTGCACCGATGTTGTAAAAGGATGCTCGGGTTATGCTAAATAGGTGGAAGAAGAAATTATGGGAGGTGTGGATGATTTGTTCTGTTATTGGTTTTAGGCTGAAATCGGAGTGAAGGATTGCGTTCCTTACAAGCCATGGGGCTTTTGTAGAAGCACTGTATTTTCATTATGGAGGCAATTTTTACGGTTTATAATAGGACGAAGCTGATCTGATTCTGATTGGCTTGCTTCCTTTTGGTTTATATGTGATCTTTCCACGGTAGTTTTGTCAAATCTTTCAAATACTGACACTTGCAGTAAATGGGAACCACGGCAAGGGGGAGTTTGGTAGTCGTGGATTAGGATGGGAGGGATGTCGGAGAGTGAACATTTTTGCTATTGATTTTGAGAGATTGAGGATGATTCTTTATTTAGTATTCCATTCTTTGATTTGGTGCTCTCTGATGTCGAGTCTCGTCTGTGTTTTAGTAGATCGGAGGAATTTTCGAAGCTTCTACTGACAAATCATCGAGACTTTTTCGTTACTGAACTCGTCAAATCTGTTGGCCATTGTAACATGATTACATTTTGCAACGACCCTGTTGAGTTTATCCACTTGATGTCGTACCACCTTGTGGTGATCCTGATGAAAATTGCGACGCACTTGGCTTTTCACTTTCAACGTTCACTTTCACTTTCTTTGACCGTTTGCTTTCGTTCGAGCCTGCTTCTCAGTCGCTTGCACGTTTGTTTTGCGACATTGCTACCTGGAGTTGAAGGCCCGCTGAGCTAGATGTTCCGTAGGTTGATGCGAGCCCATCTGCTGGATCGACTGGCTGGCTAGATCCATGGTGAAGTTTTATTTGTAGGGTGTAGATGAAATTTTTTCTGAGATGACACAGTCGATGTCCATTTAATGTAAAATAGATAAAGCACCAAGGATGATTTGCCCTGTACTAGGGTCGCTGTTGTAAGTCACTTTTCAACTAAAAGTAAAGCCCACAGCAATCACTAGCTACGACTGCCGCTGGGATGTGCACCGCATGGCGGCGCGGCAAACAATGTTGGAGTCTCGGCTCTCATTTCCTCATTGTGTCCTTCGTGAAGAAATATCTGCCGCGACAACATGGAGAACGATAATTTGAATAACTACATTTCCCACTGAACTCTAGAAGACGTGCAAGAAGATGGTGAAGTTGCATTTTCTTCTTCTTCTTCTTCTTCTTCTTCTTCTTCTTCTTCTTCAAATTTTCTCTCTTCTGTCCAGGTGGCTCCGATCTTTTTTTTAGGTTTCTCTGGAAAACCTTTTGACTTGATTAATTTGTGTCTCAAGGGTGAACAGCTCTGAGTATCTTGTGGTGTTATATTTAGTTCTAGTAAATATAACAAAATCAATATTGGATTATTACCTGTAAAAATACTAGATAATAATCAAATAGACTATTTAACATAGAGGTCTTTTTTTGAAAGACAAAATTAGTATTATAAATTCACCATTTCTCTTTATATTGTTTCAGTTCTCTTCGATCAAATAGTTTTTCCTATTCAGCGCTGGTCTTCATTCAAGAAAGATTGATAAGACGATTGGAAATTATTTTTGTGCTGTTTAGATTATTTTATATACAGTAATCCCTCAACATTCGCGAGAGTTAGGTTTCCCAAAAACCTCGCGAATGTTAAGTCCATCTTTTAATGAGGAAGTGTGGGTTAGGTTCCCGGATATAGAAAACTGTTTAAAACAGAAAGAAAAAAAGACAATCAAATACAGTAGGACTGATTAAGCGCTATTACAAACAGAATTCACAATTAACATTCCAAAACGAAGAAATAAAATAATGTTTGAAACCTATTTTAAATTTGAAAATTATTGGATATAGGATTTGCTATTTTTTTGTTTCATCACCTTTCTTGCTGTTCTAATATCGAAATATGAAAGAGTTCCTGCTTCTATTCTCTCTTAAATTTCGAAGTTATTTCCATATTTGGATCACATTCGAATGCCATTTCCACCAGAGCTTGTTGATTTTTGAAGTTGCTCCAGGACGCAGTTTCGCTTTATCAATACCATCGAGGAGGTTTTCTTCACTGACGATTTTACGAAGCTTCTTTACAATGAGCTCATTATAATGAGAGTTGCACAGATCCTGAATGGCTTTTCTGTTCATTTGGCCAAAACCCTTCCCTCCTATTTGACGAAACTGAATTGAATTATTTTACAATTGCATTATTCCATAAATGTGAATTGACATTTCATCTGTGAAATTTTTGAAGAAAGTTATACTTAGCTCCGAGGTCTGCCGAGTTCGTTTTTAAAAGGAAATGAAATGTGCTGGCTTTCAAAGAAAATGTGGTACGACCAAAAGACGCACTCGCGAACGTCGAAGTCGCGAATGTTGAAACCGGTAGCATTTCCTAATAGCGAATGTTCGGAACTCGCGAATAGAGAATCCACGTATGTCGAGGGATTATTGTATTTAATGTCAAAATAACATTAAAAACCATCTTCCCTATGGGGAAGTAGTACAGTATTTAGTTGTGAAGTAGATGTTGATCAGAAGTACATTACAGTTGAAATCTCCATGGGCTGAATAGCGGCTATACTTTTTTTAACCAGAGAAATATATTACCACATTGTAGAGATCATGAACACTGAATGTATCATAAATGTTGTATTTATGCTGAAAAGATGTGAGTTGTCGGTCTGACCAATGCCTGAAAATGTCTGTGTTAGTTCATAACATCAAATAATATTGGGTTGTCTTAACGACAGGGTTGTTTAGCAGTACAGGGTTGTTTAGCTGTTTGTCTTACTATTACATATTCCTTATTAATATTACATTCTCTAGGTGAGTAATGAGGGAGAGGAACTGGATATTTTGAGAGTTAAGGATGGGATTATAAATTCATAGAAAGATGAGTTACTAAAACATGGAAAGAGAATATAAATATCATATGAGTTTATACTAGAGGGGACGATGACGATGATGGTGAGTGATGTTGTTTTCCACACGGATTTCTATAGCTTTTTATTTTTTCATATTTTTACGATGTACGTTCTCTTACCATTGCTTACAATACTTGAGCTCGAATAGTTGACTTTACACTCATTTATCAAATGGAATGGAAGAAAATTAGGGAATTGACACTACTCAAAATTATGGGAAACCTACTGATGTATTGAAAAACGAAACACACAAGACGTCATTTTGAATATTGTTAATTTGCGGAATTGATTCCATCAAGAAGAAAACCTTTAGCTTAAATATTGAGGTTACGAATGAGTATAAATACGATAGAGTCGAATGAATTTTGACGAGTAACACATATACAGTACGCTGAGAGCTCTTTTTCCTTCTCATACTAAAAATGTTCAATTTCAAAGTGACATAAATACTATCGTTTGAGGGAAAATATGAGCTTTGAATAAACAACGATAGACCGGATAATAATAAGCGAAAATATTATAAATATGTTTTGGAGACAACAATATATTTCTTTAAACCGCGCTTTGACACAAAATTATAATAAATTCATTTTGTAAATACTGATAAAAATAAACCGTTTATTTATTTTCTTCCCCTGGCTCTGAATTTAATTTGACGAGTGTTCTGTTAAAAGTGTAACACGCGTGTACATAATTAAATGTCACCAAATATTAATAAAATACACTTATATTGACAGTGAAATGCGAAATTCGCTTGCATTGTATACTGTTACACATTTCCCCCCCTGAATTCAAATGCAATGTTAACTATGTGATGTGTGCAAACAGGATGTATCATATCATGACTTTCTGAATTAACACACTGTATACAATTATGATTTACATATAAACTTTATTACGACTCGTGTAACAAAAAATAATTTTGTTGTCATTTTTGTATTATTTTCATTGTTAAATACTCTTTTTATTTCTTGCACAATTACTTCGTCACATGTATTACTTTATTTGTAGGCCCATTCGCATTGTGACGTTTGCCCGACTGTGTAGATTCCGTTCCCCCGGTCAGGGAAGTTAAGATCTCGGAAACGCATCAAGCGCTTTGCCACTACACCTCGCAGTGGCTCTACCGTAGTCACCTTGCCGACCCTTAAAAAGCTAATGGTCTCTCTGGAATTATTTCTGACATGAAATTATTGAAAATTCTGAAGATTTATCGAAGATTAGTCCTACACCATTTTTATTTACTTTTTTGGTTCTATGCGTGGCAAAATTTTGAGCCGTTTATGAGAAAATGATTTTTTATAAATTACATCAAATTCAAGAAGAAATTACGCAAAAATTACTCGTTTTTCAGAAAACTGCACCTTACCTTATTTAAAGAATTAATTTTTATATAAGATTTTATTTCACCAAAAATGTCTACCTATTCTATAAGATTCTATAAGAGTCTGTAAGATTGAATTCAACGAGATGTAACCGACACCAATACCACACGAAGTAGTGAACGAATACGAAATTTTCACAGGCCCTTCTTTACGCTTGTGACAGTATCCTTGCAAAGTTAGGTAAAGACCAATACAACACACATGCGGAAAATAAATTATTTGTATAATATGTTGGTAGATGCACCATAATCTTTATTCTTCGCCTCGCGTGCTTCCTAATATATTTCGCCAGAGTCCAGTATTGAACTTTTGCTATGCTAATTTTTTCAATTTCTGAAAATACAGAGAGTTCGCAGAAATTGCAACTTACACCAATTTTTTGCTGTTCTGTGATAATATGAGAAAAAATTTAAAGAAAAAATTGGAGCATTTTTTCTGATTATTTCGTTTCGGTAGAACATTACATGTACGTTACCTGTTCTACTCTGTACAACCCTAGATTTTAGTCAATAGATACAAGGATATTTTTTTCTAGAAACTATAACTACCCTCACAATTTTGATTGTGTATCGTATTTTTCTTAGTTTGTTGAGTTTTCATATTATAACTCAACTGATGGACCAGCGGTCCCAGATATCTGTTGCTAAGGCTACCCAACGGACCGGCGACGGCGCCACAGTAGCGTAATACTAGATTTTGCTTTGAACGTAAATCTACGGAGTTGTCAGGGGATGACGGAGAACATAAGGGTTCTCACTAATCATGAGAAACGGTGAGAAGTTAACTTTAATAACAAGTTTAATCGGTAACTTTAATACAGTTCAAAAAACATGAGTTGGTTTCGTGTAATTTTACGAGAAATATTTTCATTTGTTTAACAATTTTTTCTCAAAAACCGCTCGAAATTTTCTCTTTCAATTGTCTCCTCTTATATAATAAGGGACACTAAAAATATGTTGCTTGTCCCAGTTTCGGCGAACTCTGAGTATTTTCGAAAATTGCAAAAATTATGTGTTGCAAATATTGGGTTGAGACAATTACATTTTAAGGGTCGGCCGGAGTTCAAACCTTACAATTCTTCAGTAGCGTAGTGGTATGACTGACGGCGAGTTGACTCGCTGTGGAAAATAAATATTTCCGGCTGAATGCACTTTTGCCTATTTATGTAGTAGTATGATGTAGCGGAGCACTTAGAAATAATACGAAAACACTGTGCTGTTGTAGCACGACTAGTTCCGCCTTCCATCAGTAGATACTTCTTGGCTGAAATGAATCCAGAAGTACGTATATGAATGCTCTGCGACATTGTAGTTTCCCTCGAAGCTTAATTTAGGGCAGATGTCGGTGAGATTCTCGATCCAGGTGAGGTCAGCAGCTGGTCCGGCTCGGTGAATGGCGCCAGGGCGATAGCTGCGTGTTCCGCCCCCTCCCCCGCAATCGCAATGCCTCTCGTCCGTAGTTCAATGAAGTTCACTCTGGCCGCCCCCGGCATTGCCGTCGTCGGTAGACGAAATTCAGTTTATTTCGCGGTCGCGACAACTCACTCCTGTGGCCTGGTAGCTGACGCCCGTCAACTTCGATGCGGACCAACCACCGTTTGTTTTACATCGGCCTCTCCCTCCGACTTAACCACAGGCTTCTAGCAGCTAAGCACGGTTTTAGATGAAGATTCGAACCGACCCAAGTCATGTGTACACCCTGTCCAGGAATGTACAATGACTTAGCGATCACGGCTAAACCAACATCTGGCATTCAAGAATGAAAAATCTTGCTTGTATGTTTCGTTTAGGATGTCTACGTTTACTGAAGAACTAAAATTCACAAAGTATTGCAAAGAAGCAAAATTGAGTTGACCAGAAATTAGCGTATCATATATGGTACTCTGGCCATTAATGGGTTAATTACACGTTACTTTCATTTACATTACTGCTTACCCGACACGTCTAAACCTGTCCGGGGTGTACCTCGGGTGTATTCGGCGGCAGTCGGTGAGCTCGCGACCGCGGACGATGGAGCCTATGGCAACTCCCTGGCTGGCGTAATTCAAAGTTCCGGTCAAAGCGCGGAGCCCCGGAACAGAGCGAGAGCTCCTGAAACGGCGACCGCGCGCTCAAAAAGACAGAGTCAAGTGACTCGATTTCGTCGAATCGTGGGAATGCTGATGAGGCGTTATTCACATTATCCTAGGATGAAATAATGGAATTCATCTTTTTTGTTATTTAAGGTCGCATCAACTTCTAAGTCATTAACTAGCACTGTTGGATACTAACGTTATGGTATCTACGAGGATGAAACGATATGCTGATGATAGGGGGTGAAAGGACGAACGCACACAACCATGCCCGAGGCGGGACCCGAACCCCCCACCCTTCGGTCCGAGATCGCCATGGAGCTACTGTCTTAGCCATCTCGGCCACTGAGACGACAGGAAATCATCGTTGTCATTCATGTCAAATTCGTGGTGGTAGCAGATACCTTGTGGGAATCCATAATGTGAGGTAGGAATAAACATCCACAACAATCACAGTTTATTTCTTACAACATGCCAAAGTTAACTTTCGGGAAACACTTTTTCCATCATCAGTGGGTCTCTAACACGAAGAAGGAAAAATGAGAAATTAACATAAAGAAGGGAGCAAATAGAAATACAGCAAAATTATGAAATAAAATTGACGAATAAAGTAAATAATACATAAATAAATTTAAAAATTACTTACTGCCCAAGTAGATTTATTAATAATAAATCAAGATAGATTTATTAATTATTGTATCGAAGTGACAAAGATGACTTCCATTATTCCATCCTCGACCTCCTCAGCCTACGTTTTCTTCCAGTCTATCCCCCCTCATAGGGCTCCTCTCACCAGATTAGTAAATTTCGGTGTGTCTGCCACCCAATCGCTTGAAACTATAGTGTTCAGGTGATTTTCAGCGCTGGTCGCCGGCAAATCCCGGGCTTCAGAGAACTTAATCTGGCCATGATAAAGATTGTGGTTCGCAGGTAAGGGCTGTCGCGGTGCCGCGATGACGGCCATCAGTCGAAGTAATGAATAAAACTAGGGTGAGGATAGTTATGCCCTAGAAAATCTTGAAATATGCTTTTAAAAATATGAATTTACGACATAAAAATTCTGAAATATGTACTTCAATATGCAATTAAAATTAACAATATTTCATTTCCTGTATAACCTCTCTTCATAAAATTCGGGAAGTTTAGAAGTTTATAATTATTATGTATTATGTGCATCAATAAAAAGTTCAAGAATTAAAAATTTAATTTTTCAAGTTTTTAAGAGCCATCATTGTTAATTATTAATAACCATGGATAAAACTTTCTCCCCTGAAAACTTGAATTTATTTCACGCATTTTAAACTACAGAACTTGAAAATCGAAGATGGTTTATTTTGAAAAATAAATTTTAGTAGTTTTCATAATTTTTACAATGACGTTAAAAATGTACCTGCAGCGCAATAAGATGTTTCATTTGTATTCTTTTGCACTTAAATGAACTCCAAGGAATCTGAAAAAAATGCAATCTGATAAACTAAGTATTATGATATATGATGTGAAGTGATGTGTAATAGTAAATGTACGCATCAGCTTTGCTGCTGCCGTATAATAAATAAATAAAAAAAACAAATTTACGCAAAGAATTTTAACATTACTTTCTAGCTAGTTCATGTCGTCTGTAGAGGAAGGTCTTTTTTTTCTTTTTTCGAAAAAGGGTTTCTTAATGACTGCATGCAAAATATCGATAACAATAATGTAAGATTGAATTTTTCATAGTTTTACCACAAAACAAACGTTAAAAAGTGTTTTTAGGTAATTTGGAGATTGTCGAGAATTTTGTTGGTCGAATATGAAAAGAATTACCCTAATGCGATGTATTTTCGAGGCGGGCACTGCAAAGCTTTAAACTAAAGCCGATTTCACCACGAACATCACCTACGATTTTGGGAAATCCAAACCAGTCTAAAATTCGAGAATGTGGCACCTAATTACTCTAAAATTGGCCTTTATTTTTGGAGTAGGTTTGGTTGTATTTGGTTTGTGTGCGCTTGTATCTTTACATGGCTCAATTTTGTGTCTATGAGTCCAAATCTGGTAACCGATATTCCAATGTGGACCGATTGCACCCTTTTATTTGTTTTAATTCTACATGACCACATATATGGTACTAATTAAGCTATTATAATTTATAATGCAATGCACACAGAAGATTGTAGTTGATTTTGGTCTATATACTGTATTAATTGAAACGAAGAAGGGAAATGAAAATTTAATAGAAATAACGTACTATTTACACACATTTCTTTAAATTTCTGTAAATTAATGTCATAGAGTCATGCATATTGTATTAGTACTTCATTTCTAGTATAGTTTTCTTGTGTTTTGGCGCCTAACTAAACTATCATTGATTCGGTGCACATGTGAGAGTGACTACTTTACAAGGTCCCGTTTGCACATTTTCATCGCATCAGAATTCTTCTTTCCTTCGCTATGATGCCTTGGCCTACGGTGGATCTGTGTGGGACGGACCTTTGTCCTGTAACCACTCCTTCTGTACCTGAGAGTTAAGATGTTGAGATGTTATGGAATATTTTATATCTTATCATAAGTAAGGTTGGTTCCTGTTTTATTTATCAATTATGTACAATCTGTTTGTTCATTTTATAATTATGTGTAACTGCTAGATGTTTGTTAATATCATTATTGTTTTTATTCTTATCACCAGCCCTAATGATGGAATAAAATATTAATGAGCGTTTCTAGGGCTCGGGAATTTTGCGAATGCTATAATTAGTGAAATAGATCGACAAAATATAATTATTTCATAAATTAAAACGCTCAACATTTTGTCTCTCTTCTTCATCTAATATACGTAGTTCATCTTTGCTTCTGGGATATCCCAAACATTTTCGGGAACATAGAATTTCTCTATGCACGAGCCCGTACTGCACCTGTGAGAAATTAAACTAAATTTCTTTCTACCTTGCCACTGTTTCATTGTGCCCTTCAACTATAATGAGCAGTGACGCCGGAAGCAGATATTTTCCATTTACAAATCATAGAAAATTAAATTCTACGGAAAAGAACACTTCATAAGGATTATTTTATCAGTTTTCTACAGCATATATTTTACTGCCTCCTATATGTATTTTTTGTTTGAGGGTGTAAATACGTTTGATTTCATATTTTTGTTAACTAAAGTTTGTCAAAATGTTAATGCTGACATGCATTGTGATAAAAATTATTTTTGAATAACAAAATCAAACCAGTGATCAACTAATTAACTTTAGGTTATCAAACTCAGGCCTCTTTTATGAGTCTACGATAAGGTTCAATATAGTGCTCAGGTCATATTTGTATCTTTGTACAGAGATATCTTTGTACAGAGGGTTAATGTTGCAATTCGGTGGAATTCTTAATGAATTCATGAAGGTTAAAACAAAAACAACTGAATCTTTTCTTTCCTCTTTTAATTTCACTAGACGCTGTAACGTAAGATTCTTATCAAAGCTTCAAAGCTTCAAAAGTCTTTATTTATGAAGCAAGTCTATGAAAAGACACCGACCATAACTTGTGAAATTCACAAAGTTACCGTAATCTCAAAGTTACACGAGTTAAGCACCGGGGAATAAAATGTTTGCAGAAAGAACTTTTTGTAACCTTTGTGAAATTCAGAGTATCTAATTCTATGATTCTTGCCTTCTGAATAAAGCACAGCTTTCTTTCATGCCTGCTCCCTTTGGTGTTCAAGAAGGCGACAAACGAGATTATTTTGTGGTTTGAATGATGGAGGATAATTTCTTATATTAAAGTAATAATGATTAATGAGGTCATCCAATATTAACATCAGCGTAGCCTGTGAACAATATGTCCCGTTGCTTGCATCTGCACAATTACACATCATTATTTTCCGTCGATGTATTTTCTCACGTGCTTTCAACTAAGTAATTAAACAGGTATTAACGTAACAAGGTCGGAGAGTGGAGTTTTTGCACAACCTGAAGGACCATATAATAAACCACTTTTCACATGGGTGGCCCAAAATGGGGGAGGCAACTCGAGAAACTTGCCCCAGTCCCATGACTTTTTTTGGAGCTCCGACTTTTCTTCTTCTTTGACGGTTTCTACCCTAAGAGTTCGCCGTTTTCGATTTCCATATTTTTCGGCCCTTCCATTGACCCTTTTCTAGTCCTTTCTCCTCCATTACTGTTTATAGGCCTTCCAGGTCAAAAAAGGTCTACCTCTTCTACGCCTTCTTTCAGGTATCCAATTTAAAATTTGATTTGGCCACCTCTCAATTTGCATCCTCTGAACATATCCGTACCATTGAAGAGCTTTATTTTATCTTCTGGTAATGGTTGTTTGAACACCAGCTCTTTCCCATACCACGTCGTTCCTTATCCTGTCCAGCCTTGTTACCTGCAAAGATCTTCTCGTAAAGTTAAACTCTACTAACCGTATTCAGTTTCCACGGCGTTTTGTTAAATGCCACTATTCTCCTCCATATAATATAATATTTTCCACTACACTGTGGAATATTCTTCTCTTTGTCTTTTGCCTTAATACACTATTCCATATAAGGCCATGTAGTGCTTTGATTGCATTTCTGCCCATTGCGAGTCTAGTGGTGATATCTTCATTAATTTTCCCATCGTCAGTAATTATAGTCCCCACATATTTAAATTATGAACAGTTCGTTATTTCATCAGCAGCAACTTTTATATTAAAGGCATTTCCTCCAAAGCATAAATATTCAATATTTTTATGGTAGATTTTAAGTCCCCACTTTTCGTATTCTTCTTTTAATTTCCTAAGCATAAACTCCATATCTTTCCGATCTGATGCCATAATGACCTGATCATCTGCAAAAAGTAGAGGATGTAAGCACCTCTCATTAATGAGAACTTAATGTTTTACCCTTTGTTAGTTGTAATGCTTCGGGTAATTTTCCTCCCCATTTTAATACATGCTTAAGTATTCTGCTCCTCCCTCCCGCGGCACGCTACCCACCGTGGCAAAACATCTGTGTGACGTGATTAAGAGAACCGCAGATCTCGCGCAACAAGTTTTGTCACCATCTGGTGGCGCGTGGGTGAACTACTAGCTGTTCTGACACCATCTAGTAGCGCTGAAGTAAATTATTGCGCGTACAGATAAACTTCTATCTGGTGAAACGGCAGGACTGCGAGAACCCGAACGTCAAGAAATGTATTTACAAAAGGCAATGGAGTTTTGACAATATAGGCAGTAGCAACATGGTTCTACGGTGCACCGTACTTAATGAAAAAAAACTACAAATACCGGTTACAATAATTATTATAAAACCACCACCCTTTATTAAAAAAATATGCATTGGGAACCAGCTGTCCCTAATCCCTTTTCATAAAATATTAAAAACACTTTTTTAAAAGAAACATCAGAGCTTTCAATAACCATGATTCGGAACAACCATGAACAAAATGTAATAGATAAATCAGAAAGGAAAAGAAATCCATATTGCCTTCAGGCTTTATTTCACGAAAGCGTAAAAATACCATGAAGTAAAATAAATACAGCACGAAGAAAAAAAGATGATCAGGGCACAAATTAAAAATACATAATCGTTGAGAGGTCATGATCCTGTCGCCATAAATCCGACACTTCATGGCTAAGTCAAAAAAATGTTAGGGTATGGTGAAAGTGGACACCAGAAAAGCGCATAGCAAACGCATTTAACGAATGGAAAACGGCTGCAGAAACAATGACGCTGACAATTTAAGACGCCATATTTTTACTTTCCCGTATACGTACGTATATACGGAGTAATATACGTAGTAATATACGTAGTATAGGGAAAGTTTGTAATGCTGCGCGAAAAAACGGTGGATTATCGGCAGAAAAAATCGTTGCCGGGCCCTGATAACGAAAAAGTGGATAAAACCAGTTGCTAAATTAAGAAAAAAATCTCCTAACCCTTGTATAGTCAGAATCCTCCTTCTGTGGGTCCTTGATACCGAAAAACCAATTGAAAGCAAAACATCCGACTGTCCTCCGTCCGTCCGGCTGTGAACACTACTAGCGCCTAAACCATTCGTAGGATTTTGTTTTCAAATTGAAGAAACCCCTGTCGAACTGGGGTACTTTACATGAAGCCCCCCAGACATTTTGAAAATTGTCTCAAAAACGGCTCCAATTTTTTCTTTAAATTTCTTGTAAGAAGAGTGTAAAATGCACTTATAAAGGTGGAATAGGTCCTAATTTCACTGTTAACTCGAGATTTTCTAAAATTGGAAATGTCCGAATCTTATTCGGCCTCTTCCAACAAGTTCAAAATTAAAGATAGAGATTTTTTCTTCAAATAAAATTTGTTCTCTATAGCGAGTTCTTTCATTAAGGTCAAGCACAAATATTTTGAAAATTTTAGTAGTTTTCGTGCAACATGCGTACAATATGTGCAAGTTGAAAAAATCACGAAAACAAGATTTTCTCAAACACGGCTTCAAATTTTTTCTTTAAACAGTTGGTAAGGATAGTGCCTAATATACTCTATGAGATGACATAAACGCCATATTGCTCTAATCTTTCGTTTTTGAAAAAATCACAAAAATGTAATTTTCAAAATTCCACATTTTCAAAAACGCTCAAACGCCATTTTCTCAAAAATGGCTCCAAATTTGTTCTTCAAACTTTTCGAACTGATAGCGCTAATTGCACCTTTTAATGTGACGTAAACTTCAGTTTGGGGTATTTTTTGTTTTTTCAAAAATTACACAAATATAATTTTTTTGAAAGATCTCTTACACAGTTAATACGCACATTTCCAGTAATTTGTAAACACTATTGTATTGGTGAGTTAATGTGCTTCACTCGACTTATAATGAAGTTTTTCGAATCTCCAAAGTTTCCTGTGGAAAGGAAATTGAATTTTCGAATTAGCAGCAGGGTTTGAATGTCATTTTCTTAAAAGCGGGTCCACATTTTTCAGAGAAAATTGCCACTTAGGACGAGGTTTTACTGCTCTTTAATATTCTTCAAATAATATTTCCGTTCTACCATTAGGAAACTGAAAAAATAAGAAAATGTTACAAAAATGTATTTTGGGCGGCGGTCGATGCCAGCTGCCAGTGGCAATTCCGAATAACCAGCCCAGACCCAAGGAAATAGAAAACTAATACGGGAAAGTCTGTACCATTTTTACCACAGATACTTCCGTTCATGAGGACATTAACAATGCTTATTGTAAAGATTACATTCACAGACGAATATTTTTAACAATGTTTACTTTCCCGCCCTTACGAAGGTACTTCGCCAAGAAGAGAATTTTATGTAATCGTGTAAACGTATTGCGGGGCCCAGGCAACGAAAAAGTGGATGAATATAGGGGGAAATCCTCTAACTCATGGTGTAGCCAGAATCTATGTTTTGTGGTCTCTTATGCCCATATGAATAACCAAATTATGAACAAAAATTCCAAGATAATAGCTTGGAATGCAAACGGTATATTACAATTCAGGCGAGAATTAGAAGCAATTCTAAACGTGTATGAAATTGATATACAATAAACCCTAGTTGGCATGAACAAGCTTAAGACGAATTTTGCCGAAACACGAACAAAACTTCGTTCCAGGCAAGGGATTACGGTAATACAGACATTTGTAAATCACGTATAACACGAATTTTTCTAACACGAAATCCGATAATTTCCGTCCCTTGGAATTCGTGCCAATGAGAGCTAATACAAATAACAGAAGCCCTCTTGACCTCTACAAGCTACTTGAAATTGTTGGGATTTAGTGTATATCATACAAATCACCCTGACGGTGTCGCCCACGGCGGCACAGCCATAATAACCAAACAAACTATCAAGCACAGTGAACGACCTACCTTCCAAAAACATTACATTCAGGCAACGTCAGTATAAGTGTACAACAGATATAGTGATTTAGCAGTGACAGCTGCTTACAGCTCACCAAACACAAAATATACAAAACAGGATACGAATATTTCTTCAATACATTGGGGAAAAGAATTCTGGTTGGTGGCGATTTTAACGCAAAGTACCCGCTGTAGGGATCAAGAATAAGAACTTTCAAGGGAAAACAACTGTTACGTCCGAATTTAATACTGTGTATTGAGTTTTTATTTCCTTGCACCCAGGGGACTCTTGCAGCACAATTATTTATAAGAACTCAAATCATCTGAACAACTAGTGCAGTGAGTTAAAACTGTCTGTGAAGTGAAATCGGTCGGAGTGGCCGTCACACGGCGTTATATTCCTCGCCTAGCCGCGCCTCTACTGGACCATCCTCCAAGCGCGCCGCCCCATTGTGGTGGCGATCCGTAACGTGCTAATGGGTGTTTTTCCAGGCACGTTTTTTGGCAACTTCCTGTCCTCGTGTTCCTCCGCTCCAGGGCGTGAGAGCACAAGCTTCGCCATCGCCCAAACAGCGCTAGCTCTCAGCCACACACACAAAATTGTGCTAGCGCCCCTGTGGGCTAGCGCTCCTGTGGGCTAGCGCCCCTGTGTGCCACGAAATGACAACATTTCGACCTACCAGTTTCACTCAATTTTCATCTGACGAGAACAAGGACTCTTGTGGCGACCTCCGCAGAGGTCAGACCTATTTTGTATGCGGTGCAAAAATCTGATTTGCCTACCGCAATCTGTTGGAAGACGCGGCTCTCCAACATTTAGTTTAAATATGCGGTGCAACGACTAGTTGCCTACTGCAATCTGCTGGAAGACGCTGCTCTGCAACAATATTATTTGGGGTCGCAACTCTGGTGCCACCCTTGTCAACAATTTCGTGCTGCTCCAACACCTACTCCAACCACCGCTGCAAGAAAAACTCACCAGAGGTGCAACAGTAAGTGACCACTTATTTATTTCAACCTTCTTTCTGATGCATCAGAATTCTACTTGAGTGCACTTTTTTATCTATTCAAATTTATCACAAGAAAATAGATTTAATAGACTTCAAGCTTACTGTTTTTCAATCGTATTTGTTTGTTTACTAGCCTTTCTTTCACATTAATTTTTATCTTACTGTTTTTAATAATTTATGTTGTTTGTTTGTTTTTTCACCTTCATTTTGTTAGTGAGTAAATATTTTGTTATTTTTTATTACAGCGAATGTTGTTCTTTTTTCCCCTGTCATATTCAATCCATCTATGCAATACAGTAAAGCTCTATTAATTTTATGTGTTATGTGTATCATTTAATTTACATTCAGCTGGTCCTCCAAATATAAAGCTATCAGGGAATCCTCCATTTTCTGCTTTTCCATGTATTATAATTTAATCCCCCTTGTGTTATTTTTCCTTTTTTCATACTGCCAATTCACATTTGGAGACGATACACGTAACAACTGTACGAAACTACTTTTGCAATGCGCATGAATTCGACGGATCGATGCGATTCGGATATCGACGGATAACCAACATATCGACCAACAGATATACACTAAGTGATCAAAACTGACATGTCCAGAAACATACGTTTTTCATTTTAGTTGCATTGTGCTACCACCTACTGCCAGGTACTCCATATCAGCGCAGTAGTCATTAGACATCGTGAGAGAGCAGAATGGGGCCCCCCGCGGAACTCACGCACTTCGAACGTGGTAAGTTGATTGGGTGTCACATGTGTCAAGTCTGTACGCGAGATTTCCACATACCTAAACATCCCTAAGGACACTGTTTCTGAAGTGATAGTGAAGTGGAAACATGAAGGACACGTACAGCACATAAAAACAAGGCCAAGCCAGTCTGTTGACTGGCAGATCGCCGACAGTTGAAGAGGGTTGTAAAATGTAATAGGCAAACATCTATCCAGACCATCACACAGCAGTGGCGTAGCGTCAGGGGACGCTGAGATGCTGAGCATTCCCGTATATAAGAACCTTAAATACTGTATTGATAATCTTCCAAGTGGTCTGTTGAGCGAAACACGTTTTGTATTAATTTAAAATTGATTTCCTATGATTGAATTCGGCGGGCTGTTGAAGCTGGCCTCTGATTGCTTGGAAGCTAAAATACTTCAGCGTCTGCCGCCAGATTGCGACGAGCAATGACGCATGCGCAGATGGCGAGGTCCCCCTCTCCCCTCTTCACCCCTGGCTCAGAGAAACCCGACTGCTTTACGCTAGCGTCTACTGCGGAAAGAAGCTCGTTTGTGCACGAGAGCGCAGCACACTTCAGACGTTCAGTAAGTTATCTTTCTCTCTCTCACTCGGGAGTCCCCGCTTGGTCATGGGTACAAACTGTAGAAATAGTGCCTATCTACTATTTCTTAATTAATATCCAAGAAATTGTATTATCTCTTAAATAGATTACATATTATTTAAGTCTGCAATGTATAAATTAACAAATGGTCTTATTGCCATTCGCGTATAAGAATTAAAGCTGAGCCATTGTATAATTTGCTTTCAAGACATCGGCAGCCCTGACTGCTGTGAGGATTTTGTGGGAAGCGCCTGTACCGTCCTAAGCAATCGAGATCGTGGAAGTAGTCCCAGTGTATCTGCCTTGTGTTGCGTTCGCCTGTTAGACGAAGTAGTTGATAGTGACATTTTGTGTGTTATTGTTGAGCATCCCCAAACGTGAGCCACGCTACGCCACTGTCACACAGGAATTCCAAACTGCATTAGAATCCACTACAAGTAATGTGACAGTGAGGTGGGAGGTGAGAAAACTTGGATTTCATGGTCGAGCGGCTGCTCATAAGCCACACATCACGCAGGTAAATGCCAAACGTCATCTGCCAGCGTGAACGTCATCTGCCAGCGTGTGTAGTGTCAACAGTGAATTTCGGAGGAGGTGGTGTTATGGTGTGGTCGTATTTTTCATGGAGGGGGCTTGCCGCCCTTGTTTTGTATGGCACTATCACGACACAGGCCTATGTTGATGTTTTAAACACCTTCTCGCTTTCCACAGTTGAAGAGCAATTCGGGGATGGCGACTGCATCTTTCAAAACGATCGAGCACCTGTTCATACTGCACCGTTTGTGGCAGAGTGGTCACATGACAATAACATCCCTGTAATGGACTGGCCTGCACAGAGTCCTGACTTGAATCTTATCGAACACCTTTATGATATTTTGGAGCGCTGATTTTGTGCGAGGCCTCACCGATCTACATCGACACCTCTCCTCAGTGCAGCACTCCGTGAAGAATGGGCTGCCATTCCCCAAGAAACCGTCCAGCACCTGATTGAAAGTACGCCTGTGAGAGTGGACGCTGTCGTCAAGGCTAAGGGTGGGCCAACACCCTATTGAATTCCAGCATTACCGATGGAGAGCGTCACGAACTAGTAAGTTATTTCAGCTGTGCCCGGATACTTTTCATCACTGAGTGTAAGCAAGAAATGACGCTTAATTGATTTTTTTACAACAAAAGGACTCGCTAGAAATTATTCAAAAATGGAACATTTTGAGGTCCCGATGCCAGATCATTCTGTTATATTATTTACATTCATCTGCCATATAAAAGATGAAATTAAATCAAGAACTTTAAATATGAAAATAACTAATTGGGGAGATTTCAAGAATAGATTGATAACAACACCACTACAATGATCAAACTCAAAACAGAAGAGGATATAGAAAACAGTTGAGTACCTAATTCCGTATATTCACCAAGCTGTGTGGTATTCTACACTAAGACACCATGAACTACATCGAAATAAAACGTACCCAAAATTAATCATGGAGCTCCTAAAAGAGAAGCGCTATCTTCAGAACGTATGGCAAAGAATACATCATCCTAACGATAAAACAATTTTAAATCGAGGCAACACAAAACTTTGCAGAAAAACTTCAAGAACTAAAACTTCTTTTCAACGAAGGCGTTCGCCATATTCCACCCACATCGGCACTAGAGCATTTCATCTTCGTGATTTTACTCGCTCGTACTCGCTCAAGCATCCCGTCCTCGAGTACAGGGTACTCGAGCTTCGCATACTCGAGTGTCCGTTACCCGCGCGACAGGAAGCCGTTATCATAATGCTTTGAGACATCGAAGATAAAACATCAATCTCACTTGTTTCATTTTTAAGCGGTAGAGTTTATGGTGCAAATTGCACTTAGATGACATATTACAATAATATACAATTGTACTTTAAATAGTAGATTATTTTCGAAACCAATAACAAAATTGAAAACTTAATTGCTGGTTCTTTGAAGGTATCAAAACAACACTACGGACACGAATAGAAGATCACACAAAGATATGAGTGGCGCGATGTATTATTGAATTTTCCAAGAATTAGATAGCAAAAGTCCTGTCTGGCAAACGGAAAAATTAAATGCAAATGACTATTTTATTTCAGTATTATTGAAATTAATCTTCACATTGGGGTAATACAAAAAAGGTTTTTTGGATTTTAAGAATTAGCAAACATTTTAATATATAGGTAAAATTAATTAATATTTTAATCATGTTATTCCCAAGACCTTCCAAAATTATCAATAAACACGAAAATGACATACTTCTAAATAGTACGTAATCTACGAAAATAAAATATTGTGTAATATTACTTTTTATTCTCGAAATTTTATTTCAAAATGTTAATAATATAATACAAAACTGACACATGTTATACAAAATAACAAAAAATAACACAACACAATACAAAAATTAGTATGTGTTAAATTAACATAGTAAATATTTTACCATTCTTCAAAACTGTGGAATGGAAATACAAAAGTTCGGCGTGGCAAGCCGCGACGAGTACATAGGACGCAGTTTCGCAGTCGCACTGGAAACAATATAACCGAAACTAATCGGAAGATGAGCATCGCTTCACAAGGCGTGAGCCGGTAACTTACGAAATGGTGTGTAAATTTTCCGCTTATCACGATTATGACAATAACCAATTCACATTTCGTGTCACGCTCACTGCCTGGGCCGATATTGAAAAGTATAAAAATTCAAAGACTATTGATAGAAAACGCCAGGAAAAAATTTCCCATAAATATTATCTTTTCCTGACATGCATTAATTTGCTAGCTCAGTTTTGGGTTCGATACGATGACACCACGCTTACCTGCAGGCTGGTTTTCACCGTGTTACCCTCTGTACAGAGAAGCCTGAAGTCTGAAATTATTTCTACTATTACGAAAAATTACGTATAGATTTGGCACAGCAATAATTTCATTTATTGAAATGACTTGCATTTTTTAACAATATAAATGCGATTGATTGCATGCAATTTCTGTTTCCTCATTAATGTATGTTGTTCTTTCGTCATGACCTTTAAAACCTTTTATGCCAGCATTTATTTAAATAACGGTACTGAATTCTCTTGGCGTTGTTAGATGAGGCCACGCAGTTCCATATCACCCTTGGCTTCCGCGCCGAAAATCCATCTTCACGCCGGTCGTCGCCGAAGTCATCTGCTTCTCTCTTGATATTTAAATTGAATTCCTTACAAAAATTCCGAATTCTCAGCTGTTAAGTCTATCATCTATAACACTGCATCACAGGTGGACGCCTAGTCACGAACTGTTCCGTTTCGCGTAAATTCTTCATTATGTCTTTAAACCTATTTGTCAAGTCCGGAATTAGAATAATTAATCGACGTTCAACTAATGTTCCATGTCGGTGAATAAAATAATTGCTTTAAACAAAGTCTTTTTCGTATGCATTGACAAAGTTCTATATCTTGTGCTCCCTCATATATAACACGGTGATGTCTTACTTAAATCATTCAGATAATTTTCGCGTAGCTACAACGATGTTTCTCCTCCGAAAGAGAGCTTACGCCGGAGATTCAATCAGTTCTTCCTTACGTCATGCATGAAAACAAACATTCGTCATCTAGTAGCCGCTTCGCACCGTTCAGAGTAAAGCGCGATGTTTGTTTCCTTGTAATATTTTGTATATTACAGTAGGAAGTAGATACCCGCAAATAATATTTTACAATATTTGATTCTTAAGAATTCATACACATTTTGGCGCCATGAGTTAATAAAATATCACACACTTGCTCTTGTGACAATGAGTTTCTCTTGTCTGTTAAAATAATAACCAATGACTAATAATAAATATTGATATTGTTTCCACAACACTTCACTGGCTTCACTTTTCTTTATTTCCACGATTCAGTTTGTTTGAAGGGACTACCATTACGCTCTGTATGCAGCCTGTCTTTTCCAGTTCTAATAAATATAATACGAGTAACTAATAAAATCTATTTGCAAACTTCACGTCTCACATTTTTTACTTAAGCTTGTATTCACTGCTGTGAAGTTTGTTTTCTACCATATTTTTCCCTTCACTCTCCATCACTGTACGCCAAGTAGCACTTCGATGTGCTTTCGAGTATTGCATACTCGACCGAGTATCAGATGATCTAATGAATTCGCACCTAAGTGACATCTAGCGGTCAAAAAGAGAACTCTTTGGGGCAGCAAGCTTATTCGAGTATAATACTCGAACGCAAGGCACTAATCGGCACCCATCACCATACATCCTGCAAACCGGCGATCAGTTTTCGAAATATGGAGCAAGCAGATATCTTCCTAGTTCAAATTCGCAGGTACAAAACGCCTTCCGTTGTTTCCCATTTGAAAAACTGAACCGGGACACCGATTGATATGGTATATGTCGAAGTAAACGTCTTGTTACGACGATACTTTTTTTTAAAATTCGTTGCGTCTGAGTGGAAGCAACGCGTTTCCAAGCGCGCCCCAAGGGGGGGGGGCGTTCAGCGCTTTGCTGTCGTGCTACCATCACAGAACTAGATCAGGCACGCCATCCACTCCAAGCATTAAGGTTTTAAATTGATTGATTATTCTGGGCACGTCAACAGCAATGGTCATTATTCCCGTAAGTGTAGTGCATATTTTTCCTTTGAGAGGTGGCGGTGATCTTCCGTTGCTGTTGGAGATCCGGCGCTGACCTACCGTTGGCTAAAAGGTTTCCCCCAACCACTTATTTCCCACCAGCAGAGCACCACCTCAGCTCTAAGCTCCCAACATGTGTGGTAGTGTAGTGCACAATAATGTGTGTGCAAGTAAGGAGTGAGGATAGGACAAGAAAGAGGAAGGAAAGATCGCGAGCGGTCCGTGGCCCGTTTGTTAGTGGACTGCTCCGGGATTCGCCTGGTACTGACGGGAGAAACCATGGACAAATACCGATCAGAGCAGCTGGCCGCTATAATTCTCCTCCAGACACCGACTGAATTCTACTTAGAAGACAAGCCAGTGTCAAAAATTCTGACAACGCCGGAACTTGAACCTAAGACCTCCCGGACAGAGGCACTTCAGTGACACCAGTTGATACCCAGAGCCATGTCTCCCTGTCCAACCTATAAATCACTAACCTCGCCTTGACCTCACTAACGGGATTTATCACATTCCCGCCCGATACTTCGGCGTTTTAATGTAAAAATGATTCTTATGTTTTCGTTGCGTTTCCGATGGTTTCGATGCAGGCACCATTATTTATGCAAATGGCCATGCGTGCCGCAGTTCTCTATTTGCCTATCATACACTTTCATCAACTAATACAACTTTTATTGGTATCCGCAAAACTGGAACAGTTCTTAACGATGTACTCTCACTCCGGCATGGCAGAATTTAAAATAACGAGGAGAGTGTACCAACCGCGTCTAAATACGTCAAGTACTTAGTTGTCTTGCTCAATTTCCAACAGAAAACTATCACAGTCAATGAAGCCTACGTGCGCGCCATACGCAGCATACCACAATCCTACGGCATATGGTCTTGGAACATCAATTCATGTCACTACAGTGTCTCTGATCGGAAAGAAAACACAGAACACTACACTGGAATTAATGAGTTTGGAAGTCACGGCATTAAAGAATTTCAATTGGGCCCCCAATAGAATAAGATCACAGAGGAGACAAATTTTGCCTTGGGGAGTCTGTACAAAAAAATAAAGACGAAAAGACCTGTACAAAAAACTAGGGACGAAAAAGACCTGTTAGAAGACTGGGGAAACGGGGGTTTATGAACTGCGTAAGCAGTAAAAGGAGGTAGAGTGGAGGACAAGAACACCGAGAAGGAAGAAAAAGAGAGGTATGTAGAGGAGAAAGAGGAAGATGAGGAAGTGTTCGAAAGTGAGAGAGAAAAGGAAAAAAAGGAAGAAGAAGAGGAGCAGCAGAAGAAAACGGAGAGAGAACTAAGAGATGGAGGAGAAGAGAAGATAGAGCAGGAGGAGAGGAAAAGGAGGAGAAGGAGGAAAAGGAGAAGAAAGAGGAGGAGGAGAAAGAGGAGGAGGAGAAAGAGAAGGAGGAGCAGGGGAACGAGGAGAAGAGAAGAGTAGAGGAGGAGGAAAAGGAGCAGATGGAGAGGAAGGAGAAACAGCAGGGGAACGAGTATAAGAGAAGAGTAGAGGAGGAGGAAAAGGAGAAGGAGAAGGAGCAGGGGAACGAGAAGAAAAGAGTAGAGGAGAGAAGGAGGAGAAGGGGAACGAGGAGGAGAGAAGAGAAGAGTAGAGGAGAGGAGGAGGAGAAGGAGGAAGAAAAAGCCATGGAAGCGTAAAGGCGCTCACCCGGCTGACGAGCGAGCAGCAGTCGGCGACGCCCGGGGCGGCGCGGGGCGCGAGCGGGCGCGAGACTGCA
>JAHLJT010008446.1:278051299-278125505 GCA_031308135.1 Acheta domesticus | reverse complement strand
AACGTAGAACAGATATGGACAAATTTTAGAACCATCATTTTCAGAATGCCTTAGCAAAATTCGTGCCTACCAGGAAACTCACGGTACCACTCGATCCCTTGTACTACCAACCCCAGAGATGAGGCGATGAAAAGGCATTTTTAGGACAAAGGCGTATAGTAAACGTATTACAAAATAAGGAACAAGAAAAAATAAATTTTCTAAAACAATTATCTAAAGACTTATTACTTTAAAATTACAGAGCCAGAAAATTACCTTAAATCAATTCTAAACGACCGAGAATGTACACTAATTGGCTAAATTTCTTCAAGTATGTGAGACATAAGAAAGAGTAGGCAAAGAAAAGTATTTCCGCGAATTGCGGAGGCAGACGGTTCGTTAATTACAGATGACGTGTAAAAGGCGGACTGTTAAACAGACATTACCTTCTGTTTTCAAAGCCGAAGAGATCAAACACCCAATAACGTAAAACAACACCCGTATAGAACACCTTTCGAGTTGATGCAGATTATTTAGGAAAACGAATCGCAAAAAATTAGGAGAAATAAATCTGTAGGTCCCTGATGGATACCAGGAGAAATACTAAAAACTGGGAGGGAAGTCATGATTCCGTACCTTGCGCGTTTAATGGACGTAACTATAAATAATAAAAATGATTCCTCAAAATTGGAAGGAGGCAATTGTAGTACCGATTCACAAGGGAGGAGACAGAAGGGTTGTTAACAACTACAGACCGTATTATTTTGACATCAGTTGTATGTAAGCAGATGGAACACTTAAATTGCAGAGTATATTAGAAAAAGTTGGAACAAAACTGATTGGCTATTTCAAATCAACACGGTTTTCGTCCTGGGTATTCGTGCGACAGCCAGACTATTGCTTTATGTCAGGACATAGCAGATTCACTAGACAAAGGGAGCAGGGTCGATGCAATAATATTAGATTTTTCTAAGGCATTCGATCTTGTTCCACACGGTCCTCTTATTGCCAAATTGTCAGAAACGGGACTAGATATCGAATAATCTTGTGGATAAAGAATTTCTTTCGGGGCGCACTCAAACAGTCAGGATAGGCGATAAAT
The DNA here is from genome assembly GCA_031308135.1 of Acheta domesticus. Classification (NCBI taxonomy): domain Eukaryota; kingdom Metazoa; phylum Arthropoda; class Insecta; order Orthoptera; family Gryllidae; genus Acheta; species Acheta domesticus. The sequence goes on along the minus strand of JAHLJT010008446.1, from coordinate 278,124,424 downwards.
TTCATCAAAAAGTCGATGTAACTTCTGGGGTCCCCAGGGGAGGTGCTAGGCCACTACTATTTTTAGCGTTCATTAATGACATTGCACTGGAATAAAATCGGCAAGTTAGACTTTTCGGCCCGATGATTGATAATATAATAGGAGTATTGGCTCATCTTCGGATGAAATGTTTTTAACAGAACGATCTAAACTGTGTATGGAACTGGCGTGCAAAAATAGATGGAGTTAAATCGGAAAAGGAGTAATTCATTTGTTTTACCCACAGTGTCGTTCAAATGTACACTCCAATTATGAATTAGAACCACCGTTATACCACGTGTAAAAAGCTGTAAGTATTTGGGTTTTGGTCCTGAGAAGCGACTTGGATTGGTCGGATCATATTAACAATACGGTAAAAAGTCCTGGAGAGCACTTCACTTGTAATGCGTATCCTAAAAAAATAGTAGTCCAAATGCCCGATCCCTAGCATATACTACACTTGTTCGTCCTATTTTAGAATACGGATCAGCATGCTGGAGACCCGTACAGGAAAGGGCAAATTGAGGCGTTAGATAAAATTCAAAAACGGGCCGGTAAGTTTTCAATCATGGGCGCATTGTTGATGAGAGAAAAATGGGAGTCCTTATCTAAGAGAAGAGAACGGGCGCGTTTATGCGTAATGTACAATACTTACAAGAGGAGACACAGCATGGGTCAGATATCGGTATAGGATTGCATAAAACAGATTACAAAAGCAGAGGTGACCATCCGTGGAAAATACGATGTAGAAAGCAAAGAACTGATGTAGGTAAGTTCTCCTTTGTGATCGCACTATAGTAGATTGGAACAAACTACCTGCAAAGCACTGGAGGCTCTTCCTTCTAATGTAGGCAAATTTACAAAACATACTAAATTCTATTTAGATCACTATCAATACTGAGACAATTACCTTTATTATTATTATTATTATTATTATTATTATTATTACTATTAATGATATAAATATCAACATTATTACACTGCTCTTAGCTTTGGTATAATTCTTAATTTATTATTATTATTGTATATAGTTTTTGTTATTTTTATTATTATTACATATTAGCGTTATACAGTGAAGTGAAGTGAAGTGTAGTAGTAGTGAAAGGGAAGGGAGTTTAGTGTAGTGAAGGGGAGTGCAGTGTAGTGTAGTGAAGTGAAGTGAAGTGTTAGTGAAACTAGTAGTCAATTTAGAGATAACTAGAAATTAATTAGAACTAGGATATCCTCTAATTCTAATGGTAACTATAATTGTTAATGGTTCTTTATTGTTCTAATTCTAATTGTCATGTTTGCCACCGAGCATTAGCTCAAAGCGAACTAATAAATACTATCTATCTATCTAACTGTGGTTTTTGTAATGTGGGTGGCCTGGATCTATGGGTATGTTGCCCGGATTTATGTTTCGTTGAACGCCGTGAATTTCGAAAATTGCATGTTGGAAATAATGGGAGAGCAAATTAGCTTTGTAAGCGTCACCAAAAATGATTACGGCCTGAGTGTCTGCATGGTGCGGCGGTAACAGCGCACAATGAATTAGCTCGACGGGCTTCTGTCTCGGGTCCCGGTTGCTAAGGAAAAAATACCGCTGGTTTGAAATAATTATGCAGGTTCATATACTATAATATTGCAAGAGTCGTTTCAAATATTGCGAGACAACAGTATTTGTTGAAGCACCCGTAGTTTAGAACATATTTCACGTACGACAAATCTCTCTCTTGAAGATTTTTGTTTCGCAAGTTCCAACTTTTTAGAATTATCGAAATTACAAAGAAACTCGTCGAAAATGGAATCAACAATCAACTTTCAATGGAGCCACTTTTTTTCCGTCCTTTGATACATACGAATAGAAAATTTAAAGAAACATTAGGGAGATGTTTTAGAGAAATAATTGTTTAAAATCGGCTAAAAAAGTTTCACACAAATTTACGCCATATTCACAACGAACATATTTTCGAAAACGTACCGGTTTAAATAGGGAAAACTAGTTTTTCTTGGATATAACAGTAAATGTACCTACACGGACTACACTTAATTCAAAGAAGGCAATCGATCAAATAATAATTAAGAAAACTACTACTAGACATGAAATTGCAACAAAAGATGTAGGATACAGTGACCACAATGCACAAATTCTTACCGTTGTCGTTAATGCAAACACTGCCACAATAAACACTACAGGTATGAGTAGATTGTTTACTAAAAATAAAATAAAATTATTCATAGACTACTGCTACACTAATCATGGGACGCGGTTTACAAACCTGTTAATATAAACGATAAATGTAATTCATTTTTTCCACATTTTCATTTCACTTTAACATGAGCTTTCCTCTTCAAAAAATAAAATCAACATTCACCGAAAAATAATTCTTGGATAACACGAGGAATTAGAACTTCATATAAAACAGAAAAATTAAGTTCATTCTGCTCCGCGGTCAGAATTTTCTCAAATTCAGTCAGCCTCCGTGCTGCTTGTTGTGTATATTTCGCGAATGTTCATTCTCGTCTGACATACGGCATAATATTCTGCGTAAACACATCGTAAAGCTCCTAAACTTTTGGATTACAAAAATTGAAGAAAAAAATTTAATTAATGACAAATCACCACCGTATTTTCTGAAAATCTCTTAAATATTATAATTTTATATATTTTTTTATTTTCCCCCCTTTTGTGAATCAATTGGACTGTGTGCAAAATATAAGCACAATCTAGTGAGACGTCTTGCCATTGTTAATCTAACCATTTTTTAAACCTACTTTATTTTCTCATTTATATTTTAGAGTATATTTCATATGAATGAGAATAAAGGTCGAAAGATTTAAAGGGGCCGTTGCCAAGGCTAGGCAACGTGATTCACCGGGCTATTCCGCCAGGTTCATTTTGTTGTACGTCTGAAGTTTGAATACTTTTTTATGTTGTGGTTGTCTCCGTTAACTTTAACCGTTACCAGTGACGGAGAAGAGTGCGCTGTTTGACAACAGTAACGGTATAAGAGTAATACAAACTAAATCTGAAATTCGCTTTAGGTAGAATACCTCAACGCGTCAAAAATCCCAAATAAGCCGTACTGCGGCTAAGTAAGAGTTGGACTCACCATTTTCTCGGTACTCCATGAGCTGTCGGTTGATGAGGTCCCTGTATTTGGAATGGCGGGGGAACCACAATGCCGTATCCCGTCATAGCAACCAGGAGCCAACTGTGAGGAGCACGCACTCCGAATCCTGGCCCACGAGGTAGTCGAGTACCGTGGCGTCATAGATGAAGGCGTCCAGCTCTCTGAAACAACATTACCATCTTAGGAAGCTTATATTGAAAGTTCTTAATTTGACTGTCATAAATTGTATTTAAATTATCTCAATTAAGTCCCAAGTTGTTTTTGACAGTTCCTTTAGTCGTTTGGAAACGTAAAATTACCCAGATAAAGGATTTGCAAATGAAATATTGTGTTGGACATTACATTTTTAGGTACTCACATGCAGAGTTGGACAAAATAATATGAAACCTGACATTTGCAAAGTATTTATTTATTAATAAGATCATCTATTTTTAGAACAATTGCTATTCGTCGCGGAATAGATTTGTAGAGAATGTATGAATAGTTTCCAACGAAATGGTCTCCCATTTTTGTACCACAACCATTCGCCAATTGCTTTTAACTGATGTTGGAGCCGAAATCGACTCCTCAGTTTACTTTAAAACGCCCCATAATGGTCCGTTGTGAGTTGGGGTATCGCGATTGTGGTCCTCAGGGAAGATGTCTGATGATAATCTGATGGTCCGCCACCACGGCTAAACCTTTTTTACTGTGCATATGGTCACAGTCACATTTCTACTGTCAGGCATGGGAGAGGTCCCGTTATTATTTGGTCGGGTCTATCATGATTTTCAGTGGGTACTATCTTTACCCGGACAGATTACTGGGCGTATGGTTGCATCAGGGGCGGGATTTCGGATCTTTTATTGGGGGGGCAAATTTGGGCGCTATTATAAATATCAAAATATTCGTTTAAATGCTTTAAGTTAATTAATTGTGTTTGCAATTATACACATTGCTTTCAATTTTGTTAATTATTATTGAATGTTATTAATTATATTAGTTGCACACAGCGGCGAGATTCCGCATTGTTACTTGAACGGTCCTAACTGTTAATTCAACAATACATTTTTCTCAATGAATCATTTCTCAACAAATATTGCTTACAAGCATGTCTAGACCTAAGCATACTTAAAATAATGGCAGAATGCTCGTGGAGCTTAGGAAACAGTAAAAAGCAGTAAAACAGAAGAATGTTTTTATTAAAAATTAAGTAGATCTTCCTGGTGTTGGAATTGATCTTTCAATTCTGTAGGGTCATTCCATGCAAAAAAGTAGGAAATCTCACACCACATCTCAGAATTTACAAATATTTTGCCACCTTACTTATCATGATACCTGCATGAATCAGGTACAATATTTTTGTCTCATCAGCAACAATATTTAGCAAAAATGGCACTTGAAATATTACGTTAGCAGTCTGTAGGCATTCCGTTATGACTTTTTTCCGATGATATGCAAATAAGCAAAAAATATGAAAGTGACACTATTTGTAGAAGAAATGTAAAGGATAATTTTACACTAAAGATATTTTTTACCGTTAGTCTTTAACAATTAGGAAGTGAACAACTTCTAAAGAATGCAATAAATGGAAATGTAACATTTTTAAATTCTTGATTTTTGGAAGAAAAATTTCTGAAACTACTTTAAGCTACCCTGTAAATTCATCATGGAATCTTGAATGGTTTTTAACGTTATGAATAAAAGTATCTTGCCGGCGCTCCATAAACGAACTCATCTCTGCTGCTAGAGCCGCCGCGCCCCAACCCTTTTCGTCAGCACTCGGCGTTACTTTTTCCTCCGCGGCGCGATGGTTGATTTCGCAAAACTACGTCTCCAGGTGTTAATTTTGCCGTACGAGCTACATGAAGAGATACGCCAAATTCGACCATTATTTTTTGTTCACTCCAACTTTTTGGTAAACACGTTAAATCATATATTTCTCACTTAGCTGTTTTTACATTTGAAAATTTTTCTTTGAATTGTGTCAACATTTCTCCTCCTTCATTGCTTTCAGTACTCACGTGAAATAGTTCAGAACTGCTTTATTTACGGCACTCACTTTTCTCCTTGCGTACGATTTCTCTCGGGTTTATTTTCGCAATGACAATGATGATTGACCAGAGGATTCAAAATGTGTACATTACTGATAGTGGCTTCCTCTTCAACTCCTGGGGCTACGTACTCTTCACTTGACGTTTTCACTGCACTGTCTTTCAGTTGAGTCACTAAGATCTGCATTGGGCGTTTGGATATTTTGTAACGACACAGATCGCATATTGCTTCACCTGCAAAAAATTCGATATTTTCTTCCGCATCGCCTCTGTATCTTTCTCTTACCCACCCGACTTTGCGCTTCTCAAGTCCAAATGGATTGCAGCACCCAAGCCTGTTAAACGTATTTACAATCTTTGGCATTTTCTTTCACGATGTATCACTGAACAGTAACACGCGAAAACTAAGCCTGTAAGGTGGTGTCAGGATCCCCTCGAAGGTATCCGTGGATATCCCTAGGGAATGAACTTGGCGGTGCTTGCCTACGACCTTGCCTCATCGCTCGTTGGGCACGCGACTTTCAACCTTAAGAGCAAAATGCGCGTATATTTTTTATTTAATAACTTACGCATTTTTTAAGATTCCTTCGCGACAGTTTGCAGAATGGTTATTTATTGGTTCATGTGTAAAATATGAAAGAAATGAAAATATTACTTTTGAAAAAAATGTATTTGTTTAATTTATTTGCATTTTTTTAGTATAAAACAAATACCTCAATCCTTAATATATTATCAACTGCTTAAAATATGATCATTTATGTTCAAAATTGTGTGCCCTTTTTTAACGTTTTATTCATTTTATGAACGTCATAATTATTTTCATTATTGAGTATATTGTGTCCATCGTCCATTTTAACCCGCAATTGTTTCTAAACTGCTAAAGATATTACGTCCATAAATTGTCTTTTAACTGTTCATCATTATTAGATTAATGTAATAAAATATGAAAAAAATCTTAAACTCACTGTCAGAAAACCTGAAATTTTGCATGGAATGATCCTGTATCATTTTGAAGATCCAATATTTTCAAATGTAAATCGTGATTTACGCTGTCAACATTGAAAATGGTTAAAGCAAAAACTTGTTATCTGACTCCATATCAGAAATTTCATGAAATCTATTTTCAAAATATACGTTATCAGTTTACTTGTACTCAGCTGCATGATTCACCGTGTAGATTATACTCTTTAACATGGTTAAAAAATTTCTGAGAAACAAAATCATTTTGTATTATCTCCTGTTTTTTTTAAAGTTTTTTTAAAAAAAACTGTTTTTTCCCATTATTTTTAAAAAATTATCGGACTATTATTACTTGAGCCTCTTGCTTCCTTTTGCCATGACACATTTTGTATTGACGTCTTGCGACGTCTTGCATGAAACGGAACTTTCCGACTTATCGCTTCTACTTCTCATCGCGCCCCCCCCCTCTTCAGCAGGAATCGCTCGCTCTGGCTGCTGCTGCCCCCATCCGCTCCGGCTGTTGCCGACGGCCCTTTGCTCTAGACTAGTCTTCTTGATGAACCCTAATTTACACTGTAGTACAAAAGGCGTTTAGTAAAAGTAAATATATTCCATTTTAATAAACGAAAGATATTAAGCGAGAGAACTTGATGATCACGCATGGCTATCCTATAAGACGCCGTATCATTCAGCCCATTCACTAAGTTCATGTGCACGAATAAAGTTACAGGAAGTAAATCGATTCAAGCGAAAACAGTGTTATCAGAATATTATCGGAAATATTATGTTGGTATTGTCTTGGCCCAATTCACTTTTCTTTCGAAAGAGAAATACACAAAAATAACTGACTTCGACCCACTTCTAGACAAAACCTGTAATATACGCCGGTAGTTCTTAGCGATCTCGCACCGAAGATAGGCGGGTTCGGCTCCCGCCCTTGGGCATGGTTGCATTTTATTCGTCCTTTCACCCCCTATCATCACCATATCATTTCATCTTCCACAGTTACCATAACGTCACAGTTAACAAATAACAAAAAACAGACATGCAATTCCCATGAAATCCCGCGGTCTAGTTATTAGAATCGAATAATGATACATAATTATTAATGTCAAATTTTGGGTGACGGTACACTTAAACTTTACTCATTAATACATTTTTTGACAAAAACATACGTAAAAATTTTTGCTTTCACTATTTTGTTCTTGTTTCTGAATAAAATAATTACATGAATGGAGCAATTTTTGACATGTTAAGAATAAAATTGAATATTGAAATTAAATTATTTGAGGAAAGTGACGATCAAATAATTTTCTTTACAAATAATGATCAGTGTTAAGTATTAGAATTAAATGATTGAAGTATTTGAATTGTAATTAAAATTTAGTTTTAATGACATACAAATTGCGTGCATTGAAGTACATAAATATTAGCTACGCAATGTTAAATCGACGAGATAGAAACATTCGACATTCTGGAAAGTGGACAAAACTGTCAGTTTGCTGAACTTTACCATGCACGAACTTTAAAGTTTCATAGCAATAACAAACCTTTTCTTTTTTAATTATCGTAGTAAAAGTTGCTCTGTTGTCCAAAAAAAGAACCAAACAACTTTTTTGTTATAAAAACCTTTTTGTTATCATAATACAACCGACATTAGATTAAAACAACAAATTCCCATTTATAGTAACAGAAGGGAAGTTATTATCAGTGGCCTAGCGTGATCATTTTTCCTGGGTAGGATTCAAAGCAGATTAACGTATTATTTGACACTCCTCTGTCGCCATTAACGAAGAGATGTTATTCTCTCGATTACCCAGGGGATACTAGAATAACGTGAGTCAATGGCCACCAAGGTTTGCTATTTTGCTATAACTTCTACGAGAACAAAGTATCTATGAGATTGTCGTCTGGTAAAGTTACATTTCCTTCAGTAAACAATAACGCTTGTATTATTCATCAGCTATTGATTAAATTCTAATTTGAACTAAACGCAATGAACTAACATTAATTTCTCACCTGCCAGATACAAGAGCTGAAATCTTCTTACTTTCTTGATCTGGCTCGTTTCACTATAATAAAAGCTCGTGCGTTCGCTAGTACTGCAAGAACTCAACTGAGCTCTTATTCTTATGACGTCGCAGAGATGTCATCGTCACCTATACCGAAAGCCCTCTGACTGAGGACTAGGACAGTGGTCCGCATTCATGTTGTACAAACATTTATTTCACAGCCCGCATAAACAATTTAAAAATGAGAGAACCAAATGGATGGACAACAGGCTTATTATAATTAACGACGGATTTATTTTGCTCTCTTTTGTCCCTGTCACTCACAGCTGTCGTTAAGACATTTTTAATTTTATTATTAATAATAGAGTACTTATTTTGGTCTATAAGCAAAATACTAAGAATCAACTTTCCACACCATTTACAAGACATTTCTCTCCATAAGTGTGAATTAAACGAATTACGTGTGAGTAGTACCGATGTAATGAATCGTACCGCAAGCCGCCCACTGTTTCCTGACACCTCTTTCAGCGCCTGTGAGGTTGGTCATTCCGATAAGCTGTGCTGATTTATGTGGTGTGTGTGTGTGTACGTGTGTCTGTGTGTGAGTGAGTGTCGTGGCGTGAGAAAGCCCGCCACTGGCCCCACTGATCTACAGTGCCGAAAGGACACGTACTGTGGATGCGTTGAGGGCTCCCAAAGAACAGAGACTTCGTTCTCTCTTTCGCGTAAGTTCGAAACTGAGTAGGAAGTACAAGATGTCAAACCTAGCATGATTTTACGTATGAAACTGTTTAATTTCGGAGTAAATATCATTTAAAAGTAAAGTATAATTGAAGGATGTTTTTTTTAATACGGGATATTCACAGTAACGCTGAACATTATCCCGCACGTTTTATAATATTGAACTAAAGTTTGCCAATTTATTTATGCAGTATGGTATGATCTTAGTTTAATAAAATTATTATTCCCTTAATTATTATTAAAATTCTTCTGAAAATACAGAAAACAGTAAATCTTTTTTAACATAAAACTTGAATGCAATGTCTAAATATATTTTTTAAAATATGTCCCAACATTGGGGGGGCAGTTGCCCCCCCTTGCCCCCCCCCGAATCCCGCCTCTGGGTTGCATCATCAACTTTGAATACGACAGTGTTTGGTAAGAATATCCTAGTCATTCTAAGCACTTCATTGTTGAGGATGTCGAGACATTCATTCGCAGTAATCCGGTCAGTCCGGGTAATGATCGGACCCACTGAATACCACGATAGACCCGCCCAAATCATAACAGAACCTCTCCCATGCTTGACTGTAGGAGGCAAGCAGGCCGAAAAGTAGCTTATTTTGGGGTTTCCCAAATATAAACCAAGTCGTTTGTAGGAAACAATGTAAACTATGAATAATCGAACTATACCGCATTCTTCCACACATCAAGTGTCGGGATTTTATGATCGTGGCACAACTTCTTTGGCTTCCGTTACGGAGGGTTTTCTAATTGCAGCCCTTCCATTAATGTTTTGTGAAGCTACCGTCATACTGTTTTTGGGGAAATCGTATTAATCAAGTGAGTCGTGAGTTCTGCAGTCACTTTTGTTGCGATAGTGTAATGTTGTTTGTCCACAATCCTTTTTAATGTTCGTCGATCTCTGTCAGTTAACATCGGCTTTCGCCCACTATTCCTCATCGCGGATGATGTTTTAGCATGTTTTCTGTATGTCATTACGGGGGACACTGCCTCTCGTGAAACATTAAACAGTTTAGCTGTTTTCGTCACAGATGCTCCCGTTAAACCGAGTATCAATGATTTGCCATCCTTCAAAGTCCGAGAGGTCACACATTTCACGGATCGCTTGTGTTCACCGTCGCAAACAAAAGCCTGCATTACAAGTAATGTACATCAGCTTTCAGGTCAATAACTCCCATCTCGATCAGGTTTTTATCCACATTCCTTGATCCATTGATCAAATGCTGAGATCGCCCCTTGTTTCGCTTCTGGACGTATATGTAGCTCCACTATGCGCACGTTTTGTTAAGCACTACTTTTGCTAGTAATGGTTGGAGTAAGATACAAGGCTTTCACGGCTGGTTTCTGCATTATTAGAGTTTTCCGGGATTGCAGGCCGTGGTCCAAAGGAAACTGGTCCGTACGTTTCGCCTGCGACTGTGGCAGGCATATTTAGTGGCGACGCTGACGGAGCCGCAGTGTTCTACCTGGCAGCATGGCGACGATTGGCGTTCCCGCGGTTCGGGGACCCGTATTTATCGCGAAATGTGAAATTCGCGCGCTCGCGTGTGATTGGTGCGCGTCACCCGCGCTCGCACCTGATTGGGTCAGCTCTGTAGCCAGTCAGCTCTGTAGCCGGAAGGCTGCTGGGCCAAGTCAACGGTACTGGTTGGCTGCCGAGATTTGGTGTTGCGAAGGAAGTGCTGGGTACCATGTGCTGTTTAATTTTTCCGCCTTCTTTTTGTTAAAATTGTTTTTATGCTTATGTATTTCGATGGCTTCCATTTGGAGTCTCTTGTAGAAGAGTGTGGTGGTGGAGAGAACATAACATCCGTTGCTTCAAAACTTCAAATGTCGTGACAGCGTTCCGACAGCGCGTGATCAGCGACTGCTGATTTTCCTATTTGTCTTAGACGGGTGTTCCTTTTGTGTTCTTTTATCCGTGTATTAAAACTTCTCCCTGTAGTACCTATGTATACGGAACCGCAAGAACAAGGGATTCTGTAAACTCCGTCTAAAGACATGTGGTCCTGGGGATCTTTGGCTGAGCGTAAAATGTTGCGGAGTTGTTGGGTGGGTTTAAAGATTGTTCTAAGCGCATGTTGTGTTTAAAAGACTCCTATGCGGTCCGTTACTGTCTTTACGTAGGGCAGGAAAACCGTACCGAGTGTAGCATTTTTTATATGATTATATTCATCGGTCTTCCTCTTCGGGTGTAGAGCTCTTCTTACTTCGCTGGGCTTGTAACTGTTGGTTTGCAATGCCTTCTCGAAGTGTTGTAGTTCTTCAGGTAGGTGGTCAGGTTCGCAAATGCGTTTAGCAGGGTCGTAAAGGGTTTTAATTATAGCGCGTTTTTGAGTGGGATGATGATTTGAATTTTTGTGTAAATACCGATCCGTGTGCGTGGGTTTCCGGTAAACTTTATGTCCGACGGAGCCATCTGGATTCCAGTTGACCAAAACTTCTAAGAAAGAAAGGTGTTTATGTTTATCCATCTCCATAGTAAATTGAATTCTTGGCTGGATATGGTTGAGATGTTCCAGAAAATCTGACAACGAATGTTCAGAGTGGCTCCAAACCACGAAAGTATCAACAGCATAACAAAACCAATGTGTCAGTATAATAGAACTGTTTAAGGCAGTGTCTTCGAAAATCTCCATATAAAGGTTGGCCACAATCGGGCGTAATGGATACGCCGTTCGTCTGTTCATAAAAGGCACCGTTCCATTGGGAATAAGTAGTGGTCAAACAGTGAGATGATATCCTCTGGGAAATATTTTACTACGAAATTTAAAGTCTCCTGTGCTGGAACCATGGTAAAAAGCGATGTTACATCAAAACTCACCAATAGATCGTCGGGTTTTAAGCGAAGCCCTTTTAATTTCTCAATGAAGTGAGAGGAATCCTTGATATGTGTTTCTGTGTTCCCAATGTGAAGTCTCAATAGTTTGGAGAGGTATTTGGCCAAGGTGTACGTTGGCGAATTAATAACACTCACAATTGGTCGCAGTGGCGTATCCGGTTTGTGGGTCTTTGGTAAGCCATAGAGTCTAGGAAATCCGAAATCTTTAGACTCTTCTGTTCCTCAGGTGCTATATAGAGGATTTCTTGAGCAGATCATTGGACTGGATAGCAAAATAGACTGGACTGCAAAATAGAAGCCGTAAGATCTTTAGGAAGAGGCCTGTAATTATCGGTATTCAAAATGTTCCTGGTTTTATGTTGGTAACTGCAGTGTCCATAATGACAGTCGCATTACCTTTGTCGGGAGAAATAATGATGATGTCCGGTTTAAGACGAGCACAATGGTAGGAGTAGATCTGACGGTGAGTTACTACTTGATTAGCAATGCAGAAAAATCAAATCAGCAGTTCGTTTACCGTTGCAATTATGGTTTCTATAATTCAGGAACGAAATGTCTAGTTTTTTGAAATGTTGCTAAACTCGCGCTTGTTTTTCATTCTGGAACTCAAGAAAATGTGCGCAGATAATCTCCTTCCCCATACGCTATATAGTTTTTACTGTTTTTGACCAAATAAATAAATAAACAATGACATTTAATCTTCAAAACGCGCGCGCGCGCGCGAGAGAGAGAGAGAGAGAGAGAGGAGAGAGAGAGAGAGAGAGAGAGAGAGAGAATGAATCTTGAAGACGGGCAATGCGATGGGACGAAACCGACAGCATGTGTACTTTGGCCTAATATTACGATTTTAATAATTTCAACATTTATTCTTTACACAGACCTTTTCCCCAACCTCCCATGGAAGGTCCGACGGTTTTTTAGGAATCCGTTTGGTCTTGAATTTCTAAAAGTGATCACGATGAATTGTCAATCAATTTAAAGAAACTATCAAAAATAGTTTAGGAAATAGATTTCCAGCCACCGTCAACGAAAAGAAATCAAACGGTGGACAGTAGTCCACGATAAGCGAAGAGTGGAAAACATTTTATCAACGCTTTATTTCAAAGGTTTTTTGAATGATATATTTGAAAATGTCGCTAAAAGTTGAAAACTGAAAATAACAGAACAAATAAGGTCGTTATAAATTTCTAAAGCCCACTAAAATGTTCTGATCTCTCACTTAGATTAATATTTCAAATTTAGGATTCAAGATACCGAGACTCATACAGCAGACGGTAAGAAACAAAACGTAATGAAAGTGATGATTTTCTCTATTTTAAAAACTGCAGAATGAATCTGCTATTTTGAAGCTATCAATTTATTTGTATGCAGTTCTCTAAATATTCTAAATCAAATTAATGAATTATGGTTGTTTTTGCAGAGATGCAGCCAGAAAATTAGAACCTGAATTTCTCTATTACATTCGCAGTTACCATCTCTCCCATTTACATTATTCGAATTTCTCTGTCTTTACAATGGCAAAATGTCTAAACCCTGCAAAGCGCCCTAAGCAGCACTACTTTTGATGAGGAAGAATAGACGAATCGAGGAATCTTCTGAGTACTTATCTTGATTTCGAGGAGAACAGAAGAGATCTGTTGCCTCAAATGCGCTGTTGCGGGCTCGCAGACGAGACTGAGTTGCGGCATGACGTGTACATTGCGGGACCGCTGTACATAGACAATATCGATCGCCCCCCCCCGGCTCGGACAAGCAACTTCACCCTTGCTGGCCTTGTTGTGCTTTTCCTGACAAACAATGAGGTTGATTAAACAATTTTTAAAAAGCGAACATTAGCATAAATATTAGCGAATAATCACGTTTGTAGGTAAGCTTTATTGACTTTATTGACTTATTCATCAATTCATGTTAATTGCCTCGATGAATATTAATTATTCGGAATTAAGAAGATAATAAAACTGTTGAAATTTCAGAGATTAGCGGAAGAATTTCCCAATTTACTTTAGTATTTATAATAACATTGGGAAGTTATCATTTGGCTTGAATGGAATAAATTTTGGTGTTGAATTTGCACACAATAAAATATTTATGACGAACAGATTTTAAAGAGAAATGTTTTCGTTGCATTGTCGATGCTCTGCAACAGAGATGTATGTAAAGTCATCATTCATATGCATGACAAGTAATTATGTTGAAATTTCGAGACGAACTTTCTTCTTGTTTCTTTGTTAACGTAATAGTGTCATATTAGTTAATAAAGAAACAATTTTGATGTAAATATAATGAAACGAATACCAATTTAACCCCTTGAGTACTTTGACGAGTGGTGCTAAAGCTACAGAGCTTGACTTCGATAGTATATTAAACGTGTATTAATCAATATATTCTTACGACAGTGTCATATTATTTTTTTATTTCACTGCATAATATATTAATTAAATATTCAATGTATTGGTTGTGTCGCCAACAGCTATTTTTTGTTTAATGGATTAGTGGTTTCTTCTAAACAGCAATAGTAAAAAAAAAGCGGATGAGTTTTCACTTTTTTTGTAACTTTGTATCTAGTTGATGGCTTTTGTGGGAAATTGATGAAGATATTGAAATATTGATAAAATGAGAGAAGTCTATAGCGATTTTTTCTTGGTATATTGAAGAATTTGCTGAAAATGCTATGACGCCACTTTCACAGAAAAAACAAAGAATGCTTACACTCAGACTTACGAAAAATTACTGAAGTTTTGAAATGTTAAAACGATCAAGATTTGTCACGGAAAAATTTTGTTAGCTCGAACTGACATCTTGTTAAAATACCTTCTATATTGTGGGTATTTTACTCAATATTACGTATCATGATAACATTAAATAAAAACTGACATAAGTATGCACACTATATTGTGTTTTTGACAATAAAATAAATATTTGACTTTGGAACTTCAAATGTGCATGCAATTGAAGTGTTTTCTAAATCAACATCCTGTGTTAGCGTCAAAATCTCTAAAATTATCATGATGAAAATTTGTGATAAATATTGGTAGCTCTGTTTAAAATTAATTGCATCACACTTTTGTAAAAGTGTTAAAAGTAAATAAATATAGTAAACATTTAAAGTAATGATTCAATTCTATTAACTGTCTGTTACATTCCTGGCTTGAAAAATGTTGGCATGAACTATAAGAACACATGATTCTTTAGGAAGAACACCGGAACTTAAGTACACTCACCGTTGTAAACAATAAATAACATTTCGTAATGACGATCAAAGATATTTCAGAAACTTGGAATACTGGAAAAATGTAAATTGTCATCGAACTGAGAAAAAAGGTATATATTTTACGTTTGATCTCAATATATACACGAAAAAGAGGTATTTATTTATTTATTTATTTATTTATTCAATATATTAGTGTAAAATTACACTATCATTAAACGATTGAAACATTACTTTCTCCTAATTCATAATTCTAGACAGTTCGTATATTATTCTTTTTAATATTTTGGAGTTGAATTAAACAAACTATTGTTGAAATGTGAAATTTCACAAATTTTGTAAACGTTTCAAAGATGTGTGTATTTATATGAAAATAACAAATACATTTATTAAATTAATGTTACTTATAAATTAATGTTAATTGTTTTTGCTGTTTCCACTACTCTCGCTACATTGTTGAGAAAATGTAAGAAAATGAGGATAAGGGAAAAATAAGTAAAATGTATTTCAGTATTAGAGAAAATAAAAACGGATATTGAATATTATGTTTGAGTTCAAAATGAGGAAACAAATTGTTATGTTAATACAGTAATCTTATTTACCCTTAATTTAAAAAAAAAACTTTAAATTTGTGTAAAAGCATTAAAAAATCTGTAATTTCACACAAATATACCAAAACAATAATAAAACCTTTACTTCACGTGAGGAAAACATATGGTTTTATCGAGAATGAAGGTTCAAGGAGAACAAAAAGTGATGTTTGGAAGGTAAACAATGGGGAGCATTCCTAAACAACAGACTTGACGCAAAGAAAAAATTAGAACGGACGTAAATCAACTACCATGCGTGTCATCAAAATGAGACTATTGTCCTTCGCTGAAAAACCTTGTTTCCATTACCTTATCGCAAAATATATCGCAATGCAAACTACATTGAACATTTGCCTATTTTTACCGCATTAGGCAAGAGGTTTTTGAGGGGGACAGTTTTTTGAGTTGGATAACTGAGAACAACCCTTCTAATTTGATGTATACTGACTATTAAATAAACGATGTACGTATATTAGAGCCGTTTCAGCGAGTGCTGTGTGTGACCTTATCTATTCGCAATTTTATGAAATTCGGCGTTAAGGTTTAGATTTAATATGGCGCCTACAATGGTTATAGAGCCATTATTTTCGCGTAGCGAACACATATTTCTTTGTGCGCGAAACGTGTATAATGGAAACAACTCTGGGTTGCAGTGAATCGCGATACACATTTGTCGCGGCCCATCCACTGTGCGGGAGGTCGGAGATACGCTTTTCATCGTCTGTTGTAGACAGTTTTGCACAAAGGCGTGCACGGACGAACATTGTTGTAACTGTCACGCTACCCTACCTCTCTCATGCCATCCTCTCCCTCCCTCTCCGCTACCCCCTTTTCTTTGCTCTTGCTATGCCCTCACCTCCCCCTGCTATTCCGAGGGCCACTGTTTGTCTCCACTTGTTATCTCTGCCTACGAGCTAGAGGGGACGCCGATGAAGTTTGCACTTGTCAACATCAACCAGAGGCGTCAAGTGTACATATTACGTGCCATGCGTGCACATTTCCAGACACCTACTCGTGTGTGTTCCTGTGCTTTCGAATCGTGTCTGAATTTGCCAATGAAGAGGAAGCTCCTGATGGCTCTTCATCGACGTACAGGTCTCACTTTCGGCGAATTCTCTGTATTATCAAAACTTGTGAACAAAGAAAGTACATTGCGAATCTACAGTATTGATGATTTTTGGAGATTGATGATAATGATTGATGATAATGGAGATTTTTTCCCTTAATGGAATCCGTTCTTTAAAATTATATTTTGAAACAATGTAAATTGAAATCTCTGAATTTTTGAAAATTGCAAATGCAATCATTCAACTTATTTTTTAAACATCCGGAAAATTAAGTATGGCTACGAGGCTGGTGGTGTAGGGGTAATGTGACGCCTGGAATGCAAACTCTAAGCAACTAAGTTCGAATCTCAGCGTTGAGAAAAAAATGGTTGGAAACACATTCGCAGGTTCATCGAGTTCATATTATTCTTTAAGTTCATATTATATAAGAGGGAGACCGGGGCCAGATGTGACAGGGCCAAGTTGTGACATTGTGTTTACTATTCAATAGAGCACAGCTGGCGGTAGTTAACATGCGGTAGTTTCAAACCTTTGCCACAGTGTGCTCTTTGAGTTGCTGTGAGAACCGTTGCTTAAGTTTCTTATTTACGAACATATTGTGTTTTACACGTATTGAAGTCAAAATCTACCGGACTGTTGCAGTCAACCTTAGCAGGAATAAATCTTAGGTACGTTCAACTACTCACTATCATTAAAAAAGTACATTTCAAACTACAATTTGGTGTGATTTTGGTTATTTGAATGATAAAATAATCGGAAATAAAAACGGAAATTCATATTAGGATCTTTTGGGGCTAGTTGTGACAGTGTCACTACTTGCCCCGATACTCTTTGACAATAATAATTTTAATTTCAGGAAATGTAATGAGTAATTACATGAGGTAAACTGGGAGAGAGAAAGATTCGTGACAAAACTACAAAAGAGTCACTTTGAATGTCGAATATGGAAGATATAGTTTCAGGGTAGCTCCTTAAATGTTAAGTGTGAATTGAATGTCACTGTGCTGATATATAAAGAAGAAAAAAATATGCACAGTGCCTGAAGCAGAAGTAGTTCCTCAAATGGTTATAAACAAAAACGCGTACGGTACGCGCCCCTCAACAAGAACTTGAACAATGTGAATACGCTGTTCAATAAGAAAAATATTTTATAGCGTAAGTCCTTCGGAATTACGAAACGTACCATATCGTCTTGTCGCGGAGAAGACAAATGCAAGTGCCAGAAAATTGGATAACGAAGAAGTTTGCAAGTGTACATTGGATGACGAAGTACATGCAGCAACACTAAAATTTCTCTTCGTGTACCTAAATCTACTAATTTGAATCGGAACACAAGTTTAGGTAAATTCAATGTTGCGATGCTTTTACTTTATCGCTACGGAGTAGAGAGAAAGTAATGTAATGCTGATAATAACATTGATGAGAATCAGGATATTAACCTCAGAAATTTTATATCAATTCTGTTGGATTTGATACTGTGGGTTGCACTGTATTTTGGAATGCAGTGCACAAGTGTGATGATTTGGAAATGAAAGTCTCTGTCTTATGTTCTCTTATAATTAATCTGATTGTTGCATTTGCCCCCAAACAATTTTATTTAAGAGGTCATTACTTGCAAGGGTCAATCTGGTACGCCGCATGACCTGCAAATGAAATTTGATAAACAAGATTTAAACTAGATCCTGTGAAGAAAGAAAATTTTAAATTGAAATACACTACACAACAAAGTTAGTCCTACTCTTTAACAGGCGATAGTGAATGAGCTTGTAGCGCATCAATGGAAATGTGTCATCAGATATTTTTTGGAGGAGGTTTAATTCAGCTGATATGTTTATTAAAGTGACTTCTGTTTAGAATACTCCACAGTTTCCAACTCAGATTTAATAATAACTTTGTTGATTCTATTCCATTTGTTCTATGTGATACGCATCTAAAGCTAAAATTCCGTAACCAGCGCAGCACTCTGACTTGAGGATCGTTACTGTAATACTATTTTATCAAAAAACGTAGATGACGCAGAATTAGCTACGGCGTTATCTCAGATCACGTTCACTATTATCTGCGAAACAGTCTGGCTTTCGGAAAGGTTTTAGTTCCACTAATGTCCTTAGATTTGTTTTACATTCATCCCTTGAAGCTTAAGGTAAGCGATCTGTTAGCATCTTGTGTTTCCTGGATTTCAGCATAGCCTGCGATACCTGGATTCATTCTCTATTGTTGGCTAACTTCGAGCGTTATATTTTCAGGTCCTGCTGTTTGTTGGTTTGGTCCCTACCTGGCTGATTAGTCACGATCGACGCTGGTATATGGAGAGGGTGATTATTACAAGTCGTCTAAGGTTGTTGGGCTGTAGTGGTGCCTGAGAGCTCCTCCCACACTGAACATGAGATCCGGTGCCGACCTACAAGCCAGCTTGCTAGGGTTATCCCACTTCATGTATTTTCCCCAGTGGAGTACGGCCACAACCAGGATTAGTTCTAAACTTCTTACTTGTTTTCTGATAAGTGTGGTAGTGTAGTGCACGGAAATGTAAGTGTATATGCGTGTGTCTGGGGAGAGAGGACCGGACAAGTGTGAGAAAGGGAAGATCGCGCCCAGTTTCTAGGACTGCTTGTTAGAGTACTGCTCTGGCATTAGCCTGGTATTGACAGAAGAATCCATAAAGAAATACGATCAGCGCAGGTGATCGCTAGAATACTCCTGACAGCGAATTCGATCTACATAGTAATCTATCTTAAAGTTTTTGAGAAAATACTATTTTTAAAATTGCCTTTATTTCATGCAAAATTACGGACAAACAGACGAGACGGTCGGAGAGAGGGCCGGAGGGTCGTGGAGAGGGTCGGGGAGAGGGTCGTGGAGAGGGTCGTGGAGAGGGTCGGAGAGAGGGTCGGAGAGAGGGTCGGAGAGAGGGTCGGAGAGAGGGTCGGAGAGAGGGTCGGAGAGAGGGTCGGAGAGAGGGTCGGAGAGACGGTCGGAGAGAGGGTCGGAGAGAGGGTCGGAGAGAGGGTCGGGGAGAGAGTCGGGGAGAGGGTCGGGGAGAGGGTCGGGGAGAGGGTCGGGGAGAGGGTCGGGGAGAGGGTCGGGGAGAGGGTCGTGGAGAGGGTCGGGGAGAGGGTCGGGGAGAGGGTCGGGTTAGGTAATTTACTTCATAAAGGAAGAAGATTTATCCTTTTTTTCAGATTTAAGGTTCTACAACACTAGAGTTTTCCACTAGATAATTTGCCATTTTTGATAGAAAATTACAGTACTTATGACATTACAACACTTTATACTATGAAAGTAGTGTACGAAAAAGTAACAATCGACAGAATCACTAAGAATTCTCGGTCGCGCAATTTTGTAGTTTCCAACCAAGTATCACCTGGATTGATGTACCATGTAATTATGACATGCAATGAACCAATGGTGAGATGGGAGGTAGGGGAAACGGGAGAACTCCAAGAAAACTAGTCGCGAACGCGTATTGCTTATCATTAATTCCTCATGGACCGACCGGGACTTGAACCACGGCGGCGTTACGCGAGCAGTTCTGACCGCGCCACTACGGGTCGCTCCATACCCCATGATAATATTATGGCAATTGATTTGTTCCCGCCAATCAAGCGTTGACGTTGCCTTCCCCTCGCCGTGAGAACGCAGTGCCGACCCCTGGCAGTGGTCTCCGGAAGGTCCCGTAAGCTGACGCGATTGAAACCTAGTACAAGCCTGTATTGAACATTACAATACATTTTCTATACTAAATATGTAGGTGGTATGACAAAAAAGAAATACATACAAGTATACCTGTAAACTTGTTTTTCACAATTCGGAATCTGATTCGTAAAAGGTTATGTAACTTTTTATTCGTGAACGCTGAGGAATTATAAGTGGACTGAGCGGGTTCACAGCAGATTTTCTTGACCGTTCCCCGTTTCCCTGTCTGCTTTCTCACTGCTGATTCATCATATGTTCATAATTACCTGTTGCATCAATCAATTAACCAATCCAGGTATAGCCCGAAGCCATATGCAATTGCATCATAATAAAAGTAGTGGAGCTATAACAGTATGTAATTTCTCGTCACATTTGTAATGGTTACGTAATATAATTAGTGGTACTACAGAATAGCACAGACCTTCTCGTATTAGTTTTCTGTTTTCTATGGTCTGGGCTAGCTATTCGGGCTTGCCACATTCTCCTGCCAGATGCCACCTATCGCCACCCAAAGTTGAAAATTTTTTAATTTTTCGGTTTCCTAATAGTAGAACTGTATATATATTCTATATTACTATAAGAATACTAAAGAAGAATAAAAATCGTCCTATGTGGCAATTTTCATTGAAAAATTTGGAGCCTTTCTTAAGAAAATGGCGTTAAAAATTCTAGTGTAAAAGCGAAATTTCGAAACCTTTTCCCCAGAAATCTTTTGAGTTTTCGAAAAACTTCATTGCAAGTCATATAAATCACATCTACTCACAAATGCAATATTATGCAATAATTGCATTTGTGTAATTTTTGAAAAAAAACAACAACAAAAGAATACAGCAAAATCATCTTAAACAGTGCAAATAGCTATATCGAAAAATTTGAAGAAAAAATTTTGGAGACCTTTTCGAGAAAATGGCATTTGAACGTTTCTAAAAATTCAGAATTTTCAGCTCATTTTCCCAGAAAAACTTGAGTTTTTGAGAAAATTATATCACATTATTTGATGAATTTTACTCATAAATGCAATAATGTGAACAAATCGCCTCTGACGTAAGTTTTAGCGACGCACGGTGGTCTGAACGGTGTCGAAACGCGCGCATAGAATGTTAAGTTAAATAACTATTTATTTAGTGACTTTAAAATGCTTTTTGAGTATGAATTTAACGAAGCATATTCTAGACGTGAAATAATAATATTCCACTTAATTTATATTGTTTTTTATTTATTTATTATGGCACCTCTGGCATGACATCCAGCGCTTATGCTTCGACTGCTGACTGCACTTCCACAGAAAGAGGCAATTCCGGGCGACGAATTTTTTTTCAATTGTTCACTTAATATCAAGTATTTATTTCAGAGGTGTGTTTCTGTGTTGTTTTATAATAGCTCGTCGATGATCACTTAGTTAACTGAAATGGATCTTTTTTCAAAGCTCGTCATGTAAAGTTTAAATTTTCGCCATTTTCAAAAAGGCAGGCCAAGGCGACTCTTGTTAACGAAAACATATTTCCAAATGTCCACTTAATAACATTTATTAGTTTCATGAAAGTGTGTTTACTTGTTTTGTATAATTGCTCGTCAAAAATCACTTACTTTTGGATAAGGCTCTTTCTTTCAAATCTCGTCATGAAAACGTTAAACGCTCGCCATTTTAAAAAAGGCAGGTCGTGGCGGTTGTTGTTAACAAAAAACATTAAAAATGTCCAATTAATTATAATTATTAATTTCACAGAAATGTTTTAGTTGTTTTTGAGTAATTGTCCGTAAAAAATCACTTAGTTTCGGAAATGGCGCCTTATTTCAAACCTCAAGTAAACTTTTAACAGTCGCTATTTTAAAAGAGGCCAGCCGAGGCGGCTGATGTTAACGGAAAAACATTAACACATGTCCACTTAATAACATTTATTAATTTCATGGAAATGTTTTTGGGTGTTTTTGTGTAATTGCCCTTCAAAAATAATTTAGTTTTGGAAATGACGCTTTATTTCAAACCTCAAGTAAACGTTTTCACACGGCCGCCATTTTAAAAGAGGCCAGCCGAGGCGGCTGTTGTTAACGAAACATTATTAACAAATGTCCAATTAATAATATTTATTAATTTCATGGAAATGTTTTTGGGTGTTTCCGTGTAATTGCCCATCAAAACTGACTTAATGAACGAAAATGACGCATTCTTCCAAACCTCGTTATGTAAACTTTAAACTGTCGCCATTTTAAAAGGGGCCAGCAGAAACGGTTGTTGTTAACGAAAAAACATTAACAAATGTCCATTTAATAATAGTCATTAATTTCATGGAAGTGTTTTTACTTATTTTATGTAATTTCCCGTCAAAGATCAGTTAATTGATGAAAATCATGCTTCTTTTGAACCTCGTCATGGTCAGTTTAAATAGACGCCATTTTGAAAGAGGTTGGTCAAGGTGGTTGTTGTCAACGAAAAACTAATTACAAAAGTTTATTTAATAACATACTTTAATTGAAAAGGGATGTTTGAAAAGAAATTGAAAATTTTACGCAATTAACGGAAATCCGAAAGTTGAGAAGATTAAACATTTTCAAGAAGTAGACGTTCTCGGTGTTATGTTCGGAGTTAATAATGCTCTTTCCAAGCACCATTAATGTAAACTTTAAACGGTCTTAATTTTGAGAGGGGCAGACCGGGGCAGCTAATCTCAACTGAAAACGTTCAATAATGTTTGCTTAATAACATATATTAATTTCAGCGATGTGTTTTTTGGTGTTCTTGGGTAATTGCCTGTGAAAGTTTACTTAGCTAAAGGAATAAGTGGTTTTTGCACATCTTAATTACGTAAAGCGTAATTAAATTAAAAATAAAAATAATTGACACTGCAATGGCTAATATATTAAGAAGGGTATATAAAAGCGTATACAATTCCCGGAAGTTGAAAAGTTGATTAGGGAAAAAGTTATAAACAATGAAAGATAAGTGTATTTTCACTGCTTGAGTGGCTGAATTTTTCCTCGGCTGAAAGGCATGGCTTTGAGGGTGTCGTATTGCCGTAAGCATTGATACAAATTATTATTTTTTTCTGATTTCTAGTAATTTGAAGTATGTAGAATTGATATTTATCAAGAAATAATCCTTTTCCAAAAATTAAAATTTGGTGCCTATGCGCGCGTTTCGACCCTGTTCAGACCACCGTGCGACGTGGGAGACAACATAAAAATTCCATAATTTTTGAAAAAACAAAAGAATAGAGCAAAATGTAGTTTATGTCATCTCATAAAGTACATGTAGCATTATCGCCACCAAAAAGTTTAAAAAAAGAATTTGGAGCCCTTTTTGAGAAAATCTGGTTTTCGTTTTTTTAAATGCATATATTGCACCAATATAGTCCGAAAACTAATTTTTTAATTTTTTTTTTAAATTTTCAAAAAATATAGAAGGAGTACTTAATGATAGTACTAATTCTGAATAACAAATTTCATTTGAAGGAAAAAATCTTATCTTCAATTTTGTAGCTGTAAGAAGACGCCGAAAAAAATTAAAACTTTCACAATTTTCGAAAATTCAGAGTTAGCAGTGAATCGTACCTATGCCACATTTAAAGTATTTTACTCTATTCTTACAAGAAATTTAAAGAAAAGTTTGGAACCATTTTTAAGAAAATTTTGAAAATGTCTTATAAAGTGCGTAAAAAACGGCGAATTTTCGGCAGAAAAACGCTTATTACAGGGCCCTCGTAAAAAAAGTGGATAAGTCCAGTTACGTGCATAAGTCCTATCATGTGGTGTAGCTAGAATCTATGTTTCGTGGGTCCTTGATACAGAAAAATTGAATGATGGCAAAACGGCTGTCTGTCTGTGAACAATGCTAGCGGCTAAACCGTTCAGCCGATTTTCTCCAAAACTGATATTCCCCAATCGACCTGGGTGATATCGAGACCCCTTGAATTTGAAATCGATATTTCAATTTTGAGGGGTACTTTACATAAAGCCCCTAGGACATTTTCAAAGTTTTCAAAAATATTATTTCAACATTTTAATTCAATTTTGTTTTTGGATAGTGTGAAGGACGTTTAAGAGAACGGTGCAGGTCTCATTTTCGTTGAAAACTCTGATTTCTCGAAAATTGCAAAAATTCAAAATTTTTCGGAGTCTTCTTACACAGTTGTAAGAAGCCGATGGACTTACAAAGATTTTTTCCTTAATGAAATATGTTCCATAAAGACAGGTTTTGAAATAAGGTCATGTTTAGGGGGCAGATTTTAATGAAAAGTCATTTTTTCTTTTCAATTTAGAAAAGTGCCGTTTACAATAGAAATTCATTTTACGTTATGACAAAAGGAAATGATCAATTATTATACGCCATTTTTTGTATTTTCCCGCGATTTCGACTAATAAATCATTTTTTACCTATCGCCGTGATTTTAACGAGTTTTTCTGATTTCTTTGATTTTAATATCAGTTTAATAGTACTTTTTTTCAAATAATATTTACAAGATGCAACAAATGTTCTCAAGAAAATTCCTGAGAACCTCTACCTAGCAGTCTATTCGATTTTTCGCTGAGAAGTTGCAACATCAGCCATTGTGAATATGTAATCTAAAGTTCCTGTGTCGCCTGTCAGCGCCACTGGCGGTTCAGCCGACTTCGGGAAAACTAAAGAGAGGGATTTTCTGGTAAAGAACAGTTCAAACCAAAAGTATGAAAGCTGAGTTCACTTGAACAAATCGAAGAAATCTCGATTACATTAGTAACGTATCCAACAGCTTGAGGTCTTCATCTGAACTGGTATTGATAACATTTTTTAAGTAATTTTTCTTTGCTTATAGGGCATTTTAAAACATTTTAAGAGCATTTTCTTGATAATTTTTGGCGATGCTTTATGTCATCAAAATCCACCCCCTAGTCAGGTACAATTCTTCGAAAATTTAAGAACTTTTCGCGTAATGTTGCGTGAAAGTACGGGCAGGGATGTACTGCTGTTTTAGCACCACTGGCTTAACATACGTCATAATTGATCAACAAGAAAGGCTGTCTAGAAAAACTAAACACAGAACAGTATAAACTTCTTTTGTCAACTAAAACAATTGCCCAATTACTTCTCGTTTTGAAGTTGCGTGGTCTAAATATGAAAATGATACATCTCAGTTTGAGGGTGATTTGTCTGGATGTGAACAAGTTTGTTCCCAATTTGAAAGTGCGTGTTCGCGATTTCAATGTGTTTGTTTTCATTTTGAAGTTGAAAAGTTATAGTCAACGCTAGCGCCAAAATATTTCAAATGCTTTTTTCCAAAACTGATATTTCTAGATAGTTTTGGAGGAACTCGAGGCACAGCGAGATTGAACAGGATATTTCATATGTGGGAATACTTTACATGAAGCCTTAGCAATTTCAAAGTTTTCTCAAAATGTTTCCTTACTTTTGATTATTTTTTCTCTGACAGGGTAAAGGAGGCCTAAAATGGCCCAGGTGTCATTGAACTCTCTAAAATTTTGAAAAAAAAGTAATAGTTCACACATTTTTGGTGTCTTCCTACAGCTACAATATGGAAGATAGATATTTTTCCTTTGTTGATACAAGAAAATTTTGAAACATGGCCAGATAAATTTTTGGAAAATTATGATTACATGATTATGCGTGAAATAAAAGCCATTTTAAATAATTATTTCCTCAAAAAGCAGCTCGACAGTGTTTCTTAAAATTTTCCCTCGTATAAAGCGAGCAACTAAAAAATCGAAGATGTAATTTTCGCTAAACAATCTGAATTTCCGAAAACTGACAAAGTTACAGATCAAGCTGGAATGTAGGTGCTATTGTAGCACCCCCAGTTATCAAGTATTGACAATAACGCTCTTGGTTATCTTTTATTAAAATATCGAATATTCGATTTCTTTATTGGAAAGAACATTTGTATCATCCTGAAAGAGAACTGTTCTTCCATTTCTAATTGTGGAGGGTACATCGTTTACGTATAGTATGAAGAGAATAGGGCCTAAAATCGATCCCTGCGGGACTCCAAGTGCAATTGGTGAAGAATCGGAAAGGTGTGTACATAATGGTGAACTGTTCTTTCTCCCAAGATTCAACTAGAAAATCAATGTTACACGCATTCGACCAGAAAATCAAATCTCCGCATACAAAAAAGCATTCAAAAGAGCGATTGCTGACTTTGTTTAGTGTTATCTCCAATTTTTCTAAGAACATAATATGATCTGCGTCTCTCTTTGTTGGATGTCTGTAGATGCGAAGTAATATGATTATTAGTGTAGGAATATTTACTGCAGATATTTCAGAAACATTTTCAACGGAATACACATTTAATTGCGTCAAGGCGACAGAATTTATATTATTTCTAATATATAAATACGAAAACCCCATACGCAGGACCTTTATGCGATTTTTTCTGTACAGTAATAGCCTGCGAGGTAAAGTTTGGAATTTGGAAAATGCTAAGTTTATTAGGAGATAACCAATGTTCTGTAAAGCATAACGTAAAGCAGAACAAATTTAAAAGGTTTTGTAGAACTGTCTCGATAATCTCGTTTTATTTGAAAGGGATTGAAAATTATAGCGCAGTATGTTTATCTTTTGCAAGTACCTTCACGGATGTTGTTCTGCTGCATCTGGCTGTAGTTTGATATATATTTACTCCATTTTTACCTCGAGTGCGAGGTCGCATGTTGTAATGTGTCCCAACAGTGACAGATTGTGCGAAAATTGGGGCATCAGGTGTAGGTGTATTGGTAGTGGGAATGAGAGAAATGGAAGTATGTTCATAGAAGGAGGTAAGAGGGTTCGAAATATAGAGTTATGGTCACGGTGGCCGCTCAGTGAACATTAAACGCGGTATGTGCATTGCGGGTTGCATAATAGTTTTGTTGGTAAATATCACTCGCTTCTCACTCACTCTTCTAGGTGTATCTTATCCCCAATGTATTCGTTTTCCCATTGTAAAGTATAACAAGTTTTGTTTTAATTGACATTGTTCCCGCGTTGAAGAGTTAAGTTCGAACACAATCACACACATATAGGGGAGAGTTAGGTTAACTGGTGTACTTTTTTTAACTAGTTCTAAAATGTTATTTACTTGACCAATACACGTAAAATTTCGCATATTTAAGAGAGTCTTTCTTCTTATATTGTGGGAACAAACATCATCATCGTACTTACAGTTATTGTCAAATGCGAAATGTATAATACATTTGCAATAGGACCAGTTAACCTTACCAGTAAGGTTAAGTAGACCGGACATTGAAATAAGCTCTGAAAATAAAATTGATGTTTAATAGACTATTTAATGAAAAAAAATCGTTCTTCTACACATTGTCATAACGTTTTTCACACATTAATGAGGAACGGGCTACGGACCGCGTGCCGTTTCCCGAAACTTGGCATCTAAAATTAAAAACATGGAAAAAACAGTTGTAATGAATTAATTAATAAAATAGCGAAAGGCTAATAAATTATGTAACATTCCAGATTTAATAATTGCAAATCTATAAATTCTACTTCCGGAAAAGGAATAAAAAGGGTAACTGGACCGGGTCCACTTAATCTAACCTCCGGGCGGTCCAGTTAACCCCACAGCCCATATTTTTCTTTATATGCCCGAAAATACACAAACACAATAACACAATAAATATTATTAAAAACAAAACACACTATTATAGCACAGAAATAGTAACAATTAATTTGGTGTTACTCATTCGCAATAATAATGCAAAGCAGATGAGTGGTATAAAAAACCTGGGACTTTCAGAATAAAAATTCCTTACTGTTATGAACAAATCAAGGCCTGCAACTTATGATTGTGGTTTAGATTATGAGGCCTGTCATCCCAGGAGTGCCATCCAGTGAAAAAGGCAGGAAACACTTCCCACCAACGTTTAAACTTCACTTAACCGGTCCAGTTAACCTAACTCTCCCCTACTACATGTCCGTGATTTTTTGTATATTAAAATTTTTGTTAATGGGTTCATTTTGAGGCAATGTTTACACAGGCTACGGGATTAATGATAGTATTACATATAATAACTATTATAGTAATTATAGATTGATTACAATCTGACAAATATGAGCATTTTTGCACACATTTTGGAGAACTGAAAAACTAGCGTTTATTCGAAAATCTGTAGCTCGCTTAGTAATTAGTTCCAAATAAAATGTTTTATACAAAAGTTGTAGGAAATTTTATCCTCTACAAAATTAATTTGAATTATTTTTCTATACGACTTAAGGTGAAAGAGCTAAAGAAAAAATCTGAAACAAGTGAGAAAAGGCGGTTTTCGGGCCTCTCGGAGTTAGCACAGGGTCTGAGAGGTCGAAAACGTGGGATTTTAACTAGTACCTGCTTAAAAACAACATACTCAAATAAAAAGTTTTTGTGAACTTTTTTCCAGGTAATCCACACCTTTCAGTACCTACCGACTGGACTAATGTTCAAATCAATGGAAATGTCATTCGTTACAGAAATACACCGGTGTTTGTGAAAATTGCAACACCCAGAATGAATGATCGGAATCGCTTAAAAATTGGTGGATATATACATAAATTTATTTAAACTGCAATTGGGTATAATCCGGTGGCAGCTAATAATAACGACGAATTGATTATAATAATAATAATGTATATATAATATAATATAATATATATAATATAATATATAATATATACTATATATAATATAATATAATATAATATATATAAATATTCTATAATAATAATGTAATATAACTAAATTATATACTAATTATAGTAATAATAATGCTAAAATAATGATAACTAGCGTCCCCGTGCGAGAACTCTCGCATGTTATATCCCACCCTTTCCCTATCCATTTGTCTATCCGTTCCATAAAGGAGAGGAACTAATAATGTACTTACAGAATATCAAACAAAAAACAATGCAATTGATGTTCAACATTTGAAGAAATTTTTCAATCTTCCTTGAGAGTTAGCTTTTCGCTTTCCTTGATAGTCAAATAATAGAAAAGGTTTTTACTCTTGAAAATGCCAAGTAAAGTAGTGAGAAAATACCGGATCGGGCAAGAAGAGATCTACTCATTGCAATATTATTTAACTTTCCTTGATTTGTTATGAAGAACCGAGTGGGTTTTGGAGATTCAGGGTGCCAGCTTGCTGGGGTGAGAAAATTGAAAAATTATTTGTTTACTGAAAAGTATTGAATTATTTCCTGCGTCCTTACTTACCTCAAGAAAAACAATTCAGAGCCAAAAAATAATCAAACTAATGTTTTCACCTTTGAGTACTAAATACCATTTGTTAGCATTAGTAAACAATTTAGTAGGCATTAGTAAGCCCACTTCGGTACATGGGTTATGTTGCTCAAACGATGTTTGCATTTTAATATCTTAACGAACCGATACCTTGAGTTTAATATCAAACAGTGTTTTATTTACAATATGAGTTTGCAGCTGGGAGTTGGTGTACATACTTCCAGACACCGCCAATATTTAAATCGTGCGTTTTGACTGTGATCGTTGGCAGTTGTCGTTGTCGTTGTCGAGTAACTTGCACTATTCTTTCTATAATTTTAAATTTAGTTGTTTTTTAATTGATTCACATAGTATTGTAGGCTAGCGCGTTTTGATTTTGTTGTCCATATATTTCAAGCTATTTTACTTTAGCTACTTTAAAAAGTTTGTTCTTTGTGTTGTGCCATAGCACAAGTTTTCCCCCACTACCTCTGCGTACCCGTGCGAGAACTCTCGCATATTAGACCCCACACTCATCCCTATCCTTCTATTTTCATTCTAAGAGGGAAAGTAGTTAACGAAACGTGTTTATTTTTTTAATCTATAAAGGTAACTTGGAATGTACTAACACAATTACAAATAAAAATAAAAAACAATGCAATTAATGTGTAAAAGAAATTTTCAATAAATATTTATTCAATATCATGGGGAATTTGCTTGGAATAATTCCCAACACTTACTTAAAGATATTGAAGTAATTATTCAATATTCTTTGTCAATTAGGTTTTGGTTTTTCGTGATAGACACAAAAATATTAGCTTTTTACTTTTGAGAAAGCTACGTGTCTGAAACCGTTGACTTGAAAATTTCATCGAATGATAACGAAAATATTGGTACAGGTAAAACACAACACAGTCTTCACTCAACATCCACATCCCTCCACAATTAAGTATACAGCACTTATAGACCGTGAAAAAAACGTTAATTGAATAGTTTCACTACACGCATAAGAAACAATCTTCATAGGTATAGGTATCAAGCAACTATAATAGTACTTCTAGTTGTTCCTGGAGAGCAAATCTTGAATTAATGATTATGCAAATAAACCTCGTCAGACTGCATAAACTACTGTGTAAACAGAAAGCGTAAATAAAGATTGTCGAATCTAAGCCTTCTAAGCGTGTCGCCACAAAAATTGCTACCAGCAGGAAGGACTGAAATATTGAGGTGGCCTTGATAGTATAGAAGCGTGGAACCAAAATTGAATTGAATGGATTGAAGAATGTCTCATCTTGTAGACTATGGTGTGAAAAAACGTTTCTTTGAGACCTTTGGCCTCAAAATTTTACATTTTAAGGCTCTAAAATGCTTTGTTTATGAGTTTTTTGACGATATAAGTTTGAATGTGATACGGGTTGCATTTACATGAATATTTCGATGCGTTTTTTAAAAGAAATCATCTATATTTTTAAAGTCAAAATGGAATTTGTCAAGTCTCCGTGAAATTGTCTTTCTTTAGAGCCCTCATTTATAAAGATTGGTTGCGTGTGAGAGCCGGAACCCAAAGGTATACTACTGAAATAATACAGGAGACGATAATATAAAAACTGCTGATTCATTAAACATTAAATTACATTAGGAGAGAACATAGAACAGTGTATCCATAAGAAACGATTCAATTTGCCTAGATATGGCGTGCACGTTGGCCTAGCAGCGCCCTTCTTTGAGAGACAGATCAGGTCAATGTTACACCACACTCAGTCGGTGTAGAGCCGTCAAATGTGGAAACGTGCAAGCAAGTGCAGGTTTGCCTCGTCCACGTCAAAGGACGCAATATCAGCATCTTAGCGAGTTCGAACGGGGCAGAATGATCAGTCTCCAAGAAGCGGGTTTGTCGTACCGTGACATTGTGGGTCGAACAGGACTCGCTGCTAGTATAGTAATGCGTGTGTGGAACCAGTGGATACAGGAGGGTCGTACACAGCGACGAGCGGGTGGATTACAATGTGACCACAGCGCGAGATGACCGCCATCTTGTCCGCAGGGCCGTAACCAAGAGAACGACGTCGTCCACAGTGATGGCTCGTCTTGGGAGCACTGCAACGGGTGTGATCATGTCTGCGTCGACGGTTCGACTCCGTTTGCTGAGTGGAATGGTGTTACGCATACCACTGCTTCGGATTCCGTTGACCAGAAACCAACACCACCTCAGACACCAATGGGCACGTGATCGTGTTCAGTGGTGTGCTGGGTGGCAAAATAGAGTGTTTTCGGACTAGTCCCGCCTCAATTTGTGCTACCGCGATGGTCGCGTATGCGCTCGACGCTTCTATGGTGATCGCGCCATTGGCTACATTGTGCGATCTCACCGCTTACGTATTGAGGACAATCTGGACTGCAACCGCCACATCAGGAAGTTTTAAGAGCCGGAGGTACTGCCCATCCTACAATCAGCTCCAGATGCCATATTTCAGCAGGACAATGCACGACCGCATGTGGCGAGGAATGTGCAAGGTCCGCGAAGAACGACGGGTACCACTGGTTCCCTGGCCAGCAAGTTCGCCTGACATGCTGCCGGCGAAAATGTCTGGGATATGATCGATCGGCAAGTTGTTCGTTCTGGTTCTCTTGCAGCCACTGTCGATGCTTTGTGGTTACGCATAGAAACCGCGGGGAGGTGTGATCCCTAGCAGTGATCCACGCTCTCTTCGATTCTATGCCACGATGTCTAGAGGCGCTGATGGCAGAGCGTGGCGGCTTCACACCGTACTAAATACTCAAGGTCAAAATGTAAGTAGAGTTCTGTAATTCTAATAATTTGTGTATTGTGATATTCCTAATCTGTGGAATAAATGTCACTGTAATACTATGTTTCCTTCTTGGTGTGCAATTTTCACAAACACCAGTGTACAATAAATTTTTCAGTATTTAAATTAGCACACTGATATAATATCGAACATAAACTGAACAGTTTATAGGTTTTGACACTTATCACCAACTCGTAAATCTGAAGTTCGTTAAGGTTTTGTTATAACTCAAAAACACTCACTTTCCATAAGAATATTTATTTACAAAAATCTGGGCCAACTCGGCCGCTATGTACAGTTACCACAAAACTTCATATACAAAAAACAACATGCCATCTGGCTGAAACCACGCCGAGCGCTCTACTGCCGGTGATCCTCCGTCGGCGTCCTTTTATTGGGCCAGCTCCCGCGCAAGGCTTCCCGCGGCTTCCCCTGATTGGCCGGTTCACCAGTGCGCGGAGCCCAGGTAACAGGCGTGGCTGGTTTTCTGAGCACACCCTTGGCGCGCTTGACGAAGCTCAGCGCGCCTGATGCCGACGCTCTGTGCTGCGCGCTGCCGGAGGCGGGAACATGCTGCCGGCGCTCTTTGCCGCGCAGTTAGCGCGGCAACTTTGAACTGCCGTCCGCATACTACACCCTCCCCACCGAAGTTGTGATGTAGGGGGTGAAACGACGCAGTCGGTTGCTCCTCCGCAATGCCGGCCGCTGCTGCGACTGTAGAGATGGCTCCTCGATGGTTGCGCCGGAATCCAGTGTGGGCCGCTCCTCCTGCTGGCTTGAAAAGGGAAAACGCATTACACTTTCTGTTGCCCTGCTCTGCGCTGCCCCCCCCCGCCTGTTGCTTATCTACTACAGAATCGTAGTACCGTCTCCTAATCTGCGATTGATGCCGAGAGATTGATCTATCTTCTGTCCTGAGGACGTAAACTCTGCCTCCTCTTATTGCAGTTACTATTGCTGGTTGCCACTTACAATTACTTCCGTACACTCTTACCAGTACCTTATCTCCTCTCTTGAATTTAGCGCCTTTGGTTGGACACTGGCACTTCTTCCGGAAATAACAAGGACAATAAGGTACGGGGCTGCCGACCATGCAATACTTGAGCGGGGCTTCTACCTGACATATTTGGTAACGTCCTATAGGTGGTCAACATGCTAAGTAACGCCTGCTCTACTGATGCACCCGCTCTAGTTGCTTTAAGCATGGCTGACTTGAACGTCTGCACTAATCTTTCCACCTCTCCATTTGACTGAGGATGGAACGGTGGAGCCAAAATGTGCTGTATCCCGCTACTTTTACAAAATTTTTGAAATTCCGCTGATATGAACTGCGGGCCGTTATCGGAGATCAATACTCGTGGGAGGCCTTCTGTTACGAAAACTTTCTTCAAAGCATCTATTGTATGTGGTGCAGTTGTGTGTTGCATGCGCATCACGTACGGATAATTTGACAATGCGTCCACTACTAACAACCACATATGCCCTAAGAAAGGACCCGCAAAATCTACATGTATGCGGTCCCACGGCTCGCAGGGTTGGGGCCATGAGCTTAAATCCGCTCTCGGCGCTGCCTGACTAGTTTGGCATGCTTCGCAATGCTTGCTCATCTCCTCTATATCTTTGGTTATTCCTGGCCAATAACAATAACGGCGGGCTGCTTGCTTTGTCCTGGCTATACCCCAATGACCCTCATGTAAAAGGCGTAATACCTTTGGTCGCAACTTATGCGGAATCACTACCCTAACTCCTTCATCGCTAGCCAGTAATAATACGCCGCCCTTAACCGACAGCCTGTGTTGGAGCTTATACCATTCCGTCAGCGCCCTGGTTCGCCTATGCGCGCTGGACCAACCAGTTTGCACGTGGTACAGCACTTGCCTGAGCTGCGGATCCTTCTTTGTTTCCTTTGCCACTTGATATGACGAGACTGGAAAACCTGATACTGCCTCCTCTTCGGCTTGGTCCAGCTGGAGACAGGCGATGTCCTCAGAGTCAAAAGTTGCATCCGGCCCTTGCGGAAGACGGGATAGTGCATCTGCGTTAGCATGCTGATATGTAGATCTGTAAAGTATCCTGTAACTATAATCAGACAGGAAAAGCGCCCACCTTTGCATCTTCCGCGCCGTATTATCTGGGATACGCTTGTGTGGCGAGAACAAAGACACCAACGGCTTATGATCAGTAATGATTATGAACTTTGACCCATACAAGTATTCGTTGAATTTTCTCACGCCGTATACAATTGCTAAAGCTTCTTTTTCTATCTGAGAGTAATTCTTCTGGTGAACATTCAACGTTTTTTGACACACAAGCAATTGGCCGCTCAACACCCTTAGCATCCTTCTGCGAAAGGACTGCCCCAATACCATATTCTGATGCATCTACAGCTAGTATAGTCGTTCTATCTGGCAAAAAATGTTCCAATTTAACTGCCTGCATTAAATTCTCTTTCAACCTCCGAAATGCCTTGTCACAATCTGCCGACCAATGCCATTTTACGCCTTTCTTACGCAACGCGTTGAGGGGTGCTGCTATTTCCGCCATGTTCTTGATAAAT
Organism: Acheta domesticus; assembly: GCA_031308135.1. Lineage (NCBI taxonomy): Eukaryota > Metazoa > Arthropoda > Insecta > Orthoptera > Gryllidae > Acheta > Acheta domesticus. The sequence goes on along the minus strand of JAHLJT010008446.1, from coordinate 278,089,598 downwards.
TTGCCATAGTAATTAATCTTCCCCAGAAATGACTGTAGCTGCTGCAAATTAACAGGAACCGGAAGCTGCTGAATCGCCGTTGAGTTTTCTCCGGTTGGCCTGATCCCCGAGCTATCCAACACGTGACCTAGATAAGTAATCTGTTCTTTAAAAAAATCACACTTATCCAAGTTAACCCTTAGGCCCCATTCATTTAAAGTCTTTAATAAGAGATTCAAGTTTTGTAGATGTTCCTCCTCCGACTCGCCCGTTACCACTATATCATCTAGGTAGTTGGCGCTGCCCTTCACCTGGGCTGTCAGCGTATTGCAGGCAGCGCTGGAAAATAGCCGCAGCTGAAGCGACCCCGAAAGGCAACCGGTTGTATCGGTAAAGCCCGAACGGTGTGTTAATTACCAATAAGTTCGCAGACTCTTCATCTAACGGGATCTGCAGATACGCGTCCCGCAAATCTATTTTTGAAAATCTCTGCCCGCCCGCTAGCTTCTGAAAAAGCTCTTCTGCTCTGGGGATGGGGAACTGCTCTACCATGAGTTGCGCATTAACGGTGCTCTTGAAATCTCCGCACATTCTAATTTTACCGTCTTTCTTTTTTACTATGACTACTGGAGTTGCCCATGCACTAGTACTGACGGGGGTCAAGACGTCCAAATCTACTAACCTGTCGATTTCCTTTTTTACTTTATCTTTCACTGCCAGGGGAACAGGTCGTGCTTTAAAAAATTTAGGGGTGGCATCTTTCTTCAACTGCAAATGCGCCTCAAAAAATTTGCATTTTCCCAATTGCTCCGAAAAAACTTCTGAATTCAAATCTATCACATTCTTTACCTCCTTTGGCAGGGCGCTAGTCTGAATGACAAACGCGTCCTGAACCGTAAATCCAAAAATTGTGAAAACATCCATTCCTAGAATGTTAACCGCATCACGACTGTCCACAACCACCAGTGTTACTTGTCTTTCCATCGCTTTGTATTTCGCTAGCAGGCTTATCTTACCTTTCGTCTTGATTCTCTGTCTAGCATATCCATAAAAAAACTGTGTTCAGCGAGGCGCAAGGCGGAGAACCCAGCTGCTCATAAGTAGTCATGCTTATTAGAGTTGCTGCTGCACCTGTATCCACCTGGAATAATACAGATTTACCACCTATTTCCAAGTTTACAAACAATTTACTTTTGTCATCACACTGCATAACTGAATAAATACAATCACCATCCCCTTCATCGATGCCTCTTTCTTGCCGCTGGCTTTCGGCATAACCACTGCTGCGTCCTTCTCTGACGTGCCCGCTCACCTCATCGATGTCCATTTCTTGTCGTCTGTTTTCAGCAGAACCACTGTTGCACACTTCTCTAATATGCCCTTTCTTACCGCACTTGTAGCACTCCGCTCTGAGGAATCTGCAAACCTTCCTGTCGTGACTAATAAAACACTGTCTACAAGACTTCAATAGCTTGCCTCTGCTGGTGGAAGGACTTTTCTTCTCCTGCTGCTTCCTGCTTCGTGGCTTGGCTACCCAATTTTCCTCCTGTACACTCATTTCCTCTACATCTCTTGCTGCTCTATCGCCTAACGTCATCTGATGCGCCGTATGCTTCGTTACCTCATACGATGTTGCTAATTTTAAGGCGTCTTCCAAAGACGGGTTGTTTTGTTGCAATAATGCCCACCGAACTTCTTTTTCCGGCGTATGCATTACCAACATGTCCCGTATCAATGACTCCGCATACGATTTCTCTGTGTTGCATTCAAACGCACAACGCTTCGCCAAACCCTTCAACTCCGTCGCCCAATCGGCATGCGTTTGGCCTGGCTTCATTCTGGATGAATAAAACTTGTAGCGTGCCGCCACTAAATGCGTCTCCCTCGAAAAATGAGCTAGCAGCCGCTGTTTAAGTATATCGTATGACACCTGCGAAATCTCTTCTTCCTTGCTTAACTTACGTAACAACCTATTTAACGGTGCGCCGATTGTGGCCAGAAAAAATGCTCTTTTACGAGATTCCTCTTTAATATCATAGCATAACAAATGTTGCTCCAATCTGGCCACATATTCTTCGCAGGTTTCCTCTGCTGCATCGTAAGTTGCGAGCGGCGGGGCTGGGCTGCTCGGTCGTGAGGAAATTGCCGCTTGCTGCAATGTCTGCACCATCATCGCCATCTGCTGCTGCTGTTGCTGCTGTAGACACGCCATCAGTTGTGAAAATTGTTCCGCGTTCATTCTCCTTTTTACTCGTCGCCACTGTTATAACTCAAAAACACTCACTTTCCATAAGAATATTTATTTACAAAAATCTGGGCCAACTCGGCCGCTATGTACAGTTACCACAAAACTTCATATACAAAAAACAACATGCCATCTGGCTGAAACCACGCCGAGCGCTCTACTGCCGGTGATCCTCCGTCGGCGTCCTTTTATTTGGGCCAGCTCCCGCGCAAGGCTTCCCGCGGCTTCCCCTGATTGGCCGGTTCACCAGTGCGCGGAGCCCAGGTAACAGGCGTGGCTGGTTTCTGAGCACACCCTTGGCGCGCTTGACGAAGCTCAGCGCGCCTGATGCCGACGCTCTGTGCTGCGCGCTGCCGGAGGCGGGAACATGCTGCCGGCGCTCTTTGCCGCGCAGTTAGCGCGGCAACTTTGAACTGCCGTCCGCATACTACAGGTTTCAGTAACCGTTTAAATTCGTAATCTGTTGGTTCGTCTTGGTAATAGGAAACAAAAGCAAAAACAGGCGACATATTTCCAGCTAACCTGCAACAAGTAATTGTTCTCAGCTCATTAATTATTATAAAAGGGGACTGAGAACAATATGTACTTATAAATGTATTAATTGTTGATATTGCAAAAGTCTTACCTGATATTAAATATAATATAGATAACGCGAAGTTGTTTGAATAAATGTAGTGCATTTTCAAGTGCGTGGAGAAGTTCAAACGGGTGATCGAAGGCTGTTGATATGAAATCACATTTACTTTAACTCGTGGATCAAATTTCCAATGAACTGAAATCAATTCAGAAAGTTTTATTATTTGAGATTGGATATAGAAAAAAATGTATCAGTGAAGAGCGTAATTAAAAGATAAAAGTAACGAATTTCAGATTATAATTTTAATATTTAAGAAGGTTTCGAATACATATGAGGGTAATAGTGGCGTAATAATCGCAACGGGAGTCATGCGAATGAGAATAAACTCTTTAAGGGGCAACCACGTTAAAGAGGAACATTCATTTCACTATGCAGTCTACAGAACGATATTAAAGGAAATGAAATGGCAACGAGAGATTGCCGGTGATCATTCTTTATGACCGTGAGCAGATATGACCTTAGATTTTTGACTTCCAACAACCATCGATTCTACTATTTAATTATTTGAATACATTCCTCCCCTTCTCATATAACATATGAACTGATTCTTCGGGTTCTTTACTACTTCTAAATCGCGGAGGATAATTTGCATTTGTGAGCTCCTCACTGTACAATGCCATCGAACTGGAACAGTGACTATTTCATTAACTTATTCTATTTTTTCCTCGCACCGATAGCTACCTTCAATCGCGGTAGATTCAGAAATTTTTATTTGATCATGGGTCGTGATCCGGTTCATACTGAAGCCGGTTTGCGTAAGTTATTATCAGACTACATGAATTGTATTTAAGGAACACAGGGAAATCTCTTAAAATTGTTTAGTTCTAAATATGGCGATTTCACTCTTCATTTATTCTGACAATGAAAACAATTGCGCCATTCCGCAAAATCACTTTACCACGCTCTGCAAAAAAACAAAAACAAAACAGAACATTACATCCCTTTTAAAAATTTCAAGAAATGATACTACAGAAAATACTAAAACCAATTTACTCCTAATATTTATAAATTTACAATGCTAAACATAAAAAATATAATTTCTATTGCTTGCACACCACGAATGATTCTAGGAGCTTTTTGAACATTACTATTTTTTCCTTTTTTGCGTACCACTTACGAGGTGTATAGAAAGTGTGGTAATGCTGCGGCGATTTTTCGTCAGGAAAGCCCGGCTTTTTGCATCCCTGTTAATAAAAATTGGATAATTCTTCTTCCTATATGTAGCAAATTACTTCTAACATGCTCTGTAGTCAGTGCATATTTTGTGTAGCTGTGATACCGAAAGATTGTTTTAACGGCAAAACGTCTACCTGTCTGTCCGTCGAAATGTTGTCTAAGCTAATGCATAAATCATTCAGACGATTTTCCCTCATCGATCTGGGCAAAATCCATGCCCCGCGAATTTGAAAATGATATTTTGATTTTTGGTTGAACTTAACATAAATCCTTTAAAATTAAAAAATCTCAAAAAGTCTCCAAATTTTTGATTAAATTTTTTCCTCGGAATGAGCAAAGGACTTTCAAAAAAGTGGCATAGGTCTAATTTTTGTTTAACTCTCTGAATTTTCGAAAATAGCAGATGTCCAGGATTTTTCAACATCTTTGTACAAGTACAATATAGAAGATAGAAATTTTTTCGTTAATGAAATCTGGTTCTCAAAAGATATAACTTTAACTAAGGTCACGTGCAAGTTTTCGAAAATATGAATAATTTTCTCGTATTTTGCGTGAAATATAAGCAATTATTATTTTTTTCTAAAAAAGGCTCCAGTTTTTTCATGATTTTTTTCTCGGAAAGAACAAAATACGCTTATAAAAATAGCATATTTATTTTCGAGTAACTTTGTATTTTCAAAAACTGCAAATCAATCAACATTACAAATATATAATTTTTCGCTGATTTCATGACTTACTATTGGTTCGAATTTTTGAAAGTCTCCACGGTTGAGATTTGTTTATTATTCTAGATGGATATATAATACTAGTTTTTTTTTTAGAAAAAACAATCTTCAATTTAGGGCCTTGTCCTCTACGTCACGTGAACGAGTAAATCACCAAGTGAATATGAAATACCTGGCGGCCACGTTTCCATCACAACAAGGAATCCAACAGCTATTACATTCTAGTCACGACGCATGGCGTATGTCGAGAGGGTGTTATTTTAGTTCTGACAGTCCATTAATTTCTGTGATGCAAAGCTAATGCTGGTATAATATGAAATATTGATCGCAACTTCGTATGAGAACACGTTGACACCTGTAGGATAAGCAGTCCTGCTTTACTTTGAGACATATTGTATGAAAAAAAATTCGTCGGAAATACAATGTACGTACGGGCCAGGAATTCAATCTTTATCAACGTTTGCGTTACGTAATAGCTGAAAAAATCATTAAGTTTTTTCCGATATCCTCCTACGATAACATTATTCAATATAGAGATTTCTTTCTTAATGCAATCTATTTCTCAATATTAGATCCGCAAATAGTTTCGAGTACAAGTTTTTTAAATATAAGTCGTTTTTCATGTAATTTTCAGTTTTGAGATGAATTTTGAAGCATAATATTCTGGTGGAACCGCTACAACAGTTAGAGTTCACTAGAACGTTTTATATGGTATCTAGGATCTAGAGTTCACTAGATCTTCGATAGCACTGGAAATGGATTTTTGCCTAGTAAACCTTACCATTCGAGTTCAGTTTCCAGGGTGCGGAAATTTTTTTTAATTGTAAGAATAGAGCAAAATGCACAAAATTCAATGGGAAAGGAGAATTTTCATTCCCAGGTTTGAATTTTCCAGAAATTGATGATCTTTGTTTTCAAAGGCCTGGAGCTGTGTTATTAGACCTTCGATTATTTCTTGTTGTTCAGGCTATCCGGGATGAGCCTCGTCGTCGATTTGGTGGCTGACGTTTCGGCCAACATATTGTGGACTTCCTCAGAGCGTACTGCTGTACAGTTTCCACTTATATTATGTATTTAGAGTGTTCTCATACTACGCGACACACAAAGTATGAGAATTCAAAATTCTCATACTTTGTGTATCACAGCTTACGCCATGCGACAAGGAGGGCTCCAAGAAAGAGGCCTTACGCCATTAGATATTCGCTATTGAAAAGTTGCGTTATGGGAATAAACCTGTTTTGATATTCTTGGTATGTAAATACTGATATCCTCTGTACAGTAGGGGCTGCAACAGAGGATGCAGCGATGTTGGTGGCTCAGACGGCCACAGCGGTTCTGCCAGCCGAGGTGACGGTGACGGTGACGGTGACGGCGACGGTGACGGTGACGGTGGCGGTGGCGGTGGCGGTGGCGGTGGCGGTGGCGTTGGCGGTGGCGGTGGCGGTGGCGGTGGCGGTGGCGGTGGCGGTGGCGGTGGCGGTGGCGGTGGCGGTGGCGGTGGCGGTGGCGGTGGCGGTGGCGGTGGCGGTGGCCGGTGGCGGTGGCGGTGGCGGTGGCGGTGGCGGTGACGGTGACGGAGACGGCGATGGCGATGGCGACGGCTATCAGGAATATTTTCTCTCTGGGAGCACAGCCACGCAGAAGTCGAGCTTAGGGCAGACTGCGGCGCTGAACGAGTCGGGCCTTTGAGCAGACTGCGGCAATGGAAATGGCAGGATCCGAACCGTCATCAGTACAAGAGGAAATTGTTCTCGGAGCAGGCATGAGAAGAATGAAAAACTGGGACCAGATATGTTCAGAGGAGAAACATTTTTTAAAGATTGTTGCAGGTAAACTGGTAAGTTGTGATTGTGCAGGTACAATTATAATTAATAAGGCCATTGAGTTTTGGAACCTAGTTGATACATGCAATTCAAATATATTTATAGGGACAGAATCGTGGTTAACAAATGAGGTAGCTAATTCTGAAATTTTACGTTACGGTTATAAGTTATATCGTAGAGAGAGAAAAACAAGAAGCAGTGGAGTATTTCTCTGCGTCAAGACATTATTAGTAGTTAGGAATAATTGGTATAGTAGCGACTTTGAAATTTTAGGGATGGAAATTGACGTACTAGAAAATTCCATGGAAATTATTGCTTGTTACAAACCGCCAACGACAGTTATGAAATTGTAGATGAAATCGGCGACAGGGTGGAAAACAGAAACAGTTTTATTCTTGTTGCTGGAGACTTAAACCGTCACGATACTAACTGGAAAGGAGAGGTATGCGACAGAAAATTCAAAAGCGCGTAAATCGACTGGTGTGGGAACAGGGTGGGGAATCGACTGGTGTGGGAGTCGATCAACCCACGCGACAGAGAGCAATTTGGACATTTTCCTTGTTCACCCTGCAGAAATGTTTTTTTGCGACGTTTCAGGGAATCAGTGACTACAAAGCAGCAGAAGTACAACCAAACGTGATTAGGCGACCTCACGATAGGCCACAGACTAAGGAGGTATATATCATTTCTCTACGGTTAGGCAATATACGAGTAGAAAAAGCAACCATCGAAGGATTACGTTGTTTCTTAAGAGAAAAATTCGACCAATTTCTTAGAACAGATGGCGTTATGGAGGAACAGTGGGGAGCTTGTACAACAATCGTAGAAACTGGTTTCAATACTTGCACAATACTGAAAAGTAATCCTGATCCTGAATATTTTAACGCGGCGATACGGCATTTACAGAGGAAAGTTAGACTAGCATTTAATAGGAGACATCAGAGCATTGCTAATATGATAACTTTTAAAAATTACTATAGGGAATTAGAAAAAGAAAAGAAACTTGCGTATGAATTATTTTAAAAAATATTTTAGAGACAGGAAGAAATAATTGGTTAGGTTTTTACTAAGATGTCCGCAGGAGGAATAAGGAAGAAATTTAGGAAATTTAAGTCGCAGACACCGCGCCACTACGCGACGACCAAGCGAAAGCAAATGCATTCAACGAGTATTTTGCATGGGTATTCAAACCAAAAAGGTCACAGGAGCAAGTTAATTATTTTCCAATTGAAAACCAATTGAAACGTCATGCATGGGAACTCCGCAAACGTACAAAATCTCTGGAAAACGGTCAATAACGAGGGCCAGACGGCATCACGACAAGATTTATTAAACTCGGCGGTGAGGTAATATTGCCAATTTGTTAAGATTATTCAATATTTCTATTAAAAATGCAAGTTTCCCGGACAACTGGAAAAAGGCTATAGTTGTTCGATTTTTAAAAAATGATGGTAAAATGAAAGTATGTATTTATAGAGCAGTAATTCTCACATTGTTACTATGCAAAATAGAGGAGCATTTAATAGCTGGGTACATTCACTGCGAATGGGAAAAAGCGAACTGGATTTTTCACGAACAGCACGGGTTTAGAAATAGATATTCGTGCGAAAGCCAAATTGTTTCCCTTTTCAAGATCTAGCTGACGAAGGTGGCGCAGGTGGAAGGGTAGATGCAGTCGTAATTCACTTTACGAAATCATTCGACGTAGTACCGCGTGACCTACTTATTAGGAAATTATAAACTTCAGGAGTTGATGTTACAGTTGTGAAGTACATAAGCGATTTTCTTAGAGACAGGAAACAAAAATTCTAATTGGAACTCAGTATTCGAAAAAGGGTATTGTTACTTCCACAGGGGGTTCCACAGGGAAGCGTTTTAGCGGAGAGACATGTTGGGCATGTTTGGATCCGTACAGAAAGTCGCACCGGAAAACTCTAGATAGAATACAGAAAATAGCGAATAACTTTACCTATAGAACTAACACAATAAAAAGTCATGGGAACCTCTAGAAACGAGACGAAGGTGAGGCTTTGTGCACTTTATAAATCGTACGTAGGTCGACCAGCTTAAAAGGATATTAAGGTTACATAAGAAAAACCAAATTATTTCGGCCGAAGCGATTACCATACAAAATTTGAACAAGGAAACAAAATTCAGATCTTGGAAAATTTTCATTTTGTAACAGAGCAATTAGAGATGGAACGGTTTTACCCGCAGCAACTTTCAGTCTTTCCTCTACGTGTCCAAAGTTTTAGAAATATATTACAACAAGCTGAGAGTAAAAGATGTTAAGTAAGTGCTGTGAAATGCTGGTCAATGTAATTCAAAGCTAACTAGTGTAATGTGCAGTGAAGTGTACTGAACACGACCAACGCCTTTTTTTAAAATCTAATTTAGCCAATATCTATGTAGCTTGTATTGATTTTCAGTATCACCAACATATAATTTTTGTATATTTTGGTAGAGTTGAAATAATTGTTATAATGCTTAATATTAGTGATATTATGATTATTGCAATCCCGTTTTGTATCATACTCTCTTCTTCTTATTGTAATTATTGTTAGGACAGCGGAGAATAGAAGGTTATAGCGGCAGCGACAAGGCACTTTTTGGCGCTTAGGATGATATTGATGAATTATTGTTAATTAACTGTCATCTGGTCATACTCAATTGCAGTTCAAATACATGTATGTATGTAAATGTAACCTTATATAATATTTGTGTAATCTGTGTCTGTCCGTCATTGAAGGTTAGACACCTTTCCGATCACCAATCGAGACAAATGAGCTATCATTCGACGCGTCTCCATCTTCTGGTGAGGATATGATGATTTGTTAGCGGCTTCATCCAGAAGATTCTAAGAAATTTCTCCAAAACCGTGATTTTGCTTTTTAGGCAATCATTTCTCGGCGATTTACGGCACTTACAGAGACGATCAATAACTCACTTAAATCATCTCAATCAGGCAAATGGATTGGCATTGTTTTTAGGCAGACCCTTCTAGTACGTTATGAAAAGAACTTAAAATATTTTTTTTTGATGTTTCAAGGCACCTACTACAAGGTACACTACTTTTTGAAAACATGAGTAGTTTTCATGTAATTTCTGATTCGAGGTATTGCATATTATAAAAACAAAACATTTCCTTAAAAGTCGCTCCAATATTTTTGTTTAAATTTTTTTTATACGGGTAGCAAAAGGAACGTTTAAAGCAATGGCTCAGGTATCTTTTTCTTGAAATCCTAAATTTTCAAAAACTACAAAAGTTAGATACAACGCGAGAGAGTGATTTAAAAACATTAGTTTGATTATAATTAGATATGATAGCCTAAAGATCCCTTAAAAGAATAGCGTCGATTTAATTATCGTTCAAATCCCCTACTTCTCGAAGATTGCAAATGTTTGAAAATTTTTCGTCGTCTTTCAAATACATCATTGAAGAAAGAGATTTTTTGAACGTAATATATTGATCAAAGGTCTTGAAACTTCGTGCACACTTTCTCGGAAATATGAGCAATTTTCCGTAATTTTGTGTGAAACAGCTAATATTAATACATTTACACAACACTTACTATAAATTGAGAGTAATTACAAAATAATTGTCTTGGGGTGGAGAACGCCCTGTTTTACCCCATATAATCCGCCTCTTACCCTGGGACAGTACAATCGGCATAGTTTTTTTTTTCAGGTTAATTTCAGGTCATAAAGTTACTCCACACAATTGTTCTAATGCCCCATACAGTTCTAGAATTAAAAGAATAACTCTACACCAAATAGAAAAAAACACAGGCACTTAAGTTTATAGAGATAATATAAGAACATAGAAGAAGAAAATGGAAACATGAATAATTTTTTATCACTAGCGTCGTTTTTACTCTCTGAAGGTACGGGAAACAATGCGGGAAGATACCGTGAAGAAAGCTGCTGTGAAAATCCCCTTTACAACCTTACATAACGCGATATCACAGATGTGTTGACATGAGGGTGCAATAATGTCTGGAGCGTGTTCGGTGTTGTTTACAACAGACCTCTTCGCCAAACTGCGCTTACGAGTTGGGTGGCGCTCACAACCTGGAGCGCTCGACTGGCTGCTCGCGCAGGGGAAGAAAGAAGGGAAAGGAATGGCTGGGAGGGGATGGGTGCTGATGATGGGAAAAGAAAGGAGGGAAGCGTTGAGTTTCTCGCTTTAACTATCAAAGATAGAAATAAATTAGAGCGATTTTCTACGATCATGAACTGTTTGATAAGGGCTAGATTGTGGTCGAATTGTTTTCGCTAATTTTTTGCGGAAAATTAATTTCAAGCCAAATTCGTTTATTTGCGAAAGACATGAAAATAGGCCAACACATATTTTTTTATGTTTGTATGCAAGCGAAAATTAATGTTTATTGCGATTTATTTATTCTCCAAATACTATCAACAATCTTAAAATGTTAAACTTACAATAAGGTAACAATCATGTGTCTGTCATATTGTTATTTTCAAAATCAGTTATGAACCTCAACAATGTAGTAGTAATACATTAAAAGAAAACTAAATTCTTAACGAATGAAATAAGAACTTTGTAGGAAATGACGTAATACGAAAATAATCTAAAATAATGGACTATTTGCAATTCCCGAAAAATAAATTAGATACGAGACTCTTTCCCCCACACGTCATATACAGTTTTTATTGTTTTTTGACAAATAAATAAATCATCCACAAAGTTCTTACTGCTGTTGTGAAGTGATGACTTCCTTACTGACCGGCTGGACGCCGGCAGAGCCTGCGGCGCAGCGGGCAGAAGAGGAGGCGGACTTGCGCCACACGGTGTTCGGCTCGATCACAGACACCATCTGGGAGAGATGGCTCAGTGCATCAACTGTAACTGCAGTCCCCTCGACCAGGAGGCCCTAGGTTCTAGTCCCGATGGCGGCAGGATTTTCGACCTTAGCTTGTCACCTCGGTCGAATTCTGTCGCTGTCTGGAGAATTCTAGCGGCCGGCTGCTCTGATCGGTAGTTTTCCGTGGTTTCTTCGATCAACGCAAGGCGAATGCCGTGGCAGTACCTTGACAAACGGGCCACGGACAGCGTGCGATCTTTCCTTCCTCTTCCTTGTCCTATCCTTACCCTTACACACACACACGCAAACATTCCAGGAGACCGACCGGGAACTTAGAGCTTGTCCCGACTTGGGCGGTGCTCCGCTGGTGGAGGATACCTGGTTGGGAGAATACCCCGCTAGTCGACGGTAGATCGGTGCCAGATCTGGCCATCCAGCGAGGAAGAATCATCGCCACTTCCCGATGAAGAAACACGCAATACATTTACGGGATTAATGACATGACATGAGTAGTTGACGCGCTGGGAATCACGAACAATCAATCACTCAATCACAGCCGCCCGCGGCGGTGTCACGTGATGACGGTCGTCGCTTTCCACCTCGGTCGTCGCTTCCTCGCTTACCCACGCTGGACACACGACGTCAACGAACAGCCATAGGGTCCACTGTGCCGTAAGCTATGTCGGGTCATCGTGGCGATGGATTAGGTGCAATACCCGCGTGAGGCGAGACGGCAATTTAAGTGGCCGTCGGGTTTGATTGATTAATTTGTGTTTCTGGGGCGCGTCAACTACTTCGGTCATTAGTCCCGTAAGTGTAGTGCGTGTTTTTCTCGGGAGGTGGCGATGATCTTTTCCTCGCTGGATGGCGACATCTGGCGCCGACATACCGTCTACTAGCGGGGTTTTCCCCTCAACCAGGTATCTCCCACCAGCGGGGCACCGCCCCCGCCGGGACAAGCTCTAAGCTCCCGACTGGTCTCCCGACATGTGTGGTAGTGTAGTGCATGTTAGTGTAAGTGTGTGTGCAAGAGGAGAAGATAGGACAAGGAAGAGGAAGGAAAGTTCGCGCGCGGTCCGTGGCCCGTTTGTTAGGGTACTGCTCCAGCATTCGCCTGGTGTTGATCTGAGAAACCACGGAAAACTACCGATCAGAGCAGCCGGCCACTAGAATTCTCCTCCGGGTAGCGACTGAATTCGACCTAGCTGACAAGCTAGTGTCGACAATCCTGCCGCCGTCGGGACTCGAACCTAGAACCTCCCGGTCAGAGGGACTGCAGTGACATCAGGTTGATGCACTGGGCCATTTTTTCCGGTGTGGCGGTCGGGCACAAGTTAAGATGAGATGGTGATGGAGAGATGGAGCCGGGGCGGCGGGGAGAAGGTGGGCGGGCCGGCGCCGAATACCCCGGTCGCCCGCTTCGCGCCGAATGTTTTAATTCTTGAAATCGGGGGGGGGGAGTTTATTAGGCTCGTTCACGGAGGGTGTGACATTACAGTATAAAGAGATAATTAAAGAACACCTGGTTTTTCACCATGCGGAGTGAAGGCATCAAGGAACAGGGCCCCTCTTTTTTTAAGACGGAATTTTCACCGCTCATGCGTTCGCACGTAAGTTAAACTCCTTGTTCAGTTTGTTGATTACATCTGCATTATTGAAAACTTAGTCCGGACCGTCTCAATCTTAATTTTATCATAATCATATTAAAGTCATTTTCCTACTAATCTTACAAACGAAGACGGTCTTTTGTTTCAAGATATTAAACGTTGCTTTGTTCTCTCATTTTAAGGCCACAAGCATTGTACATTGCTTATTGATATAATTACGACTATTACATATTGTCTTAGAAAGGCCACCCTTCAACCTATTATTATGACATATGTCAAAATTAAATAGCAATATACAATACCCCTTCATGCTAAGTGAAGTAGCTGAAAGACTAATTACTGGTTTCGGTTCTTACTAATAATTCCTAATCAACGAAATATAAACGAGTCACAACACATTTAATAAATAATTAAATAATTTAATAATTACTACTGATATTTTAAATTAAAATTATACTGGTATTTAAAATTTCATACAATTATAATTTACAATGGAATATAACTATACATTAAATAATATGATAATATTGATTATCAATTTAACTATATGTGAAGTAATTAAGTTAACATTTGATACGTAACATATCGTGCTGATCTTTCCACGCTATTTCGGAGAGCTGGCAGACTTCTACATGAAACATTTTCTGATAGCTTTGTAATCAAAGCACGTTAAATGTCATGTACAACAAATAAAATTAAACATTTTGAGCACATGTTTAATTGAAGTATAAACCGATGTTTTATTAAATGATGTATGTAGTAATATGTACCTCGGCGAATAGTTGCTAATTAACAGTGATAATAGTAAATTATTAAACTTTTCAAAAAAACAGATGTCAACATTTTCTCCACTACTTACTTCGCCACTCTTCACAGAAGAGCGGACTCGCGACGTTTCCCTTTCAGTGAAGAAAAAGAAAGAGACGATTGTCAAAGGGCGGCATGAATGAAGAACTGTGTTACAAAAACATTTATTTACAAATATAAAGTATTCCCTGAAATATGAAGATACGCACATTGAAATTGTATTCTACGGGCCCCTGCACCTCGTCGTGGAATAAAACTACCTTTTGGGAAAGGGCACACGACCGCTTTGGCCATTACGTATAATATACAGTGTTAATCTAAGACGCGCGTTACTTATCGCGTTTCAACGCAACACTCGTGTGGCATGTCTTAAATCCTTTCAAATCAAAATGTAGGTTACAGGATGAGACATTACGTGCGAAAAAACAAACCACTGTTTTCTCTTCTTTTAGACGAAAATAACGTTTTTTCTCTTTATTTTACTGAGAAACACCTCACAGCAGTGTCTTGACTATTTCTCTTCTTCTACGAAGTTCAAAATGTTGAATATATGGTGAGGTGAAGAGCTGAGAATATTTGTAAGTATTGCCAGGGGAAAAATATACTTTACTTCCACAGATGATCAAAAACGAAAATTTGTAAATTGACAGAAACGGAGTGCGAATCCCAATATCGAATTCTTCCTTCTTCCAGATGTCTGGCGAAACCAAAGGTGAAGTAGGGGAGGTGATTGGTCAATCATCCCAACGCAAATAATGCCGTTGCACCGTAATATTGACCATAATGTGCGTTGACCATAGTTCAATTTTACAATCACTTGAATATTTACAGGTAATGATTATCTTAATTTTACGATTCGCCTACTCTGACGAGCTGCGTATCACATGGAAATTGATTTCTTGCAATTATAGTTGCTTGCTAATTGTCGCTTATTATCGCAGTGAGAAAGCGGTGCTAAGCTTCGTATTGCCGGGTTCGCCTGATGACCCAATAGTTGGGCGCCTCTCCGCCGACCTTAAGGCAGGATCGGGCGAGGGAGGTGTTCCAAGACCCACACATGAAAGTCCGAGGGGGGCATGAATCAGGATGCCTAGAGTCCAGCGGTACTCGCGTCGATAGCTTCAAGGTGGAAGCGGTGAGGAGACGCGTTGAGGGCCTCCAGCCAACCGGGCCGCGGTCCGGGCTCCCCTCGGTTTCGTCGTGGCAGTGCCCGATACTTATGGGTAATTAAGGAGGTCTTGTCCCGACATACTGTGAGTGACGCCTAATTCGACTCCGGTGATAGCCTGGAAAGCTAGTAGCTCTGAGCTGGCAGAGTGGCCCGAGCCAGGCTTAATTGCACAGGTTCCCGAGGTAATTGCGTTTCGGCGGGAACCGGATTTCAGCCCAACGGTGTACTTGTGCGTCCGCGGAAGGAGACGGATAGGGGTTAACATGGAAGTGCTTGCCCCTGAGACAAATCCCCTGGTAAAACTAGAAAGTGTGAGTATAGACATACGATCATACATTCTACTGCTTTTTGAACCGTATTTTTCTTCTTGATTACTATGACGACCCCTTCTACGTATTTCGTACGTTGACTGGGTTATAACAACCTCGCTACGAAACCGTACCTCTCCTAGGGTTATAGTTAAACTGGTTTGTTGCTATACGACTTTGGATTTGGATTGTAATAAACTTGTTGTCTGAGGTATACATGTTTCTTCTCCTTTTCCAGGTCACAGGCATCTGCGGAGCAACCACAATGAACTGCTGTTTGGGAGAAGATTTAAGCACAAGTGAACTTTCACATCTGTGATTCAAATGTGGGTGAGATTTGAAAAAAAAACACTCAGGCGCGTCTTCTACAGGCAAATGAAAATCCGCGGCCACAGAGCATGTTCCTCTCTGCCCGCCCTTCGGCCACCAAACTCATTTCGAGGTTTCTCACTACTTCACTGTCACTGTTGCTGGTCTGCGGTTAACAGGGCATGCTGGCTACCTAAACCCGAATTACGTCGGTAATGCTAGCACCTCCACTTTCTCAAAACTCAAAAATTCATGCGCAATAATTTTGGGCTATATTCAGCCACCTTCCAAAAATGTTGGGCTACCGCCCAACACCACGAAATTACGATTTCAAATTTTGGCTGGTAAAGCTAGCACCCCCACTTACTCCATTTTGACATTACCATTTTGAAACGTTTATTTCGGGATGTTATGGGAAACTAAAAATAATGTTTTTGGTGTCACTGAAGAGCTCAAATTTAACCCAAACTTATGGTGCAAGAATTTTTGAAATTTGAGAGTTACGGGTGGTTTTAATTTTTTGTTATCAAATTTAGGGGTGAGTTTTGAAATTTTGAAAAGTGGCCCTCAGGAGCCCAAAATTCACTTGTTTTGACAGTACAAAAATATTAAGTAAGTGTGGGTGCTAGCTTAACCGGTAAAAATATGTAATCGTAATTTCGGGGTATTGGGAGGTAGCCCAAAAGTTTTGAAAGGGGGCTGAAATTAGCCGAAAATTACCCCAAAACAATGGCACAAGAATTTTTGAGTTTTGAGAAAGTGGGGTTTGTAGCTTTACCGACGTACCCGAATTAGGGCGGTGAATTTTAGAAGGGAAAACTTCAGGATCACTCTTGTGTTATGTAGAAAAACCCTGGCTAAATGTTCAGCGAAATTTAATCTTCGACATATTAGGTCGGTCAGGAAACGACACAACGGTTAAATATTACAGTGACCATTGGTCAAATGATCGATCCCTGGAGGTGAATCTACGAGTCAAACTTAGTTGTTAGCGTTTGGAGCTAATGCGGTGCCAAACAAGAAAATTCCCAACAGTACACTCCATATCAGAAATAAGGAATGAATCAGTTTCTAGAACCCGGACAATAGAAATAACATTCTTTAATGTTATTATAATCTGTACACTTGGGAAGAAATGTCTAGCGTCAGATATGACATTTTAAATATTTTTTATAATATTAACAACACACTGCATGATGACGTTTGTTCTCTCTCAACCGCACTCGTTACCGGAACATCGTCTTACAAAAAAACAGGAAATTATTAAGCATATTTTGTTCAACTGTAAAATTATTTCTTTTCGTAACCACTATCATTATTCTAAATGGGCAAATCGTATAGAAAAAAGATTGCCATTCGAAACGTGGCTTTACGAACGCGTTTAGAAAACAGTTTTGACAGGAAGAGGAGTCACCTGAACATTAATAACATTTCACTGTGTCGTGTCAATATGATGTTTTAATTAATCACAGAAAAATAACACCATAGTATTGAAGGGTATTATCGAGTATACATGTCACTTTACGCAAATTGTATGCACAAAGCAAATGATTTACAGTTTGGAGTAGTTATAATTTATGGCTTATTAAGGTTTATATATTATTAAGGTACCATAAAGTATTAAAAGAATGGGTGAGCACAACACTCGCGTCTCCAACAAGTCTTCCAGTTACGTAAATCAAACGAGTCCGTCCGATACGATTTCGTGTAGAGTCTAAAAGCAGAAAGGCTTGGAACAGGAAATGGTTTAATATTAATGGTATACTTAGTCAAAATCATAGTTTTTACCTTCGAAAGTTTGAATATCGAGCTAAGGCATAGACCTTTTGGAGGCCTCAATCCATTATTTCACTAATACAATTCCACTAACGGGGCGCTTTTTTTGATGCTCGTAACATATTTTAAAAATAATTCTATGAAATGAATGTTTTTGGGTTTCGAAGGTATTGTTCATCAGAACACATTTAAATATTTCCAAGAGGAAGTGCCTTATATTAGTGTTTCAGAAATGCAGAGTTTGATATCAAATAGCATCAATTTGTAGGATATTGAAGTCCGGATGCTTGCTGATTGCAATTTGCTATTGGTGCGCAGAAAGGCGAGGATTGCGGGTGACGCGAGAGCGAAAAATAGGAAGACCTCCTGGAAGGAAAAGGAGACATCGTCCATTACCTGTTTCATTTTCTATCGGCGGTGTAGCCAGTTGTCTAATACGTGGAGTGCGCGTTAGGAATAACAGTTATTAAAATTATATATAATATTAAAAAATAACAGGTTTTAGGTTATTTTGCTTATTCTTCGATTTAACTTGGCGGTTATGATCGACGAAAATAACCGGTTATACAGGCATTTAAAACTAGATGTTACACACTTCCAAGGTGTGTAGGAGAGCCGAAGATAACTTTTAGCAGATGAATATGGGTGGAATATCTGACAAACGATGTTACACATGAAATATTTGCCCATGGTTCGTAGGCAATTCGTCCTACACAGCTGTTTAGCAGGTAGCATTCTGACACACAGATTTCGTATGTCCACCGAACAACAGTGTATGACGAATTGCCTACCAATCAGTGGCATATGTTATATGAGTAATTTAGTAACAAGATTTCTTGCTACACGTTCATTGGCAGAAAGTGACCGTCCCACATCGCTCCCCGTGCCCTACAACAGTCATGTCAAGGTCACGGGTAAAGTAACAAGTTTACTAGAGCTCGCGGCCACTGCGTCCACAGAAATTGGCACGAGATTTAAAAGTAAGAGTTGTAGAAATTCCTCCGGAGTGGCGGTACATCACTGGGTACCTACTCAACTGGTGGGGCAAAAAAGTCGATGCTGCGCTTTCACTTATAACCGAGTTTTGTTGAGATCTACAATTCATTTACCGCTGCAAATATGTTTTTTGTAATTCGGGAGAGAAAATGTCGAGTGGTTCTAATGTAATTAACCTCGCACTTTTTTCAAACTTTTATTCATCTTTAAACTCCTCGTAGATAAGCAGTTGTGAAGAGATTCTGGAGCTCAAGAAAACGTGCACGGATGGTACTTCTCCCGAAAATGAAGCAAATCAAACCGGTAGTTGACTTTTTTGATTAAATAAATCAAACAAAATCGATATTTACTGTTCTTTGGCTAAATAAATCAAAAGAAGGGTCGTGGGCAACAACATGGTAACCTACATAAGGCTAGTTTTGCACCAACAGTGATGCTATACGTCAATAATAAAAAACAAAATTTTAATTTTTTTTTAAAACCATTTGTCTTCATTCTCTCTTGAAACATATCCCAAGAAAACTTTCAATACACAAGAGATTTCTATGGCTTTATTCATAGCTATTCTTTTCATTTGTAAATTGTGGGTTACCATGTTATTACTAAGCTGCGGATTTTTGCCAATGTGCCAATTTTTATCCTTCAGTTAAGAACGCAGTATTTCAGGTTACTTTTGATGCAATAGGTGTATTAAATTACTACTACTAATGCCTCAAAACGAAGAAGTAACCTAAAATACTGTATTCTTAATTCAAGGATAAAAATCGGCAATTGGGCAAATATCTGCAGCTTTGTTCTTACCCGAAACCCTTCAGAAACCGGTAGTTAACTCGCACCCCTGGCGCATTAGTGGCGAGCGCACTCACCCGTCCTTGACGGCGCCGACGCCCTCGATGACGTTGGAGCGGTTGAAGGGCCGCATGTAGGCGTGCATGGCCGGGAAGTTGCGGCGCAGCACGGCGTCCGTGTTGCCGTGCGGGATGGTGCCGAAGCGGAAGGGCGGCTTCAGTGTGTGCGGGTTGCTCAGCTGCAACATATTCGACAGATGCTGTACACGTAACACACGTGACAGATGCAACATACGCAATAGATGTAGCACATGCCACACATTCATCTGATGCAATACATTCTCGTGAACTCGCGACCGTACCTACCCCAATATACCGCAAATAACTAATATGATTTGTTGGTATTGTTCGACTCACATATTCATACGCGTAAGTAGAATTCCTTTTCTCGATTCCACTCCAGATTTCGATTCGACGAATGACTGGAAGCTTTGAACTGCCTCAAATCGGAGTTCTGAATTAAAACATTTCTCCACTCTTTTGACCATTTTGAGACTTCCCTTTGAGCGATTTTGTATAATTAGTATTAACGTTTATGACCCAATTACGATTCTCTATAACGGTTAACAATAAATCCACCTCATATTGTTTTATTAATGCTTAATGTTAATGCTAGAAATAAATCACTACGTAATCTAAAAAAAAAACAACATAAAAATGCAGATGTCTTCAAGCAAAAATTAGTCTTTTGACTCAAACCTCATGGTACCCTGTCTGAACATGCAGCACAAATGACTACGGGACTTCTCACAATATCCCGTCTCTATTGCCGAGAGTTAATTCTTTTTTGTTTTATTATATATACAGTCGCCAGTAGTCTCTCCACTCAGAGCCGACTGAGGGACTCCTATAAGAATTGCATATATGTTGGCAACTTGATCACTTTCATAAATGCACTTTAGAAAAATACGTATCTTTCGTTCCACTCCCTTGTCTTATACTTCCTCCTTACACGCACCTGAGGCGGTACCCGGTTGAGGGGAGACATCTCGAGTGAGAAATGACCAGCAATCCTTTGGCGTAGGTCGGCGGGGGATCTCATCATCTAGCTGAAAGGAACATCACCACCTCCCGGGATAACTATTCACTACACTAACGGGATTATTAGCTACAGCTATCTTAATCAAACAATCAATCAATCATTCTATCTGAACTTCCATGCTTTTTATCTTAAACTTATTTGAAGCAAGACTGGGGCTTAATTCCTTCTCCAGCAATAGCACCAGTCGATTTGTGTCAATAGTTTCTTTTTAAATGATTTTTTCACATTTGTTGCGTTTCTACATGTGACGCAATGCGTCACTAAGCCCGTTTCGGGGCGTTGAGCGCTTGACGAAGTAATCCTCTATTAATGCGCAACTTCAGGAGTAATTCTCCATTACAAGTCATTGTCAAGAGGACCGCCAGGTAGCATCTCCGTGTACGCGCCTCACACCGCGCGCCCCTGCGTCACTACCCAGCGGCCAGAATTGGAAGGAATGAGGATGTGGATAGGTTTTAGGGCACTTCAAAGGGGTTGGACTAGCCCTGGTGAAGCAGGTAGACTCGTTTTGTTGGAACGAATTTCACATGAGATCGACGGGAATCGAACCCGGGCCTCCTTGGCGAGCGACTTCGCTCTTGAGCCACGAGCGTCCTCGTCAAAACCGCCTGTCCTTGGCCTATTACTTATAAAATTAATTTGAGGCCGGGGTGCGCGGGGGATCGCATCGACTCACCTTGGTGTCGTTGATGCCGGTGAGGTCGTGGAAACTCCTCACGCGTGATCATGAAGGCGGCCAGGTTGGCGGTGTAGATGGCGAGGAAGATGAGAGCGAACATGGCCCAGATGTTGGCGACGCAGCGCGCTGTGTAGCCGCGAGGATAGTCCACGTTGACGGCCGCTTGGAACAGCACGGCCCACACCAGCCACAGCGTGCGGCACAGCGAGAAGCGGTGGTCGCCAGGGGTCGTCATCTAAGGACAAGCGCCGATTTAGATATAGATAGAAGGTTTATTCTACAATTGGGCTGATGTTGCCCGGTGGCAGAATACAGAAACGTAAAAGTACATTTACAATTACAACACACAATTAACAATAAAAACAATATATAAAAAAATCAATATAAAAAACAAATTATCTTCGTCATTACCTAGCACATGCAAATGCATTTACATACATATACAACAAATGAAACTACATAAATACTAACATTTAAGTAAATAAACCTACATATTACACCGACATTCATACATACAAACATACACGCTTACATACATATCATACAAGACATAGGAACACTCGCATACACACCATCCTGCACGTATTCACTCACAATCATATTCAGACAAATATGGATAAACATTTTTACCTACAACATAGTAATATACAATACTTATAATAATTTTTACACTTCTAACGCGTAAAACACTCGTTAACATGAATCAATAAATACCAACTTTTGTCAGAATAGCCTATAAAATACGCTTTAGATTAACGAAATAAACAGAACGAAATGAAATCACTTCACTGCACTGCACATCACTTCACTTCACCTCATAACACTTTACCTAAATACTAATAGCTCAATACTTTTTAGTAGACTACCCATAATCGTACCTTTCACTTCATTTCTCACAATATCCCGTCTCTATTCCCCAGAGTTAATTCAGTTTTTTTATTATATACAAGAAAAAAAACCCGGTAGACGTTGTTATGCCCTTCATCTCCCTCTTCCCTCTCCCATCTCCCTTTCCCACTGTCTCTCCCTCCCTCCCTCCCCCTGTCTCTGAAGCTCTCTGTCCCACTCATTCACATTTACTTGCTGATTCTGCACGTCTCTGAGCAGGTGAGATAATATCGGGACTAGCAAGAATGTAATAGAATGTTCGAGAAGAGCTCATTCTGTAGATTACGGTGTGAGAAACGTTTTTTTTTCAGGCCTTTCGCCTCAAAGTTTTAGTTTTTAAGGCCCTAGAACGCCTCCTTTAGGTGTTATCTAACGATATAGATTCAAAATGCTGCATAGTGTGTCGCGGGTTGCATTTGACGTGAATATTTTGTTTTGTTCTACAGCGCCATGTAGTGGTGTTTCAACAGAATTAACTACACATAAACCTTCTGGGTGCAAAACACGTAGAAGTGCCAAATTGCATGGAGATCGGTTCAACAGTGTCGGAGTTAAGCTCTTATATATATTGTAGCGATCCTGAGCGAGCTCAGGATCGCTAACAATTTGTCAATAAGAAAGAGATCGTCTGCGAGATTCGCCGCGCGCTCGCGTTGCGGCGGCGGCGGCGGCGGCGGCGGCGGCGGCGGCGGCGGCGGCGGCGGCGGCGGCGGCGGCGGCGACGACGACCCCGACGCCTTATCAGCGGTCGCTGGAGGGGAGGCGCAGAGGGAGAGTTGTTGCCCCTACGCGGTGATGACGTGCGCGAAGGGGCTGGTAGTAACGGTCTGAGTGAGGAGAGACGAACAGAAAGTTTCTGGAAGCGGAGGTATGAATTTGGGGAGCGAGAGGCGTGGCCGCGAGTCCAGTCAGCGGCAATGGTAGCACGTTAAGGCGGACGCCGTCATGCTTGTTCTTCCAGCACGCTTTGTTGTTTGAGCGAACTAAATATGCCTATGGACTAAGGTCGGTATTTCGATTCTTATGTGCCACATCGGGTACATTTCACCCGAACTGCCCGATTATGTGTTCACGCCGTTCACTGTTGGAGATAATTCCACGGACACAACCTCCGAATTAACGTTGAGGTGTGGTTCTCGTAGTCCACTTTCGGAGATTGCTTTGCCACTATAAAACGTGTTTAATGACTGGTATATCCGTGCCATGTGCATTTTCATAGTATTTTTGTAACATGTGCAGAAGATAGTTGCAGTTATGGATTTTTCGTGTGGGGGAAGACTGTACTGATTTTTGAAAGAATTTTGCCATGTTAACAAGCTAGAAGTGCAGTTTCTGTTTTTGAAAGGAGTATTAGGGATAGTAGTGTTAACACCTAGGTGAAGTTATAAATCGATTAGAGCTATTTAGGGACCATTAAGGAAGTCATAAAATTATATTTTATAGGAGTCATTGAAGAAGGTAATTGAACTTAAATATTACACAAGAAATGTTGTAACAAAGGATAATTTTATGTAATTTTTCAAGTACCTTCTTTGAAGATGCTCGAAGTTATTCATGTATAATTAAAAGTGTTGTGAAAATCATATTTGAAACGAACTATTGAAGAAGATGAGCAAACTTGAATGTTGTACAATAGATGTCAAATGGGGTTAATTTCTATAGTTTTTACAAGAATTTCTGTTTAACATTCTGTTTTTTTTTCAAAAACTATATTCATTCAGTTTAACAGAATACAAGAATTTTTTTGTAATTTCATTTCTATAGTTTTTATAAGAATTTCTGTTGAACATTCTGTGTTTTCAAAAAAAAATTCAGTTTAACAGAATACGAGACATTATTTTGTACTCATTTCTATAGTTTAAAAAAAGGTGTTGAATATTCTGTATTCAACGACTACAATCTGTTCATTTCAATTGAATGCAAGATATTCTTTTTGGAATTCCAAAGACTTTCGTACACGAAATTATATGAGAGTGTTGACTTAGTGTATGTTGAGGGATAAATAGACTGCAATTTTCACAAACAGAAAGCAGTATGATATTCTGTCAGTTGAAATGCAAGTACTCCTCCCTATGACAGTACATTCGCATAACTCCTCGTCTCATCTGAGATCCCCTTACTTCAATTAATTGAATTTCTATTGCATTTAATCACGGAATATACTACTGTGATTCTCATTCGTTTCAACCAAGAGAAAAAGTATTTTAGATAATCTTGCAGTTGATTTTTCCACCGAGGGTTTTTTTATGCTGCTCAATGTTATTTTTTTCTTTGTTTATTTATTTATTTCTGTATGTTATGGTCATTTTGCAATTTGTGGCTGGGTTTTTCTATGAAGATTCAATTATATTGATGTTTGTGGTTTCAACTTTGTGTTTTTTCTCCCAAAATTTCAAAGAAAGCCAATGTCCCACGAAATTTCCCCACAGCCGACCTACACGTTCGTTTAGTAATATATATATATATATATATATATATATATATATATATATATAGGTGTAATTTAAAAAATTTATTTATGTTGGAAACTAGATCACTGGAAAACAAGAGAAGGGCATCTGTTATGATTATGGTAAGTGAGCACTTTATTTTCTTTTGTTATAATCTGCAACTCTTGCTACCAAAGTAATGTCTGTGGCTAGAGCTCTCAGCAGCAAAGTGCCACTGAGGAGAGACTTTCCTGACGCACGTATTTAGTTTCCGTTTATTTAACGCAAAAAAGCCAAAACCGAGTGTGAGGTAGAATGTGGAAAAGTTTAATCTGTGCACGTTTCCTTGAGCTCTGGAATCTCTGTCTAAACTAATCCACAAAGTTGTATTATAAAAACACGTCATCGCTCGCCGGAAAACGGCGGATTTTCGGCAGAAAAACTTATTGAAGAGCCCTGCTAACGAAAAAGTGCACAATCCTCTCCATACTGTGCAATACACAGAGGGAGTCACGTAACTTTAGCACCTCCTGTAACTTCTGAACGATTGGAACGATTGGAATGCAATGCAGTTTTCACGGAAATGCATGAGGCACTGGGGATAATTGATACGTGTATTCATTTCAATTTTATTACTTGTATTTTACGCCGTATTTAAAGTAATGTATTTCAAATGGAAATATTCATATTTTTTCTATCACGACGGGCATAGAAAAGACGAATCTAATGATGTAAATATTGTCATAAGTTAGATAAGCATCTTTTTTAGAAATTTTGATTTTTTTGCGATTAGTGTTTAACGGATATTTTCAATGTAACATTCCGCCGCACAAAGGGACGCAGTGCTCCACCAGCAAACGCGCACTCGGGGAAGGGAAAGGATCTTATTATCTGAAGATACGAAACATATTCCAAATATTCACATAATTGTTGCAAAACTGCAGGGCAAAATTTTTTTTTTTGAACTCTGCTTTCCAACCTTCCGCATTTTCAGATTGTATGTCTCTCTTCGATTGAAGAAACTCAAGAATTGAAAATTTGGATTAATTATAAATTGCCTATTCACGCCACAGAATTATAGGAAAACCACTCATATTTTCGAAAAGTTGAACATAACATTGTATCAAGATTTGTCTTTAAAGAAAAGATTTCATTATGGAAAAAATCTGTATATTGAATATTGTAGTTGTACGAAGACGCCCCAAAAATTGCACTTTCCATATTTTCGAAAACTCAGGGATACTCTGGGATATAGGAGCGAATATTTTGTCAGCAAAACTCGAAAAAACCTCTCTTTTCTGTATTCAAAATTCGACTAGAATATGGTTTAGGATAGAGATCACAGAATTATGAAAACGTGCACAAAATTCACTTCTCCCCATAGCTCGTCACTCACAGTTTTTAACTGGTTTTGACGTAAATAAATAAAAATAAATAAATACCAAGAAACATGAAACCTGAACCATTCTCTTAGGCGTTCTTTACGCTACTCGACGAGAAAATATAATAAAAACATTTGGAGACTTTTTGAGAAAATTTTGAAAATGGTTTTGAGGTTTCATGTAAAATACCTTCAAAAATCGAAATATCCGTTTCAAACTTCCAAAATCTTGAGTTCGTTCAGATTGATCGGGGAATATCAATTTTGGAAAAAATCGGATGAATGGTTTACGCGCTAGCGTCAACCATTCATTTGCCATCAATGGATTTTTCAAATGTATGCCCGGGTATAAGAGTGTTTCTGCAAAAACTTCGCCGTTCTCCGGCGAACAATTACGTAACTTTTTCTTCCTAACAAGTGCGAGAAAGTAAAAGTTGTTTAAAATGATTTAGGAGTAAAAGTGCAGTGTTGAAATTTACATGTATAAATCTCACTTGCGAGTACAAATATTATTGAAATACTTAGCAAACAGAAACATCAGTCAAAATGTTCTATTTGTAAAGTGAAATTAAAATTCCACATGGCTACAGGCGACAAATATAACTTTCTGTTTGCTGCCCGCATAGTGGAGCATATCTAACAATATGGAAAATTAATAAAATCAATTCATCAAACCGTTATACGTCCTGGTTTCAATGTCAGTTCATATAATATTTATCGGTATCGGTTTCACTTTCCGTATATAACATTTACGTTTGGGTTTTGATTTTGAAAATGTAGCAAACTGGTAGCAAACGGATAGCAAACGGGTTTCATATCATTTACTGAAGAATATTAGGTTGTTTTTTATTTACTAATTTATTTCAACGGTTTTTAACCAAAATGTACGTTGTTTTGCTTCTCCATGACTTCGACGAATAATTTTGAGGAATTAAAAAGATATAGACCCCTTTCTGTCTTTGAGGCATCCGATAATACAATAGAGAATATCTAGTGAAAATACATGAGAAATGATCAGCATGAAAAAATTTTTGAAATTCGACCTTAGAGTAACATGTTGCACAAAATTACGAAAAAAAAATGAAAAACAAATGAAAACCGAATCGTTTAATTTGTGTATGGTTCCAGCTCGTAACGAAAATTAGCGGTTTCGGTTTAATATATGGCCACAGTATTATAACGGTTTTGACGGTTGTGGTTACGGTTTAGGTCATCTTTACTGGATTAACATACTGATTTTTATGCATTTTAAGCAGTATTTATGACTCTCGCGGTCAATATTGTTTAGGTCTTCAATCATTATTTCAATAGTGGTGAAGGCCGAAAGACACTAACGAAGTATTCCGTGAAAAACCTACACTTCTCCCGCAGAAAAATATAATATATGGAGAAATAATCCCCCAATCCACCCCAAAAAGTGGAAAAGTTTTAATGCGTGCCTGAAAAGAAGCGCTTTGAAATCTTCCCTTTAACCTCTTACCTTGCCATCGTATCCGGAGGGGCTGAGCCATTCAAAGAAGAAGATAGTGAGAGCCGCAACGTGTACGGCTACAAGAGCCACCAGCATCCACATGGCCGTGTCGAAGGGCTCTGAAGTACACAAAGAAACATACAAAGCTAGTTAAACTCTTGATAACATTTCGCACTTTTTAATTTATTTTATATTAATTTCAAATCACATTTGTTAGTCTGTGCACTGAAAGATTTTTTCTTAGGATAATACATTGAAAAAAAGGAAACAATAATACAAACTGTTAAGTGACCAAATTTGTGGTATTGGTCGGTTTATTTACATATACTCGCCATTTCCAGACTAGGGTTTAGAGCCAACCTCAGGAGCATAAATATATCGTGAATGGCTCAAAGAATTCTTACTCTACAAGTAGATATTGTATATTGTACTTCGCACTGTGGCATCGGTTCCAAGACCACAACTACTTCGCCCCAAGACCACCCGTTTACAATTGTTTATCTTTAATAATAAGCTAAACGTCTATATGGAGATCCAGATTTCGAAGTTATTCGACCACATCAAAGACTAGACACTACAGATGATTCGCCTCGTCAACCATATTATGACGAAACCAACACATGTTTCTCAGTCACGACGTTCAACTCCACATCAACTACCGTCAGTTTCCAACCACCAAATCTGCTGATATCTCCAGAAATATGCTGATAAAGCACACAAGTGTATCGACCCGTGTAATTTTCTCAAGAGAAACGGACAGAACGACATGTAAAGGCGGTAGTTGTTCGTCCAACATTACACTGCTTGTTCGTATATGATAGGAATCATAACTTTACATTTCTCGTCGATTAAAAAAAAGCGCAAAACGTACAACTTTTGGCAGCAAATTGTTCACTAATCAATACATATGGATCTCAACATTTAGTTTTAAATTTAAAAGTACGAAGAGACTATCCTTGGCATTTTCTGATCTCCGACGTAACCACTCTCCATTTTAGGTTCAGACTTTTTGTCACATTATGGGTTGTTACGAGATTGTTTCACGCGTTCACTGAGAGTTAAATTGACGAACTTATCTGTTCGTTGTCAGCACCTATCATCCCACCAAACTAGCGTAAAGGCTTTATTGGAAACTACTTCAGTTCATCCGATATTATCAGATTATTCTGAGCGTTTTACATATACAAAAACGCATACACCTGTAAAACATTTCACTATACCTCACATCGTTGTGACACCAGGACCTCCTATCTTCTGTCGTCCTCGACACTTTGCACCCGACAAGCGTCGTATCGCCAAGGCTGAATTCAAAAATATGTTAAACGCCGGAATTATACATTTTTCAGACGGTCCCTTATCTTCTCTTTTACACCTGGTGCCAAAGAATCACAATGCGTGGCGTGCCTGCGTAGATGAAAAATGATTAACTGCTAGGACTGTGCACGATGCATGCCCGATTTATAAGATTTCGCAGCAGAGGTACATAGTTCAACAGTTTTTTTTTTCAAAAATTTATCTCCTTTAAGATTACCTGCAAATCCCGTCGATAAAACAACGCTTTCGACTCCATTTGGAAATTTTCCTTCTTAAAATAAGAGCTTTGGACTTCAAAACATCTATTACCGATTTCGGAAAAAACCTTGCATACTCATCAACAAACGGACTCGATACTTCTAGAAATTCTCAAGAATACCAGCGATTGGTCTGTTAAGTTAGAACAAAATAATATTCCTGGCAGTAATGTACAATCATCTGTAACGTTTCGACATCCCATATCAGACCGTACGTACCTATGTTACTTCGTAAACAAGTGTTTTTAGATTTGTTTTACGAATTTCAATTTTTTAAACTGATAAATTGGCTTTAATTATTTTTCACTATCATCAACATTGTTTAAAAATCTGAAAAAAATATACGTTACAGGATATTATAAGACACATTCTAGGGGGAAACACTGAGACAGTACTCAAACAATATCGCGTCGAAAATCAATTTCAACAATTTATTTGCTTTTTCTATTTGAACTTGGCGTCAAAATACCTTCAAATTTAACTATTTTCCCCCGTCTCTGCAACTTTTCTCAGCCTGAAACATTCAATAGAAGCTGTGAAAAAAATAAAACATGAAAAACACGTTTCTCAAATCTCCACAACAGACTGCCTTAGGAGGTTGATTTCTTGGGAATCTACGGCATTTTATATTCTCTTTCATATGACCGTCGTCTATTTGGATTGTAGGGCACTTTTCATCTCCTTATTCGGCTATATCATTTGAAGCAGGAAACGAACGTTATATTATTACTTGTTTTATTTTGCATGTTTGGGGAGTTACTGCACAAAATTGCACGTTTTGGGTAATGCTGCTTGAACACTTCGGTGTTTTAGTGGACAAATGGGCAATATTCATAGTTTTATTGAATTAAAAATAAGTCGTAAATTATGAACTTATTTTAATTTAGATTTTTAGGTTTCATGTAATAAAATCGTTTTTATTACTTAACCTGACAGAGTATACGGATGGTCTGTGAAACCCGAGTGCCGTTTAATGTATCAATTTCGCATTTTTTTGCCTTAAGAACTGAGCGTCTATGCCAGCGATTGCCAACTGGACAAGGAATAACTTCGGAGCACTGCTTTCCCTCCGAGATAAGGCACTCGGAGAAGCGGTGCGAGCAAAAGGGGGGTGGAGAGGGACAGACGGCGGTCGCCGGTACCGGAAACCTTGGTAGTTGTCCTTTGCCGGTGTTTCAGGCAACATAAGTGGGAAAAAATATCTACACCCGTTAATTTTCTTTTGGTGGAAATTTTGGAGGGAAGAAAGGTTTCCTTTTGCAGATACTGGAACAATGGCGAAGGGTTGAATGTGTTAGAAAAACTGCAATATGTTAAAATGTCCAACCTACAGATGCATTACGTAGGTTTGCGACCCAGAGAAATTTGCGAGATTAAAATAAATTCTGAAAATTTACATTACTAGCAATCATGGAATGAATAAAGGAATTTGCACATTAAAGGTTATGGAAAAGATACTGAAAATCACGAGGACTTACAACATTCTCAAGCAAAACTGTATATCAAAAATAGTGAAGCCTGGGGTCAAACTTCTCTCAACCTATTTGTCACGTATTTATTAACATTAATTATTGTTTCAGAACGAACTAATTCGTTATATTATATACTATTTTATAAAATATTATTGTCGTAAAATGTGAAAACATTCTTTTCCAAAAATGTTATCTAATAGAAGAATGGAAGTGGAATTACAGTACTAGTTATGATACAGAGTCGGATATTGCTTCGGGTCATGTAATCATGTATTTTCTGTTGTATAATTCCTTATATTGCTATTGAATCACTAACATTATAAATAATATTTACCATTTAAAAGACGTAATTATCGATTTTCCAAACGAACATTTCCCCCACTTCCGTAAAATCATTGGAACACTGTGCGCCCGCCGTCGCGTCGGGTACTACCTTTGCTCCGCCGCATGACTCAGAGTAAGAGCATATTTCTGTGACATCACAGAGCATTGAGTTGGCAACCACTGGTATACACCTTTCATGATTCCGATTGTTTATTTACAATTTCTGACAAATTGCAGTTGGGAGTGGGGAGTTGCCACGAACTCTGTCTGCGGCTCTTGTCCATTTACTGAGCGAACTAGTACAGATTATAGTATAGGAATTTCTGCCAATGTCTACGCATTTTTGCCGTCATTTTGCCAGCATTCGTATTTACGGAGCAAAATGTTGTTTTTTTTTTGGATGTATCCCGACGCAACTGCAAGAAGTTCGTCATTCGCGGTGAACTTCTTATCCCGCATGACATCTTTAATTACGTCGAAATCCCGCATGACCTCTTTAATTACGTCAGATTCGGCGAAAATCTAGAGTCTCTTGGAAGAACCATGACTCGTGGACGATGACCACACAGCGAAAGAAATTCGCTAGATCTGCACTGTATTGTTTAACCAACTGTTGGGACATCTCCAGGCGCTTCTGTTTCTGCACAATGGAGAGGGTATGGGGCACCCATTATTCACAGATCTTCTGCTTCTTTAAATCCTCATGGATGTTGGTACGGGGGGTCCCCATACCTTCGCTAATTCTTCAAACGTGTTTCGCCTGTACGTCATTATCAAGTCATTGACTCCCTGGCCATTGTTTGGTTGGCGTGCAGTTGGTGGATCGTGCAATTGCTGGATCGCACCGCTGTATGAACACGCAATTCAAGGCATTTCGCGCGGTAATAAACGATGATTTTCGGGAATGAAAACATACTTCCAATGGATACGAGCTGAAATTATGTGCGTGCACTAATCGTGTACATTCATGTATAAAAATCAGAGCTTGTCTCGACATGTCACCACTGACTATTCCCTGTTGTACTCGTATTAAAACTTTTCTCCTACAAAATAATAATTTTTTAGACATCTCAAAAAAATCCTCGTGCACCAACGATACCTCACAACTACATGAACGTGGCACACATTTATCTTTCCGCGACGCTAGCAACTTCAAGTGAATTTTTTTTTTCGAAAAGGATTTGAAACAATTGATTCACATGGATGTTGAGCGAGTCGTCTCTCTCTCTCTCTCTCTCTCCCTCTCTCGCTGCTCCTGGGGCTCATGGGAGATGGAGCCTGTTTCACCGCGCTGCCCGCTCCAAGCCCTCGAGGCAGGTCAGTCGTCGGTGTCCTCGCCCTCAACTACACAAGTTATATTAACCGCCAATTGCGGGCTGGCCTTCTCGCGCGGGCACCGGCGCCGAGTTCATCAAGTGGAGCGGGATGAGCGAAGCATGTTCTGAGTTTCTGTTCTAGGGTTTCGGGTTCGAGCAACGGGAGCGTGAACACAATAAACTTGAATGCATTACCAAGAAAGCATTTGAAGGGAACGATCAGGAGCCAAGATAATAAATTTTCCAAAAGAGTGTTTTGAAGTTTGAAACATTATAGAGTCCCAACCGTTCATAGATATTTCTAAAGTAATTTATAAAGACTGTTCGATGCTTTATTAACGTATAATATTATAATTATCTTCCTCTGCTTCGGAAAATACACACCCATTTTAAGAAATATCCGAGCGCATGTAAAATCACGAATAACAATAGGGATATTTTAGACGCAAAAAACACAAAACAAAAATATGCAATGTGGAGTTTAGTGAAAATATTACGACACCAGGCAGGAAACGGGAAGTCAATATTCTGAAGGATAGTGTAGCGTCGCAATCGTCAACGACGCCAAGTTAGAATTTAATTTGGGAAATATGTAGATTATATAACTCCAAATTTATTACATAAAGGTCAAATATAGAATATGTATTTGATAACAAATCACCATGTAGCGTCGTAATCGTCAACGACGCCAAATTAGCTAAAGTCCTTGTAGACACGAGAATCTTTTTCAGGTCCTTTTCACACGACCTCTCCAAGCCTTCTGACCATTTATTTTCTTTTTTTAGCAACAACTCCTGTTGCTAGGCAGAACATCATAACCCTTGCAACCCATCATAACTACTACGTTACAGACTCCCCCAACCTTTCAAGAGTTTTGTTGGAGAGATATTGATTCAACAAAACTATGAGTTAACATAGTAAGAGTTCGAAGTTATCACAAAAGATTACACAAAATTATTTACATTATTTACAATAAATTTCGATTTATATAGTCACCAGATTTTTGTGCTTTTCAAGAATAGTAAAATTCTACTCTGGCAAAGCTCTGCTTGAAAAATCGACATTTGTATGTTTCTTACCCTTCCTATGTATTACTTCAAAGTCATAACTTTGGATACTAAGAATCCATCTGGTTATTCTGGAATTAATACACATTTTATTTCTTAAATAAACCAAAGGGTTATGATCCGTAACAATTTTGAAGGGAATCATCCCGTCTAAATAATATTTTAATTTAGATATTCCCCAATAAATTGCTAAACACTCCCGTTCAATAACAGCAAAATTTTGCTCAGATTTATTTAATTGTCTGCTAAGATATATAATGGGATGCTCTTCTCCTTTTTCGTCTTCTTGACAAAGAATTACACCTATACCATAGTTAGAAGCGTCTGTCAAAAGGATAAATGGTTTGTCAAAATTTGGTGCTTTTAGAACTGGTTTAGTTGTTAACATTTTCTTAATTTCATTGAAAGCATTTTCGCAATTTTCATTTCAAATTATTTTTCCTTTCCTTTCTTTTCCTTTTGTCAAAGATGTTAAAGGCATTAACGTTTCTGAAATATTAGGCAGATACTTCGAATAATACGATATCATTCCTATTAACCGTCTTATTTCAGTTTTTGACTGAGGTTGTGGAAAATCTAATATCGCCTTTATCTTTGCCTCTAATGGTGACAATTCCCCTTGTCCTACCATGTGTCCAAGATATTATACCTTTTCTTGAGCAAATTTGCACTTACTCGGTTTTACCGTAAGTCCTGTATCTTTAATTATTTGTAAAACTACTGTGATTTGATTGACATGTTCTTCCCAAGTATTAGAAATAACAGCAATATCGTCCAAATAATGACAAGCAAAAGGAATGTCTTTAAATATCTTTGCCATTAAAGAACAGAAATCAAATGGGGCATTTCTCAACCCAAAAGCCATACGTAGAGGTCTATAAATTCCAAATGGTGTCACAAAGGTAGCATATCTACTTGCCCTTGGAGTCATTTCGATCTGCCAATAACCTTTTGCTAAATCTAAAATTGTAATATATTTGCTTGAGCTACCCTCTCTATCCTTTCCTCAATATTAGGAATGGGATACAATTTTGTTTTAGTAATATTATTTAATTTACGATAGTCTACACATGGACGAGGATCTTTCCCTTCCACCTCTACAAGTATCATGGGTGATAAATAATCTGAAGTTCCTTCCTCTATAATATGATCTTCAAGCATCTGATTAATCTCTTTTCTTAAAATTTCTTTTTGTCGTGGGGAAAATCTATATGGTTTGCAGAAAATAGGTTCTTCTTTAGTCAGTTCTATATCATGTAACACTAAATTAGTTTTCCCAGGTTTTTTTATTAAATATTTCCCTAAATTGAAGAACCACTGCTTGTATTTCTTTGATCTGTGATTGTGATAAAATACTGTCAAGTTGACTAGCCTTAAGAATTTCATCCATAGTCTCAATTGGCTTAGTTTCGTTTATCACATTTTGTACTACTAAAATTTCATTTACTGCCTTCTCCCTCTGAAAATATGGTTTTATCATATTGTGATGATAAACTTTATCTTCAAAGTTATTGTTTTTGAAACATCTAACCAAATAATTAGTGTCTGATATCTGTTTTATTACTTCCCCTGGACCTTTCCATTTTATGGAGAACTTCCCTTCACTAGGATTCATTATTAACACTCTATCCCCAACCTCATACTTTCTTTCTTTACTTTTTCTGTCATAATATGTTTTATTTTTTATTTTCTTTTGTTCTTCATTTTGTTTAGCAATTTCCTGATACTTTCTAAGTGTGTTAATAATTTTAAATACGTACCCTACCACTGTTTCTTCATTTTCTTTTTGTGTACCTTCCCACTTATCCTTCAATATTGTCAATGGGGTTCTCAAATTTCTCCCATAAACTAATTCGGCAGGGGTAAAACCGGTTGTTTCATGAACTGTTGTTCTTAACGCAAATAACACACTAGGGATGTATTTGTCCCAATCACCTTTCTGCTCTAAACACATTCCATTTAATAATCTTTTCATGGTTCTGAGCCATCTTTCTACACTATTGCTCTGAGGATGATATGGTGAACTATGAATTATTTTAATTCCTAAATCCTCTAAAAATTGTACCGTCAATTCGCTTACGAATGATGTACCCAAATCGCTTTGAATTTCTTCAGGAAATCCTATCCTACTGAATAAATCCAATAAAGTATGCACAATTGTTTTGGATTTTATGTCGGGAACTGGTATAGCCTCAGGAAATTTCGTTGCAACACATACTGATGTCAGAATATACTTATTTCCAGTCGTAGTAATATTATAGGGCCCGCAAGTATCAATGCAAATGCGTTTAAAAACTTCACCAATAGTTGGAACAAGATGGACCTTACTCCGTCTTTTGTCTCCTCCGTAGCCTATTCTTTGACATGTATCGCATGTTTTGACATAATTTTCTATGTCTTTGTAGCATCCCGGCCAAAAAAAATATTGATTTAAATTGCGTTTAGTTTTGGTCACACCTACATGAGCTCCTAAAATTTCATGAGCTAGTTTCATTAAATTTTCTCTCATGGATTTAGGTATTGCAATTAATGATCTAACCTGTTTTCCATATTAGGATTTTCAAATACTAATAAATCTTGTTTCATTTTAAAGAATTTGTGTTTCGATTGATTCAAATTAACTTTTATTTCACGTAAATCTAAATCTTTCTCCTGTTCTTCTATCATAGATTTATGATCTACTTCACGCAAACTTTCTATTTTCTGCATTTCAGAATCTGATATAAACTGATCATCGTTATAGTCATCAATTACCGCATTTTGTAAAACATATTCTTCCGTTAATTCACCTTCGCTTTCATCTAAATTGTCTTTAGTAACATTTTCCTCTTTGGTCATGTTTCTAGTTTGTACTTCTCTTAGTATATAAGTTTCAAATTTCATATTAACTAATTTGGCAGTTTGATTACCTAATAAATATTTATTGGAGTCAAAATTATTTGATATTACCGCCGCTTTAGTAAATAAAACTCCAAAAGGTCCTTCCAGTTTGATTTCCGCAATCGGAAGACAAACTAAATGTTCCATTAATCGGTGTTTGTACCCATATGTTTTCGCCAGTATAAACATTCTTGAGAGACGTACTTCCTAGGAACTAAGTCAATGTCTGATCCTGTGTCTCTTAATACATTAATATCGTAATCATTGGCTTTTCCTTTAAATAAATAAGGATTTATTTCACTAATTCCCTGATCATTTTGTGATGATTCTATGCATGCTAATTGTTTTGGTTTAACATTATTCAATTCTGGGCAGTGAGGCTTAATATGTCCAAAACCTTTACAATAATAGCATTGGATGTCTTTTCGCTTTTCGAAATCTTCAGTTTTAACTTTACCTTCTTTGTGCACGTAACCTTTTTATCTGGACTGTCTACAATTTTTTTACTGTCTTTCTCTCTATTACTACGCCTATTAAACTGTTCTTTCAAATATACATCGCAAGTTTTTAACTTAAAATTATTTCTAACTTGGTCAAAGTTTTCCAAAGCCTTCACTATATCTTTAGCTTCTTTAAATGTAACCCATTTCTCAAGCATTTGTTCTTTGACAATAATAGGAACACACCTCTTGATTTGTTCCGTGACTAGTAGATCTTTTAAGTTATCTAAAGAATTTATCCCTAATCCCTCAGTCCAGACATCTAAATTAACTTTTAAAATATACGCTAAATCTGCCCATGATTTATCCGGAGTTTTACGTACTGAATAAAATTGTTGTCTTAGTTTTCCAGGTGTTGATTTGAATTTCTCTTTCAACAACTGAACTATCTGATCGTAATTTATGTCATCTTTTTGCTCACGAATTAAATATTCTGCTTCTGCTAATGGCAATAGAGACATTAAATATCGTCCCCAATGTTTACGATCTAAATTTTCTGCCTTTGCAAATATTTCAAAATTTTTTATATACAATTCAATATTGTGACTTTCTGGTTCAAAAGCTTTTAAATTTCGCATTAAATTAAGTTTAATATTCTTAACATGCTCTGTTTCAGATTCTAAAAACACCTCATTTTGAATTCGTCCATTGGATGCTTCAGATTGTACCTTAGCTAATTGTACCTCTTTATTTGCATTAATTTTAGCCAATTCTACCCTTTCCTCTTTTGCTGCTATTCTTAACATTTCCTCTTTTTCAGCAAATACAAAATTATTATACCATTCCTCTTCATAATCTTCATGGCTTTTTATTGCCAATTCTAGCCTACGCAAAGTGAGACTTTCAAAATTTTCAATGCCCAAAGCAATAGCCGCTTTCATTAAAATTTCCTTCGACATCTTTGGTTTATTTAATAAGATAATAATCTTTCTTTGAATAGATTTAAAATCTTTACCCTTGCCAGATTAAAATTTTGAAATCTGCTGACTTACCCTTTTTTTTAAGCTTCAAACTTCCTGACTTTTTTCACAATTTTATAAATCTTGCAATTAGGTCTTCAATAACAAGTCTTTTAAGTCTCTGTTTCTGTTTGCCGCACGAAGGTCTTCAATAACAAGTCTTTTAAGTCTCTGTTTCTGTTTGCCGCACGACACCACACAGCACACCGATAAAATGTTCTGGACTCGTGTATCACAAATTTCTTCTTCAAATAAAAGTCAAGTTCATCTCATATGCCGTTATACTAGGCACGTTCCGCCGCTGCCACCAATTTTACCACCTGACTGTAGCGTCGCAATCGTCAACGACGCCAAGTTAGAATTTAATTTGGGAAATATGTAGATTATATAACTCCAAATTTATTACATAAAGGTCAAATATAGAATATGTATTTGATAACAAATCACCATGTAGCGTCGTAATCGTCAACGACGCCAAATTAGCTAAAGTCCTTGTAGACACGAGAATCTTTTTCAGGTCCTTTTCACACGACCTCTCCAAGCCTTCTGACCATTTATTTTCTTTTTTTAGCAACAACTCCTGTTGCTAGGCAGAACATCATAACCCTTGCAACCCATCATAACTACTACGTTACAATAGCGATCTAGAGACGAGTGATCCGGCAACATTGTCTAGATTCTTCAACCTACACTTAGGGAGATTTGCAGTTCATCTCACAAGGTGTCTAAAGCTAAGAAATTAAAAATCAGACGTTACCGATTTTTTTCGAATCGATGTTGGTTATCTAAATTCTTCCAATGAAATTCTCAAAATATTCGATGTACTAAACTCAACTATTGTTTTTACAAGAGCACATAATTTGTGGTATTATTTGTAACGGTTACTTTATATTATAGTAACAATTGAACTCACAAAGTGTATTAAACCCGTCAAAGCGTATTAAACATTTCATATACAGTTTTTACTGTTTTTTGACAAACAAACAAACCCGCAAAAAATGTATTCCGGCTGAGATTAGAACTCAAATATATAATATTCAGGAATTTCCAAAACTTAATTTACTTCTATAATAAGGCTACTAATATT
>JAHLJT010008446.1:277979299-278050299 GCA_031308135.1 Acheta domesticus | reverse complement strand
TAGAGCGCTCTTTTATTCTCCCTTTAACTGGTCGTGCTTTGTGCTATGTTGTTAATTTACAATTAAAAATGTAAACTATATATTACATTCTCTCTTTCCTTAAACGGAAGCTGGTCTTTGACATTCTTTAACAAATTGCGTTTATTAATTGCGGCATTATATACTGTAAGTCTAATGTTTCATACTAAGGAATTGTTTCATACAGTTATTTTGAATTTTAGGTACGAAAGGCATTACAATCGTCTGTTGTCTGATTGTTTGGTATCTAATGGGACATGTAGATATGACCAGTTAACATATAGGTAAGGTTAATGTTTTCTACCAGGTTTGGGGCGTAAGTCTTGGCAATTTTTTTGTGAGAATACGAGTTCGGGTGGAAAATGTAAAATATACACATGAAAGGGTAGAGTATGAACTAAGTGCATGGGCATTTAACGACACACCAAAATTGCCGTTCTCATATTTATTAAAGAATTTGAAATGACAGTACTGGTTTCATGTTCCAAAGTATTTTAGCATACACGAGTTCAGAGCTCACAACATTCCAAAAGCATTTATACCCATTCTAAAGGTCCAACTCGGCAGATGCATGATTACTGCACATGCTACTTCTGTCCGCACACTCACAGGTCGCCACGTGCGTTGCTGGTCACTGGTTGTTACGCGTCCTCGCAGAAATTCTCGTGACCATCTCGCGACTGTCCGTTATGGAAGGGCATTATTACCAGAACTTCCAAAATTACCTGTGATATTCTCGAGCATTTTTCGCATGGAGAACGGCTGTCTTGAATAACGAACGCTGCTCGAAACACGTTCGATTCATCTCGCTCAGCGATAGATGGACAACCGATTCCACGTTGCTTTCTGCACTAACAGAGACACAGAGACCTCTGTGAATGTGAGCACACCTAACTGCAGCATTTCTCTCACGCTACAAATAAAATAGTGCGCTTCGATAACATTTCTTTTAGAAAAAAATATTTGCCATGACTTTTACATCAACCCTCGTATATTTCCCACAATTTTTAGTAACCTGCCTTGGTACACAATCAAATTATAAAACGTCGTGCTAATTGCCAATAAATTGTCATAAAAAGTGCCTTTTTATTGATACCTTAGACAAATTTCATGCCCAAAATGCAATAACAATATGAAATCTTAAAAGGTTATTTTCCAATCGCTTTCCCCGTTCATCGTCCTTTTTCTCTGGCTCTCACTTTTGTCTCATAGCTTTCTCTCCCCTCGCTCTCTCTATAACACACATAGCTACGTACACAAGCATTTAATATAAAATTCATGAACAGAGTAGAAACGAAGCGAAATTGAAATTAAACAGGAAATTTCATTGGAAACATTTATGTAATATATATTTGTAGTAAAGGACGTTGGAAAACGACGATATACACGGTGTTGATGGTAAATATAACAATTTGGAATAAATAAAAATAAACAAAAATGAGGGTGACATTTTTTACATGCATTCTATTTTATTTGTGGGTAGTATTTTTCGGACAACGCAACGGCAATTGTAAGAGCCAAAGAAGGATTAAGTTGGTTCAGTTATTGAAAAATTAAAACAATACCATCTGGGTAATCCGGTCATGAGTCAGTACAACACGTGCAGTAATCCGGCATGAGATGACAGACAAAAAAATACACAAAAAAAAGCATTTAAATTGAATTTGGGATAGGGTAGCTGTATGGAATCATAAATGCGAACTCCAAAATTGGCAAACCACTTTACACACTTTACAGACACAAACTCTTTACAGACTATTGCACAGAGTAAAATATTTCGGATAACGTAAAAACTGATTAATAAAATTATTTGTAGAGAATGCATGAAACGTCTTGTCGGTATTTTAGGGTTCATATTATCATTGTTAATACAATCACGATCATTTTTGCATCATTTGCAAGTTGAATGCTAGATGCTGATTTTGTCGAGATTGTAAAACGCCAGAACATATGCATGACTGAATTACAGTTCGAATATTCTAAAACCACGCTTATCTGTTCTATGTCTGTTGTTAAGTTGAATGGAGAGGTCCGTGAAAAGCAACCGGTGGTTAACGATGCAGCGAACATCAAGGGATTTACTGCATTTTGCAAAAACTTGTGGTGCTAAGCCCTCGGTGTTCGTTAGCTTGCTCTCTTTCC
Organism: Acheta domesticus; assembly: GCA_031308135.1. Taxonomy (NCBI): domain Eukaryota; kingdom Metazoa; phylum Arthropoda; class Insecta; order Orthoptera; family Gryllidae; genus Acheta; species Acheta domesticus. The sequence goes on along the minus strand of JAHLJT010008446.1, from coordinate 278,048,139 downwards.
ACAACGCTCGCGCAACCCCGGGTTCGATTCCCGGCCGGACAAAATAACAACTGGTCTGTTCTTTTAATAAATGTCCCAATATCATTGATGTGCGATGATGAAGCCCACCTCAAGGTTATGAAGACCAGTGAATAAGGTGAAGGGATGATTTCGTCAAACACCTTATCACATGCCCGAGAGGGTGGGGTAACGCTGGTCGACCAAGCCCCGTAGCGGACTGTCGAGCCATAGGCCAGGACAGTGGTGTCAAAATATACCAATTTCTGGCATTGTTTATCACTTCTGCAATCTTTCAAAATTTTGAGAGTTCAACGAAAATTAAATCTGGTTCATATTTAAAAGCGTTCTTTCCTCTATTCGAAAAAAAATAAAACATCAAATTTGGATCCGTTTTTTGAAAGATATTTTTTAAATGCCTAAATATCACGCAAAATTACGCAAAAGTAGTCATATTTCCGAAAAATTGTACATGACCGTATTTTAACAATCGCCTTTAAAAAAACAGAAAACAATCTTCAACATTAAAAAAAATCCATCTTCGATACTGTGTTAGTGGTATTATGAAAAAAAAAAATTGCATTTTCTGCATATTCACACATCACAAAAAATGAGCCATTGGCAATTCTGTAAGCTTTCTTTGCTATTTCAAAAGAAAAAATTAGACATTTGTGAGACACTTTTCAAAATGTTATGTAATTATGTAAAGTAATTCGCAAAAATCAAAATATCATTTTCAATTCCCAGAACCTGGAGGTCAGTCTCATCAATCATAGAATATCAGTTTTCGAGAATATCATCGGAACGGTTTAGGTGCTATTGTGGTGGCGCTAAGAGTTTAGGTGCTTAGACGCATGGACAGACGCCCGGACAGAAGCACGGACAGACAGACGAACGGAGAGACGCCCGGACAGAAGCACGGACAGACAGACGAACGGAGAGACGCCCGGACAGAAGCACGGACAGACAGACGAACGGAGAGAACGCCCGGACAGAAGCACGGAGGGACGGACAGAGAGACGAACGGACAGACGGAGGGACGGACAGAGAGACGGACAGAGAGACGGACGGACAGACGGACGGACAGACGGACGGACAGACGGACGGACAGACGGACGGACAGACGGACGGACAGACGGACGGACAGACGGACGGACAGACGGACGGACAGACGGACGGACAGACGGACGGACAGACGGACGGACAGACGGACGGACAGACGGACGGACAGACGGACGGACAGACGGACGGACAGACGGACGGACGGACAGACGGACGGACAGACGGACGGACAGACGGACGGACGGACGGACGGACAGACGGACGGCAGACGGACGGACAGACGGACGGACAGACGGACGGACAGACGGACGGACAGACGGACGGACAGACGGACGGACAGACGGACGGACAGACGGACGGACAGACGGACGGACAGACGGACGGACAGACGGACGGACAGACGGACGGACAGACGGACGGACAGACGGACGGACAGACGGACGGACAGACGGACGGAAGACGGACGGCAGACGGACGGACAGAACGGACGACAGACGGACGGCAGACGGCGGACAGACGGACGGACAGACGGACGGACAGACGGACGGACAGACGGACGGACGGACGGACGACGGACGGACGGACAGGACGGACGGACAGAACGGACGACAGACGGACGACAGACGGACGGACAGACGGACGGACAGGACGGACGGACAGACGGACGGACAGACGGACGGACAGACGGACGGACAGACGGACGGACAGACGGACGGACAGACGGACGGACAGACGGACGGACAGACGGACGGACAGACGGACGGACAGACGGACGGACAGACGGACGGACAGACGGACGGACAGACGGACGGACAGACGGACGGACAGACGGACGGACAGACGGACGGACAGACGGACGGACGAGACGGACGGACAGACGGACGGACGACGGAACGGACAGACGGACGGACAGACGGACGGACAGACGGACGGACAGACGGACGGACAGACGGACGGAACAGACGGACGGACAGACGGACGGACAGACGGACGGACAGACGGACGGACAGACGGACGGACAGACGGACGGACAGACGGACGGACAGACGGACGGACAGACGGACGGACAGACGGACGGGACAGACGGACGGACAGACGGACGGACAGACGGACGGACAGACGGACGGACAGACGGACGGACAGACGGACGGACAGACGGACGGACAGACGGACGGACAGACGGACGGACAGACGGACGGACAGAACGGACGGACAGACGGACGGACAGACGGACGGACAGACGGACGGACAGACGGACGGACAGACGGACGGACAGACGGACGGACAGACGGACGGACAGACGGACGGACAGACGGACGGGACAGACGGACGGACAGACGGACGGACAGACGGACGGACAGACGGACGGACAGACGGACGGACAGACGGACGGACAGACGGACGGACAGACGGACGGACAGACGGACGGACAGACGGACGGACAGACGGACGGACAGACGGACGGACAGACGGACGGACAGACGGACGGACAGACGGACGGACAGACGGACGGACAGACGGACGGACAGACGGACGGACGGACGGACGGACGGACAGACGGACGGACAGACGGCTGCTGACAACTGACGTACTTAACGTACAAAGTTACGGAGGAATACTGCAAAGGTAGAACACTGTCACAGTAAAGCGGGAAAATTAAAAAAAATACTAGAGTATACACACCACATCTACTGTTGTGCGCCTTATGACTGAATTCTTGAGATGTTAGTAAAAAAACATATTCCTCTTCCCGATTGTACGATATTTAATGCATAACAATCTCATCTTAGTTAATCTGGTTTTGGTAAATATATGGCACATTTGTTGTGAATTCCGCTTGTAGAAAGTTGATTTAGGGTATAAAAGCATTCACGACTTATCTTGACTACGAACTTGGTGCAATTTACCCGTAATACAATTGAAAAATTTTCTACAAGCGGAATTCACAACAAATGTGCCGTATATTAATCCAAAACCGATTAATCTAGACGAGATTAATCGGAACAAAATATCAGTCAGTGCTATTTGGTGCAGATGATCCTCCTGGTTATGCATTATTTGGGAATATGAAAATTTTATTTCGAGTTTAAAAATTGGTCGTTATAATACACAGATGATTTTCGTCCCTGTGCAGCAGACAACTATATGAAATTACCTCGTATATTTTTAGACGGCGGAATACCAGCATTAGCAATGCCGTATTTCATTATTTCTTATGGTATTGAATGGGTAAATAACACCTAAATCTGTCATTTAAGATGCTCGTAGATAGTGTGTTTGTGTGTGTTATATGTATGTGTTTGAGTTAGAATGTGTATGTGTGTGTGTGTGTAAAGTTGATGAGAAGCTAGAGGTGCCCGACAAGTTATTATTGGTATTTTACATCAGGTGTGCTGTACGATGTATGTCATTACAAACAGAGTGAACATAAAACAGACATAACTTGGCGACGACAACTGTGCTATTATGAATTAGAATGTATGCCTATTCTCACGATGGGTTATTTCCTTTTCTATTTCCTTTCCAAAGTCGAGCGGAGAGTCGGTTGAAGAGTTAATTGATTGACGATTCCGAGCAAATCAACTGCAAAGGTCATCAGTCAGTCCTGTTAGTGTAATGCAGTGGTGTCAAGGTCTTATACTGGTGGCTGTGGCTCGCGTCCTGGCACCGTAGCATGCCACGAGTTTCTCTGCGCAACTAGCGTCGGGAAAAGGGAACTATTATAAGTAGTAGTAACCCCGCCGTTTGCAATAGGGATGGAGTTGTCTCTGGTGGAGGGGTAATGAACTGCGTGGAGGGCCGATTTCGTCAGGCACTCGTGCCACGGATTTCCGCTCGTGGCATCGACCTTGATAACACTGGTGTAATGCATGCTATTATCGTGAGAGATAGCAGTGATCTTCCCCCGCTGCAGGACGCGAGCCGGCGTCTCCACTCGCGGGGTATTTTCCAACCAGGCATTTCCAACCAGGCATATCCCACCAGTGCGGTCCACCCCTTCGGGACAAGCTCTAAGCTCCCGACTAGTCTTCTGGCATATGTGGTAGTGTAGCCTTATAAGGGAAAATGTAAGTAGGGGGTGAGTATAAGGCAAGGGAGAGAAAGGAAAGATTGCGCGTGGTCCATTGCCCGTTTCTTAGGGTATTGTTCCTGATTTGCCTACTATTGATGGAAGAAGCCACGGCAAGACTACCAATCAGAGCAGTCGGCAGCTAGAAGTCTCCTCCAGTCAGCGTCTGAATTTGACTCGGGTTTGAAGCTTGTGAAGAAAACCTGTCAGAGTCGGGACTCGTACCCTAGGACTTCCCTGACAGAGGCAGTGCAGTGATATCCATTTTGTAGAGGTGTTTTTTTGTGAGGGGGTTTGGCGCAGTGAAGGGTAAGACAGGGCAGAAGAGAAGTGAAGTGAAAGGAAGGGAAGGGAGGGAAGGGAGGGGAAGGGAGGGGAAGGAGGGGAAGGGAGGGGAAGGGAGGGGAAGGGAGGGGAAGGGAGGGGAAGGGAGGGGAAGGGAGGGGAAGGGAGGGGAAAGGGAGGGGAAGGGAGGGGAAGGGAGGGGAAGGGAGGGGAAGGGAGGGGAAGGGAGGGGGAAGGGAGGGGAAGGGAGGGAAGGGAGGGAAGGGAGGGAAGGGAGGGAAGGGAGGGAAGGGAGGGAAGGGAGGGGAAGGGAGGGGAAGGGAGGGGAGGGAGGGGAAGGGAGTGGAGGGGAGGGGAAGGGGAGGGGAGGGGAAGGGTGGGGAGGGGAAGGGGGGAAGAGGAGGGGTAGGGGAGAGGAAGCGGCAGGGGAAGGGGGGAAGGGTAGGGGAGGGGGGGAGGGGGAGGGGAAGGGGAGGGTAGGGGAGGGGAAGGGCAAGGGGAGGTGAGGGGAGGGGGGAAAGGGGAGGGGGAAGTGAGGGGTGGCGAAGGGAAGAGGATGCTAACAAGGGCGAAGGCTAGGAAGGAGAAAGACATAGGGAAGAGAGAGGTGGATAGAGGGGGGTAGGAAGATCTGGCGAGGACGCAGGAAACGCAAGTCGAGACATGTCTGGGCTTGTAGGTGTAGTTTGGTGTGGTGGGATGTGATGAACAGGAAAGGCAGAACCGAGCGGGGCCACGGATGTTTGCGTGTCGGAGCGGATTGGAGTGGGTCGGAGCGGGTCGGGTCGGAGCGAGTCGGGTGGGAGCGGGTCGGGTCAGAGCGGAGAGGGTCAGAGCGGAGCGGGTCAGAGCGGAGCGTGTCAGTGTGTTAGAGCAGTGTTGCCAAGGTCGATGCCACGAGCGAGAGTCCGTGGCACGAGTGCCACGACGAATCGCCCCTCCACCGCAGTTCATAACTCCGCCACAGAGACAACGCGGCGGGGGGTAGAAGATCTTAACATCACTGGGTTAGAGTGTGCTCGGAGATGGTCGGAGCGGGTCGGGGTCGAGTCGGGGCGACTAGTGTGGAGCAGGCTGCGGCGGGCAGAGGAGAGGTGGGGCGGCCGGCGTCAGGGTGGAATCCTACATTCAGGCGCCCTGCGCTCGCGCCTCGCCGCCACCAGAGACCTTGTTCGTTCTGATACGGAGCACGTAATATTGGATAGAGGCGCGGCGCGGAGGGGCTCGGCGCGTGGGGTCTCGGAAGCTCGGGCGGGGCAGCCAGAAGCGGCACAGGGGCTGCCGGCCGCTGCAAACAGGAAGCTTCCGGGTAGTAACGATAATGCTTATAAACAAGGGAAAAGGGGAGTAGTGCTTCCGTACTAAGGCGGATGATGGACACGTAGTGAATGAAGTATTTACGTACTTGAAAGTGAATATGAAGTGTATTACTTACTACTCTCTAAAATTCTTTTATGAATCTACGGAAACAAGGAACTAAGATTCGCCGAGTAGATTTGCTTTGATATTCGTACAGATAGTATATTATAAGATATTTGTTTGTTTTATATTTTGAGGTGCAATCGCACCATCGAGGTGCAATCGCTGTTTAATATTAGCGAGTTTTTGCACAGAATCAATATCTCACACATGCTGAACACCAACTTTCGAAAACTTGCGCGAACACGAAAATTACGTTGCGGAAATAGGGGAATACGCACTTGCTTTGTTGAGGTCATAGTAGCGTGTGCGATAAACGTTACGGAAATGGAAGTGAAAATTGAAATTATAATGGCAAAGAACACTGGTATCACTAAATCAGTCACGAAATCAAACAAATTACGAAACAAAAAACGCAGTAAACCAATAAGTTGTTAATTCCTTGGTGTTTAGCGTTAGCAGTCCATTGCCGTTAGAATTTTGAACAATACTCATTAACATTATATTAGAGAAGAATCTCGATGTGCCAAATGCAATCAGCACATGAACGTTAATGGCCAGATAGTTGCTTGTTAGCGGTTACGCTTTCTAGGTTTACAACGACATAAAATTTTCTGATCCCTCACTACCAAATGTAAACTGAGTCCCTGCGAATTTGTTGCAGCACGCAAAGTACATAATGGAATATTCTATGAGTATTCCATTATGTACTAAAAAGGTGTGGCCCACGACCTAATTCTGAAAGTTGCCCACCAATATATCACGTTTTTAAATAATAATTATATTAAAAAATGCATTTAACAAGTGCGATTTTACGTTCTCGCTGTGGAGTACAGAAAATTATGTAATGCTGCGCGAAAACACGGCGAATTTTTGGCAGAACAAATCTTATTACACGGCCTTGGTAACGAAAAAGAGGATAAATCCAGCTGTTAAATTTAGAAAAAAATCCTCTAACACGTGGTGTAGCCAGAATCTATGTTTTGTGGGTCTTAGATACCGAAAAATTGAATGATGTCAAAACACGTCTGTCAGTCCGTCTGTCCGTGAAAAACGCTAGCGACTGAACCGTTCAGCCGATGTTCTCCAAAATTGCTATTCCTCAATCGACATGGCTATATCGCAGCTCCTTCAATTTGAAACCAATATTTTAATTTTGGAGGTGTGGCGTCACGGCCGGGGCCGTTACAAAAATACACAGACGTGAACGGTTGTAAAATATTGAATATTTATTCACAATGTGCACCGACACCTGAAAGCCCTATTTACAAATTTTACAATGGATATTATAACCGACCGTTACCAAAAGGAACTTTACCGGTCACCACGACCGCTTGCCTCACTTCACGACGCATGGCGCGCCGGCTTCATCCCCTTGCCTCCGCAGTCAGCACAACGACATACCACGAGCCGCACCACCCACGACGACCTACTACGGACGAGCCCAAGAAACAGAAGAAAGAGTTTTCGTCCGGGGCCGTCTTATATACTTTCTGGTCTGGCTCCGGAACTGCGTCATATTGCCGCTTCCGCCAGCCACATTTCTCCGGCCAGCATGTCCACGGGGTTGACGAGTCTGCCCTCGTGGCAGCGCACATCCGGATGTTTCCTTGTCGCCCAAATATAGCCCTTTGTTTGCGAAGCGTCCCTTCAGCACGCGCTCGCAACTATTTTTCATGTGCATTTCAAGTCTCTCACGCCACAGAGGGTACTTTACATGAAGCTCCTGAGACATTTTCTAAATTTTCAAAAAAATGGCTCCATCGATTTTTGAAATAAGGTCATGGACAATTTTTCAATAATTTGAGTACTGTTTGCGTGAAAGTACGGGCTAGAAAGTACGTGCTGTTTTAGCACCAGTAGTTGTGCTTGGAGACTAAATGAATAGTATTCCCAAACTACTGTTTGGAATATCAAAATATTATTTTCAACACGCATGACCACGATTGATCGGACAATGCCAATTTCTAAAGAAATGCTATAAACGGTTTAAATCTAATGTTCAATGACGGTGTGGACGGCATCCTCAAACTATACTTTTCAAATTCAAAGAATACCTTTAAATGTGCAGGGACACATCGGGGACAATCCATTTCTGAAGAAATTCTGTGTAGGATTTATGAGTTTGTTCACAGACGTATGGATGGGCACATTAAAGATATTCGTGAAGGGCCACCTTCTACAGATTTCGCTCTTACTGGAGTAGTGGTCGGCATTGGGCAATTGTCTTTGTATCATTAAATATTTATATCATATCTGCATTCATATGTTACCGGTATATTATGAATATATGTCGCTATTCCAACGCAACTTTCGGCTTTCGATGGCTTTGCCGTCATCATCAGTCTACAATACAAAAAATAAGATATAATAGTTACATTTAAAATTATATAGTAAATTAAGGGGTCGAAACCCGGCTCTCTCTCAATAAATAAGTTGACGGAGATGACATTTTGTATCACTCCATTTAATAACGTCAACACCGCATCACAATTTCCACACTTTTCCATGAAAACCCATTTATTTCATTCGTTATTATTACTTGAGTAGTAAAATACATGAGTTGATGAGAGATTTGATTCATTTTCAAGTATCATATGTGCTAACATCTACTCTGTAAGTGAAATACTCATTGAATCCAATTCCTGATTCATTTCCGGCACGTATTGTGTTCGATGTATTTGGTAGATGTAGACAACACAATGATCATTGTTTTCAAAGGACAATCATTTGATAGCACTCTCACTGGAGGGGAAATTTTTCGGGGAAAGTTTCATGGAAATCTATTCAACAATCTGTTAATTACGAACGTACTCTAATCTAGTTATGTAGAACTGAAAGCACAATAATTATTCGATTCTACTTTGGCGGAATTCCTACATTTAGTATTTCAAAGATATTTGCTTCTATTATTCATTATTCATTAGCGGATTATGCTATCTTGGGCTCGCGCAAGTACAATCTGTAATACAGAAAAAAATCACATACTATCCCTCTATTAAGCAGCAGTGCTTATTAAAACTGATTATAAAATGAAATTCAATAGCCATTCAAAGAATTAATTAATCAGCAAAAAATGTTGAAATTCAGGGAAAGAAACCACTAGTTTAGTGTGTTTTCAATAAGGCCGCTACAAAGTTTGAATGCTCGTTCAAACGCATTCCTACGACCCACAAATTTACTATAGGCGCCGTCTTGAAGGGAATGATAAATAATGCATTTTTTGACATTTGTATTGTATAATTTTTGAAAATGTCTTAATATGACTGTCACAAGTAATGTTCTTCAGTTTCCATACCAATGGCCCCACGTCGATAAGGTTTTTGTCCAGTTTCCCTGATCTATTGAGCGAACGCTGTGATGGTCCCTTGTTTTGCTTCGGGCATAAATGTAACTTCATTAAGGGCACGTTTTGTTGTGATAAAGAGTACAGCCGACGTGTGGTACTATTTTTGTTAGCAATGCGAAACAATGAAATCTGCAATTCGTTTACTAATATAAATAAATACACTAAACTCGGAAATTATTATTATTATTATTATTATTATTATTATATTATTATTATTATTATCATCACAATTTATATTAGTTTCTTTTATTTTTTAAACTTCTACTCACCTTTCAACGATTTGAAGTGAAAATATTAGAAAGTGACTCTGGAGCCCAAGAGAACGTCTCCCCTCTAACTCACAGTTTTTACTGTTTTTTAAGTAAATAAATCAAATAAAATAGATCAAGTTTCGACTCACATTGTACTCTAGTACAGAATAGCTCCACCGCAATCGCTGGCGGGAGGTACAGAAAAATTGGTTGCCTTTACCAGTTCCGAACGTGCTCGCTGCGTGTTTTGGAGTGAAAATTCGAAGACTACGGCAACTGTGTACATAATATAATCAGATCCTCCTAGTAAGGACTACTGTTTATCAATGGCATACGTGTTTTAACGAAACTAAATGTACGGTAACACACAATAAATCCACAGGGCGTCTCCATGCTTCCGACGAGAGCAAGTGAGGCAAAACTTTCTTAACAGTCCTAAAAATCAACCGGCTTGCTTCTCGACAGCTGGGCGTCACAACATGACTGTTCGGCTTGAGTTGGGAAAACTGTTGCACCACAACACGTACAAGTTAACAATGTTGCAAGAATGAAATAAACTGTTAAGTTTGATCGCAAGAATTTTTGTTTGGAAATGCTAGATAGTTGTCAGAAATGCTAAGTGCTTGGGCCGAGGTGTGGAAATTGCATGATGTCCACGTGCACAGGATCTAGCAACCCTCAATGTTTTCTTTTTTGGGTTCAATCAAGGATATTTTTTTTCACCATTACCGGGTGGTCTACCAGAGCTCAGAACAACAATTTGTCTCGCAATTTAACACGTTGCACCTAACATGCTGCAGGGAGTTTGGAAAGAAATCGACATCAGATGGAATGTGTACCGCATGACCAATGGTAGCCACATTGAACATGTTTAAGTAATGTTTGAATCTTTTAAGTAATACTTCATGTATTTCGCTAAATAACACTAAAATCATGTAGTAATGTTAAATCACGTAGTATCGTTAAATACATGTAAATCATGTAGTAATGAAATAATATAAGTTAAATGAATTAATCAATAAGCCCCTTCAAACATGTAAAGCCCTTATTGAAATACCCTCTATAAGGATGCAATCTTCTGAATACTAGTGACCTGCAGAAGCATAAGACAATATGCGGAATAACACAATAAAATATTTGCATTGTTACATCAAAATCGAAACGTTTTTTATTGTTTTGGCATTCTTCCCTAGTTTCTCGGTACCCATCCGACGCAACAATACACACTTCTAACTTTGCTGGAGACTGCATTGAAAACTGGTATTATAGACTTGTGGCCTACAGCACCAAACGTTCTTGTAAACAAAATCACACAAACTTGTTTTCCACAAAGTAGCACGCACAAGGCTGAAAAATAACAAATAAAATACACTTTTACAAAACTGAAATAAATTCAATGCTATAACAAAAGCAGATTATTTTTTATGTGGCACGTGTGTAATATATGGAGATCTTCCGCAACAACACGCATACATGAAAGAAGAGGGATAAACAACTACGCCACCGCCGAGACAACCCGCGACTCTAGGGAGTGACTCATGTCGGCACAAGCTCTAGCCACCTCGGCCACCCTGGTAGGCGTTAACACTTCTTTTACATATTACTTTGAAATGGATAATGTTGTATTATATTCGAACTAAAGTATTCGGAGTTTTTTTGTTGATCGAGAGAAAACCCACGATCCTAGACATAAATAAATATACATGAATCTCAAGCTGAAACGGAGAAAGGCTATAATATAGATGAAGCATATGTGAGCAATACATTTCCCGCACATGATTCAAAATTCGGATAAAAAATGAAGTCCCATCGACCTGTGCTACAACCGATGAACTGCAAATAGCAATGGCGTTTGCACAGCGTACTAGCTATAGTCATTTTTTCGAAAATACGATTCTCATTTGACAGTGTAGTAGCAAGAGAGGAGTTCCACTAGGAGCTAATTATCAGTTCTTCAATTATGTACAATGTCCTCGTTCGTTATATTGATTTAATGCCTAACCACTCGCTGATGCTTTGGCATAATGACTCCACATGCAAAGCGATTCAATTGACACGGACCATCAATGTGTGTACATCACACGCAACTCTCAGAATAAAGAAAATATTTACTAAAAATATATGCGCTACACAGGAATAATGATTTAATTCACAGTTATCTGGTACAATCAGAATTTAATAATAGCTGTTAAGAGGGACCGTATTTTAATGCACTAAAAATCTCTGAAATGTGTGTGCATTAATGTAGTAAAAACTTCGAAAATATGCACTGAAATATGCTCTATGAAGTTCATTTTTGACCCATTAGAATACTGTTTTAAATAATGTTTACGCATACTACATTCTTACGTCACATTAGGCCTACTAAACTGTTCAATGAAACGTCAAAGAGTAGTAGTAGTAAAATAGGTAAGAAGAATTGGTTTCCACAATGGTATGTGTGTCGCCAAATAATTTATGAATTGTATTAGAGCCACGTTTGGACACAATTACCAGAACCTCTTAGCAGTCGCTTTCATTCTATGAATGGAGACGTTTCATTCTTTTTCGCCTCCTGTTTCGCTCCCATTAGTTGGAAAAAACCGTCTGTGACTTGTGGGAGCATGTTGCGTGTGTTACTTCATTAGCGTTACCGATTTTGCACGACGGATTTGACGGCACGTAATACGATCCTGATTTCCCGGAATATCAAACATAATTCAGATAAAGAAACTGATATTACCTGCAATAAGTCACATGCGCACAAACATTCTACAAAATTCAAAATTAAATTATTAAAATAAATATAAGTAATGGTAACTCTTTCATGCTAAATACACAGAATCATTAGCAATTTCAAAAAAAAAAATTATGCTGATTAAGAAAATAGAAAAAATGTGCATTATAAAATTATGTTCCTTGTAAGTGAGCATTTGCTTTGAAATCCAGTCGCTGGTAATCTAATATATAAAAATCAATTTTATTGTTCATATTTTATGCGTTGTCCTGCCGTTTATCCGATACGATAAAACTTTGTCAACTATTGCTCGCACTTGCGCGAAATTTACAGGCGGAGTAGAATGGTTATGTGCGTATGTCTGTTGGATATAGACTCAAAATGAGGGTGGTGGTGATGATTTGTGTGTTTAAGACTCAAGCGCCCCTGAACAGAAGCTCTACGCAACCCACCGCACCCTGAAGTATTAACAGCGCCTACTCTAGGTGCGTGAAGTTGGCACCCCCACTTTGTCGAAATTCAAATGACATACGTCAAAGTTTTGCCCAAGTTTGCCCAACCTTTAAAAAGTTTTGCCCAAGTCAAATAAAGCCGCAAATCGCAAATCAAAATTTCGGACTTAAACGTCCTGGAGCACTCTCACAAAGCTATTTCCAACTTTCGAACATGCCATCGGTTTGTTCACGATGAGACCAAGTACATCGAGCCATAAAACAGTTTTGCCCAAGTCACACAACGCCGGAAATTGCGAAAATCGCAAATCAAATTTTTGACTTTAAAGTGACTAGCACCCCCACTTGCGAATTTCAAAGTTTTGAACAAACCATCGTGTAGAAGAGTTTTGCCCATTTTTGAATCAATTTGTAAAAAGTTTTGCCCAAGTCAAACAAAGTCGGAAATTGCAAATCAAAATTTCGGACTTAACACTCCTGGAGCTCCCCCACAAGGCAATTTCGAAATTACGAACACATCACAGTTTTGCTGACGATGAGCCCAAGCAAATCGAGCCATCAAAAAGTTTTTCCCAACTCACAGAAAGTCGGAAATCGCAAATCAAATTTTCGGACTTCAACTTCCTAGAGCTCTCCCAAAAACAAATTTCAAAATTTCGAACATTCCATCGTATTGCTCACGATTTGAGGGAGAACCTTTTAACAATAGAATATTTAACAACCATGTCCAAACGAGGACAGAAAACAAACTCACACTCCGGAGAAAACCATTTATTATAATTTTTGCAGAGCGTGGTTTAAAACGCGATTAACAATAACGTGACCAGTAGCGTGTGAAATGAAATACTTGCAATAGCAAAGCATTGCCGGTTTCACTAGTTGATAATAATTAATAATATAAGTGAAATGATAATATTACGAAGATAATCAAAATAATACACTTAAGACTACTTTTAGTCTATTTTATTATCTAAGTGCAGAAACCACCGTAGTTAAGAGCAATATAATTTATTTCATGTAGAACATTTAATTTTTAATTGTATATTCCAATTTTATCTGCTGGAATCGCCTTGAATCATGGAGCGCCATGACATAAAACCAAATACAACACATCTTATTTGCAGGATTTAACCCCAGACTGGAAATAGTCCTGTCATGGTTCTGATAAAGCGTTGTAGGAAATAATTAACAAATAAACAAAATAAAGATAATGCCAAGTATTTTATGCGTAAAATAAATGATTTTGGGCATTCTTACAGTGAACATGTATCAACTTATTATAGGTCTTTAATTTAGTATTCCCTTCCTATTCTTGAGATCTGCCATCCACTTGACTCTATCCTATATTATAGTGTTACTGAATGATCTGTATGGTACTACATTTGTTGTCTATCGCATTTTAATGCTCCCCTTACATGTCTCTAAACTGTCTCAAGTTTTCTTCCTTCGTCCCTTGACACTTCCTACATTTCTTCATATAGTTACTCAACCAATATGTTTCCTCTCAATTCATTACCAAACACGAATCTAGTTTAAATCCGTTTCATTTGAATTTATTCTTCATCTCCCCAGAAAACCCTCCATTTTATAAATGAATTTACTTCAAATATAAATTACGCAAAAACTTAGTTTTTTTGAAAAAAATATACTTGACCTCTTTTAAATGTCTGATTTTTAGTACATATTTCGTTTAAGAGTCTTCAGTATAGTACTTTGCAACGTTATGTTTTGCAATTTTAGAAAATACAGAATTCGTACAAAATGGGACCAATATCAAATTTTACCGTTCTTTGATTCATATGAGAGAGAAATTGGATCTTATTGAGAAAATGTTTGAAAATTGCTCATATTTCACTGAAACTTATGCAAACCTATTCATATTTTCAAAAAATTGTACATGACTATTTTAAGATCTATATTTGAGCACAATATTTTATTAAGGGAAAAAACCTTTATCTTCAATATTGTGTGAAATTTGGCAATTTTCAAAAAAATCAGGGCTTTCAACGATAAGAGACGTGCATCATTCTTTTAAACGTCATTAACAATATCCGACGAGAAAGTTAAATTTAAAAAATTGATGAATTTTTGAGAAAATTTTGAAAATGTTGAGGCTTCATGTAAAGTAAGGTAACGGCAGGTAACACTGCCATGGGTGAAACATTGCCATAACTTCAAAAAATTTAAGTAGTACAGTCTGTATCGTAAATTTATTTGCTGGCAGAGTTCCCGTAGTTAGCTACCTCTCTTGGAAACATTATATATAATCGTTTGTTGCATTGTGTTACAGTTGTAACCTAAAATGTAAGTAGGTATGCATGGTGTATTGTGATGCAGCCAAATCGTGTAATCAAAACTTCGTTAATTTTGGATTGAGTTGAAATAAACGACACAAATAAGTAAATGTGTCATGTCGTAGGTATGCTATGTCGAGACTTAATAATTATTCCTTATAAAGAAGACAAAATGTATTAATAACATATACTACTTTCAGGGTAACATTGCCATACTAGCCATCTTACCTTTGCATTTATATCTTTTAAGAAGAAATTCTTACATTGAAATAATATACCTTTTTTGAGTTTATATATAATTTTTAAAGCATATGACGCATAAATTGTAAACACTGATTAATTACATTTGATACAAAATTACTTTTTTGTTGTTGCCATACTTCCACTGCAACTTTGCCACATAGAGAAATAAAATATCCAATATCTAAGGTTTACAAACCTATGATGAAGTTAAAATTCTCTAAGCAATGGAAAAACTTAATAGTGGAAAATTAAGTAGGAAAAAGCTACTATTCTGTTGTAGCGTCGCGAGGTGGCGCACGTGCCGTTTCGCTGGAAAGCCCGGTCTTAAGCCGGATGGGGGATGCGGGTTGGAATGCGGCGACGCCTCGCCGGCGCGCGCCGGGCAGGAAAATCCCAGCCTCAAAATAACCTGGACAACAGGGCGTGCCTGAGCGCGAGTCCATTCATGACGGTTGCTCTCTGCTGAGGGCTGGCTTGCGAGCCGAATGACGCCCGCCACTGGTAGAGTGGGGGACGAGCCGTGGGGTATTTATTGCGGCGCCGACATGCGCTCGCGGGATACGCTAGTGAGTCGAAAGACGTGAGGTATCTCCGTGCAACCTTGCACGTTTTGGCATCCGGCCATGTAACATTCTAGTTACGGGGACAGCTTGCACTTCGCGCAGCTTCTCATGCTCTCGAGCAGAGGCACTGGGCTAAGCCTAGGGACGGTCGCGAGGTTTCGCGGCTTAGAGAATAGAAAGGTTGCCTAAGGTTTTCAATTTTGTAACATTATCTTGTAATTTATTATTGTAAATATACTGTACATACTATTCAGAATCTGTCGTCTGTGCTTTTCATGTCCAGTACGTCACACTGTATGTAATAAGCAGGGCCACTTTAAATGACGTGGATGAGTGTTTTTTGCCA
Organism: Acheta domesticus; assembly: GCA_031308135.1. Taxonomy (NCBI): domain Eukaryota; kingdom Metazoa; phylum Arthropoda; class Insecta; order Orthoptera; family Gryllidae; genus Acheta; species Acheta domesticus. The sequence goes on along the minus strand of JAHLJT010008446.1, from coordinate 278,032,092 downwards.
AAATACGATATTATGGCTGAGCTTCCCAGATTAAATATAGAAAAGGAGAAAGCACTTTTTCCCTATCGCATTTTATCACAATGTAAAAGAGTTAATAAAACTTATTTTAGACTAAGTCCTCAAAGCAGTATTTATCCCAGTTTAGCGTATTTAAACTGTCAAAAACCAAAGACGAATAATGCTCTGATGTATGTTTATGTGTTTCTATTTCCTATCTAACTCTCACGCATTTAAATACTGCCAGAGACTTGGAAATAAATAGAGGTGGCAATGTTTGACCCCTGCGGGGTAACATTGCCACTTTGCTTTTCAAAAAAGTAACAAAATTTTTCAAATTATGGAAGCTGTGACTTCAGTACTTTGCAGAAAAGTACTTTGTGAAGGATTAAATTGTCAAAATAATTATTGTGAAGATTGATGCATCGAAGTAGAAATTTAAAAGAAACAAAGACATTGCAATGTTACCCCCAGTTACCTTAATACCCCTGAAAATCAAAATATCAGTTACAAACTCGCAGGACATTGGGTTCTTTCAGAACGATCGGAGAATATCAATATAGGAGAAAATCGCTTAAATGGTCGCTCTGACCACAGACGAATGTACTTTTGCCGTCAATCGATTTTTCGGCATCAAGGACCAACAAAGCTTGGCTTCTGGCTATATAACGTGATAGAGGAAACAATTTACTACAAATATAGGAACAAGATGTATCCAATTTTTCGTTGCCAGGGCTTGGCAATAAGAGATTTTCTGTCGAAAAATCGCCGATAACTGGCACACGATTACCGTTCGATCTCTTCCTCCGTAGTACGGCGAGATGTTAATTAAAAATTAACTACAGTATACCTTCATTAGCACGAACTCGCTTAACACGAATATCGCCGTAACACGAACAAAACTTTGGTCCCAGCAAGGGATTACGGTAATACGGACATTTATAATACTAGGATAACACGCATTTTATAACACGAACTCCGATAATTTCGGTCCCTTGGAATTCGTGTTAATGAGGGTCTACTGTAGATATTATGTGGGACTGACCGAGGAAGGCAGTGGGCGAGATGATCCCCGTGCGCTTGGCCACCACGATGGCGATGCCGGTGTCGAGGAAGGGCAGCGAGAAGTCGATGGCCTGCGAGCGCTCGTAGTTGATCTTGAGGGACGTGATCACCATGTCGGCATGGTGGTTAATGAGCGCCGCCACCAGTCCGTTCCAGCGGCCATTCTGCAACCACAAGTCATGCCATTAAAAGAGACTAACACAGGCATCAGGGGTTGCCAGTTTAATACGAAATCTATTAGATTGATCAGATTCATCTATTAGAAGGAAATGAAATTGATTCCATTTCTGGCGTAAAATAGAAGCGGTACTAGTTATATTCCTGCTATCACCAAAACACTTCGCCCGGCTTCGCATCTACCCACCCTACATTGCCTGTTGCTGGGAGCTATCCTTAAGGTACATTGCGGGTTGCATAATCATATTGCAAGGAGGGAGAAAAGGCGTAACAAAAGTTGGAGGTACGTTTTCGATCGCGTTTCTCGTATATCTTTTCTCGGTCGCTCAATGTTTTCGTGCAAAAATTTCAGAGCCTTATTTTATATTGTTTTAACTACTATTTTGGCCTTTTCGTGTTCTGTGCTCTATGCTATGTCTTATTCACGGCATTCCAGTCAGTCGAAGGCTAAAATAGTGGCTTTATCCATGGCAAATAATAATATTAAACTTTGCGTATCGACATTTTAAAATTAAAATCCAATTTCCTAAATGAATTTCCCAACGGTATTAGCTCTCCGAAAGGTACATCTCACAAACCGTCTCGCATCAAAAATCACCCGTAGCAAGATCGGCAGGCCTTGTAACTCGGCCACCATAACCGGTAATTAGGATTCCGGGAGTGGCTCACCGTTTGGGCGCCCCATTTGCCGTCCTCCACCCGGAACAGCTCGTACGAGAAGCCCAGATCCTCGGCGAACTTCTCCAGCAAATCGATGCAGAAGCCCGAACAGCACTGGTACAGGGTCCCGTTGCGGTGCACTTGGTCGTTATCAAGGCTGTTGAAAGCAGAAAATGTTGCCATATTATTACCCCAAGTTGTCTATAGGAGCGGTCGAAAACAGTATCTCAGGACCACTGGTGGTCCGTGACATAATTTTAATTGTCTACACAGGAATTCAGATATTATTTAAATTTGCTGAGATCAGTTAATACAATTTCTCACGATAATTATTTTTTTTAAACTGTATTTATATGTGTACTGTAGAAAAAGAATATTGTACATCGAATTGTTGTTACAAAATACTCCTGTGACATGCAAAACGTCTACATAAAATATGTACGTGATTCGGTTGTGCAGAGCGCAATACTCTTGGACGTATTTCTTTGAATGCGTCATATTGCATTTGTATCTGATGACCGCCCAATATTGACAGATCGGACCATAATAAGAGAAAAGTACAACAATTTAAAGTTTATTAATAAAATTTCAGAACGCTCAAAGGTTTTTCTAAGTGATTGATCTAGTTTTACAACAACGCCTTATCAAGTATCTGATTTTGAATCAAATACATTTGATGTATCTAGCTGGAAGAGCACTACATGACAGCGACTCTCACATCTTCGTCTTACTTGTTTTGAAACTAATTTTGATATTCACTTCGTTTTGTCACTAACGCCCCCTTGTGTGTAGAAAAATAAATATTCTCTGTATACATTTGAATGCATGTGTGTTTATTCACACAGAAAACGACGTAATCTGAAAATCGGAGAAAGAGTATGTATGTCGTTTTGAAACTAAACGACCCATTTCATTGTTATTCCCGTGAGGACATAGTAAATAAACTCTTTAATAGAGACGATCGGACGAATCATCTCTGGCTTAGAAGAGAGTCACTTATACGAATTGATTATTTTTGTTAATTCATGAGTATACTAAGAAATTTCTTATTTAATTTACTGATTGTATTTTATACTAATATTTTTTACTTTAATAAAATTTACATTTTACTCAGCCTCCTTGAAAATATACATTCTACAAGAAAAAGACTTTTTATGGAGAACATATTATACATCCTATATTATGAAAATGGAATATGATAAAGAAAAGTTGCTAACTTCTTTTGACAAACAAAGACTCACGAACCTTTTCGAAAAAAACGGCGATATGGCGCATTCAAGTCATTGAGAACACGTGGAAAGTGGGCAGAAACGTTAATTTCATTTCCTGTGTAATATTAATAGAAATATAATTCCAAATTTATTTTTACTGTTGAAACTTAAAGAAAATTGACATTTTTAGAATTATCTGTGAAATGATATTGTTTTATTTGTGGTAACGCTTTCAGCTAAAAGAGCTGTATCATCAACAAGAAAGTGGCTAAAAAAGGTAGTAAGCTTAGTTAGCTTCATGCACGATTATTTTGTTTTGTTATTATATTTTTTCGTCATAACTTATATTTATTTCAACTCTCCATGAATTCAAGAACTCACCCTGAAAAGTCAGATTCCTTGGAGTGACGACAAAAGACTCCCTTGTTATGTGTGCATTTTCCAGTAACAGGATCAGGGGGAGACAAATTTATATAAGGTGGCTCTTCAAGGAAAGTGATCTTCAAGTGGAATTTCTCAGGGACCCCCTGTGGTGGTGTGTGGCTGTTGCCTGGCCACACGATGTCCTTGATGTCCAGCCCTTCCTTCTGCACGATTTCCAGACTCCAATCTGTAAGCAAAAGAATAAAACATATCACAATATCTTTCAAACTACGAGTATTTTATCTCACAATTATACTGAAAATGTGACCATAAAAATATATTTTTAGGCGGAGAAAAAGGCAGTTTAAGAAATAACTCTCAAATTAAATTTTTGAGCAAAAGAAGATTTGTAATTTATATGAAAACAAAAAATCGATATAAACAAATTGTCACGGTTATGTATGACTAAATTATTTGAAAGCCATGTTTATTTATTTAATAGACGTTCATTTTTATAGAATAGCGCAAGTTTCATAAGCTATATGAATGAACTCATATTCAGAATTTCATTATGTTCTTAAAAGTTGTTTTCAGTCTTTTAACTTGGAACCAAGAGTGATCCAAAGAAATTCTTAGAACTTCAAGAAAGAAGAAAAATATACAGGAATGTTGGACAAAAGTTATCTACACTATTTGTAGCCGATTATGTTCGTTGAACTTAAAATTCTTTGCCGTACATTTGGTAGGATGAAGCCATTGTGATATACGAGAATAGAACCAAGCTTTTATTACTTAAAGGGACGCTTAGGAAGCGGGGACGCGATTTCGATGAAGTTGTAGTACATTTAGGAGGATAATTAACATTTCGTTCGACATCCAAACGTCTTTCCGTTCATGTTAAACGGTAGCGCCTACACCGTTTAGATGATTTTTCTAAATGTTTATTCCCTGATTATTCAGAACGAATTGGAAGCCCCGAGAATTTAAAACGAATATTTTTATTTCTGAGGGTACTTTACCTAAAGCCGCAAAAAAAATTTCGCAACTCTGGCAAAAATCTCTCCAAAGTTTTTCAATAAACGTTGTCATCGAATAGCGCAATGGACACTTGGTAGATAGGTGCAGGTCTCATTTTCAATGAAAACCCTCTTTTCTCGAAAATTTGCAAAATATATTTTTGGGCGTTTTCCAAGAATTTCATCTTTGAATATATAGATATTTTTCTTAACAAAATATGTTGTTTAACGACGGATCACGAAATAATGTCTTGTACTTATATTATTTCACCAAACATTATGTGAAAACAACTCATTTTCGAAACAGTGCATAGGACATTGTGTTCGAGAAAAAAATAAAGAAAATGTAGATCTGTCTATGAGAAAACTTTAAAAATAACCTATGGGCTTTCTAGAAATACCCATAAAAAGAAAATATCCTTTTCGAACTTGCAGAGCTGAGAATTCGATTGGGTAAAATTCAGTTTTGTGTTAATCCTCCGTACAGTTTAGGTACCAGTGTGTTTCACTGACGGACGAACAAAGAACTAAATTTTTTCGATATGAGAAACCATCAAATCGTGAATATCCGACAAAATATCGAGATCGAGTTTTCATAGCATTTCATACCCTTCTCTAAACTTGGATATATATTATTCTTATTAAAAATAATTATAGAGGAGAATGAAAACTTGTGCCAAACGAATTGCATACTACTGAGAAGTCAAAATATTTATTTGTGATTATCAGGTTTAGTTCGAGTAGCACTTCTTCCGAATTATGAAAAGCACACTATCATCCCTTTATTGTTCAAAAGAATTATAATAAATATCAATTAGTCAAAAACACTCCTTATGCGATATGAGGCGGCAACGTAAAGTCACGAGAAGCGACCGGTCATTAATTTGGTTGTGCGTCTGAAAAACTTGGGATGCGCCGTGCCATTAGAAGGCTGTATAATGTCGGGCGAGCCACGATGGATGAGGTGCCAAGTTCAGAGTGGCCAGTGGAATTCTTCTTCTTCTTCTTGTTCCGAAGGTCGGTGGACGTCTCCTGAACGAGACATTGATAAATATTGGGCATATTTACAGGGAGGAGCGCGATCACTCTCATTAGTGGATTTTGAAGCAGGGACTTCATCCCACTTGAAGCGGAAGCACCTGATAGGTGTCGGTAATCTTCTTAAATGAAGTTCAAAATGTGTCAGTGTGTTCTCATTTTGTTGTTTCAGAAGCGCAACCTCTCTACAAGTGCCCTTGGAGGACATAATTACAAGGTAATTTCAAATCTTGTTTGATCTATACTTTGTATAGATTTTATATCTTGTATCATTTATACGCTCTTGTGGAGTACAATAGTATACGGAGTACATACTCGTATGTAGTATATTGAAAGTTATGTAATGCTACACAAATAGATGTGAAGATTTTGTCGGAAAAACGCATTGGGGGTCCTTGAAACAGAAAGGGATTTAACAAATATCTGTCCCGCTTAGAACAACGTTAACCCTTAACTCTTCAACTTGAGGTCAGAACGCACAAAGCAGAGTGGCATTTTTATGCTCCATTAGATGGGAAAAGACCCAGTGATGGTTTGGGAGGAACGATCGAGCGATTAGCTTCAAGAGCAAGTTTGCAGTTGCCTCCAGAAAAGCAAATTCAAGCGCCATTGCAATTCTTCGAATGGTCTCATAAACATATTGAAGTAATAACCATCGTATTCACCCCCCCAAAAAACATTGAAAATCACAGGATCAAAATGAACCCCAGATTCAAGTACGCTGTGCTTCTTAAAGAGATACGAGGATATCATTCTTCCAAACCAGCAGAAAATGGTGACGTGAAGATGAAAACACACTGCCTTCAAGACACTGGAGTTTGTTTAACGTTGCTAAAAACCATAACTGGTAAAATCATAACCCAAACTACAACACACAGTTGAACCAATTTCCCTAAGGTAAGAACCAATATGATGTTAAACTTTATTAAATCATCAAATGTTGTTTACCGAACATTAAATCATTATTTTTCTCAACAGATCGAGCACCAAAAGAAGGAGACAGGCAGAAGATACGACGAGGAAACAAAAGTGATAATTAATTAATTATAAAATAAAATTGAGAGAACAAGTTGTTAGCGTCTACAAATATTAATAAAATATATAATCAGTGTACATTTCTATGCTCCAAAAGATCAGTAAGTCATCATAAAATGTTTCAGAGAACTTGAATTATAAAAACGTCTGAATCTGTTGTTTTTTTAATTAATTTTTGCATGAAATTAAATAAAAATTGATTTTAAATTGTCACAAAAAGAAATGGGCGTAAAATATGGCTAATATTTTTTAAAGGCTTTGAGTTTTATGTCTCCCAAATATAATTTATCAATAAAAACCAAAATCGGTGATGGAGTATTCGAGAAATTAATGTTTCAGTCTAAATAAATGTTTTTCACGTTTTCATTATTAAAAACGGTAATATTCGCATTTTCCATTTGTTTTGGCATTTTGTCTGAAATTATATTCGTAGTATTATAAAAAATCATGCAATAGACATTTTATAAACGTTTTACCAAGCGTTTGCAATTTTATTAACGTTGCAATAAAATAAATATTTTTACAGCATATTTCTATTTTTTTTAATCCGAACGCAGTATTGGACAAAAAATATAATATGGTGATTTTATTTCTTGTATATGATGTGGAAATCTGTCAAAACATTTTCAGCCAATTTCAAGGACCTCTTTGAGATTGTATGCTGAAAACAAGGAAAGAATTCGTCATTCAAACATATTCCTGACTCTTGGCATAAATGTTTAAAAATGAAGACTTCAAAAAGATAATAAACAGGAAATAAAGTAATGAGGGATAAAGTATACGAGTATCAACATAGTTCAAATCTACGTAATGTTCTTGAAAATGTCGGGCAAACATGTTTTCGAAAGAAGCGTTGATATTTTGAGCGCTTTTTGTACTTAGCTCCTCCGCCATACTTTGCGCGTGAACACCCCTCTTTGGAGATAAAATGCGAGCGAAATTTGTCTGTGCTCGCAGGAAGGTAAGCGGTGGGTAAGTAACTCGTGCGGTCGCGGATGTCTGAAGAGCATAAAAGGACGAAGAATATAAAAATGAAATCATTAAAATGCTATATTCACAAAATTCATGAAAATCCGTTTGTGATAGACTAAATATTGGTTGCTTTTTTCGATTATATTCCGAAAACCTTTTTCTTTGCATATAACTTGTAAAAATGAAATAATGTAAATAGATAATAGTATGATTTGAATAGTTTTGTATTATTACTGATTCACTGTCAGGAAGTAAAACCTTTTTTATCGATTTAATTTTAATGATCATTTTGAATGCTACAAAAAGTTCCTTTGCAATCAAAGTTTTGTTTTTGTATCAAACTTTGAGTAACCCATAAACTACTCAAAGGCACCGAATCTAATTCACTAAAGAAAGAAAACTATTTTCATTTGAAAAAATAGGAGATTAATAACTTCAGTTATTTTTTATCCCATTCACAATAGATTCATTATAAACATATTTTATTCCTGTGTTAAGGAAACAGAACACACAAACAGAATCACACTCACAGATCAGCTCTCTACGAGAAATCCACATATAATAAATGTATATCACTTTACAACTCATTGCCAGATGACACTAAACAATTAAAGTTGGTACACAAATTTAAGTTCAAATTAAAAACTTTTCTGCTGCATAACTGTTTCTATTAGAGTCTATACGATCATTAAAAAGGAAAATGTTTATTTTAACTAAATAATGATATATAATGAATTAGTTTACATTTGTATTGTATAATGCTTTTAAAAAGACTTAATACGCCTGTAGTAAGTAATGTACTTCAGCTTCCAGGTCAATGTCCCCCATCTCGATCAGGTTTTTGCCTAGTTTCCCTGATGCATTGGGCAAAAGCTAAGATGGCCCCTTGTTTTGCTTCTGCACATAAACGTAGTTTCACTGTGAAGACGTTTTATTGATCTCTCCTTGTGTTTGTAGTGGTAGGAGTAGAGCTGAGGGTGAGTTACTTCTTTGTTAGCAATGCAGAAAAATCAAATCACCAGTACGTTTACCGTTGCAAATAACTTTGCTATAACTCGGGAACGAAATGTTCTAGTTTTTCAAATATTGCTAATTTCGCACTTTTAAAAAATGTATTATTATTTATTTTGTTTTTTAACTTTTATTTACTTTCAAATATTTATAGTTAAAATGTTGGTGATGGATACTGGAACTCAGGAAAACGTGCGCAGAAAATCTCCTCCATTCGTGACATAGTTTTTACTGTTTTTTTTAATTAATAAAACAAATGAAATCGAATCTATAATTCGCGTAAGCTACAAAACTGCGTAGCAGCTAAAAAATGCAAATCCCTTTTCAATTGTTGATATTAATTTCTTGGCACATTAAGAGAAGAAAAAATGTAGTCTTACAGAAATACATTTTACTTCTATTTTACGCCCATTTTGACGAACATATTCTCTTTTAGGGGACACTGCGGTCGTGCGATCGTATTCTCATCCTTAACTACTTCCCTTCGCGGATAGAACGCTTCTGGAGGAAAGCGCAATGTGCCAGTTCGCCTGCACGGCCGTGATATAGATAATGTATATAGTACAGTACTCACATAGTAAAGAGAGAGCTGTTTCTACCTTAAATTAATTTTGCACTGTATATCAGAATCTAAAACCTTTATCACCACCTCTTTTTGTGCTTTACGGAAGCGGTACTGAACATACGGAAACACAATATACTCGTTTGCATATTCGACTAATAACTTCATTACAAGTCAGTCGACAGTGTAAGAACACGTAATTATTTTGTCAAGTATTCATTTATCAAAAGTTCTTTTCTGTTAGGATCTGAAAATGTATTAACTTAGGTGAGAGAAATAGATGTGTGACTATTTATTAATGCTTTCAAGAAGTCAATTAGTCTTCTTGAAAATATCGTGTGGCAGAACGTTTCTTGCCAAACGACGTGTACATTACTACCATTCTTTAAAGGGGAAAGCTGTGAAAGATTTGGTCTCTAATAATTCGAAGGGTGCATCACAAGACCGAATTTATAAGAGTGTAATTATACTAGAAGGAACATAGAGATTGCCCTCTAGGAATTGTGTTCGTAGTCACACAATTTTTATTCTGACAGCTAAACTTAACAAAATAAATAAATAAATAAATAATGGCTATTCTCAGCGGTTATGAGAGAGCAAAATAATATGTGCACTTGCTAGCTTTTCCTGGATCGCTCTCAATGCCCTAAAGCGGAAATTATAAATACTGGCATATTCATGACGTCCAGAGATAGTTCAATACTTGTTAACAATATGCGCAATACATTAACAGCTTTTCACAATCTCTGCAATATTAGCTTGTAACGCACTATTACTGGAGGTTAGTAAATACAGGAATCAAACAGCTAAATGATGCATCATTTTTCAAAACTTGCAATTTAATAATTCGGGAAAATGTATACTCAAAACAGTGTAAACACTCGAGATTTTCAACTAAAGCTATGATTTCAAATCTATTAAACCCTTCTACCGTTTTGTAGTTTACTAAATGTACTGATGGTACACTAAATGCATCAACTGAAAAGTATTACGCAAATCATATCTAGTTTGGAAGCCATTAGCAAATCGTATTTACAGCAACCTAATTCTTTCTATTATTTTTATTTTTCAGTAGACGTACACGTAAAATGCAACTATCATTTACCTTTTATTGATTACAATGTTGCACTTTGACGGACGCCCACAGCTAAATGTACTGGGTACTAAAAGGGTACACTGAAAACTACAAAGTAAACAAAATACCCGAGTGATATGAATCAACGAGGCAACCGTCTCCAACGTTGAGAATAATCCCAAGAGAATATAGTTGTACGTTTCCATGACATCGGACTGAAAGTAATGTACACAACTCGGACAAAATTATCTTTGCGATAATTATATTAAAATTCGAAAATCTGCGAAGATATTGTCGTTTCGCTCTCAACATTTCATTCATGCGCACAGACTTGACTTTTTATTTCTGATATATCCATTCGGATGTTGAACTAGTGGCAAAATTGCACGGATTTTCTCCCCCGTATTTTCACGTAAAATTACGCCAAAAGAACTAAAATTTTCGAAAAAGTTTACATGAACATACTTCAAAATCAATTATTGAACACATTTCATTAAGGAAGCTAGTGGTGCTACAGAATGGGACAGACTTTGGCGTATTCTATTTTCTTTGGTCTGGGCTAGCTATTCGGACTTGCCTTAAACTCTTGCCAGCTGCCACCTAACGCCGCCAAAGTACATTTTTTGAAATTTTCTCAATTTTTCTGTTTCCTTATAGTAGAACTGAAATATTATTTTAAGAATGTTAAAGAAGAATAAAACCTCGTCCTAAGTGGCAATTTTCGTTGAACAATTTGGAGTCGTTCTTAAGAAAATGGCGTTAAATCGAAATTTCGAAGTCTTTCTCATAGAAATCTTTTGGGTTTTCGAAAACCTTAATTGGAAGTCATTTAAAGTCATTTTAGTCATAAATGCAATGATGTATACAAATCGATGGAAATGTAGATTTTAAATGCGTGAGACATATTTAAAACAAATTACATTTGTGTAATTTTTGAAGAAACAAAAGAGTATAGCAAAATTAATTTTATGTCATCTTAAATTGTGTAAGTAGTACTATCGGTACGATATGTTTGAAGAAAACATTTAGGGCCGTTTTTGGGAAAATGGCGTTTGAGCATTTCTGAAAATGCAGAATTTTGAGCTCATTTTCATAGAAAAGTCTTGAGTTTTTGAGACACTTTATATAACATAATTTAAAGTACATGTACTCATAAATGCAATTATGTGCAAAGTCGCCGCTAATGTAAACAGTAACGATGTGGGAGACAACTAAAAAAAAATAACGTTCGTATTTTTTGGAAAAACGAAAGAATAGATGAATATGGCATTAGCGTCATATCATAGAGTACATTTATCACTATCCCTACCAAACGTTTAAAGGAGACATTTGGAGCCATTTTTTGAGAAAATCTTGTTCGTCTCATGATCCACTGTTGTAATACATACATTTAAATAAAATACCTACGTGTAATTCTGTCTTTGATGCGCATTATATTCGATACACATCTTTCCATAATTTTAAATTTCAAATACGGGGTGGGCATTAGAATTCATGCCGCATTAGATCCGCGTAAATAAGATGTTTTGTAATTACAGCGTTCGTTTCTCACAAAAGACACTTCGAGTTCGTGAGTATTTAGAGCTTTCGGGCGTAACACCACATGGCTGTGAGTCACGTTGAAATTCGGGAGGTGGGTATGTACCTCCGCATCGTGAGAATCGGGGCTACCCTACATGTCATCGTGTGAGGTCGCTCCCTAAGCTCCCCACTGGTCCCAATATGTGTGACTGTGTAATATACGCAAGCAGTGGCGTCTCCTGGCTAGTAGACGTGGGGGGGGGGCGATCATGATATTATGGGTAGAACGCATAATTCCACATATTTAATGTCCGCGTCATTCTACTTTACTCTGAAGTATTTTAGAAGTTTACTTTGCAAATTAGTTACCATCTGAATCTTCCTCGAAAGTTATAATTTTCTCATTGCATACACTAACTACATAGACAAAATAAAACTAAAAAATGAGCCATAAAAAAGTGCATACCTAAAAACTCGAGATATATTCGCGTTTTCTGAGTTGTCCATCACTATTTGCCGTATGTTTTCCGGAATAGGAGAAAGAACTAAACGGAATTTGAAGAATCCTCTCTAAAGAAAAATGAAACGTTTCACTACTGTTCCCTGCCACAAGTAACTCATCCATTGCCACAAATGAACTGAATGAGCTAGCCATGTCGCGTCCTTTTACACACACACACACACAAACGTTTTTTCTTCTGCGTTACAATTTCGAATTCTCTTTAACGCATCATTATTTCGATAAAGTAGTCTATTTAACGCTCATTATGTACCAATCCGCATTTACGCTACAACGCAGGATACATGAAGAACGAAATAACATCGCACTCAACGTTTCGACTTCACGGATTGTCCCTATCATACAATTTTCTTACATGAAAGGAGTGGTCTTGTTTTTTCAGGCATGCTAACACACATCAAGTTACCCAACTATACTGAATTCAGTTGAAATGTGCTTAAGAATAGATGGTAGAATTGCATGAGTTGTGAAGAAAGACAGTTTTGTCTGCCCCCTCTCCCCGCTTCGGGGTCCACAATTGTAGCACGTGACTTCTGAGATTCCCAGATCAGCTGCCGAATTATGGTTGCATCAAAGGAGGGGGTATGAAATATTCTTGGGATATGTTACACAAACGTCAATGAGAACTCATGAGCCTGTGATTCAGAGGCCATGTCACGTCTCCGGCAGTCGAAACCATACAGCTTGACTCAGCGCATGGCCGTGAGTTCAATGACCTCGCCAACGAAGTGAGGTTCATGGAAAATTTCTCGGCGCGTCACATCCAGCGAGGGGACTAACGCCTATTGGGCAGCGCACGTAAATCGCGACAAGGAATAGAGAAACAGAGGAAGATACGGAGGAAAGAAAATTCTTTTCAGTAAAGTATTTTAAAGTGATGGAAAACTAGGAGATGTAACACATCTCTCTCATACATTGAGCCTACGTCACTGTATGCAAGAGTAAGTGTTTGCGAAAAGGAGAGAAAGGAATAAAGCCGACTAATGGAAAATATCGCCCGGCCCATGGTCCGTTTGTTAGCGAACTGTTCAAGCATTTTCTTGAAATTGATGGGAGAAACCAAAGAAAACTACCGATCAGAGCAGCCGGTCGCTAGAATTCTTCTCCAGACAGTGGCTGAATCCGACTTAACACGTAGCTACCGTGTGAGCTGAAACTCTAACCGCCGGTTTCATCAAACACTTTTTAAGTTTGACTTAGTAAACTCATACTTAATTTTAAGATGTTTTTTAAGTCGTGCTTTGTTGTTCGTCGTTTCACCACCCTCTTTAAAGCAATGCTCAGTGAAGTGTAACTTAACTCATTTTGTTAGTAATTAACTAAGACGTTAACTTGGAAATTCCAATCTTTCCTCAATTAGCTCCAAATCATGTAGTGTTGTCATCTTTGATAGGCGAAATCGGGTGCCAAAACCTCTTTCACCGAACTCTTCAAAATATTCAGACCGTTTAGATATTCACCTTGGCCTACGAGAGGGCTCATCAAAGCTCTCGTTTTCATATTACCGCAGCGATCACTTTCAGAAGCAACAATACGCTTACTATTTGGACTGTTTTTGCGCCTAAATCACGACTTGAAGTGTGTAAGTGCTGCGGAGAGGTGTGCTTAAATTTAAGTCTAACATATCGTTAAAAAATCGCCGTAAAGTTTCGTATGTTCGCCGAAAAGGGTGTGGTGAAACGGAAACGTCTCCTCTATCTTAAAATTCTTAAGATGAACAGATGAATCGTAAGTAACGATGGTGAAACCGGCCGTAAGACCGACAGTGTCATTGTAGCAATAACTGATGTGGTAATTGACCCTTCCAAGCCATTCCAGACCCAGGTATTATTTTTGTGGTTCCACGCGCTTATTTTATCATGTCATATTTTGGAAACATTTTTAGATTTTACTTTGGATAAAACTAACATATTCTACATCTTCCAATTTAGTGGAATATTTATAGGCCACATTCCAATTTCTTGTGGCAAATTATTTTGAGAATATAAACTGATAAAGAATAAGATATGAACAATATGTATTACGTTTCACAATGAAAAGTTTAAATCATTACTGTATCTTTTGAAATGACGAATGAGACATGGCCAAAAGTTTTAAAAAACTAGTATTCACATTTTTATTAGAGAAATACTTATATTATTATACATAACCCTCTCCTAAAATTGTTCCTGTATACAACAATATGCTCTAAACGTGCCATTGTACAAGGGATAATATGAGAAGCAATGTTACGAATGTAGTGATACATGTGGCAGATTTAATTGGAGCAGACCACATGGTATTTACATATTTAATTGGGGCAACAAACAATCAGAGGGACGCAAGGGGACAGTTTTGGACAGACTCGCTCACTCTGTTGATATGAGCGTAGCGCACACCGACCAGAGTTCCTCCACACTCGCGACTAGTGTTCCGAGTAAATCCAGCTTTCCTAGGACTCTCTCCTATGATAAACGCTCTGAGGAGGATGATGTGAAATCCCACTAGGTGCGCCACAAGAGGCTTTGTGTTCAGTCATACTCCACAGCATTGTGAAGTGTCAGAAATTGGAATTAACGTGCAAGTGGACAATTGTGACACGTAAAAGTTTGCATTTGTAGGTTAAACATTAATACAGTAATAATTCTGCAATACAGTGATAGTTCTGCAGTACAGTAATAGTTCTACGACAACACTGGGGAGAAAGCATTACTTGACGTTAAAAAGAACAACGCCCTCATGTCAGTAATCGCAGTAGAATTTAATGGACCGTAAAGGTAGAAAGCGTTTTGGAATTAAATTACAACATACATTTGAAACTCTATAGTGAAGCTCGAAAGAGGAAGGGAACCCCATTCAGGGCTAATGTTGCCTTGAATTTGGACATATTAGAAGTAATTTTATTTATGAAGTTTTCTCAGTGTTATGTACTAAAAAAGCTTACAGCAAATTGTCCATCCAAAAATACTCCCCCAACATACAAAAATTCCAATGGGAAACACAGAGCTAGACTCAAATCAAATGAACGTACTTAATACAGAAAAATGGTCGAAAATAAACGGGTCATTCCATATTAAATCAACACAGTCATTTTACATCACCATCTCAGATTCAGATGAAATTTGATACATAGGTAGTCTGAATGGAGAATAAGAAAACTAGAAATTTTGAGTAAAATATTTCCACCCGTTTCTGAAATACAACCATGTAAATGTTTGCAAAATTGGCTTCCCGAAAATTTTAAATTGATGTAGAACCTCACCAAATAAAGATAGAGAGCTGCAACAGGTGTCATTTTGCAGCTTTCTCTATGGCCTTTTATAAGATATACAACTCAATAGGGGTTGCGTTCAAAACGTTTTTCAAATTTGAATTTAAATTTTGATTTTGAGTTTTTTCAAAATGCTCATCTTCAAAAAATTGAAAAAATTCTATAATAATCCTTGTACATTTCCAAACAGATGGTGCAAGTTTAAAAATGGGACTGCAATGGGTTCATATGGTAATCTTTATTTAAAAAGCACAATATTTACTTACTCTAGATTTTACTGATTTAAAATGCATTTTATTTCAAATTATAAGCCCTAATATACACAAATTATTGATTTGGAGTTTTTTTATTGGCGAGTGTGTTGTGTTTTATTGTTATGAATTTTATTCTTATTCTTCTTAGTCTTCTTCTTCTTCTTCTTCTTCTTCTTCTTCTTATTATTATTATTATTATTAGACCGCGGAACTTCATGCAATTGCAAATGTTTTGACTGTGCATATCGAAAGGAAATGTATATAACTTTATCTATCACCAAAAATAATCTACTCTATTTTTATTTTGCATGTGTGCAATTTTTTAGTTTAAATGCGTATTTTAATGTATGCGTTATATTTTAGTGCATATATTCCTGATTTTGTGGAGAAGTGGATCGAGATCAGATCTTTTCGGGTATTTCTCTTTCAACTTAGAAATGGCTTTCTTCTGACAACGCGGCTAGGGAAATTGAACCTCCTTAGTATCCTTCGCACGGTTTCGGGATTTAGTTTCTTGCCAATTCCAATTTATAACTGTGGAGTAACTTTTGGTGCATTAACACGGGGGCCCTTCTTTATTATTTTCACAACAATATTCTCTTCTGGATCAGAAAGTCTTCGGACATTCTCATCCGTGTTGCAGTTCAATCGCCTATTCATTGATGGACCATTGTAACTCACTGGGTTTTTTTCATTAATGTCATTTTTGCCGAATTTTGGGCATCATTAACCCTTTGCATGATGATATATAACCAGCTGACAGTGCTCAAAGTTGGTGTTCATTCCTCAACGTTTCATTTCGCTTAATGTTTAGGTTCCTACGTATCTGGTTCATCAACTGAAAGGTGGCCATGATTTGTTTTATTTTTGGTGATAGGTAAAGTTATATACATTTCCTTTCGATATGCACAGTCAGTAAAATATGCAATTGCATGACATTCCGCGATATAATAACAATAATAATAATAATAATAATAATAATAATAATAAGAAGAAGAAGAAGGAAGAAGAAGAAGAAGAAGAAGAAAAAGAAGAAGAAGAAAATTCATAACAATAAAACACAACACACTCGCCAATAAAAACATTAAATTAATAATTTGTATATATTAGGGCTTATAAATTGAAATAAAATGCATTTTAAATCAGTAATATCGAGAGTAAGTAAATATTGTGCATTTTAAATGAAGATTACCATATGAACTCATTGCAGTCCCATTTTTAAACTTGCACCATCTGTTTGGAAATGTACAAGGATTATTACAGAATTTTTTCAATTTTTTTGAAAATGAGCATTTTGAAAAAACTCAAAATCAAAATTTAAATTTAAATTTGAAAAACTTTTTGAACGCAACCCCTATTGAGTTGTATATCTTATAAAAGACCATAGAGAAAGCTGCAAAATGACACCTGTTTCAGCTCTCTATCTTAATTTGGTGAGGTTCTACATCAATTTAAAAAATTTCGGGTACCCAATTTTGCAAAATTTTACATGGCTATATTTGAGAAACGGGTGGAAATATTTTACTCAAAATTTGTAGTTTTCGTATTCTCCATGCATACTACCTATGTGTCAAATTTCATCTGAATCTAAAATGGTGAGGTAAAATTTCAATTAAAACTGTGTTGATTTAATATGGATCCTAATGACCCAAACGCCATCATGTGAATTCCAGTCCCAGATCCCGCACCACCCGAACCTGACTCATCGAACTTTCTATCATTTCCTGATTTCATTCAAAGAACGGATACACTTCTCCCCATAGCTTCATTCACCTCAGCCCCATTCACTTCAGACCCATAGCTAATTCACTTCTCCCCATAGCTCGTCACACGCAGTTTTTGACATAAATAAATAAATAAATACACAATCAAGCAAGAAGAGCAACTCACACTATTTAGCATCAAGATTACACTCAGCAAACAATAAATATAATCAATATAAATGAATTAATACACATTTTCATTAAAATAATTTCCCATTTGTCACCAATCACGTAGTCAACTTCATCAAATCGCTCAACCCCACAATAAAACAAGATATTCAGAACTCAATTGCCTCCACAATGAGACACAGTTATGGAAGCTTCACAATTTTACAGCTTTGGTAAAGTTTAACGGATAATTAATCCACACATTACATGCGGTCTACGCCTAGTTGTTGGCTTGTTAACGTCACAGAAACGTGACTGTGAACGTTGTCACAAAAATAGTGACAGAATGTTCAAAAACCTTAAAAAAATGAATCTTAAATTGGAATGAAAATGGCTTCGCAAACATAAACGGAATTAGAACCCTTTTTACAGGGAAACCAAATTTCATGAATCAATGGCACACATTTAAGCCTAAGCAAACCATTTACCATCCGGAGATTCCGATCTCTTAGGGCTGATAAAAATGACAATAATGGAGGTGAAGTATTAACTTCAATAAAATATTGGCTTCAACATTACCAAACAACTTTGCTCCATGTCAGAAATTAAAAAACATAGGCCTAAATACTCCTCAGCTTATAACAATAACTAAGTAAATATCATCATTACTAATTATAAACCGAAGATAAAAATCAATAATATCCACATTAACAATTCACTTCAGTTGCCACATCCTTTTATTATAATACGAGATCTAAATTCAAAACATTATGCGTATTTCGGTCCACAAACCACACCGGTGAATGCCTAAATAAAAAATAAAAATGCTGTTTAACGTACTGACAACCAGAGAACCAATCCGTTTCACATGATCCCAGATTATCATAGATATTGCTTTAACAAACATCAAAGACCTATTCTACTCTACAGATCAAAGATTAAACTCTCACCATGTCGCAGTATTTGTAACATCAAGAGTAAGAAAACCTTCAATCTCTTTTTCTCTCAGACTGAACACACAAAATGAACGGAATCATCTTCAAAATTTTGTTGAAAAAGCAGTACCAAAATATTGTACACTTAACTATTCTATTAAAACTAACCAAGCAATTACTGAAATAAATAATACAATAAACAACTAGTGGCGCTACAGAATGTCGCACACTTTCCCGTATTAGTTTTTTATTTCCTTGGGTCTGGGCTGGCTATTTGGAATTGCCACATAATCGTTACAGCTGCCATCTATCGCCGCCCGAAGTACATTTTTTGACATTTTCTTAATTTTTCGGTTTCCTAATGATATAACTAAAATATTAATTTTAGATTATTAAAGAACACAAAAAATAGCCAATCCTAAATGGCAATTTACTTTGAAAAATTTGGAGCCGTTTTTAAGGAACTGGCATTTATGAGCTACTGAAACTTGATGCTCTTTGTCACAGAAAATTTATGAGTTTTCGAAAAACTTAATTTGAAGCACATTAACTCAGAAATACAACAGTATTTACCAATGGCTGGTAATGTGCATATTAAAGGTGTGAGAGATCTTTCAAAAATATTACATTTGTGTAATTTTTGAAAAAACAAAAAATACCCCAATACAAACTTCACGTCATATTAAACAGTGCAATTACCACTATCCGTTCGAAAAGTTTGAAGAAAACATTTGAAGCCATTTATAAGAAAATGGCCTTTGAGCGTTTCTAAAAACAGGGAATTTTGAGATAGTTTTCATAGAAAACGGTTGAGGTTTTCGAGAAATTTTATATGACATTATTTAAAGCACATGAACTCGTAAATAGGATAATGTTAACAAGTCGCCGCTCATGTAAATATTACCGACGTAAGAGACAAGTCAAAAATTACATTTTTGTAATTTTTGAAAGAATTAGGACAACTGGGCGTTTCTGTCATCTCAGAGTACATTTAGCACTATCCTTACCAAAAGTTTCAAGAAAAAAATTTGGAGTAGTTTGGAGAAAATCTTATTTATGTAATTTTTTAAAATAGCAAATATTTCTCGCAATATTTCCAGAAAACTACTAAAATTTTCAAGAAAATGTACATGATCTTAATGAAAGAACTCACTTTGGAAAAATTCATTTGGATTGAAAATTTCTATATTCATTTTTGTAGTTGTCGGGAGACGGCGAAAAAAATTCAAACTTTTGGAATTTTCGAAAATTTAGAGTTAACCCTTACAGTCGGACCTATGCCATATTAATAAGCATATTTTACTCTATTCTTAGAAGAAATTTAAAGAAGAAAATTGGAGCCGGTTTTGAGAAAATTTGGAAAATGTCCGGGAGGCTTCATATTAAGTATCTCCAAATTTTGAAGGATGTTTTCAAAATCGCGGCGCCTCGAGTGGAACCAGGTCGACAGGGGAATATTCATTTTGGATGAAATCGTACTCTTGGTTTAGGCGCTATTGTTGTTCACGGACTGACGGACGGACGTTTTGAAAAGAACTACTTTTTTGATATCCTGGTACCCCAAAATGTGTATTTCCGTTGAAATCTCGAAATCGATTTTCCGCAGCATTACATAGCTTTCCCTGTACCACGTACATTACTCTGTATATATGTAGGTTATGTACGTATACGGGAAAATAAAAAAAACAAGAATTCTCAAAATAAAAACTATATTAGATATCAAAAGAAACTAAACCAAGCTGAATACTGAAACCTAGCTATACTTAATTAATAAAAGTTTAAAAAATTAGCGCCTTTCAAATACTTATGCTTTTATTTAATAAATAAATAAAAAATGCTAAAGCATCTAACATATGTAAATAGACCATCTGGAAATGCAATCAAGAAAAATAAAATCAATTCTTTCCGGGTCTAACTACTAAATGCAATTTCCATTCGCATTTCACAAATATAATTTTGATGGAAAAAAGTACTCCCTCACGATCAAGAGATAATGAAAAAAGTTTTCCCTTTGGGAAACCCGGATATTCTAGCAGTTCTTTAGCAAATAAATTTTAAGATTTTCATACACCCCATTACACACATTTTCTCAGAATCAACCTCATTACTCTTCACAAAATCAAATATTAAAATTTTGCAAATACAAGGCCACCAGTATACGATCGAAGTAACACAAATATTATCCAACAATGCCGTTTACCCACACGGAGAGAAATGTTTAGTTCATACATTAATCACGTAATAGATTCAACTAAACGGTATAGTCGATTTTCGTAGAACAAAATGCTTAGTCAAGTTCACGAAACTGCTGTTTAGTTAAACACACTAATGCACATATAGTAATGCTCATTAAACAGGTCGTACCCGGGACGAATGGCAACTAGTGGAGAAAACTAAACGAATCTTTGCGTTGACTAATACATTGAGTAATATTTACTAAACAGTGCAGTGGAAATAACTAAAGGAAATACTTTCTTTCTATCCCTCCAAGCAGGTACAACTGGGGTTCCTCAGCGGTCACCCATCCTACGGCCCCGTGGACTTGATCTGCCTTAACCACGGTTACCCGACAGACCCTGGCCTAGCAGAGCAGTTACGGACGGAGGGCTGCTGGTTTTAGGCTGTCGACGGTATTTCTACCGTTAGTTTAGAGAATACAACATAATTATTGAAACCAATAAAATACTAAACACTCCATTTATATAGCGTATAATACTATATACAGCGTTCAATTCTTACACTTCAGATGGGTTCTATTACTATTTCAATTGGTCAGGTTGCTGAGAACGCGCGCTTACTAAACAGTATTCAGTAAACAGTGCTTACTAAACAGTGTTTAGTAAGTGTGACGACATGAAGCGTAGATCTCACCAAATGATTTTATCTACGAAACAAGAATTGTAACACTGACAATTCTCTTAGTTCATTCACACAGGATTATGAATTGTTTGATTTACTAAACGAAATCAAATCATGTTTAGTGAATCTTACTACACGAATAATTGTATTTACTATACGATCGTTTACTACAAATATTTAGTACATTCTACTACAACATTTCTCTCAGTTCAGCATGTCAAAAATGTTAGAAAAAATAATTCTCGTCAGATTAAATAAACATACATAAAACAAAATTCAATTGCACTCATCTTTTCTTATCCTTATCTCGTCACTCATCGACATACTCACTCTGCCTACCAAAACGGACATCGCACTGCAACTGTGTTTCTAAACGTGTCATGCATTAGACAGAAAATGGCAACCAGCCTTCAATTTCAAAATTCATTGACACGCCAAATATTTACTAAAGGGCAAACAAAAACTTCATGTCTAAGAGAACTTTCTTAGTAACAGTTGACGGTCATTGTTCTACTCCGCGACACATTTTCGCCGAGGTCCCTCAAGGTTGCCAACTTTCCTCACCACTGTTTAACCGTTACTGGAGACATTCCTACTTCCCAGAAAAAAAGCGCTCAATTCGTTGACAATACCGCATTTCAAAACCCAGTTATTTATACCAGATCCAACAGCAATTGAACCTAATAATTATTTGGAAAATTAAATTAAATCCGTCGTCAGAAATATAAGTCTTAACACAAAAAACCTCTTACATATCTCCATTACTCACAAAAAATAAGGCTAGGAGTTGGACATTAGAGGTCTGAACTCTCCGCGATTTTTTCGGCTCGCCTCGCTATGCCTCGAGACCCAGTCAACGCCGAAAGACCTCGCGTGGCAGCAGTTTGCGGGCTCCCTGTCAACGGCCGAGACCGATGAGCGCTGGGTGGGTTGACAATAATCGGCGGATTTCAATCCGGCGAACTGCGTCTCGCAATAATCGGTCGCCACGTGGAAGGAATACTGGATGCTATTTTCCAGGAAAAGGACAGTGTATTGATTGTTTTTTTTAAATAAACGACCAATAATTTTCCATTTTACCAAATTTGATTTATAAACAACTTATTATATATATTTTATGTTTAAAATTATTTTAACTATAAAATCTGACTTCCCGACGCAATGGAGAACCTAAAGTGGAACTACGGAAGTTCTACCTGGGATTAAAAGACAGGCTATTCACTTGTTTCAGATAAATTTCGTTCCCTGTAATGACTAGACATCGGATGTTCAGGAAGTTGTCTGTCTCACTCAAATGAACATTTTTAAAAGCTGTTGGTATACATCATACCTAACCTGTATATACCACGTTTCGTCGTAAAAGTTTTGTTCAATCCACCGGATTTTTTTAGAGAGAGTTGTTTTCAATTCCTCTCTCCACTCCTGTACGTAATTCTGAAAATTGAGAAGCATAGTACTCATCACATTAGTTACTTTTCTTTGAACTGTTGCATTCGTGTACTGTTTGTTTTTCGGAACATTGTTTGACCGGGGACGAGCTTTTTCGGCGGTGATGGGCGTGGCTGTGTACTCCGAGTGTTGTGACCTGGACCATTGCTTCTCCTGCACATCCAAACGCTTTCAACTTCCCCAGACTCTGTGAAATTTCATTGTGCAACGACAACAAATTAGAGGTCACCTCATCCTGTACTGTATGCGTAAGATCTTGTTCCAAGACCAAGGACAAGGTTTTCAACTGCGATAGCTGCCAGAGACCAAATCATGCATCTTGCTAAGAACTGTCCGCCTCTGGATTAAATGTCTCGAGCTAAAAGGAAAACACGTCCGAAAGTTCTTTTGTAGCGATTGTCAGCTAGGTTTGAGTGTGCTCCCGCGAGCCTTGTCTGAACGATCGTCTCTGGCTGAGAAAATTGATAAATTGAACGATCAAAACGTTAAACAGAATTAGAGCGACTCAAATTTGATTTGCCACTTTGAATTTTTCGAAGAGATCGTGGATAGAAAACATACATAAAAACAATGTTATAGTTTACAACGCAGTTGAAACTTCTTCAGGTTCCGATGTTTCTGTGCAATATCATAATGTTAATTTATTTTTCAATTTGTTCAAATCTATCTGTGAAATGGCACGTAGTTCTATTGTTAAATGTATTCGCTTAGGTAAACCTGAAGATGATAAAAAGCGTCCTATAAGAGTTATATTAAAAGACCAAAATACAGATTTAGTAGCGTTGAGAAATATGAAACATTCAGCAAATGAAAATCAGCGCTGACATGACCGAGCTTCAGAGAAAAGAGTTGGAAAAACTCATTGATATACTCATTGATAAAATAGAGAATATTATAAACATGGGCCACCTAAGATTGTGGATGATCCAATTGCTCGCAGAAAAGGTTCTGGCGACAGTGGTATTATTATTATTATTATTATTATTATTATTGTATTGTTGTTAATATTATAATTATTATTGTGTTGTTATTATTATTATTAGTAGCAGTAGTAGTAGTTGGTAAATAGAATGCAATCCTTCGACCCATGGCGCTCACCACTGAGATGCTCAATGCCGGTGTTCGGATGGTACATAAGGCATGCGCTTGGCGCCATTTCAACAAATTGAGCGGTTGCGCCCTACCATCTGAAAGTGACCGACGCACCTTATGTGTGACGGTAATCCTCCCTAGTTAGTGGTGACTTCTAGGACAATTTACAAAATTTGGCGAAGTGACACGATTGCGTCAAAATATGTTTAACCCAAATATTTGATAATTTGCCTAAAACAAATGTGTTGAAATGTTTAAATTTCTCTTTTTTGTAACGCGAGAATTAATGATAATGAATACCGAAATAATTGACGCATCGACCGTTTCTGATCACTCTCTTATCTTGGCTAATATTTGTGTCCCGACACGCTTTGACAATAGAGCTATAATATTGCGCAGAAATCTACGTTCTATACCTATGGAACTATTCTCCCGTTTTGCTGACCAAATGCCTCGGGGAGATGTCCTGGGGTGTCCGAACACAGATTCCAAGGTGGGGTTTTTTAGTGATTACATTCTGTACCTTTTTAACTTTTTTGCCCCATTGGAATGGGTACAGTCCAGAAAGAGAACATCGCCTTGGTTAACAGATTCTATAAAGGTACTAATTAATCTAAAAGATAATCTAAGAAAGCTTCAAAACGACACCTTTTTCAGCTCTGTCTTAATTTGGAGAGGTTCTACATCAATTTAAACCTTTTCGGGAACTCAAATTTGTAAAATTTTAAATGGCTGTATTTCACAAAACTGTTGGAAATATTTTACTCAAAATTTGTAGTTTTCTTATTATTCATTCGTACTAACTTTGTGTCAAATTTCATCTGATTCTAAAATGGTGAGGTAAAATTTTAATTAAAACTGTGTTGATTAACGTGGAATGACCCGAACGTTACACAGTAATGCGAGAAATATATGCAGTTGTAGCACCACTATTTTATTTTAGCGCATGCGCATGGAATTTTTTTCTGCTATTCAGATTCCTTATCATGTTTTCTATTGCATGTAGGTGCAGGGCGTTGCTATGGATATTGGGGCTGGGGGAAGGGGGAAGAAAATAGGTAGGTAAGATTGCGCGCAGTCTGTGGATCCTTTATATGCAATGCTTCCACATATGCCTGTAAATGATCAGGGACACCAGGAAAACCGCTGATCAGAGCACCCAGCATAAGAATTCATTTTCGGCAGGAAGCACAAACCCACTATAAAGAATATACCCAAGATATTTCTAGCATCTTTCCGGGACCGAACCCACGACACCTCCCTCATCGGTATGCTATGAAGAACGGTAGTGGTCGATTGTAGCACCAGACATTCTTCACATGACAACGTTTATACAACACGTAATGGAAAAGAAAAATTAAAATTGCTTGCCGAGAGTTAGGTTTGATATGACTGGAGAGTGTAGACTGTAAAAGAAAGAACACATTCCAATTCCATTATTTCTGTAAAGTTCATGGCCGAAAAAAACTATTAACAACGCGGTTCACCCATTTTCCTGGCACTCGTATCTGATGAACCATGTTGTGGAACATTGTGACGAGTCTTTGATACGATTTCCCTTTCATTAACTAATGAAACTCGTTTGTCTATGTCCACGTTGAGAGACTGATCGGTCGATTACAAGTTCATCTAAAACCTTTCTGCTCACTCACATCACCCGACGTGTTTCCCAGAACTCTATGCTGGCGGTGTGACTTGTCCCTCTCCCTAGAGTGTTTAAAAAAGAGAGTTTTTTGCAAGACGGGTCGTAGATCGTAATCATGTTGTCAATCAGAAATAACGTATCTCCAGAAAAATAATTTTTTGCAAGTCGTACAATCGAAAATATACGTAAAACTAGGAACAAGTTGGAACTGAACACCTCTAACAGTACCTAAAAGCTTTTACTAAACATCTGTGAATCTTCTGACTCCATTTATGTTTTTATGAGGATTAACAAATTTGACCACATATTTATATTGTTTCTATTAGTAGTGGGAAATTATTGCAATTACACACCTGTAGATGAACAACTATGTTTTCGTGACAACGTAGCCTCAATGTACACATAAACCTCCAAATTCTAAACTAATACGGTAGTTTATTCTTGACGTATATGAATTAACTTGAGTAAAAATTAGCCTTGAAGTTCCTGTCGTATTATATTGGTACTAAGGATAATGTAATTTTCATGATTTCCATTCTTATTGTGTATTAGTCTCTAATTCGTGTTGAGTGGTGGCGGCGAAAACTACGTAAATTGTGAGCTATGAAGACATTTGTCGTAACGACAAAACATGGAGAATGACGGGGACCCGTCAATTGAAAGCCCGACATTGTATGCAGGCGCATGCGCCGAACAATTCTCTCAAGAACTGTCGTGATAAATCTTCATATTCCGAACTTGTAAAAGCTCTCTAATATTTCGTCGTAATGCCGTGTTCTCCCGAACAGGGACCGGGAGAGCTGGCTCAGGGCTTCAACTGATGTCACTGCAGTGTCTCTGACCGGGAGGTTCTAGGTTCGAGTCCCGATCGGGGCAGGATTTTCTACACTAGCTTTCCAGGTAGGTTGAATTCAGTCGCTGACTGGAGGAGTATTCTAACGGCCGGCTGCTCTGATCTGTACTTTTCGGTGGTTTCCCCGATCAACACCAGGTGAATGCCGGAGCAGTACCCTAACAAACGGGCCACGGTCCGCGCGCGATCTTTCCTTCCTCTTCCTTGTCCTATACTCACACACACACACACACACACACACTAAAATGCACGACGCTACCATACATGCCGGGAGATCGGTCGGGAGCTTAGAACTTGTCCCGGCTGGGGGCGTGGGAATCTGGTTGGGGAAAGACCTCACTAGCGGACGGTAGGCAGGCGCCGGATCTCGCCATCTAGTGGGGGAAGACCACCGCCACATCCACCTCACGCGAAGAAGCATGCATTACACTTACGGTACTAAATACCTTAGCAGTTAACGCGCCCGAAAACAATAACAACGAATTTGACCAAACAGGAATTTGGCGCAACACTGTTCCATTCTGAGCCTACCTTAAAGCATTTCTTTAACGCCCACCGCTATCAGAGTCAGTGATGGTCTTAAAGTGTTCCTACGATGAAATAGGCTGAAATGGCTAAGAGGCAGTAATTCGTGCAATGCCGGTTGCCTCTGTAGCACCGCTGACTGGGGTGTTTAGGTTCTAGGTGCGCCGATGATGATTTTCGATTCTTAGCAACGGAATTCAATCACTGCCCCGAAGAGAAATTGACTTCTCTGATAGGTAGTTTTTGGCGTGGTTTCTTCAAACACCATGTGAGCCGGACTGGTGGCCAAGATAGCTAAACCAGTGGTGTCGTAGCGATCTCGGACCGAAAGGTCGCACGTTCGAGTCCCGCCTCGGGCATGGTTGTATGTGTTCGTCCTTTCACCCCCTAATATCACCATATCGTTTCATCCTCATAGATACTATAACGTCCAATAGTGGTTATACATATCCTGTAGTGGTCTCTAAAGACCTAGAGTTGATGCGACCTTAAATAACAAAAATATATGTAAATATCGCGGCAGTATCCTAATAAACGGGTCTTGGAACGCGCGAGACCTGTCCTTCCTCATTCTAGTCACCTTCTCTCCTCACATACACACACAGTAAATTATCACACATGCATAGAGACCAATTGAAAGCTTAATTTGACCCGGATGGAGTGGAGTTTTACTAGGGGAGATACCTGAATGGGGAAACCATCGCAATCTGACAGAAGGTCGGCGTCAGATCTCACTTTCCAACGGGGAAGGAACATCACTTCCCGGAAAATAACTACGCTAAACATACGTCACTGATTACCATAGTACAGTGGTGTCAAGGTCTCCTACTGGTAGCAGTGGCACGCCTCGCGGCACCGCACCATACCACGAGCTTCTCTGCGCCACTAGTGCCGGGAGAGGAAACTATCAGTAACCCCACCGTTTTACAATAGTGATGGCGTTCTCTCTTGCGGCGGGTTTATGAACTGGGTGGATTTCGCCGTGGCACTCGTGCCACGGACTCCCGCTCGTGGCATCGACCTTGACAACACTGCCGTAGTAGATGACGTGTAACGCAACGCAACTGATCAACTTCTGCTGGAGGGGCTTACCTTCTCCCAGGCGGCCGGGGTCTCGCGTGCCTGCTGCGGGCGCAGGTTCATGATGTCCAGCTCGGCGTTGCGCAACCGGCCGTCGGGGTTGAACTCCAGCGCGGGCTTGCCCGACACCTCCACGGCCACGTTGCGCAGGATCCTGCAAAAGCGCGCCAGGGCCGCGGCGTTGGTGGCGTGGTCTGGCCGTGCGCAACTACTACATGCACGTCCCAGGTTAACTTTGTACGGTAATTTCCGACGACAGTCATGCCACTCTTGTCTATCACACGTTGTCTTTAAAATCGACAAGTTGACGACAAAAAAATTAAACAAACGTACACAACACCGCACCACGTCACGTAGGAGAATGAGCAGAGTGAGGATAAATCTCAACACGTAACTTCCGAACTGAGCGCGATGCTAATTCGGAGGACGAGACTGTTTCAACATTCAGATCAGATTGACAACAAATAAACCAGAGATCCTATTGACTCTTTGGATATCAATACGATTAACTATATTCGATATATAACAAAAAGATATAAAGAGGATTTTGTTCAAAATACATGTGTTTATTATATAATTGCCAAAAGGTTTTGATAACCAAGTAACCAAGTTGTGTTAATGATAATTTACTTACGAGTTTATAATCTTCAACCAGGAGGTTGTATATTCCTCTACAGGAAGAACGTCTGAGGCCCTGTACTACAAAATAAACATTCAACGTGCCAAAGGGAAATTCCTAAACAAGGATAAATACGTACTTGAGTTCTCATGAAGGGAAGTTGGTAGGCTCTTGGAAGGCCGTTTTGAGAAAATAATTATTTAAATTAAAGAAATGCCTAAATTTTACGCGAAATCTACTAATATTTTTTTAAATATTGTACGCGATCTTATTTCTAGAACTATCTTTGAACAACACACTTTATTAAGAAAATAATCTCCATCTTCAAAATTGTTGTTGTAGGGAGACGGAGAAAAAAATATGAGCTTTGGCAATTTTCAAAATATCAAGGTTTCAACCGAAAATGAGACTTGCACCATTCTTTTAAGCGTACATTTCGCTATCCAAGAACAAAGTTTGAAGTTTAAATTGGGTGCTATTTTGAGGAAATTTTGATGATGTTGAGGTTTCGTGTAATGTACCCACAAAATCAAAATATCCGTTTTAAAGTCATAAGGCTTAGAGTTCTTTCAAATCGATAGAGAAATATGAATTTTCAAGAAAATAGACTAGTTTCGGCACTAGTTTCACCACAGACGGACCGACGGACTCGACGGACAGAAAGCACAAGAGACAGACACAGACACATACGGTTTGCTATCAATCGATTTTTCGGTATCAAGAACCAAAAATATGGAATCTGACTACACACCTCTAACACAGAGATAGTAATTTACTATATATGGACAATATTTATCCACTTTTTTATTTTCAGAGCCAGAGTCAAATGGAAAGGGAATCACTGAAGTCAGCGGGAGAACAAATGAAGTTATCTTCGTAGTATACAAGAACTATGATACTGGATTATTGTATTGTAATAATTTGATGTAACCAAGGTTGCAAAAAAGTGTTTGATATTAATTATAATTAAATTCATATAATAACATTTTAATATTAGGGACTAACCAATATGCATACAAAAAATATTCTGTTTAGAACTTGTAAAAATAATTATGTTCATTTTCATCCATCACTAAAGGCAAATTCACAAATAAAAATCTAAAAAAGTAATTTGCATACTTTTGTACAATGTTTTCTGTCACTCCGGGTTATTCAGAACCTTTTTTCTAAAAATAGTCTCCAAATAGTTTGTTAAAATTTTTTGTTCAGAGTGGTCTCGTAAAACTGTTCAGACATTTGAGAAAATTTCAAAAATGCCCTAGGAGATCCATTTAATTGCAATATAATTGCAGTTCGTTTACCGATGCAAATAAGATTCCTTTAAGCTGAGACGGAAAATCTCTTGTTTTCAAATGTAGGTAACCCCGCTTTTTTGAAATTTGTATTCAATATTCATTCGTGTTTCGTCGCCCGAGATAATGCC
The DNA here is from genome assembly GCA_031308135.1 of Acheta domesticus. Classification (NCBI taxonomy): domain Eukaryota; kingdom Metazoa; phylum Arthropoda; class Insecta; order Orthoptera; family Gryllidae; genus Acheta; species Acheta domesticus. The sequence goes on along the minus strand of JAHLJT010008446.1, from coordinate 278,002,014 downwards.
TTCTTTCTCCGCTAGTTGGTGAAAGGTGTGTAGCGAAATTTGTGTGGTCAGATGGAAGAGCAGGCCTCTTGGCCTGAGTTTCGCCACGTAAAATAAGGCATCAATTCAATTCAATTGGTTGTTAGTTATTCCGGGCGCGTCAACTACTAGGGATATCAGTCCCATAAGTGTAGTGCATATTTTTGCTCGGGGGGTGCGGTGGTCTTTCCCCATGGGCTAGCGGGGTTTTCCCCCAACAAGGTATCTCCCACCCGCGGCGTATCGCCCCAGCCGGGACAAGCTCTAAGGTACTACGCCCCAACCGGTCTCCCGGCATGTGTGGAGCCCATGTTAGTGTGTGTGTAAGTAAGGGGTGAGTATAGGACAAAGAAGAGGAAGGAAAGATCACGCGCGGTCCATGGCCCGTTTGTTAGGGCACTGCTCCGTCATCCACCTGGTAATGATCGGAGACACCATGGAAAACTACCGATCAGAGCAGCCGGCCGCAAGAATTCCCCTCCAGACAGCGACTGAATTTGACCTAGCTGAGAAGCTAGTGTTGAAAATCCTGACACCGTCGGGACTCGAACCTAGGACCTCCCTGTTAGTTGGACTGCAGTGACATCAGTTAATGTCCTGAGACATCTCTCCAGATTGATCATTCAACTACATGCAGTTAAAATGTCTGAAAGAGAAACTGGAGCTCAAGAAAACGTAATCAGATGGTGCGTATCTCCCACACGTCACATATACGAGGGTAATCCCAAAAGTAAGGTCTCCTATTTTTTATAAGTACAGAACTATGTTTGTGTGGCAGTTGGTCACACTGATACGAAGAGTGCTTCCCGCCCTGTGTGTAAACATGCGCACGCAACGCTGAGGCGCTCCGTCTTGGCTTGGCAGTCGTTGAGAATGGAGCTCCCGTTGGATGTTACCGCCAAGTGCGAACACAAAGGGCGTACACATTCTCCATGACAACGTTCTCCCACACGTCGCTCGGCAAACAGTTGCTCTCCTGCAACAGTTTCAGTGGAACATCATCACCCACCACCCTATAGTCCCTGACTTGGCGCCCAGTGACAATGACCTGTTCCCTAAGTTGAAAGAACATTTGGCCGGAAAGCGATTCAGGTCCGACGACGAGGTGAAAGAAGAGGTGCATAACTTTCTGAACAACATGGCGGCGAGCTGGTATGACATGGGCATACAAAAACTGTCACAGCATCTACAAAAATGCATCGACGGAAATGTAGAAAAAATAGATAAATGTTCAAGGTGTAAACTGATGTAAACCATTGTGGAAATAAACAGGTCTATGTACTTAGAAAAAAATAGGAGACCTTACTTTTGAGATTACCTTCGTAGTATTTCCCATATATCACATACAGATAGACGAAATGAATGAAATCAAATTAAAAGTTTCGTTTTAAGTGAAAGGGGCTATATGACAAGACATATCGATCGGAGAAGATCCTGTCTGCTGTTTAGACCCTAGTGTTGTTCTCAGGCAGACGTTTTGAAAAAAAAAAACACACTATGTATAAACGAGTCCAAAACGTGCATTTTGACTATATCACATATACGAGAAATAATATACAGTAAAATCTGTCTAAACCGAAACATACACAAACCGGAAATCACCCTCAATCGGAAATTTGTCCGGTCCGTAAAATTACATCTCATTTTTCACAGCATAAAACGGAACCTCTTCAACGCGGAAACGGAACGGTTTTTCATGCCCTGTTGAAAAAAAAATAAACGAAATTCCTGTGAGTTTAATGCAATTGGCAGAGAGACGCTAGATGTTCTTAATGAAATGAATCCCTGTGACACGCGATTTAGTCGTGGCAGCCGGACATTGAAGGAGAAGGTCTTCAGCTGTCAGCCTAGAATTAGACCTAGCGGTCACTATTCCCTCAAGGTGTAGGCCTTGGAGGAATTCCATCTCTCGAGTGTGGGAAGATGTACGAGCATGGATTCTATTCACGCGTCTCCCTGCCCGCGTTGAAAAATTATAACCCAGTGTTGTCAAGGTCGATGCCACGAGCAGGAGTCCGTGGCACGAGTGCCACGACGAAGTCATCCCTCCACGCAGTTCATTACCCTGCTACCAGAGACAACGCCATCCATATAGTAAAACGGTATAGTTACTACTACTCGTAATAGTTCCCTTTCCCGATGCTAGTTGCGCAGAGAAGCTCGTGGTAAGCTACGGTGCCACTGCCTCTAGTAGAAGACCTTGACACCACTGTTATAACCCCTCGACCAGATACGCATTGTTCAAGGCCATGTGAGTGTATCAATGTCATTGTACTGGGTTGTGATGCATTGTGCGTTGAAAGAGTCAGTTTGGATACATCCAGTAAAGTGTGTATGTTTCATCTCAGGAGTTGTCAATGAAGTGTTTAATATTCATTTATTGGTGATTTCTTCCATAATTATATATTAACATATTTTGATAATTATAATAAATTCACGTAATTTACTACTTTCAGGGCAGAAACGTTAATAACACGAGTGTCAAAAGTGGACAGTCTTGCATAAAACGGAAACCTCCCTACACCGGAATTTTTTTGGTCCCCCTATCGATTCCGGCTTAGATTTTACTGTATTACATATAGGAGAACGAAAACAAAAATACCTCGGTATCAAGAAACCACAAAGCGTGAGTATCAAAATATAACCACTTTTTCCTGCAAAAATTCTTAACATTGTTAAGAGAAAGCAATAAATTGAATTAGAAAGAAATGTAAATACATCACGCCATCTGGCCCCGGAGTACGTACAAGCTGTGACAGGATCTTCCTTCCACTGAATACCTCTGCACGAGCACATTAGTGTTTCACACTTGCCGCTCGCATGGTGCACGGAGGAGATGAGAGGAGATGAGTTCGCATAATGGAGAAGGCCTGGTTGCCACGGGCTAGAAGTGCCTCACACTGCAATTTGCATAGAGTCAGTGGAGTGAACCCTCGACTAGAAAGTTATTCGACGTTACATTTGCTTTCATTAGACATGACGAGACTAGAGTTTGCAGGTGGGTCTCAAGCCATTTTACGCTTTGTGTCGCGGCAAGAATTAGTCGAAAAGTAGAACAACGAGATGGTTAAAAAGAAAAAAGGACAAATTTGAAATACAGACGCATTATATTCACTTTTTGAATTCAATGACGAATAACAATATGTTATTTTATATCAATACATGAAAAACCTATCAGTGATACCAGTATGCCCACACGTTAATGTGCCAACTGAAGTTAATTACAAACCGTTGCGCGAACTTTTATTGATACTTGCGTGATAACATATAAATATATTATAGTTTTTCTTTCTTTTATTTTACAATATACTAGAAAAACCCAGCATACATTGTTCTCCTCTTCAGCTCCCTCTTTCCCCTCCCATCTCCCTTTCTCACTGCCTCTCCCTCCTTCCCTCACCCTGTCCCTGTCTGTCTGTCCGTCCGTCCGTCTGCGTGTCTCTCTGTCTCTGCCGCTCTCTGTCCCTCTCATTCCCATTTAGTGGCAGATTCTGCACGTCTCTGAGCAGATGAGATAATATCGGGAAGCGCTGGACCAGCAAAAAGGTAATAGAATGTTTGAGAAGAGCTCGTTCTGTAGATTACGGTGTGAGAAACGTTTCTTTAGTTTTTTATGGCCCTAGAACGCCTCGTTTAGGAGTTATTTTGCGATATAGATTCAAAATGCTGCCGAGTGCGTTGCGGATTGCATTTGACGTGAATATTTAGTTTTGTTCTACAGCGCCATGTAGTGGAGTTACAACAGAATTAACAGTACATAAACCTGGGACATACATAATTACTTCGCTACAATTTTCACGTAAAAGTTACGAGCAAATTATTAGAAATGTCAATCTGTCAAAAAAGTTTAAAAAGATATAATAAAATAAGCGATAAATTCATTCAATTATTTTTGGATGTACATGGTTTGCTAAAGAATTAGAAAAAATAGCTAATGTACTGCATTCAATTGACCATGGGAAAAGGAAATTGACCATGTGACCATGAGGAAATTGACCATGTGAAGAAATATTTCTGTGGTCATGAGGTAAATGTTCTTAAGTCAGTGTTTGGCAAAATTGGGTTAAGTACTGAAACTACAAGTTAAGTATCTATATTTTATTTTAGTAAAACGCCCGAATTCAAATGTTGCCTTCTTAACAAGAAAAAAACATTTAGCGTTTAGCGTAGGAACAAGCGGCGGTTCAAAACTCTAACCCTTGTTTTCCTCCAAACTAAGATTTTTGACGTAAGAACTTTTACACCGTGACCACAGATTTATGTATGAGGTGATCCGACTGATTTAAACCATTGAAGCGGCCATAACTCGCACTTTCTCACATTACTTGTAACGGTTTCTCAATAATAAAATTAAAGAAAGGATGCATGCATTATCAATTTCTAAGTTTACATACTAATATGCTCTATAAATGAAATGTATTTATATTACTCTTTTTCCATTGTACTTCTTGGTAGCACTGCACAATTACACAATTTTTGCAGTGCACAATTACACAATTTTTCAATTTTACGGTCAATTTTCAGTTTTCATTTTTCCGTTATATTCATCTTCTTTCATGGGAAAAAAATTTGTTTTGTGTGTCAAATGTAAGTTTAAAAACCGCCAAAAAAAGAAGGAACATATTTAAAGGACAAAATTCGCGATTCCTGCAATTCCACACTTTAAAGTTCAGAATAATATTGCCTAATTTCCGTGGAATGTCTTTCCCCCAATCGCCATTAATGAGAATTTCCATGATTTTGTGAGGTGTCCTGGCGAGAAGCAATGTCCGAATATTTTGTATATACGCTCTCGTGGCAGCGTGAACCCTGTTTATTCATTTATAGGTGTGGTTGGCCGCTCGGCACGCAGACACCTGTTACGATTAATTATTTCACGACCCGCTGTAATACCAACGCATATTCTTTCGTTATCACTGGTTACAAACACGACAGAAACGTTGTGAAGGTGTATTTCACTTTAAGAGAACAGGCAGTCCCTGGTTGTAAAGTTTCAGAAGACCCAAAATTTGAAAATGTGCTTCTTAGTAATAAAAAGAGCGAGAAAAACATTTGTCAGTTGTCAGATTCTATGAATAAGTTATATACGCATAATATGTATTGTTAGAATTATTTATATAAATAAAGAGTACTTAGTGCGCTAGATAAAAAGTCTAACTATAAAATATTACTCGGAGAAAAGTTGCAATATGCATGAATTTCTGCAAAATTACCAAAACTTGCAAACATGCTAGGGAAAAGTGTACATCTTTTTAAAACACAAATGACATAAAACATAATTACAAAATTTGAAACCTGTACTAAGCGTACGCAAAACATGCATGCGCATGGATCTCCTGTCTTTAATTATAATACTTCTCGATCCCGTAAAAGTATTTCCAACCCGCAATGCTTTTGAACAGGCTGGGTCAAATTCATGCACTTAATTATTTGCAAGCTATGAGTGTATAAACTTCACCAAACTACTATGGCGGCAAATGATCTTTCCGTCGCTTCAAAAAAGTTGAACAATGGGAATTCATATTTTAAAAATAATTACATATCATTTAAAAATCTAATTTGAAGAACAGATTCAATAAGGGAAAAATCACTCTCTCTAATATTGAAGTTGCAGGAAGATTCCAAAAAAACAAACTTTTACTGTTTTCAAAACTTCAAAGAATTCAACGAAAATCGGACCTGTGATATCTTTATAAAAGTGCTCTGCTCCATAAAAAATGTAAAAACCTGAATCCATTTTGAGGAAATTCTGAATATGTCGTTGAGGTATCACCAATTGTAAAACCAAGATCAAAATATCCTTTTCAAATTCACAATCCTTTGAGCTCGGCCAGATCAATCGCAATATCAATTTTGGAGAAAATCCTACAAATGATTTAGGCGCTAGTGATATCCACCAGCAGACAGAAGTTTTTTCGCAAAACGAGTTTGAGGAATACCGGACTTACAAAACGTTGATTCTGAATAAACAATACATTAGAGAAAGTAATTTAATACATTTAAGAACAAGAATTCACTGTTTTGGTATCAGGGATCTGCAACGCGAGTTTTCTGTCGAAAAATTGCCACTTTTCGCTGTAGCATTACAATACTTTCTCTTTATTACGTAAGTACGTAGAGAGCAAGAAAGTAAAGATCAAATAAAAAATGCACGTACAGGGACGCACACATGCACACGCAGGCATGCTCTCTCTCTCTCTCACACACACACACATACGTGCACTCCACACACACACACGTGCACTCATATACACACTTGCGCGCGAACACACATACACATGAATATAACATTCTAAATAAAGAATAACCCTTTAATACATATTGTAGAAAAGAACATTAATTTTGTGTAACACTTCGCCGAAATGTTCAACCACCTTACTATTCATCTGTTTCATCTGCATTTTGTTTTAAAATTGAATGTATTACTGTAATTTATTACTGAACTTATTACTGTAATTTTAGTTCAAATTTTTTATGGGGTTACTTCACATAAGTTATCTGCACTGGGGTAAGAGGAGTAATAGAAAACAACGTGTGAATACTGCGTTTTCGCAATAAAGATGTGCAATGTTCTATATTACAATGCTTTCACTACCTGTGCTACTGCCTGCCATTGGCCACAAAACCATGACGTTTAGCACGTAGTTAGCAAACTTCGTGCCTTCTCAAGCACTCACTTCGTCTCGAAGACATCAGACGAGGCGCATTCCCAAGATAAGGATTAGCAAGCCGGCCAGAATAATTACCTCAATAAAACGCATTCGTCGGTAAGCTCTCCTTCAGATAAGGCAGCCGGTTTACAAATTCTAAAAGTTGTATCGCTGAGACGCTCGTTCTGATTTCATGGGCATTCTTGGCAACTAAAAGTCTCCCATCGTTTATGAAGTACTGGAGGTGGACCTTTACGAAGGAAAACTTATTAATAAAACTAGTGAAAGGATTTTCATAAGCATTCATAAAAATTTAAGTACATTTATAAGAAGTTTAAAAAGAGGCTATAAGTGCGACAATACACGGTAAATACAGATGAATAATGTTCACTTTTTGTAGGACGTTTTTGCTGATTGATCGATTATTAGTGTTTTCCAGGCGTGTTAACGTCTAGTTATGTTGGCAATGACCTTTCCCCTTCCTTGGATGGGAGATCCGGTGCCCCGAAAAAGCTCTAAGCTCCTGAGATATGTGGTAATGTGCAAGTAAGTGTGTGTGTGTGTGTGTGTGTGTGTGTGTGTGTGTTACTAAGGAATGAGGATACTACAGGGAAGAGGGAGGAACGATCGTACGTGATCCGCAACCCATTTGTTACGAGACTGCTCCGGCTTTAACCTGGTATTCATTGGAGAAGCCTCAAACACCTACCGATCAGAGCAATCATCCACTGGAATTGTCCCGATACATTGGCTGAATTCGACCGAAGTATCTAGCACGTCTTTAAAAACCTGCCACAGCTTGATTCAAACCCTAGCATTTCCCGTTGAGCACCTTCCGTGCAGCGGTTTTTGGTGTGTACTTACGGCCAAAAAAATGTAATGGAAAATAAAACTCAGCAAATGGAGATACAGATTTATTACCAATATAATCAATACAACATGCGTGTTGAATTGTTACTTTTATGTCAATTGAGTAAGAGTTGAAGAGATTGATGAATAGAACAGGATCCAGTGTAAAATAGGCTAATATGTGCTTTAAATGTAATTTGTTTTTTGGTTTCCAATTCAATGTACTTCTAGATAATAATTTTATCTGCAAAAACCACTAAGAAAATGGTCCTCTGCTAATAACTGAAACTATTGAAAATTTTCTTAAAATACAAAGATTATTATGGCATTCAATTTCAGTGGAAAATTAGTAATTTTGAAATTCAATTCGGCATATATCTCTACATTTTTAAGGCTTCAAAAATCGATGTAATGATAGATATCAAACACCAGAATTTAAACTCCAACAGTTGCAAGCTACATAGTATGAAACAAATTTCAATGAATAGTTTTATTTACTAGAAATGGGATTCAGTCGCATAAAAACGAACAAGTTTCATTGGTGAAATTCACTTTAGTACGGTATTCATGCTTCATTTGTGAAATTGAATTCTAACATATGTGTACACAGATTAAAGAGATATCCTCATACAATGTCATCGGTTGTCAGCAATGGATTATTTCGACTCCTGTGTCGTCATGTGAGAGAAATCATCTCTCATCAAGCCATTAGCATCACGATGCCATCAATCATTTTACTGGAAACTGCAAATCAAATGCATGAATGTATAGTTGATAAGCAAATGTATGATTATGCAACATAAATCAGGATTTGTACACTTAGTATGAAGAATTACGAGAAAAAAAATTCAGTGGCGAGTATAATGATTTTTAGAGGGAGCGAGCACCACGACCCAAGAACGAATTCAAAGACCTAACATCTCCTCTTGGAGAGTCGTTTATATCTAATACGAAATTTGCGGGTTCACTGTGTCATTGAGCCATTCACCCCTTACTTACACGGACAGTTTGTGCTACATTCTTTACTGCGGACATTTCGCGTTTGATGCAAGTTTACGAGCTTCGCTCATAAAATCTACAAACGAGTCGCCGGCCCCAAGAGCAGGGCTGTCCATTTCGCTTCGTATTTGAGTTACAAAAGGCTGTTTAGACAAGAAATAGCTTAGTTTTGAGAAAATAATAAGAGAAAACACAATAAAGTGGTACGTTCAATATAAATTGTTTACTCCAGTTCATGAAACCGATATGTAACGTTTTTCGTTACGTAATTACGTAAAATATTACATTCCTGATCGTAATATTTGGGTACTTTCGAGATCTTAATAATAGATATGACATCGTGAATACTTTTCCTTTCAGAAAGTGGGCTGAAATGAATGAATTATATGATATTCAAGAAAATGTGCACAGATAATCTCTTTCCCCACACGTCATATACATTTATTACTGTTTTTTTGACCAAATAAATAAATATTCTATCCCATGACAGCTTTGTACGTTAGTAGCGATTATTACTTTTAGTAACAACCGCCAATTTAAGTACCGTCTACGACTTTCCCTCTACTCTTAACTACGGAGTAGAGAGAAAGTTGTAGAGCATAAATGAAAACCCATGCTAAGTGCAAAAATTTGCATTTTGTGCTGAAAAGCGTCATAAGTATCAAGCGCAATGCGGTGTAAAATAAGCTACCTGCAATTTTCATTCTTATCTCAAGAAGAATCTAAGAAGATCTCAAGAAAATGATTATATTTTTGAGGGACGGTAACGACTTCTATAGAAGATTAATTAATTGATTTTTAGCTAATGAAGTTAGCTAGCTATGACGTATTTTTTCTATCAGTTTCATGTTTGTATGAGTTAATTAAATAAATCTGTCATTCAACACAAATCTTTCATTATACCTCACTGCGAGTTCAACATTCCAATATAATCGAAACATCATTATTGAGTTCAACATTCCAATTAATCCAACATCATTATTGTTAACTAACTTTGCATTTGACCCGTTATTTGGTTTTAGAATTGGCTACATACGTAGAACACTATTCATTTATAAGTGTTTGGACCTACCACTTTGACAAAAAATTCTAACTTCAAAATTGTTTTCAAGTAAACATACATTACTACATGTGTTGTTTAAAACAAAGAAACACTATTTAAATTCGAAAAAAGTTCTTTAAAAATATCACTGCATAAACATTGTTCGCATACTTTTGAAACAGTTTTTTTTAATTATCTCGGAGTTAACTTTTGGCACAGCACTGTTTTCACATACGTCTACAGTTTCGTAATGCAACGTGAAAAAACGGCGAATTTTCGGCAGAAAATCTCTTATTACAGGGCCTTGGAAACAAAAAAGTGGAAGAAATCTAGTTGCTAAATTTAGAAAAAATCCTCTATCTCCTGGCGTAGCTAGAGTCCATGTTTTGTGGGTCCTTGATACCGAAAAATCGAATGACTGCAAAACGTCTGCCCGTCTGTGAACAACGTTAACGGCTAAATCGTTCAGCCGATTTTCTCCAAAATTCACAGTCCTCCATCGATCTGGCTGAAATCGTTCAGTCGATTTTCTCCAAAATTCACAGTCCCCCATCGCGGCGGTCCCTTGAAATTGAAACCGATATTTCAGTTTTGAGGGTACATGACGCCCCTGGTACATTTTCCAATTTTTTCAGAAAAATGGCCTCATCCTTTTTTATTATTTTTTTGTTGGATAGTGTGAAGGACGTGTAAGAGAATGGTGTAGGTCTCATGTTGGTTGAAAACCTAATTATTCGAGAATTGCAAAGTTCAAAATGTTTTCTAAGTCTTCCAACAAGGTAAACTATTAAAGATAGAGATTTTTCCCTGCATGAAATCTGTTTCTCAAAGATAGATTTTGAAATATGGTCAAGTACAACTTTTCAAAATTTGAAGTACTTTTCGCGTAATTTTGCTCAAATATCCGGAGAGAACTTACGTGCTGTTTTTAGCGCAACTAGTTTAATTTATGGGGTAGTTTAATAGTTATATCAAATTAAATGCAAGAAGGATTGATTAATGAGTGTTCATGTTATTTTAGTTTTCGTCCATATGTCGATGTAGACATTATTTTTAGGTCTCTCTATTCTAGGAACGTATTCTGTAATCATTTGTGAGAGCAATACAAGTAAATGTAACGCATTCTATTCATTATTAGTGGGCCAGCATTGAGGAGGGCCAGCATTGAGGAGGGCCAGAATGGAGATGAGCGTGAAGGATAAAGATTTTGAGAACGAGAAAGACGACGATGAATAAGGGAGGGAGAGTGAGGATGACAGGAAGAGGCAGGGCGGCGATGGGTATGAAGGGTGAGCGCGAAGCGAACGCGAGTAGCAACAAGAATTTGAAACTGGTCTCCATCCTTCCGTATTTGAGTCAGTTGATTGAGACAATTATTAAATGGGAGGATGAAGTACTGCGTGACAATTCGGAAGCAAACATTGGAGTTCTATGTGACGAAAATATGCACAGAAACGTAATGCGAAATTAATTCGCTAACTACAAATATCACGCATTGTGGCAAGGAGCAAAAGGAGGACCAGGGCCAGAAAAAAAGGAATGCACGAACAAAGACAGGGTCACTGGGACACGGACGTAGGGACAGTGCCGCAGGGACAGTGACGGCGAGACAGTGAAGGGGACAGTGCCGCAGGGACAGTGACGGCGAGACAGTGAAGGGGACAGTGCCGCAGGGACAGTGACGACGAGACAGTGAAGGGGACAGTGACAGACGGGACCGAGCGACGGGGGACCGAGTGACGGGGACCGAGCGACGGGGACCGAGCGACGGGGACCGAGCGACGGGGACCGAGGAACGGGAACAGAAGTCGGAGGGACGGGGACCGAGGAACGGGGACGGGAAGTCGGAGGGACGGAGGGACGGGGGTCGGAGGGACGGGGGTCGGAGGGACGGGGGTCGGAGGGACGGGGGTCGGAGTGGACGGGGGGTCGGAGGGACGGGGGTCGGAGGGACGGGTCGGAGGGACGGGGGTTTCGGAGGGACGGGGGTCGGAGGGACGGGGGTCGGAGGGACGGGGGTCGGAGGGACGGGGGTCGAGGGACGGGGGTCGGAGGGACGGGGGTCGGAGGGACGGGGGTCGGAGGGACGGGGGTCGGAGGGACGGGGGTCGGAGGGACGGGGGTCGGAGGGACGGGGGTCGGAGGGACGGGGGTCGGAGGGACGGGGTCGGAGGGACGGGGGTCGGAGGGACGGGGTCGGAGGGACGGGGGTCGGAGGGACGGGGGTCGGAGGGACGGGGGTCGGAGGGACGGAGGTCGGAGGGACGGGGGTCGGAGGGACGGGGGTCGGAGGGACGGGGGTCGGAGGGACGGGGGTCGGAGGGACGGGGGTCGGAGGGACGGGGGTCGGAGGGACGGGGGTCGGAGGGACGGGGGTCGGAGGGACGGGGGTCGGAGGGACGGGGGTCGGAGGGACGGGGGTCGGAGGGACGGGGGTCGGAGGGACGGGGGTCGGAGGGACGAGGGGTCGGAGGGACGGGGCTCGGAGGGACGGGACGCAGAGACAAGGAAGCTGGGACGGGATGATACTGAAGGACAGGAACGAGGGACAGGTAGCAGTGACACTGACGCATTGACTGGCTCGTAGGGATAGGGAATTAAGTGTGGAGACGGAGACTGGGGGGAGCGAGCCCAGCAAAGGAAGAGTAACTGGCGCGGGAGGCAGCTCCAGCCCTCTGGACGCGTTTTCTGATCGCATCTGTCGATGCCCAGCTCGCAGCCGCCCGCCATCTCCTCCGTCGATGCAAACACAATGAAGCAATCTGCCGTTAATTAGTGGATGTAACCGCACGTCGGCCAGTCGCCGCAATCGCCGTTGGCCGGTGGGAGCGGGTGCTGGCTCGGGTGTCAGCGGGAGGGGCAGGCGCAGCGAGATGCGAGATGGGCGATGGGCGATGGGCGATCGGCGACGAGGAGCGAGAGGAAGGGGCGTTGGCGCCGCGGGGCGGCCACTGCCAAATTGCGTTCCCGATCGCGCTGAACGGGAGGCGTTGCCTCCCTCTCCAGCCCCACCGCAGTGTCGATCTGCCACTTCACTCTTCTTTCTCTCCGCCCTCGACCACGAGTGAGTCTAAATCACCAGGACCCATTCACTCATCCCAATCACTCATCCTCTGTTACCTATGACATTTCATTCTCCAGACTGCCGTCCAATCACTCAACCATTTAGGAAACCTCCCAATGGCCCAACCAATGTTGCAGCCGCCCAATCACTCATCTTCCAATGACCAGGAATTCCAGTCGAACAGTTGTCAGTCATTCGACTATCCTGTCCCTGAGCCGTCCGGTCGTCCCTTAACTGTCCTGCGGTTCCTCAGCCGTCCAGTCTCTTTTCCGTCCATTTACTTTACCGTTCCACTCATTATACTGCTCAGGAATTCTACCGTCGAGACTCTCGACGCAGTTCATCAGTACTTCAGCATTTGTTTGGCTCTACAAGGTAAAGTTCCAGCGAATGTTTTGCGACAATTCCAACTTTCACTGCAGTGAGTAGCTTCCATAAAGTTATTCATGAAAACGATAGTGATATCCATTGACACTTTGTATTATACACTCATATACCAAACTAAAGAGTTTGCAAATGAAATACAGTAATGTTAACTAAATATGTTAGCATAAAATAATACTTATATATTAATAATATAAAATGTACTATCTAATATTCACTTCAGCATTCACTTCATTAAACATGCCAGTCAACCCTTGGCGACTTACGCTTGACTTTCTTTCTGAAATGTAAAAGCAAACCATTTACACCACTAGTTTGACCTCGGGTTCACAGACGTTTGCTCAGTGGGTTAAGACGCTGCCTACGGAACACAAATACCTTGGTTCGCATCCCACACACAAACATTTGTTCATGCTACGAATCTTTGAAAAATCGTTTTGCTTTGTTTATTCTTTCAAGTACATGGAAATTTGTTTGCGTTGAAAAGTTTATAATAATAGGAAATACATTAATTGTTCCATGATGTTATGCGAACTCCTGTAGAATAACAATAATACTGTTGTCAGACGGACTTAGCTTTCCAGTACAGTACCGTCTTTATATCGAAATATAGTCCAATGGAAACGACTAATATGCTGGTAAATATTTTTAAGAATTTCAAATTTATGTCATACGCAAGAAGAATTTTTTAGAGATGACTCATCAGGTAAAGATGATTGAAATCGCCAGAACGACACAATCTTTCTCGTTCTCAAACATGAAACATGCTTGCGTTGTAGAATACGTAAGTACGTGATATTCACCATTTGTTTGTGCTTCTCTTACTTAATACGATGACACGAAATGGCATCACTTCTAAACATTTCCAGTTGACAAAATTAATTGTTCACTGGAACACTTACTGCCACTTCATTTTAGGTGCCTGTCGCTCATTTCGCTTGGCATGTGTGTTATTTTGTTTTTTTAGTACATTAGACATAGAAAATTCCTCTATTAACAGGTATTACGAGTCATTTGTAACTAGGTGCATTAGGTTTGGTGTTTATTCGTTCTAGAAATGGAAATCCTTCTGGCGAGTGATATTCGGTGAAAGAATCACCATCGTCTTCTTTTCAATAAGATGAACGATTTCGTTACTGCACAGCAATTTCTTGAAAATTTCTCTTCTTATATGGCTTGCGACTTACGAGAGAAGATTGTGATTATAATTTGTGGAAGCTATAGGTATAGTTATAAGTATTGCCGACGAAAAAATTTATTTTTTTCGGTTACAAAGGAAAACTCACATTAGCGACAGTCTTTGTATCACGCGCAACCTTGCAATTACGCCCGATTTGATGCCATCAGAATATTTTATCGCCAGGAGGCCGTCAGAATATCAGAGAAACCAAATATTTAAAACTATCGTTTAATGACATCCCCGATCTGCAAGCGCTTCGGGTCTTCCAATTCTGGCGAATAAACTTGCGGGAAATCGAAAATTAACCAAAAAACACACTTATTTTATTTATTTACGTCAAAACAGTTAAAAACTGCGTATGACGAGCTATGGGGAGAAGTGAATTTTGTGCACATTTTTCATATTTCTGTGGTCTCTATCCTAAACCATATTCTAGTCCGAATTTTGAATACAGAAAAAGAGAGGTTTTTTTCGAGTTTTGTTGACAAAATATTCGCTCCTATATAATAAAATATATTTCAAATGTAAATTAGCTATAAATTCCTGCCCTGAACCCTCATGTTCTTCATGAAAGAATAATACTTTTTGCCGCGATAATCTGAAAAACGATAATTTTGAATAACTATATTTCCCACTGAAATTCAAAGGACGTGCACAAATAAGAAGTTACATTTATGTCCAGAAGCAAAACAAGGGACCATCTCAGCATTTGCTCAAGGATCAGGGAAACTGGACGAAAAACCTGTCGAGGATGGGGCCATCAACCCGAAACTGTGGTACAATACTTGTTACAGGCTCTTTAGAATTATACAGTCCAAATGATAAATAATTACATTAAACTATCATTGTTAAAATTAATTCTACTTTCCTTTTTGATGCTCGGTATAGTCTCGAATTGTATAGAAACAGTTATGCAGCAGAAAAGATTTTACTTGGGACTTAAACTTTTCCATTGAATTTAATCGTTTAATGTCTTCTGGCAAAGTGTTATAGAGTACTGTACATGAATTTTATGTGAATTTTTTGTAGTGAGCTGTTGATACTGCCACCTGGTGAATATGATTACTACGTCGTGTGTTATACTTATAGACATCGGCGTTTGCTGAAAATATATTCCCACCCTTAAGTAAGTCAGTTTTGACAAAAGCTACTGATTCGTAAATCAGGAGACAAGGTAATGGTAAAATTCCTAGATTAATAAGAGTGACTTACAAGAATCACGTGGGTTGGATTTGCTTATTATTCGTACAATTCTTTTTGTAATCTGAAAGTCTGTGAGCTATTAAGATTGTTTTCCCCAAAATATTATGCCATATCTCAGGCGGGAGTGAACATTGGCATAATATACACAACGAGCTGTATGAAGGCTGACGGAATTTGAAAGAATTCTGAACGCGTAGCATAATGACTTAATTTTGTGTTCAATTCATTTAAGTGGGCATTCCTTTTGAGGTCTGACTGAATTGATAGACCTAAAAATTTTGTTGCATTAACATCAGTCAATGGCACACCGTTCATTTTCAATGGAGTACAGAATTTTTTATTTGATATGGAAAACTGCATTGAAACAATTTTATTTTCATTTACTATTAATTTGTTATTACGGAACCAATTTGAAACGTCTGATATTGTACTATTTACTGTTTCTTTGTTGCAAAGAATATTTGTATCATCCGCAAAGAGAACTGTTCTTCCGTTTCGAATCGCTAAGGGCATGTCATTTACGTATAATAGGAAGAGAATAGGGCCTAAATTCGATCTTTGCGGGACTCCACGTGCAATTAGCAAAGAACCGGAAAGGTGTGTACATAAAGTTCCATCATTCCAATAAGGTATTTCTACTCTCTGAGATCGTTGTTTAAGGTACGAACATAGCCAATTTAGAGCAATACACGGATTCCATACGAAGGTAATTTTGAAAGTAAAATGTTATGATCAATGACATCAAAAGCTTTTGAAAGATCTAAAAATATTCCAATAGTTGCTTCGTTTTGATCCAATGATGAGGCAACATCCTTAAGAAAAGAAAAAAAGGCTGTTTCCGTAGATTTTGATTTCCGGAATCCATGTTGGCAATTTGAAAACGCGTCGTGTTTATTCAGAAAAGTTTCCATTCGCACATAAAAAGTCTCTCTAATATTTTTGAAAAAACTGACAAAAGAGAAATTGGCCGATAATTTTGAACTTCATTTTTGTTGCCTTTTTTGAAGAGCGGCTTAATCTTAGCTGTTTTAAAAATATCTGGAAAAATTCCGGTGCATAAGGATGCATTAAATATGTGAGTTAACGGGTGTATAATGGCTGGCGCGCACGTCTTTAACGAACAATCCGGAAATTCATCTAAACCGGCCGAATATTTATTTTTTAATTTACCGATTATTTTGAGAATTTCATAGGAAGAGGTTTCGGAAACGAACATAGTGTCTAAGATTTTTAGGGAAACGTCAGATGTTGAATTTTGTGGCTGAAAACCCTTAGCGAGATCGACAGCAATTCTCGAAAAGTATTGGTTAAAGAGACTAGCCACTGTTGCCGGAATCGCTCACATCTCTATCGTGATCTTTTAAAACAACATTCTCTACAAGGTTTCTAGTTGGTTTGGTCGCATTTTTTTACTATATCCCAAATTGATTTTGTTTTGTTATTTGAGTTCAAAATATCCTGATCGTGTTTCATGATTTTAGCCTGCCTTATGACTTTTCTTAACAATGATTTGTATTTTTGAAATTACAGGAGGAAATCTTGAGATACGTTATGACGCTTAGAAATGAAAGAAAGAACTTTCTAAGGGAATCTACATTTCTGAGGGCAAAGGGTAAAGAAACTACGAGTATTTAGTGTAATTAAAACTTAAATTGTTCCGCGCCGCATCTTTTAACAAGTAAAACATTAACAAATACGGTTGAGATTATCATCGTAAAAACAAAGAAATGAATTGTCAAAAAATGTATACAAGAATAGCATTTAAATAAAGGTTCTTAGCCACATCAAACTTTCCATTAGTGGACGTTTTGGGGAAACATCTATTCCCAATTCCCGGTTGTAATGACAAAATGTAAAGAGAAAAAATAATACAATGGGGTACATGATGTTGATAGTCCACAAAATATTATTTTGTTAAAATAAGTTTAAGTTGTTACTGAATTGTAAGTTTTACTTTCTCGCTCTTATTTCGTAAGAGCTGAAAGTTAAGTAATCGAGCGTCGGAAAACGGCGAATTTTGGCAGAAAAATTCTTACAACCGGGCCGACCGAAAAACTCTTATATGGTATCGAAAAAGCCGATACATACTGTCGCATTACAATGTAAATTACATCTTCTAACGCTCTTGGGTAGAAAGAACCCTCTTTTTTCTAGGTCCTTCATACGCAAAAATTATGACAGCAAATCGTGTCTGTTCAATTCAACAACGTCAACGGGTGTGTCAGTGTGCGTTGTCAGTGTGGCGTGGTCAGTGTGCGTGTCAGTGTGCTTTGCAGTGTGCGTGTCAGTGTGTCGTGTCAGTGTGCGTGTCAGTGTGCGTGTCAGTGTGCGTGTCAGTGTGCGTGTCAGTGGGCGTGTCACCTTTGGCGTGTCAGTGTGCGTGTCAGTGTGCTTGTCAGTGTGCGTGTCAGCGTGCGTGTCAGCGTGCGTGTCAGCGTGCGTGTCAGCGTGCGTGTCCAGCGTGCGTGTCGCGTGCGTGTCAGCCGTGCGTGTCAGCGTGTGCGTTCAGGCGTGCGTGTCAGCGTGCGTGTCAGCGGGGGTGCGTGTCAGCGTGCGTGTCAGCGTGCGTGTCAGCGTGCTGTGTCGACGCTTCAAATGCAGATGTCACAGTTACGTGTCAGCGTGCGTGTCCGCGTGCGTGTCAGACGTGCGTGTCAGCGTGCGTGCAGCGTGCTCGTGCAGCGTGCGTGTCAGCGTGCAGTGTCACGTGCGTGTCGCGTGCTGATGTCAGCGTGCGTGTCACGTAGCGTGTCAGCGTGCGTGTGCAGCGTGCGTGTCAGCGTTCGTGTCAGCGTGCGTGTCAACGCGTGCGTGTACAGCGTGCGGTGTCTGCGTGCGTGTCAGCGTGCGTGTCAGCGTGTGCGTGTCAGCGTGCGTGCCAGCGTGCGGTGTCCATCGTTGCGTGTCACGTGCGTGTCATGCGTGCGTGTCAGCGTGCGTGTCAGCGTGCGTGTCAGCGTGCCGTTTCATCGTGCGTGTATCTCTGCGTGTCAGCCTGCGTGTCAGCCTGCGGGTCGACCTGCTGTATGAATTATGTTTGTCCGTGCGTGTCAGCGTGCGTGTCAGCCTGCGTGTCAGCGTGTCGTGTCAGCCTGCGTGTCAGTCTGCGTGTCAGTCTGCGTGTCAGTCTGCGTGTTCAGTCTGCGTGTCAGTCGCGTGGTCAGTCTGCGTGTCATTGTGCGTGTCAGTGTGCGTGTCTGTCGCAGTCTGCGTGTCCTGTCCAGTCTGCGTGTCTGTCAGTCTGCGTGTCTGTCAGTCCTGCGTTGTCTGTCATTGCTGCTGTCTGTCAGTCTGCGTGTCTGTCAGTCTGCGTGTCTTTCAGTCTGCTGTCTGTCAGTCTGCGTGTCTGTCAGTCTTGCGTGTCTGTCCGTCTGCGTGTCTGTCAGTCTGCGTGTCTGTCAGTCTGCGTGTCTGTCAGTCTGCGTGTCTGTCAGTCTGCGTGTCTGTCAGTCCTGCGTGTCTTCAGTATGCGTGTCTGTCAGTCTGCTGTCTGTCCAGTCTGCGTGTCTGTCAGTCTGCGTGTCTGTTCAGTCTGCGTGTCCTGTCGTCTGCGTGTCTGTCCCGTCTGCGTGTCTGTCAGTCTGCGTGCCTGTCAGTCTGCGTGTCTGTCATTCCTGTCGTGTCTGTCATTCTGCGTGTCTGTCAGTCTGCGGTATGTCAGTCTGCGTGTCTGTCAGTCTGCGTGTCTGTCAGTCTGCGTGTCTGTCAGTCTGCGTGTCTGTCCGTCCGTGTTTCACCTTGCGTGTCTGTCAGCAGCGGTGTCTGTCAGTCAGCGTGTCTGTAGTCAGCGTCTGTCAGTCAGCGTGTCTGTCAGTCAGCGTGTCTGTCAGTCAGCGGTGTCTGTCAGTCAGCGTGTCTGTCAGTCAGCGTGTCTGTCAGTCAGCGTGTCTGTTCAGTCAGCGTGTCTGTCAGTCAGCGTGTCTGTCTTCAGCGTGTGTCTGTCAGTCAGCGTGTCTGTCAGTCAGCGTGTCTGTCAGTCAGCGTGTCTGTCAGTCTTGCGTGTCTGTCAGTCCTGCGCGTCTGTCAGTCTGCGCGTCTGTCAGTCTGCGGTCTGTCAGTCTGCGCGTCTGTCAGTCTGCGCGTCTGTCAGTCTGCGCGTCTGTCAGTCTGCGCGTCTGTCAGCCTGCGCGTCTGTCAGCCTGCGCGTCTGTCAGCCTGCGAGTCTGTCCGCCTGCGCGTCTGTCCCTGCGCGTCTGTCAGTCAGCGCGTCTGTCAGTCCAGCGCTCTGTCAGTCGCGCGTCTGTCAGTCAGCGGGTCTGTCAGCCAGCGCGTGCTGTCAGCCTGCGCGTCCTGTCAGCCTGCGCGTCTGTTCAGCCTGCGCGTCTGTCAGCCTGCGCGTCTGTCAGCCTGCGCGTCTGTCAGCCTGCGCGTCTGTCAGCCTGCGCGTCTGTCAGCCTGCGCGCTTCTGTCAGCCTGCGCCGTCTGTCAGCCTGCGCGTCTGTCAGCCTGCGCAGTCTGTCAGCCTGCGCGTCTGTCAGCCTGCGCGTCTGTCAGCCTGCGGTCTGTCAGCCTGCGGCGTCTGTCAGCCTGCGCGTCTGTCAGACTGCGCGTCTGTCAGCCTGCGCGTCTGTCCGCCTGGGCGCGTCTGTCAGCCTGCGCGTCTGTCAGCCTGCGCGTCTGTCAGCTGCGCGTCTGTCAGCCTGCGCGTCTGTCAGCCTGCGCGTCTGTCAGCCTGCGCGTCTGTCAGCCTGCGCGTCTGTCAGCCTGCGCGTCTGTCAGCCTGCGCGTCTGCTCAGCCTGCGCGTCTGTCAAGCCTGCGCGTCTGTCAGCCTTCGCGTCTGTCAGCCTGCGCGTCTGTCAGCCTGCGCGTCTGTCAGCCTGCGCGTCTGTCAGCCTGCGCGTTCTGTCAGCCTGCGCGTCTGTCAGCCTGCGCGTCTGTCAGCCTGCGCGTCTGTCAGCCTGCGCGTCTGTCAGCCTGCGCGTCTGTCAGCCTGCGCGTCTGTCAGCCTGCGCGTCTCGTCTGCCTGCGCGTCTGTCTGCCTGCGCGTCTGTCTGCCTGCGCGTCTGTCTGCCTGCGCGTCTGTCTGCCTGCGCGTCTGTCTGCCTGCGCGTCTGTCTGCCCTCGCGCGGTCTGTCAGCCTGCGCGTCTGCTCTGCCTGCGCGTCTGTCTGCCTGCGCGTCTGTCTGCCTGCGCGTCTGCTCTGCCTGCGCGTCTGTCTGCCTGCGCGTCTGTCGCCTGCGCGTCTGTCTGCCTGCGCGTCTGTCTGTCTGCGCGTCTGTCTGTGTGCGCGGCTGTCTGTGTAGCGCGTCTGTCTGTGTGCGCGTCTGTCTGTGTGCGCGTCTGTCTGTCTGTGTGCGCGTCTGTCTGTCTGTGTGCGCGTCTGTCTGTCTGTGTGCGCGTATGTCTGTCTGTGTGCGAGTCTGTCTGTCTGTGTGCGCGTCTGTCTGTCTGTGTGCGCGTCTGCTGTCTGTGTGCGCGTCTGTCTGTCTGTGTGCGCGTCTGTCTGTCTGTGTGCGCGTCTGTCTGTCTGTGTGCGCGTCTGTCTGTCTGTGTGCGCGTCTGTCTGTCTGTGTGCGCGTCTGTCTGTCTGTGTGCGCGTCTGTCTGTCTGTGTGCGCGTCTGTCTGTCCTGTCTGTGTGCGCGTCTGTCTGTCTGTCTGTGTGCGCGGTCTGTCTGTCTGTCTGTGTGCGCGTCTGTCTGTCTGTGTGCGGTCTGTCTGTCTGTGTGCGCGTCTGTCTGTCTGTGTGCGCGTCTGTCTGTCTGTCTGTGTGCGCGTCTGTCTGTCTGTCTGTGTGCGCGTCTGTCTGTCTGTGTGCGCGTCTGTCTGTCTGTGTGCGCGTCTGTCTGTCTGTGTGCGCGTCTGTCTGTCTGTGTGCGCGTCTGTCTGTCTGTCTGCGATCGCTGTCTGTCTGTCTGCGCGTCTGTCTGTCTGTGTGCGCGTCTGTCTGTCTGCGCGTCTGTCTTGTCTGCGCGTCTGTCTGTCTGCGCGTCTGTCTGTCTGCGCGTCTGTCTGTCTGCGCGTCTGTCTGTCTGCGCGTCTGTCTGTCTGCGCGTCTGTCTGTCTGCGCGTCTGTCTGTCTGCGCGTCTGTCTGTCTGCGCAGTCTGTCTGTGTGTGCGCGTCTGTCTGTGTGCGCGTCTGTCTGTGTGCGCGTCTGTCTGTGTGCGCGTCTGTCTGTGTGCGCGTCTGTCTGTGTGCGCGTCTGTCTGTGTGCGCGTCTGTCTGTGTGCGCGTCTGTCCTGTGTATGTGCGCGTCTGTCTGTGTGCGCGTCTGTCTGTGTGCGCGTCTGTCTGTGTGCGCGTCTGTCTGTGTGCGCGTCTGTCTGTGTGCGCGTCTGTCTGTGTGCGCGTCTGTCTGTGTGCGCGTCTGTCTGTGTGCGCGTCTGTCTGTGGTGCGCGTCTGTCTGTGTGCGCGTCTGTCTGTGTGCGCGTCTGTCTGTGTGCGCGTCTGTCTGTGTGCGCGTCTGTCTGTGTGCGCGTCTGTCTGTGTGCGCGTCTGTCTGTGTGCGCGTCTGTCTGTGTGCGCGTCTGTCTGTGTGCGCGTCTGTCTGTGTGCGCGTCATGTCTGTTGTGCGCGTCTGTCTGTGTGCGCGTCTGTCTTGTGCGCGTCTGTCTGTGTGCGCGTCTGTCTGTGTGCGCGTCTGTCTGTTGTGCGCGTCTGTCTGTGTGCGCGTCTGTCTGTGTGCGCGTCTGTCTGTGTGCGCGTCTGTCTGTGTGCGCGTCTGTCTGTGTGCGCGTCCTGTCTGTGTGCGCGTCTGTCTGTGTGCGCGTCCTGTCTGTGTGCGCGTCTGTCTGTGTGCGCGTCTGTCTGTGTGCGCGTCTGTCTGGTGTGCGCGTCTGTCTGTGTGCGCGTCTGTCTGTGTGCGCCGTCTGTCTGTAGTGCGCGTCTGTCTGTGTGCGCGTCTGTCTGTGTGCAGCGTCTGTCTGTGTGGCGTCTGTCTGTGTGCCGCGTCTGTCTGTGTGCGCGTCTGTCTGTGTGTGCGTTGGCGTCTGTTGTGGCGCGTCTGTCTGTGTGCGCGTCTGTCTGTGTGCGGCGTCTGTCTGTGTGCGCGTCTGTCTGTGTGCGCGTCTGTCTGTGTGCGCGTCTGTCTGTGTTGCGCGTCTGTCTGTGTGCGCGTCTGTCTGTGTGCGCGTCTGTCTGTGTGCGCGTCTGTCTGTGTGCGCGTCTGTCTGTGTGCGCGTCTGTCTGTGTGCGCGTCTGTCTGTGTGCGCGTCTGCGTGTGCGCGTCTGTCTGTGTGCCCGTCTGTCTGTGTGCGCGTCTGTCTGTGTGCGCGTCTGGCTGTGTGCCCGTCTGTCTGTGTGTGCGCGTCTGTCTGTGTGCGCGTCTGTCTGTGTGCGCCGTCTGTCTGTGTGCGCGTCTGTCTGTGTGCCGTCTGTCTGTGTGC
>JAHLJT010008446.1:277922430-277979199 GCA_031308135.1 Acheta domesticus | reverse complement strand
GTTTTTGCAAGCTCACTACCGAGTGCATGTGTTTCCGGCAAGGTTCGGTGACGACCATGTCGGGGTGGCAGTGTTTTGTCTGATAGAAAGTTTAGCTCAACAATTTAACATGTGTGCTCTCAATGCAGTTCAATTGGTTGTTTGCGTACTAATTTTTCTTTGCATAGTGTGGGTTGTTGTCCAGAAGTCAGAGTCGAGACTACAATGTTGTGTTTTTGGGCGGCACGTTGTAATTTGTCAAACAAACATGTGTCTTCAGGCATAAGTGACCATTAAAATTAATGTCATTCTTTCCTCCTATGATAATGACTGTATCCCGTTTGGTGAGGGTTTTTGTGTGCGTGTCCAACTCACTGGTCACGTCGGCAAACCTCCAGTTAGGTTTAAACACACACATGGCAGAGAAATTGGTTGGGAGTTTCTCACTGAGCAGGGAGGAGATTTGTCGCCCATGGCTATCTGCTAAAATGAGTACCTTTTTGATGGGCTCAGTGGGAATGTTCTTGCTTTCTTGTGAGCCAGTTTGCGCAACTCTACGTGTCTTTGTTACTTTGCGCTTGCTAGCCTGTTTGCGTGGTTTTGTGAATGATGAATGTTGGTTTGTGAATGTCGATGATGGGTGGGGGTGGTGAGGATTGGGAAGGCAAGGAAACTCATTGTAGTAGTCTAATACAGAAAATCTGTTTTGAGTCGTGATTGGTGTTGGTGATTGTGTTTTTGCTTCCGCGAATGGACGGTTGGAGGTTTTTGCGGTGTTGCCTATTGTTGTCCAACCGTCTGTGTTTTGAACGACCTCTTCCAGCCTTCGGATATGTTCATCTAAATTACAGTTGATGTGTGTGAAGGCTTTCAGAAGATCGGCTTTGAGAGCGGAGAGAGTAGAGAGTGTATAACGATTAGTAGCCATGTCACGAATGCGTGTCAATGTGCGTGGTAAATATGGAAATAAGTAAATAGATAATTCAGAATACTATAAAAAACTACTACCTAAATTATCTTTTAAATTTATTTGTATTAACGTATTTAAATTACGTTTGTGTATTTATTTAAAAATAACGGTGATCTGATTCTAATAAGTATTTAAATGTGATTAATTTAAATTCAAAAAGCGTTCAGTGTGTTTAATGTAATAGATTGAAGCTGCAAACTAATAATTATCATTAGATTACTATACTTTACCTATTGAAAGGCCAACGAAATCACCACTGCCACAAATTTAAATATAAAGTTCAAGTCTTTCGGTTACTGTAGTAGACGAAACTTTGAATTTTTGTTTTCACAATGTTTTCACAATTTTCCACAAATTAATGTGCAAGAGAAAGGAGAAATTGAAAATGTAAAGAAATATCAAGATTTGTGACATCATGTAGATCTGTGTGTCACATTATCCATTGCATAATACATATTTTTTGCAGAATTTAATATGTCTACGCAGATAGTAGTTCGTTCACTCGATAGGATTGCTCTAGACAATTATGTCCCAATTCCATGCATTAATGTCAATTAGAGGTAAAGATGGTTAAAATGAGCAATGTATATAAACATGAGCCTCCTTAGTATCTGTTCACACATTGACCTATTGTAGCAGGAAAGATTTTAACTACGAGTTTAGTAATCCTTTTGCCATCATAGCTCTATGGTTCAGATGTGAATGAGAGCTGATTTGTAACAGGTGTTCTTGATCTGCGCTGTCCGGGTGACGCCGCGTCGAAGGTTGAGGCACACCTCAGCCAGATCATGACTCTGGCATTTTCTAGGTTCTAAAAAACTTGGAAGGTAAGTCTTAGGCTTTTAATATTTTCTGTTGAGACCGTACAATTTAATTTCCATGACAAGCAAATACTCAGACATTTTCCAGTTCATATTCCAATATAAGTTTTGTTCTAAATTTTGCTAGAACTGCTCTTTCCGAAGGTTATTAAACACAAGAAGCCTTTCTAGAGTAGGTCTTGGTACGAGAAACTTTCTGAAAGCCTTTTCGAAATTAATTCCCTTGCTCTTAACTTCGTTGCCCTAACCATGTCTTCAATATCACAGCAATATTACAGCACAATACTGAATGATCATTAACTGTGGATTTATTATTTTAAGTATTGCTCGCTATAATGTCCTGATCATTTTGAAGATGCGTTTTCCATTTTTGCAATATTGTAATTTTATACTCATTTTTGTTTCTTCTTTGTAATGATAGTTTTGAAGATATAATGTTTCCACTTGTTTTTATCTTAATGGTGTGTCATGTTTTATCAATTTTTTGCAAAGATATGTATTCTTGTAACTGGATTTCTGTGATTTCATTTGAAACTGATTTTTATTTGTTTTTGTTTTTTCTTGTAATGCCCACTGTAATTGGGGCTCAGGCCCTACTGTGGGTAATTAAATAAAAAAATAAATAAATTGTCCGTTATTGTATCAAATATCCAAGGGAGTACGGTTTCTCCAAAATATGCAAGGACGATATGCCGATTAGGACCGGTCGTGTCATCAGTAGGCAACGCCACATACCTAGTGTCTAAATACCTTAGCACAATAATAAAAATTGTTTATAGTAGATTGGTTACACACATACACGGAAAATAATAGTTTTGAGTTCCCCAAAAAAGTGGCACCAGTAACATAGATGGAAATGATTGCATTGATATCTCTCGACAATTGAATCTATATTCCCTTCAATCCCGCACAGTTGGATTTCGAGTGAAACACAACTCGAAATGACAGTTAGATTTCAATAAAAAACGTACCCCCACTTGTTTAAAAAAGAGCTGGAATTGTGCAAACATCCACATATAATTACGCTGGGCTCTCACGTAAATGTATGGTTTCTTTTCTCATTTCTATTATTCTAGTTTAAGAAAAGAACTTGTACTACTCAATTCCATTGCTGCTGCTTATTTTACTTTTTATGAGTTATATAAGAACCCTACCTCTTCCAAACTCCTTCCCAACCAAGTAAATATTTCGCAGATGTGAACACAGACACTTTGTAGCCAAAATAGAACTGAAAGGTCCTAAGAACCTAACACATGCAGTTCAGACTATACAGCGACGTTGGAACTTGAGTGGACATTCCTGAACAAATAATGGGTCAAGAAGAAATGCAAGCTCGCCATACAATTGAAGTTCTTTTGCAAATTACGTTAGTTGCACTTTGCTCTACAAAATGAACTTTTTACCTAACGAGACGAAGATGTTATCCAGAAACAAAAGAATGCATTTACTATTCGTCAGCCAACCCTCACCTAAAGTTCTCGCGAAAAGATAAATCAAATGTTTTTGCACCAACCCTGGATTATTGTAACAAAAGGAATCTTAAAAAAGAAGGAAGGCTAATTTAATAATCTCAATTGTAGCACATAACTACAGAAACTATTCAATTAAATATTATTTATTTATACTATAGTTAGAATTTTATCTTCCGCCATATACAAGCAAATTTCAAATATGTTCTTATAAAAGCACTGTACTGGTTTTACAATGTGCTCGTACTTTTTCACGTATTTGGTTTCTGTACAATGAAAATCACGCACTGTAATTTGAGCAATGTTTTAAGTTTTATACAATTTCATTTCATATTTTCATTGATGGACTAGGAATCTGTCGTAGCATAGAAAATAATGATTTGCCTGAAAGTTAATAATTAAGCACGTGCATTAAGCAGGGAGGATCACGGGCAGCGTACTACCTTCCCGTGTTGGGATCCTGGGTTCGATTTCCCATCGCGGCAAAAGCAGAGTTGTAGCTTTCTTTAAAATCGTGTCAGTTTCTATAGCAGTTTGTCGATCAAAAGCTCAGGCAGGCGGAGTTTGCTAGTTACGGTGAAGGGAATGAGCCATGTTTGCCACATGGCTCTCTTATCCCCCACGCGTGGGAATTACGTAGGACCAGGCCAGTGGGCATCGTTATCTAGCCGGCAAAGTCGGTTAGTAGACGGAAAATGTTAGTAGACGGAAAATGCCAAATACATACACGCAATACAGTGAAATATTAACATAAAAATACGTGAAAATGTTATTAGAAAACAAATTCAATACGATGAAAATTAAACATATAAAGAAAATATCTGTACGTAATATAATGTTAGTATACACTTCTCCCACGGTCATTAATTGCGAACCATTCTAAATGAAAAACATTCCCGCAAGTATTTCAGAACAGTACTTATCCGAAATTATATCCGTCTCAGCCCATTGCTCTTTTCATTCTGTATTCCAGTGATGGAAATTCTTCAAATACGGTTGCCAGATGTTCACTATCGGAGCGAATTGTTCACTATTTCTATCTCTGATTCACTAGTTAAAAAGTGGAAATAGTAAACTTGTAAAAAAATCTTATCCAATAACGAATAAAACAATTTATTGTATCGGTGAACAAGGGTTAGTAGAGCTTTTAGTATATATTATAGCATGTTTTTAATCTCGATTAGAGCTGACTTTCCTCTGAAGCCAATCATGGATATTGCTCAGGTCCATGCAGTTGTCTTGGTTTGATAACCATTCGTAATAATCGTCTTTATTCAAGTGCTCAGCACTGCAAACGTAAGCTAAAAGTGGGTTTCAGAAATGCCTTTATGTATACACTACTTTAACGAACTCCTCATGAGTGCTAGTCCTAATGTGCACAGAGAATTTATTTGAAAATTTGAACTAATGTGTAAAAGATTTATTCCATTTTATACAAATGCAAAGTTCATCTTCGCACTTGGCTGTGTTTTAAATAAATAAAGATAATGTATCATTCTTACTCAAAGAAACCCTTCTCTCCCCCCCGTTCACTATTTCTGAAAACATTTCTGGTAACTCTATCTCTAAACGGTCCCATTAATACAATTTCTCCTTAACAAGCTTTTATCTGTGTACACAATATGTTGGATCCTATAAGAAAATAAATCAGTTCAAGTTAGCAACAACAATTATTATTCCAAAATCCAAATCATATGTCCAAAATACAAAGGCAGAGTTTCGTCCGCCGGGAGATGTAACGAGCAAGTTGTCGTAGATGCAGAAATTCCGATGTGCTGTTGTCCAATTCCAGTGAGGTAGCGTGGACGTATTTTCCTCGTAGACTGCAGAAAGCGACGCTTCGGATCCGAACGCTGACTCCAACTGCCGTACTGACTCCAACTGAGTACTGACTCCAACTGCATACTGACTCCAACCGCGTGCTGATTCCAACTACGACTCCAATAGCTGCCTGTGGCGCGGCTCCCCGCTTATGTAGTGCCGCTGGGGGAGGGGAGGGCGCCACCGGCCCCTCGTTCACTCCGCAGGGGAAGTCCCACCGTTCGCTGTGACCCGTCGGGCGTAACCCGGCCGCTTATCGCCGGCGGCAACCGGCGTTGCAACTAGCGCTCCTTCTAGCGTCGCGCCGATCTACCAGCGTGGCAGGCAATGCTCGTAGTGTTGCTTCGTGGCATCGGCCACAGATGCCACACAATGCAACCACAGTTTTCGTTACATTATTTTAGAGAAGACTAAATACGAAGTTTAAATAATAAAAGACTCAAGAAAATTGAGGAACTAAAAATAATAAAACCCTCTACGTATACATAACTATAAAATTAAAACAAAGCAAAAAATATCTAAGTACAAAAAAATATAACTAAACGACGGGCAGTTCTCATGTTCTCAGAAGACAAAGTACAAATACGTTCATAGCTCCGACTATCGAATCTTTTGTACATAGAAAATTTTCAAGGTTTTGCGGCCTAATTAATGCTCTTGCAAGAACCAGAGTTGGGTGAAATTCAGAGCCGAAAATATCATGCTACAATGCAGAGGGATCATCCTTTCAAAATTGAACCAGATAAGTGAAGGACAGATATTGCACAATATTGATTTCTGAATTGGTAGATAATTGATTGGAACAACTTACTCCCCACAGTCTTTAAAGCATTTCCTCCCACTTGATAACTGGGTTAGAACGAAGTGAGATGTAATACAATTAAATATGCAATTGTCATCTCGTTTTTGAATAGATAAAAAATATTAAAGAAATTTCGAAGAACACACAAGTGAAGCAGAAATAGACACGAAGAGAAAGTTTACTATGAAAAGATAGAAAAGACTTCAATAGAATTTGAGACACTGTCGTTTTAACCGGTAATAATTTATTATTATTAAATAATAATAATAATAATAATAATAATAATTATTATTATTATTATTATTCGCGTATGGGCACAGCTGACCTCGCAACACGTTTCTCTTTTCCGAGGCCCAGTCGTATTCTATCCTGGACAGATAAACGTGTGTAATCATGGGAATCAACCTTTCGGCGATATCCCTTCGTTAAGACAAAGTTGTTAGCCTTGAATAGTCAATTAGGAGGTGATAGGATAATGTTCTTATTATTACTGAATAGGAAGGTGATGATGAGGGGTGAAAGGACTAGGATGATGGTGTGAGGTGTTAGGTGGGGTAAGGGAAGGTTTTCGTGGGCATTTGGAAACATC
The DNA here is from genome assembly GCA_031308135.1 of Acheta domesticus. Taxonomy (NCBI): domain Eukaryota; kingdom Metazoa; phylum Arthropoda; class Insecta; order Orthoptera; family Gryllidae; genus Acheta; species Acheta domesticus. The sequence continues at coordinate 277,972,748 of JAHLJT010008446.1, read as the reverse complement.
CCAGCATTCACCTTATTACCAAGGGAAACCACGAAAAAGCCCGGATAGGATGCCCGGTCAGGATGACGACTGCAAAATCAATAAACCAAACTTTCTTGGCGGATTTGACTCAGAGAGTAACATCGGATCTTTTGTGCTGAATTGTCCTCTCGGTCAGAATGCTGCGGTCCACGCATCTTTTGTGTGTTTCATTTTCAAGTACAGCTTCTAGATCATACTGATAGTATTGTGTATCAACTTCCTGAGATAGACTGTATTTTTAAGTAGTTTGGAATGGATAATTGGAATGCGGCTAACTTGATCGTGCCTCATTTTAGTCAGTGGGAGCCAAACAACTACAGCCTGAGATAATATGCGGAATGGTTTCATGATATCTCCACACCACAACGACCACACATTCGTTACATGCACAACATACAGCACTAAGACATTAATTAACTGTAAGAGTACACAAACACAATTACCGTTCTCTTTTGATCATAAACTACTGATCGGCGTTGAGTAGTTTGTCAAATGCCTTGGATTTTGCTTCTAATTAGCGGATTATAGCCAGTATTCCTTTTGAATGTAAAATACGTTAAATCAATTGGCGGCGACTGAAGTGATAAAACGTGCCACGTAACCAGACGTTACGGGAATCTCAGAGAAGCAATCATTAGGGATTTGTATTCTGTAGGTCTTGATCCGGATTCATTGAATCCTTCAATGAAACATTCAATTCAATTGGAGTGAAATTTCTGTGACAATAGTGTGTGAGAAAGTTAACTGCATCCTCTTGAAATGATGAAACTATTCCGTTTTAGAGAATAGGTATTTGTATTCACCCATAACATTTCTAACTTGGTCATGGAGATGTACTATAATCTTTTTGAAAATAAATTCACAGTTCAAAAAATCCACTTTTTTGTAACTTTCCTTCCAACATTATTGTTGGTTACTCTTTAATTATCGATAGACATTAAACTAATAAGACGAGATTGCATGCTTTTATGCAAGCTTACTACAGCTCTCAAATTTTGTCTTTACGTATTTCATTGCATGCTCATTTAAAAAACGTACTATATTTTCTCTGTGAGTGCATGGTTCGGCACTTGCTTATTGAGATTAATGCATATTGCATGTTCATACATTTTGTGTATCTAGTATTGCATACAATAAGATATAATTGCATATAATTAATGTAGCTTCACTATGCGCTCGTTTTGTTGAGCTCTCATTTTGCTAATAGTGATGGGAATAGAGCTGGGAATGTGTTCTTATTTTGTTAGTAATGCTAGTAAGTTTTCTATAATTCGGGAGCGCAAACGTCTATTTTTTTCAAAAGTTGCTAATCTCGGGCTTTTTATTTTATTATTATGTATTTTATTTTTTAAGTTAATTAATCTGTTATCTATTTACAGTTAAAATGTTGGGAAGGGATTTTGGAGCTCAAGACAATGTGCGAAGTTTATACTTCTCCCCCAAACGTCACATACAGTTAATACTGTTCTTTTACTAAATATATCAAATTAAATCAAATATACTTTTTATCTCGTATATTAAACAATTTTTATTTTACAACATTTTCACATAAATCATGTTAACAATAAAACGAATGCATATTATGCAAATATTAGCATACTCTTGGAACCTGTCAGAGGACAGATGTTATTGTCGAGCCTTTTATTGCTAAGCTGTACTTTTAAACTTCTTGACGTTTCATACTGACTTTTCTTGATGTAAAATACATGTCCAGAATATTTCTTTTGTGTTTGTTACCGCTGGTAACCAGAGAATATGCGGTCGTATTACACCGGGGAGTGAATTAATTAATCGCAGCGGGTGTCTACGCATCGGCCGGCCAGCCGCAGCTAAGATCATGAATGAATTTGATCCACGCTGCAGCGAGAGCTTATGCATCACAACTATTCGAACATTGCTGACCGCCTGGATAACGTCACGAAATGATGGAAATTCACATGTAGAGCAATTGCGAAAAAGATATCCCACGTATCTGAGTTAATACAGTTTAAATTATTAGCTGTGAACTGGAGAAAAGGCAAATTTTTTCCTTTAAGTATGCTCTTACACGTCATATGGTGATTTTAGTCTTATTTTGACATTCAAAATCAAATTTTATTTTGACACTCAAAACCGTTTTTTCTCTTACAAGTGAATGAATATAACTTCTTGTGGCGGAGAAAAAATATGTGAAAAATTGTTTAATTACGTACTGCTAAAAACACTGTCATAGACGTCATTCGCTCGGCAGCAGTGGTCGAGGCAACATCGTGTAGCCCGCTCAGTGTAGCTCCGCGGTCTGTGACTAGTTTGCGTGTTATCATCGAACTCAAAAAGTTTGTGTCAGTGTAAAGTGAGCAGTATACTTCCGTCTATAGAACTGTTCTGATTACGACCTACCTGTTTCTCATTGTGAATGGGGAACAGGAAATAAATGGCCGATACCGAAGCGGCTATCGGAGGGCAGGCCTCTGACTACAGGAGCCAGCCCGTTAAAGGAAACCAGACCGACCGTCCAAGGTACAACAGAGTTGTTGCCAATGCCATGTACCCGGAGAAGGAACAAGGTATAATAATTGAAGGCAAAGACCACAGCACACCCCTCGAACGGTATGTAGAAGCACTAGCAATGATTGTTTCACCTAGTCACATCACGTATGCATCAAAAATTTCAAATAATAGAGTGTGTTATATTTTTGAGCAGTAAACAGTTAGTAGATGATGTAACAGAGAAGTACAAGACTATTAATATTGAAGGTTCCTCCAAAATATTCGTTCTCTTGTTAGCAGGCAAAAGCGCATTGTAATTTCAAATGTTTATCCTATGATTCCTGAACGCCAGTATTGAAGATGAACTAGACAAACTAAAACTGATACGCAGTTCTCAAGTGTCATTTCTCAGAGCTGGTTTTGGTATAAAGAGCAGTTCACTCATATCTTAAGTTTCCGTAGACAAGTGTTCGTACCGGAAGATTCAGTAAGCAAGATACCTGAAGCCCATACTGATCACATACAAAGGAGAAAGAAACTGGATTTACATGTCTAGCGGCATCATTAAGTGTTTTTACTGTAAGGAAGAAGGACACATTGCCAAAAACTGCAAAAAATTTAGACGTAACCCCAATCAATCGGAAGACGTAATTGAAAATAATGTTTCCCCCGACAACGAACAAGGTGACAAGGTACTCAGTTACCATGAATTCCCCCCACTCGACCAAGGCACGCCTGTTAAGAGAGCCTTATCACAGATCACAAGTGTTCCCACCAATGAATCGAGTGAACTTCAGGAAGGACAATTTAACCATCCCCAAGGTAGAATTAAAGATGCGGCAAAACAAAATAAGGAAAAAGAAAATGAAGGTCGCTAGGGAGAACCCCATTAGTAGTGGCAGCACTAAGAAGAGCATAAGTGGAGCAACTAGCTCCCAGTGAAAGAAAGAATAGAAGGGTCAAACAATGTACTCACGTACGATCAACTAAAAGACTTCCTGGAAAACACATACGGTGTAAGTAATCCCCTTCAAATATCTCTCAGTTTATACCAAAGAGACAGGGAAGCTAATTGAAATGCTTAAAGAAATATACCCATTACTGTCTGACAGAGGAATAAAATCAAGATTTACCAGAATTATGAAGAAACTGAAGGACCCAGTTCTCTCAGATTCTTCAAGAGAATCGTCCGACAACGAAATAACAAGCGAAGATTTTCACACATGAAGATAAAAATTTTACAATGGAATGTGAACGGTTTTTCACACCAGATATGAATTTCTTCAGAAGATTCTAAAAGATGACAACTATGACATACTGTGCATTCAGGAAACCAATTTCAAAAATAAGTACCATTTCAATATTAAAGGTTATCAATGTTTTTATAAAAACAGATTGGGTTTGTGCAAATGCCAGTGCGGTGTTGCGATCTATGTTCATAACTCGATCAAATGTAGTGAATGCGCCCTTACCAGTGACCTAGAAGTATGTGTGATACAACTGTATATTTGGCGGGTAGTAGCTTTCATCTATGCAATGCATACTATCCCAAATGCGTTTCAACTAGAATATCACCACGTAGACAAATTATATTCACAAATATCAGGAGCGGTACTGATAGTCGGTGATTTTAATAGTCACAATTTGATTTGGGGATCAGGCAGAACGGATCGTAGAGGAAAAATTGTTGTGTGATTTTGTGAATAATGAAGATTTAATGGTCTTGAACAACTGCAGAAAATCTACATACTTCAACGTGGGCAGCGGAAACTCAACGTGCATCGACCTAAGTATCTGCAATCCAACTTTGGCGAGATATCTGAAATGGAATGTGATGGAGGACCTTTCACAACATGATCATTACCCCATAACATTGACATATGAGAATTCTATTACACCTGAGGATATCTATGTACCCAGATGGATATCTTAAAAAGGCCAACTGGAAGTCGTACCAAGACATCATTGCAGTCCAAAGTCCAGAAGCTAAGAAATTAAACATCGACGATTCAGTACAAATAAATGACATTTCTGAGCAACTTTACAGAACTTATACTCTCTACAGCAGAGATTACTATACCCAAAACAAAAAATACTAAAGTAAAAAGAAACTACCTTGGTGGACAAAGGAATGTGAAGAAGCGGTATGAATTACAAGCATTGGTTCAATGTATTCAAGAAACATAAAACAAATGAAAATCAATTCAGGTTTAAGTCAGCACGAGCCAGGGCTAGAAGAACCATAAAAGAATCCAAGAGGACCTGCTGGAAGGAATACATATCATCCTTAAACCAGTAAACTGAACTACACGGAGGCATGGAAGCAAATAAACGCCATTGATGGAAATATAGAACAAATAACCCGAAGTTTATACACATGCCAGATGGTCAAGTTATTGAAGACCCGTTCGACATTGCGAACAGCTTTAGAAAGTGCTTCGCCCTCTAATTCTAGTGATAAGAACCTTGCAGATGGCTTCATGGAACATAAAGAAGAAACTGAAAGATCTCCCCTAAACCTTGAAGTAGAAGAAGATGAAATAGATGATTCTATACAACTGAATGCACCCATTACGTTTCGAGAACTTAAGGTCAATATACGTCAACTAAAAGACACCAGCGCCGGCCCCGACGGAATACCTAACATATTTATCCGTATGCTCCCTGAAGAAGCTATCAGTGTCCTTTTAGACATTTACAATTATTTATATCTAAACAATGTCTTTCCACAAAAATGGTCAGAAGCAGTTATTGACCCAATTCACAAACCTGGTAAGGACAAATTTTCAATAGACAGCTACAGACCAATTGCCTTAACTTGTTGCCTGTGTAAATTACTTGAGAAGGTTGTGAACCACAGACTTAAATGGTACCTAGAAAAACATTCAGATAATATCACCCCATCAAAGCGGTTTTCCGTAAGACCGATCTGCTTTTGACAGCATTGCAGTAATCGAGAACAGCATCTACAATGGATTCGCCAATAATATGTTTACAGTGTTATTAAGTCTGGGACATCGAAAAGGAGTATGAGATGGTCTGGTGCAGAACGTATCATGGACATAATTACGAAACATGGAATTAAAGGCAACATAGCTAAGTTCGTGAATAACTTCATTAAAGAAAGGTACATTAATGTCAGAGTGAGAGGATCCTTATCAGAGAAATATATGTTGGGCAAATGGAGTACCGCAGGGCTCTGTGCTTAGTGTAACCTTGTTCCTGTTGATAATAAATGAACTTCAGACCAAAATCAAACCACCTGCGATAGTCAGCATGTACGCGGACGACTGTAATATATGCATTACAGGTAAACATCTGTCATCAATAGCAGTTATAGCTCAAACATCTTAGACACCATTCTCGCATTCTCCACTGAAGTTGGTCTAAAATTCTCGAAGACGAAATCTACATTCATCATTTTCTCCAGGAAACGATCCACTGAGAAGACTCTATCCTTAAACCTGGGTGAACATAAGATAAATCAATGTAAACCTTGAAAGTCTTAGGCCTAACACTTGACGAAAAGGCTATCCTGGATACCTCACATTAAAAAACTTGAAAGTGGAATGCACCAAAAGACTAACTTGATGAAAATCATAAGCCACTCAACGTGGGGGGCTGGCTATACAGTGCTTAGAAGAACATACCAGGCATTGATCAGAGCTAAAATGGATTATGACATATTCTACGATGACTGCAAACAAGAATATTAAAAGGAATACTCGACCCTATCAATAACACTGGTGCCAGACTGATATGCGGAGCATATAGAACAAGTCCGGTAATAAGCATGTACAGGAAGCTAAATTACCTCCCCCTAGATAAAGAAGAAGAAATCTAGTTGTAGGATATATAATAAAAATTACAGCTAACTGTGGCAACCCTATGAATCAAATTTACCAGTTTACATGCAGACACAAGAAAAAATTATGCTTTCAAAAAGAAACTACCAAAACCAATTTCTTTACGGGCTATACAAATACTAAGCACGATATTAGAAAACATTCCCCCTCTTAAACCTATCAGTGTTACTGACTATGCACCATGGACTATTCAGGACATTAAAGCTGTGGAACTGACAAACAATTCTAAGACGACAAATACTCACAATAAAGAGATAAGAGCCAGAATAGGAGAAGAAATCGCCAAATATTAGAACTACAACAAAGTATACACAGATGGCTCGAAGAGCAGCAACTTGGTGGGATGTGCCGCTGTAACACCAGCAAGAGTAATTTCAAGCAAACTGCCCGACAAGTACTCCGTTTTTGTCCAGCGAGTTATACGCCATCATCACAGCATTAGACTACATTCTTGAAGACGGTGACCATAAATATCTGATAGTAACAGACTCCAAATTGGCTCTATCAACTATTGGAAATGCGTTTTATTCAGGACATCTGCTAGCGTTAGACATCATTAACATGTTAAGAAATTCCCCACATTAAAGGAAAAGACATAGTTTTTGGATGGATTTCCGGCTCATGTGGGTATCAGTGAAAATGAGCTGGCAGACAGATCCGCAAAAGAGGCATCACAACTTGATGAAAGATAGTAACCTTCCCGTAATACCAGAAGACTATCACGCCCATATAAAGAGAAATCTACAAGAACTGGACAGGCAAGAATGGAATAATAATGCTCGCTGTAAACTAAGAAGTGTCTGTGAATATGATTTATACAATCCGGCCACATCCTTCTGTAGAGCTGACCAGATTGTGTTATCTAGATGCAGAATAGGTCATACTAAGCTCACTCATGCCAACTTGATCACCGGGAATTTTGACTGTCATGTGTAATGTGTGTAATGTTTCAATGTGTATTAACCATTTATTTTTGTGCCCCAGGTTTGAGGACGACCAGGTGAGACATGCTGTAAATAATGATATGAAAATAGTGCTAAATGACAAAGAAAAATGCAGTCGATTTGTTAATTTTTTGAAGGCCATTAATTTGTACAAAGAAATTTAAAATGTATAAATTATTAAAATGTATATGTATATGTTATGTAAAAATGTATATCTATATGTAAAAATGTATTTGTATATGTATATATAAAATGTATATGTATATGTTGTTAATATGTCTGTCGCTAATAACCTCAGCAGTTGATGAGACATAAAATAAAATAAAATAAAAAAAACTGTTATAGAAAATGAGTGAAATATATAAAGTTGATGTGCATGGTATATTCATTTTTAACTTTAACCGTCTGGTTTGGGTCTTTGAGAGCGCATGTTTGCATACATATTTTAGGACTTGGTAGTGTATGCAAATCGTGCCTTTAGTAATTGTGAAATGTACATATATTTATTTTAAAATAACGAAAATAATATATAATTAACTTTTAACGAGAATTCTTACTTAAAATGAATTATATGCCTGTGATAACTAATTTTGTTGGTAAGTTTTTTTGGATCCCTCACTTCATGAAGCATTTTCTCGTTTTCCATATTTCATTCAGGATATTCCGAGATGGCCTCGGGGTTTGCTTCCAGACTCGAAGTGAAGCTTTTCTACCTCAACATAAAGAAATGTTTTCTTGTTTCTGGTGTAACTGTTTAAATAAAAAAGTATTTTGTTTCGATTCAAACTGTACTATAAACCACTCGTGTCTGCATGCTTTTCAACTTGTATGCTGTGAATTTATAACTTGCTTGTGGTTTTGGAATTTACATTTTATATCAATGAGTTATCTAATCCGAAATATTAATATTGTCATTACTATTTAATAGCGTAAAAGAGCAAAGTGAATTTGGAGGTTAGAAAGCGATAAGAGACTACACAACCCTTTTTTAAAAATTGTGTTATTTTGTAACATTCCCCATTGGACTTCCCGCCGGTTATTAATATCTACATATTTCCAGCATTCCCTTTGCATTAAGCAGTAGGAAGCAGAATACGATGAAACACATTTTCTTCTAAAACACATTTTCTTCTATTTCTGCTTTATTTACAAATAGTTCTACAGGAACTTTTGGTGAATTTTAATACTACATTGTATACAAAAATAATTAATTTACAATTATAACAGTTTCTCAGAGGCAACTCAACTGAATCTAAATGTAAGATCTAATGGTGAACGTCTTTATAGTCGCCTGGTGTCTTGACTGTTATCCAAAAGGTTGAGCGCCAGGAAGATAGGATGGTTCTCAAGAATCAGCTGATTTCGGAAACTGTAACTGGTTATTACTTCTTTAATGGTTTTTATTTTTTAATCGTTATGGGGGATTGCATTGGGAATGTACCAAGGGGCGTTTGCAGCAATGCACGGTAATTTAGACTGAACTCTTTGCTAGACTTCAATGCTCCAATAATTTGCAGGACCCCATAATTGGATACCATATATCCAAATTGGCATTAACTGCACTTTGCATAGCAAAATCATGATTTTAAGTGTCATAGTTGATTTTTTCTTTCCAGTACCCAGTCTATTTTTTAAACTTTCTTTTCTTTTAGAGATTATGTGCTTTTTCCACGTCAGTCATCTGTCGAGGTGCATTCCTAAATATCCAACGGTATCTGCCTATGGCAGTAATTAATTATTCATTGTAATTGGGGGGTAAGATTTCTTTTTGTTCGTGAAAGTCACGTGGGTAGACTTTTTTTTTCATCAAATAGAATTCTCCTAAAAATTCATTTCATATATTGAAATGTTTATAGTTAATGAAGAAACACATGAATTAATGAGTTAATAACAAATGGATAATGAATGAGTTAATGATGAAACACATGAAATTAAACAATGAAACACAACTTTTATAAAAACACCCATGTACTTTTTTAACCTCAATTGAAATATTGTTTACAAATAGGACACATTTTTTTCAAAGCCTCGTATGTAACAAGGGTTGACTGGCTTATTATCGTATTGTCGGCCGGGACACCGTATTGTCTTGTGTCGGATCACTCTTTGTTGTCGAGTCCATTAGATTCCCTTTGTAAGACGGCTTCAGCCGATTACCTGAAAGAGGTCGTTCTCGATGCGGTGGCCGTGAGGTGAAAGTCATTCACCTCGCGTATGTGTCATTCAGCGAAGCCCTTTCTGTTTTCTCGAGCATTTATTATCATGTGCATTCTCGCGGGCATCTAAGGTATAAGAATACTAGAAGCAGTCGTATTTTACATTAATTTTTGATAGAAATCATTTTACAACGTCGAAATTACATAATCGTCAAATACATAAATTCTTCGGAATTAAAATAATTGCCATATTCTGAAATGCAAATATTACCTGCTTTCTGCATTATATTGACAAGACAATTTTAGAACGTAATTTAGAAGATCTCGTGGAATGGATAAAAATGAATGTAGAATGGATAAAAAATATTTACCTAGACTCCGAATACAATCGGCCACCTTTCCAGTTCTGGAACAACACTTTGGGACTCAGCTATCCATTCGCTGCTCTATTACTCCTTTATAACAACACATTTTAAATTAAAGATTTTTTAAAATTAAATTTTATTTTATTAAAAAAAAATTTAATTAAATTAAAGCCTCCCACACTACATTTTTTTGACATTTTCTTAATTTTTCGCTTTCCGTCTCATAGAACGAAATGTTAATTTCAGAATATTAAAGAACACTAAAACCTTGACCTAAATGGCAATTTTCTTTGACAAATTTGGAGCTATTTTTAAGAAAATGGCGTTTAAGCGCCCTTAAAAATGGGAAATTTGAAGCTCTTTTAACAGAAAATTTATGTTTTCGGAAAACTTTATTTAAAGTCATTTGAAGCATCGTAACTTACAAATACAATAGCGTTTAAAACATTTCTAGAAATGTGCATATTAACGGTGTGAGAAATCTTTCAAAAAAATTACATTTGTGTAATTTTTGCAAAAACCAAAAAAATACCCCGAATTGAACTTAACGACGTATTAAACAGTGTAATTAGCACTATCCGTTCGAAAAGTTTGAAGATAAAATTTGGAGCCATTTTTGAGAAAATGACGTTTGAGCGTTTCTGAAAATACGAAAGTTTGAGCTAGCTTTCACAGAAAACTATTCAATTTTCGAGGAACTTTGACATTATTTAAAGCAGATGTACTCATAAGTATAATGTGAACAATTCGCCGCTAATGTAAATATTCACGACGTGAGAGAAGTCAGAAACCTTACATTTTTGTAATTTTTGAAAAAAACAAAAAGATAGAGCAATATGGCGTTAATGTCATCTCATAGAGCACTTTTAGCATTATCTTTAGAAAATGTCCAAAGAAATAAATTGCAGCCGTTTTTGAGAAAATCTGATTTTTGTCATTTTTTAAAATTGCAAATATTGCGCAAAAACAAGTACAATTTTCAAAAAAATGTAAATGACCTTAATGAAAGCACTCACTTTGGGTAATAACTTTTATTTGGTGGAAAAGTCTCTATCTTCAATTTTGTAGTGCTAGGAAGACCCCAAAAAACTTCAAATTTTCGCAATTTTCGAAAATTCAGAGTCAACCGTGAAAATCGGACCTATGCCACCTTAATAATTGTATTTTACTATATTCTCACAAGAAATTTAAAGACAAAAATTTGGAGTCGTTTTTGAGAAAATTTTGGAAATGTCCGGTGGCTTCGTGTAAAATGCCCCCAAATTTTGAAGAATATTTTTCAAAATCGTGGCGCCATGAGTGGAACCAGATCGGCTGCGGAATATTCATTTTGGAAGAAATCGTACTTAGCTTCCGGCGCTACCGTTGTTCGCAGACAGACAGACAGACGGACGGACGGACGGACGGACGGACGGACGGACGGACGGACGGACGGACGGACGGAAGAACGGACGGACGGACGGACGGACGAACGGACGAACGGACGAACGGACGGACGGACGGACCGACGGACGAACGTTTTGAAAATAACCACTTATTAGGTATCAGGGGAACCCAAAACGAGTATTCCCGTTGAAATATCGAAATCGATTTTCCACAGCATTACATAACGTTCCGTATATACGTACGTATACGGGAAAAAAATGAAAGTCAATTTCGTTTCGTGGGTAGGAATCATTGAAGTCTTTTACCTCTATACTACTACTGTTAGCTCCCAATGGACGTTAAAATATTTTCCGAACGGGGCGGAAACAAATGTATAATTAATGAGAGACTGAAATAAATCAGGAACATTACAATTAGAAGTTCTCTTAAAAAGTTGAAGCATTATGTTACGTATGATCATTGAAAAGAGGCTTGCAGGTATCACGTGGGTGGCTTTTGCTTATTATTCTTACAATTTTTCTTGGAATTATTTATACAGCTTTCCGATTCTGTTATTTACTTTTCCGTCTCGGTCTGTTCGAATACTGCTACTATCCCTTCAGAAATATTTTGGTTTGGCAAACGTGATGCATTAAAAGGAGATTGTAGAATGGTTTGCAACCGGTGATAAGTGATTATGGAAATGAAGCAAATGATGAGAGATAACCTGGAGAACCCCTCCAAACCTGACACAAGCACATTTCGCTCGCCACAAATTGCCCTACTATTTCTACCGCTGCTTGCAGAAATGAACTGCGAGTGGTCACATCATTACATTAGGAATTTCTCCATTGTTCTCACTCACACACACACACACCTGTTTATTATAGTTTTAAAGCAGAACATCAAAGGGAAATGATTGCACACTTTGCAATGCAGATATTGCGTTGGAATGTCAAAGAAATAACGGATGTCTATTTCATATTTATAATCCTGGAAGAAATATGGAATATCAGACCGTCTTGTCAATGGTGAAACAGTGACGTAACGTTCTTGCCCGCAATGTGTCAGATGTCAAAGAAATAACGGATGTCTATTTCATATTGATAATACTGGAAGAAATATGGAATATCATACCGTCTTGTCAATGGTCAAACAGTGACGTAACGTTCTTGCCCGCAATGCCAGTGGTAAAAGAATGCCTATATTTGGGCTAAAGATTTTGCGAATGTAAGATGTTAATTACTTGATACTTTGCAATAGATGATGTAATAATAGATTAAAAACAGCATCTTCCAGAAGGACGATTTTTTCCCGGTTCAATAGCTTATCCCACAGCAGCCGACATGGAAATTCAGTCAGACTGGTACCGACGTGGAGTCCCGTGGATTCATAACACGTTGTTTCAAATATTACAGTATTGATTTATATTTCGAGTGAAGAACATTGAAACTTACGATAAATGATGACTAAAGAAAACATTAATCAGGATATATTTGTTAATCAATTATCTAATGAGATTATATCATGTGGAAAGGAATGGTTGAATAATATTATGCAGACCTTTAATTTAACGAAATCATCTTTATAATACAAATTTCTTGAACATTAATAATTGTATTAATAAAAACTACTTTAACTTTAGAACTGATAATCAAGTACAAAAATGTTACTACCGCAAACAATAAAATCCTGAGACAAGTTTCTTTAGTCATCTTTTTCTGCACAACTCTTGCCTACTTGTTTGTTCTTTCCGTAGTAGTATTTTGCATTCTGAGTTATTTCTTATTCGGGTTCTTCATACTGAAGAAATTCCTATTAATTATCGTCTTCTTCCCCAGATTCTTAACAAAATTTTCCATATGATGAATAACGGTCATTTTCAATTTGGTGATCCGAAGATTCTCTCAAAACTACTGTACTTTTTCTCCACCCATTGCGCATCATTTTCTTCCCAATAATGGTCACTAATATTTACACATTCGCTTAACAGACTAGACATGTTTTTCTGTACACTGCACTTTCTTCAGAGGCGGAACAGAACAAAATGTACTAACTGGCAAAGTGCGATGGGTACTCATTGAATGTTACATTGCTACTGAAGTGGAGTCCCTATGTCTCCTGCGCGCCAGCAAAGGCTGATAATTTCCCTGGAAAGCATTCTACAACGGTAAGCTCGCGAACTATTACTTAAAACTGTAGAAGGAAAAGGTACAAGAAGAATCAATGTTATAAAAAAACGTACTTGCACATATTCGCAGTTTTGCGAAGTCGGAGGAGTCCCAGGGACTCCAAGTCGGTAGCAGAGGGTTATGTTACACTGTTTCTAAAGTCAATATAATCTGTTAGTAACATTTTCTTGTGTAGTAATCATACATGAATATGAATTTGGGAAAGGACATTTTTATTATGTAAGGTACTAACACTACTTGTGTTTGCTATACTTTTAAGAAGGGAACCCGATAAACGTTTGCGGGCGGGCCGGCACTCATTACGCTCGTTATGCTACTGAGTGACAATTATGAAAATAAAGTACTTCAAATGAAAGCTTTGCAAGCAAAAGTTCGTCTTCTTGCGAACGAAACTCGAGGAGCACTAGATATGTATGCATTGATTGACGTTTTCAATGTTAATTGGTCACCCTGTAGAATATGGTTTGTAAATTAGTTGAATAAAAGTTTTAGATTAACCACTGTTGAGTTACAAAATTTTCTTACCCATCACATAAATTTCACTGTTTTGACATGTTTAGTAAATATTTAATCATATTTATCGCGGTATTTACAGTAAACCTTCGTTATCACGAATTACATGAAATCGAAATAATAGTAATCGTATCATATACATACATACTGTGACCCAACTTACACTGGACATTCCTACAGGCTGAAGGCGCATAAAATTTCTCTAATGAGATTTACAAAGAGGACAAAGGATCGTTTGTGGAGATAACAGTCTTGTTCAAATGATTAATGTATGAAATTAGCACGACACCCTTTGAAAACGTGATACATTTATTCCTATTATGAATCCAATTACGATCAAGAACTCCTTATCCACAAACACCTCTTGCGATATATCAATACCTGCTATTTGCTTCTCGCACCAATAAAATTTACTAACAAATTTATGTTGACTCAGATATTTCTATGACAGTTCTCTAAATTCTGTATTATATTTTCCTTCTTTATGACCGTAATCCTTTTTTTTATTCGTAATTTACTACATTTGTAGCTTCCTTTATTTATGAAATACACAAATATTACTAATACTACTTTACACTTACTACTTACTATAATATTACTAATACAGTATTACTACTTACTATAATTTACACTTTCTACTTACCATAATATTACTTATATTACTTTATAATGCTAATGAAAACTTGAACTGCGTAAGAGCATATAATAGATAACATTATTCTTTCATTCATAACTTTTTATCTTCGATATTTACATTTATTTGTAACCAGATATTCACCTAAAGCATTCCGCATTCCTTACAAAGCCATTCGTGGTCTGGTAACGCCTCGCTATTAGCCTTACACTGTCCCATTAATGCAAGTAATTGTTTTGATACTTGGAATGTAGGCCATCGCCGCCCATTGCGAACGACTTCCTTCGAATGCGTCCGGCTCCCTTGGGAGGCGATCGGTTGGATGGACACGGTGGGGACAGAAACTCTTTTTCCCCACGCTATACCTTGGCGTCGCCGCTTCAGCCACCGGCCGCAACGATTATCGTAGGTAATACCACGAGTGCTTTGGAAATTATCGATAAATCCCCCGTCTCGATATATCCCCTCCTAAGACAGAGGAGTCAGAGTTTATGATTGGCCAGGAGGGAGAAGCGGAAAGAAAAATGGAATAGAAAAAGTGATAAACGTTTTGAGATACAAAATGCCCCAATCAGGCGGTGTATGTCATAGTTAAACACTATTGGTTTTAATTTCACGAGTGGAATAGTCGTAGCAAAGCACCTCCGCCGGTCTCCCTAGTACTAGGAGCTTATTCTGATGTAGATATAATGTTGCACATTGTCTAACAAAGTACAGTTTCAGCTGTTAATGAAAACATCAGCCATACAATGCACCAGGTATGCAGGTACTCTCGCCTTTACACCACCCGCATTTGTGCTACGTTAAAAATGCCCCAAACCGTCACAGCTCGATATCAGTTACTGGCTATACTGCTCATACGTCACCCGCCCTTTTATAAGGAACCAATTGCCTCACCTGCCCAGACACGCACGATTCAATCAGCCACGTAGTTGCCCACGCATTATCGGGATCAATTACGTACATGTCCAATTGTTTTAATTACCATCCGATTTCACTATCAAGTTCTCTTTGACGGCGACATATCAAAACTACAATTACGCTATTGCTATTTGCGCTCACAACACCGATAGCAACTCTCTGTGTTAAACTTCCAATGCACCACGGCTGTTCCGTTCCCCTCTCGGTCTCCAACTGACTTCCTCAACCGCCTTGTCGCTGTTCTCACGGTGTAAGATATTTGTAAGTGCGTCAACTAGCTGCCTTTGGGGCAAATTTTCTCAAGCTAGTTTGAGGCTAGTTCCTCGCTTGTCCGTACGGTGCACACGATCGGTTTCGGTCACGGTGCAAGATATACACCTTAAGATATACACACATACGATTCATTCCATTAATCATCAGTTAGTACTCCTGAATCTTTGATGGCATTTTAGGTAGTCCTTTGTGGAAATTATCTGATCTTGAATGCTATCTACAAAATCGATTGAACTCTAGTACTTGCGAAATTTGGCAAAGTGGTTACGTCGATTGTCGTCCACTTAATCTGTAACTATGTAATACAACCAGTAGACTATACTTTATCGTAAATAGATGAAAGGTATTAACTGAAAATTAGTCTGGAAAATATAGATTAAGATTTGAAACAAATTAAAAACTATTCAATACAACGTCCTCGCAAAGTTCAAATCAACGGAATCATCACTCGTCACAGAAATACAACAAATCATTCAGTAATTAAATTAGCACAGTGATATAATATCGAAAATAAACTGAACTGATTATAAGTTTTGACACTTATCACGAACTCGTAAATCTGAAGTTTGATAAAGTTTCAGTGACCGTTTAAAATTCGTGATCTGTTGATTTGTCTAGTTATAGCAAAACTTCAGTTGAAATTATATTTCCAGCTAAGATGCAACAAGTAATGAAAGCACTTAAACACACCAAGTACACTCAAATCGCTAAAAATCGTAGAGAAATCACAAAAAACTCAAGAGCACAACCAGATGCGTCCGTCTCGTAAGACGGCGACAAACAGTTTGATGTTTCTATTTGAAATGAGTGTTGCATGAGAATTGAGGATTCTATTTGACGTTTGTATAAATATTTTATTTGAGTAGTCAGTAAGAGGATTCTATTGAATATTGCCACTTACGCAAACTTCAGTTCCCTACAAAAACCAATTCATGTATCAATACATAGCTCATATTTAGTGAAGTGTGCAATTGCATATTTGAAATGCAAAGCAGATTTTGGAGAACAAATTAATAATTTATGGAAATAAGTTATTAATTTCTTCTCCAACCAATTTGAAACATTTGTTATAGAGGCTACTACTCACTATCTCCATTTCTGCATTTGTATATCCCTTCTCCCTTTCTAATGGAGGAGTAAATTATTTGTATGTATAAAGCCAAAGTCTCAAGATCGAACATTATGGATTCTCACGTTCACTGATGTCCTTTCATACAGTAAAGTATTTCTGTATTTGGTATCGATATTTCAGATAACAATATATCAAGATAAGAAAACGTTCAACATATTCAATATTCCAGTTCGATTCATTCGTCAATTTAGTCTAAATGCTAGCGTTAAAAAGCTCTTGAGTGTCAAGACGGATCATCGCCTTATAATTGCAGTTCATGCAGATGTTTGGTTCTCCGTAATTGTAGAGGGCCTCTGTAAATTGAAGTGAGACATTTAGAATGAGCTGCTAGCGTTCAGAGTGCTCTCAAATTAACTGAGAGGACGTTTAGTGCTATTGGATTAGAGCGTAATTGTTGGAGGACGTCTGGGGAATTTGGGAGATAGAGAGGATGCCGGAGGGCAAATGTAGGAGTTAAGTCGTCACTAGGGTTAAATCTTGGCAGTGTATAATGAGAAAACTCTGTCGATTAAATATGCCACTCATAAAGAGAACGCATTTTTCCCTTCTCGCTTAGTACGTTCTTACGTAGTAAAATTATTGAAATGCTGAGGCAAAAGTGGCGAGTTTTCGACAGAAAAACACGTCTAATGAGCTCGTGATACTGAAAAAATGAACATTAAAAACAAAAAAGTTGAAAGAAATAGAAAGAAATAATGAAAACTTTCATTATTCCGATTTTACTTTCATTAATTTCCTTTATATGTTCTTGGAATAGTGGATACACTCATTGCTAGCTAAACTAAATGCGTGGGTTAGGATCTAAGCATTGACAAAAAATTTGCGTGTTGGAAACTCTTTCGTGATTTCAAATAAAATTAGTATATTATTACGTAGCCGTTGCAAATAATAAGAGACATATGTGCTGTTAAATTGTATTAAAATTATATAATATTTCGGTATTATGTAAGATTTCAGATGTCGTGCACATATCTTTTCGTGAAAATGCTTGTTGGCACATCAGCATAAAAAATGATTCAAATTTGGCACCGTGGCGGGAGATTGGTTTTAATAACAATATTTGGCCTTTATTACTAGCTCAGAATTTGCATTATACGTAACGCGTCGGAAAAATTCACTCCAAAACCGCCTGCTGGCTGCGAAAAAGCGGGTATATAAAATTTCCTTGTCTTTGTTGTTTTTCGACGTCTTGCATTCGATCTAGCGGGCTACTTGTTACTTTCATCTCCCTTCGCCAGGGGGCAGCTCCTACCGGTTTCCGTCGCTAAGCACTCTGGTACAGAAAAGATTATTTAGACACACTAGATCTCCGTTTTTAACCTATGACAGCATTGTCGCCAAATTGAAACGCCGAAACAGGCACTTCAAAGTAGTGGCTCCGCCCAGGGAACGAGCTTCAGTGAGCTCGCATTAACGTTCCATGAGAACAGGTTAAGCTATCAAATTTGGTACTACCGCCGCCCCTCCAATTGTTTTTTCAAGAAATAACCGCTTTTACGCGGGAGCCATGCTGAAGGCACGAGTGAAATTGCAATATTAATTAAAAGAAGGCTATTGTTTTCACGTGAGAACGAGGTAAAAAGGTGAACGATTTATTCAGTGATTGCTTATTTCTTCATATTATCTTCTAATAAGAGGGTACATTGTGTCTTTCCAGAGATCGAGCGAGCGAGTATTGTCCATAACGTTCGTTTCGCCGTAACCCAACTTATAGCTCTCCCAATCTGAATATGAATATGAATAAGCTATATTTGCAGCGTAACAATGCTCCGCCTGTGGTGTCTGCTAGGTGGATTGAGTAGCTTAGCAGCCCACTGCCGGTCCCAAGCCCGGATAAAGGAGGAGGGTTCCTGAGTGAGGTTAGCCGCCTGCTTAGGGCAAAAAGGATTCGGCTCAGAGCTCCAAGAATTTGCCTCGGATCAATCCCGTATGTAACACGGACTGGAACATGGAATGTAAGATCGTGGAACACAAGCGAATATGAAATATTAATGGAACTTGACAGGAACAAAATTGACATACGTTGCCTCACAGAACTAAGAAAAAGGGGAGAAGGAATTACACAAAAGGGCCACTACACATTTATATATAGTGGGCCTCCAAAACATCATAGAGCAAAGGAGGGTGTTGCAATTATAAAAGCATAACAAATATGTAAATAACATAATTAAACATAAACTAAACATCTCCGAAAGAATTTTATCTGTGAAATTGGCAAATAAATCAAACCAATCAACATTATATCCGTATACGCGCCAGAAAATAATAAACCATCTCACGAAAAACAAAAATTCTATGATGACCTCCAAGAAACAATAGCCGAATCGATCCTAAGGAACCGATAATAATAGCAGGTGATCTGAATGCCAGAGTAGGAAATCACATCATCCCGGGAATTAAGAATAGGTTCAATGAACATGATCTCAATGAAAATGGAGAAACTCTCCTAGATTTTCTGCATTGAAAACGAAATAATAAATAATGCTTTCTTTGATCATAAAGAACAGCATAAATATACATGAATGAACACAAGAGGACAAAAATCCACCATCGATTTTATACTTACTAATCGGGAAATTCACCCATCCCAGATACTAGATGTAAGGAGCCTATCAGGAGCGGATATTGGTAGTGATCATACCCTGGTATTAATAAAACTACGAACGTTCATTATGAATAAAAATATTGCAAAAGAAAAACCGGAACTCATTTCAAAAGATAAACATTGAAGCACTAAGTGATGAATCTACCAGGAAATCTATATAAAAACAGACCTGGATGACAAAATATCTCACAATTCGGTCCTGGATAAAGACAACATAGAAATGTCTTGGCATAAAATAAAAACAAATATTATCGAAGCTGCTAAAGAAGCCGCAGGAATAATAGAAACAAATGTAAACAAGAAAGAAAAGATAAAGACACCTTGGTTTACTAAGAAGTGAAGGACATAGCACAAAAGAAAGAGATCGGCATATATAAAATTCAATCAGAATAAAATACCAGAAACACGTAATGATTATAAAAATATCAGGAACAAAGTTAATGCAAGAATTAGAGAAATAAAGAAAGATTACTGGATCTCCTTCCCTTGCGACTTCAGCATGACTTCTATGGGCGGCAAAAAGATATCTGGACATTCATTAGAGGCCAGAGAACAGAAATAAATGAACTCATTAGCACATATAAAGTATCTGATGAAACATGGATAAAATACTTTAGAGAACTACGCCACGATGATACTCGGAGATAATAGACTTGGTTGAAGACATTACATCGAAAGAACAATACGTAGAATGGGGAAAAATATCAAAAGTAATCGGAACACTTAGAATCGGAAGTCACCAGGAGAAGATGGAATAAATAATGGGCTCATTAAATATGGACGAAAAAACTTATGGAGAGAGATAACTAAACTTATTAATAAAATTTTACATAATGCAACCATACCGAAGGAATGGAAATCAAGCATTCTTATCCCTCTATTTAACAAAGGAGACCAGCGCGATCCACATAATTATAGAGGAATAAACCTCCTGAGCAGCTCATTGAAAATCCTCACAAAGTATATAGCAAACACTCTTATGAACATGATAGAATGGAAAGAACAACAACAGGGGTTTAGACGCGGTAGATCATGCACTGATGCAATTTTTATCATCCGACAAATCGTGGAAAAAGCTCTAGAATTTAATAAACCAGCTTTCCTATGCTTTGCAGATCTAAGCAAAGCTTTTGACAACATAAAACTAATTGATGTCATCAGAATACTGTAACAACCCTCTAACCACTTAAAACTAATAATTGATATATATTCAGAAAACAAGTAAAAATTAAAAACCAGAGAAAAATATTACCTGCTATACCTGCTTCGAAAGGAATAAGACAAGGCGATTCATTAAGTCCATTGTTATTTAATGTAATAATGAATAGTATTATAAAACATCTAAAACAAAAAAAGGATATAGTATGGGAAAAAATAATATAAATATTTTATGTTACGCAGACGACACATTGTTAATAGCAGAAAACGAAGATGACTTCCAACGATTGTTGTATGAATTCAGTAAAATTTGTAAGAATTTAATTTAAAAATATCCACTCAGAAAACGAAAGCTATGACAATTGCTAAGAATCCGATTAGATGTAAATTGGTGGTGGATAATCAAATAATAGAACAAGTTCTAGAGATCAAGTATTTGGAATAACTTTAACAAGCTCAGGGCAAACGGAGAAAGAAATCAAAGAGCAAATAATAAAGGGTAATAGGATCGCTGGCTGTCTCAACTACTCAATATGGTACAATAACATCGAAAACAGGACTCGAAGGTTAGAATATATGAATCAATAATTAGACCAATACTAACATATGCAGCAGAAACAAGAAGCGAAACAATTACGTACCCAACGTTACCCAACAACAACTTGAGGTCGCTGAAATGAGAGTTCTGAGGAAATTACAAATCACACTCTACTGGATAAAGAAAGAAACAGAAAACATTAGGGAAGTGTGTAAAATTAAGCCAATTACAGAATGGGTAGCAGACCGAAGAAAGGAATAGAACGATCATATTGAGAGAATGGAGGAGAAAAGAATCGTGAGGATTGCTAGAGACGAAAGGCCGAGGGGAAGAAGAGAAGTTGATAGACCAAGGAGAAGATGGAAAGACTCGTTATAATTCTTGGAAAGGAGCAAGTCTTAGACTTTTAAGAAGATGAAGAAGAAGACAATGCTCGAAATACAGCAAACTGCATTAATTTTCCAGTATTATAACTGATGAATAGGTAGGCAGGGAGACAAGCAGGCAGACAGACTAATAGAGAGACGGAAAAACGAGATGTTTCGAAATGTTTTTCAAGAAGATTTTCGGTACGAGAAATCCTTAAAACGTGTATTTCGGTCAAAATCTTTACGTCAATATTTGTGAGCAGCATTATGTAATTTTCTCTACATTGCGTACATACCCCGTTGGTATTAGTAGTGGATGCTCAGAAATTAAAGTGATGATCTTGTTGTTCATCTAGCATGTGGTTTAAACTCATCGCTACTTTTTCCTGATGAGGTGGTCAACACAGAACATGAAACATTGTATATGTTAAGTAGTCCAATATATGGATATACATAATTTCCATCATCACCATTATTATTATAAACTATTTATTATTATTTCTTATTTTAGTACTATTTACGTTGAATGTTGTGTTGTGTTATAAAGTGGAGGAAGAGGGATGTGGAGAAATGCGTCACAGTAACTCTTGTGTTGTGCAGTACAATGCAGTGCAGTGAAGTGGAGTTAGGTTTGCGCGCTAAAATTATGTACTACTTATTATTAATTATTGTTTTTATTAAACGACGATTTTGTCATTTTTTGTTACTCAATGAAAGCTTAATGCATGTTAAGATATTCCTCCCCAAGGTATTTCCAATTAAATGCAGAATTAACAATAAATCTAAATCTTAACTTTACCATGCTTTTCTTTGCTCTTCTGATTTCATTATTATACTAGCACTCCCTCACTCTTAGCTATTATAGAATATCAAATATATTCATTTATCTGAGAGATTTCTGTGCGCACTCATCATATAATAATCTATAACCATTTCTTGGGTCCTCAAGATCGTATTGTAAACTTTGACCATCTGGAGCAAGATAGGAACTTGGAGTTATTCTGAATATTATTACTTAAGATTTAAGTATTTGCTGCCAAAAACATTTTTCAGGTAGGACTTTTCCATAAGCAATGACGAAATTGATGTAATTTGATTTACTTTTGCCAAAGAACAATTACAACATTTACAATGAACTTCAGGCATACACGGAAAGAAATCTATTCACTAGTGCTCCAGAACCTCTTCCTCAACCTTTACTATACGTAGTTGAATGATGAAAAATAGTACACACAAAGTAGTAGCAACAATTGAAACTTAGCCCAATTTTGCTCCCGAGTCATAGAAATTGCTAGGCGGCAGAGCAGGCCAAATGGCCTGAGCCTCGCCACTAATAAAGGCAATTTTATTATTATTATTATTATTATTATTATTCTTATTATTATTTCCCTTACATCACGCCTAAAGATCTTATGAGTCGGCCTGAATATAAAATCTACTCAGGTTGCAACCAGCTACCTAAGGAGCAGATCCGGTGACTATCAGTGGCCTCTACAATACTTGACGCAAAATGTGGGCTGTTCCAAATAAGCTATTCTTGC
This sequence comes from Acheta domesticus, assembly GCA_031308135.1. Lineage (NCBI taxonomy): Eukaryota > Metazoa > Arthropoda > Insecta > Orthoptera > Gryllidae > Acheta > Acheta domesticus. Next base: position 277,949,687 of record JAHLJT010008446.1, on the reverse strand, counting down.
ACTTCCCAGTCTTTTGAATTACAGGGAGTTTAGACAAGTTCTTACTCAAATTTTGCGGAACAAATCCCAGAGCTCCGATAACTATCGGGACGAGACTTTTTACGCCCCCACATTCGGCTGATCTCGATTTCCAAACACTTGTATTTAAGACGTTTCTCTGCCTCCTTGGTAACGACGTTTTGATCGCAAGGTACAGCAACATCGATAAGGTAAACACGATTTTTTCGCCAATCCCGGATAACTATATCCGGTTTGTTTGCCGCTATCATGCGATCAGTTTGAATTTGTTGGTCGTACAATATCGTACACAATCTAACAGATGTCACCCGGTTTTGGTGAGTGTTCGTACCACTTGGGGCATGTGTTTGGAACTTCGAGTGCGGTACAGATCTGCTAGTGGAGGTAGCTACACACCCTGTCATGTCTTTTCAGGTATTCAGTCTTTGCTAGGATTGGACAAGCTGAGACAATATGATCAATGGTTTCTACTTGCTCCTGTCAAATTCGGCATTTATCATCTTGGGAAATTTTGAGAACCGCTTTATCATAATGTCGTGTTCTCAAGGCCTGATCTTGGGCAGCTATTACAAGTGCTTCCGATTCTGGCTTCATTCTTCCCCTTTTAAGCCACATAAATGATTGATCTTTATTGATCTGCACCTTGTCCATTCTTTTTAGGTATTGTCCGTGGAGTGGTTTGTCTCTCCACGATTTCTTTAACATTTTTTTGTGTCTCACACTTCATGTTTAGCAGCATCAGAAGTTCAGTGTCTGTGTTATTCAACGTGTCTTGACCTAGTTTCGACGTGTCTTGCCTAGTTTACAATGTTTCTTGCTACACTAATAATGCCTCTGTTTCCCATTCTTCGCTCAGATTTCATGACCTGCCTCATTAGAGGGTCATCTTGATGGCTGACTACAGACTTCCCCAACCCGACTATTGCGTTGTGCCAGGAGGCCTCAATTTGTCTGAGGCCTCTTCCTCCTTCCTTACGTGACACATAAAGTCTATGTATATCAGCTCGAGGGTGGGAAACATGATGCATTAATACCAGTTTTCAGGTTTTTCGATCCATGGTGCGAATTTCTTGCTCAGTCCAGTCCACTAGCCCAAAACTCTATTCAGCTACCGGTACCGCCAAACTACCTATTGCAGATATTTTATTCCTGGAATTCAGAGCGGACTGCAGGACCAGTCTCACTCTCCTATATACTTCCTACGAATTCTCTCTTCATCCTGTCATTCGAGATGGTTTCACATTCTTCAATTCCCAGATATTGTAAGTTTTACCTGGCTCAAGATCTTGAATGACAGTGTGCGTATCAATTTCAATGTTCTCGACGTTGTGAGTTTCCCTCTTTTTAAATTGATTTTTGCACACTTGTCAAGACCAAACTTCATGCAGATGTCATTGCCTAAAGTCATTCACGACAGACAGCATTTGGGAGAGAATCGATTCATTCTTAGCAAAACACTTTCAGATCATCCATGTAAACCAAATGTGATACTGGCCTTTCATCACCATGGAGCTTAAACCAAAGTCAGCTTGCGACAATTGTCTCGATAGTGGGATCAAACTAATGCAAAACAGCAAGAGGGGATAATAAATCTACTTGAAAAATACCCCTGTTAATTTGAATATTTCTGGTTTCTACTGCTTCCTTTTCGCTGTGTATTAGTAACCTGGTACTCCACGACTTCATACTAGCCTTGCAAAATTCAATAAGTCTAGGATGAAATCGATAGATCTCCAGGGTTTTCAAAAATTTGTTGTCGTACAATATCGCACACAATCTAAGAGTCGTCTTATTATTATTATTATTATTATTATTACAAAAATCTTATTCGTGCCGGTAAAAGAACTATACCCCCGGTTCTACTCTTACCCACAATTTAGAAAAACGAGAGCTCAACGAAACTTAAGCATAGTGAAGCAAAATTTATATCCAGAAGTAAAAAGAGAGGCAATCTCAACATTTTCTCAGTGGATCAGGAAAACTGGACAAAAACCCTGTTGAAGAGAGGGCCAATGAGCTAGATTCTGAAGTTCATTACTGGCTGCAGGCATAAGCAAACCGACGCGGCCCTACAAATAGCATAACTACTAATTGTGACTGATTTTAGTAAAACATTTTTGGGAAATAATCTATTTGAGACAGATATAATAGAAATGTGGTCTCTTCACCAAATTCGTAAAGCTTTGGAGAAGACAGTGGACATACTTTTTCATACAGACGCTGTTGGATTCAGATAACGCAGGGTGGCTGAACAACTATACATATTCTCAGAGGAACTAAATTGAGTTCTTCCATGGGACATGCCAACCCATAGCAACAATTACAAATAGCCAAACATTCTATTGGAGTTCACTCAGGGTCTCCCAAAAACCGCTTTGCAGTCGCTTAGAGAACCGCTGACGCCAATTTGTGAACCTATTACTGGTCATAAAGAGAATGGAAGTTTAAGAAACGTACTTTTAGTATACAGGAAATAAATAGTGTTCTACTATTCATTATAATGAATTTTTAATAGGAGACTTCGATTTAGACCGGTCATTATATACATAGGCTACCGGAAAAATAATAATACAAAAAACAACAATAAATACTATTGCAACAATGCAACAGTTGGAATGGGAAAGTATGTAGTCAGTCATCAAGATGATTCCTCTAAAGAGACAAACCACTCCACGGACAATATTTGAAGTGTATTCAATCATTAATGTAGCTCAAAAGGGGAAGAATGAAGCCAGAATCGGAAGCACGTATGATAGCTGCCCAAGATCAGGCCATGAGAACACGACATTTTGATAAAACGGTTCTCAAAACTTCCTATGATGATAAATGCCACATTTGCCAGGAACATGTAGTAACCATAGATAATATTGTCTCAGCTTGTCCTATCCTAGCAAAGACCGAATGTTTCAAAAGACACGACAGGATGTGTAGCTACTTCCAGTGACAGATCTGTACAGCCCTAGAAGTTCGAAACACATGCAAGAAATATTACGAACGCTGATCCAAAGCCGGTGACGTGTTAGATTGTGTACAATACAATGCAATGACTGACAAATCCAAACTGATTGCACGATAGCGCCAAACAACCAGATATAGTTACCCGGGATTTGGAGAAAAAAATCGTGTCTACTTATCGATGTTGCTGTACCTTGCGATCAAAACGTCGTTACCAAGGAGGTAGAGAAACGTCTTAAATACAAGTGTTTGGAAATCGAGATCAGCCGAATGTGGGGCTTAAAAGCACAGGTCGTATCGATAGTCATCGGAGCTCTGGGATTTATTCCGCAAAATTTGTGTATGAACTTTTCTAAACTCCCAGGTAATTCAAACGACTGGGAAGTGCAAGAAATTGCTTATTTGAAAAAGCTCACATTTGCGCAAAGTATTGTAGAAGCACCGATAGTCCCTAGATCTGCTCCTTAGGAAGCTGGTAGCAACCTGGACTAGATTTTATATGCATCCGTCACACAATAATAATAATAATAATAATAATAATAATAATAATAATAATAATTTACCTTTCAGTCCCTGATCACGGTTGAAAGTTTGAATAAATACGTGGGAACATGCTACCCATTTCGCAATTGCGAGCTACTTTTGGGACTGGCACTTATACTACCAAGACACTCGTATGTTGGAACAGCGTTGGGAGCCAAGTCACGAGTTAAGGAGGTATCTCAAGTGGCTAGAGGAACTGTGTGTTGCGACGTGCCTCATGTGTTCTCTCTCACGTACTGTTACGTACCGCTGACCCTGTCTAACACGAACGAAAGACAGAACACGGAGACGCTCGCATCATAAGTGCCGAGTCCGCTTACACTGAAAAAACAGGCGTATGCTATATTTAGGAAGTACAGCTTTCTCCGTAGATGTTCTTCACTATAGTGAAGTATAGTAAACCAAGGAATTTGCACAAGTTCGTGGATATTACGTTGTGGGGGCTCAATGATGGATGAGTGAGAGGATGCAACTGTGAGAAAAAAATTGAGCACATAAAAAAAAAGAAATCCAATGGATCTTTCAAGAATAATGTTTAATCTATTCACAAGTTTCTTGAAGCAAATACAAAACACTATTATTATGTAATAGCCGTGTCCCCCAGAATACATTCATGCGCAATATAAATTTTAAAACATATCTGAACATACTCCTTTTCTTTTTCTTCAGTTTGCGGAACTTGTGTTTTACAAGCTAAACAACAACAACAACAAAAACAAAACTATATATAGAACCTGTTGTCTACAAACTTTGTCCTTAGCTATAATTATGAGAAACCTAACATTTTCTCATAATTAAATACAACACTGAGAACTTACACTAGTAATGTTAACCATTTTCTTATATACTAACTATTCTCATCACAAAAAAAATTATACCAGTCTAATTTACACCCACGTTTAAACTTACTATAACAAGATTCGAGCCTGCACTATTTAACTATTACTAGAGTAACGGACCTAGTAGTAACTTGCGGGCTAGTTTCGTGTTTTTTTTAAGAAAACCCCTTTTTTTTCGTATTAATTTAATACAGTTCCTTTTCCTTCCTTGTTTCACTATTTTTTAGTTCTAGTTACTTGAACTACTTGCGTGGCTCCCTCGCGGCTGCATTATTAATCAAATTTAATACTACCTTTGGTGGCGTTCGAGGTGGAGACTGCCTGTCCAGAATCTTATCTCGCGTCGCCTTTAGCGAAACCCTTCGGCGTGCACTGCGCGGTCGACCTCGGCCGTGGCTTTCCTTCACCACACGCTGAACCCGTGGTGCGTAGTCTTCCAGAATTCCGTCATAGCTTCCTCGATTCGAATCCGCTAGTAATTCTCTCATTCATTCCAACCAAATAAAAAGAAAAAACTCACATCTGGAACTTTTTCCCGCAGTTCTTTTCCCATGCAAGTAATATTCGTGACGTCGACTCTTCCTATTCGCCACGTGGTAGATTTCGTGCATCCACCACCGTTATTCGGAATACGACTTACTCGGTCCGAGTCTGCAATTGAAGTGCTTTCCGTCGGTCCGAAGAGGGATGACGTAGTCGGCGACGCTTGGCTGGTCAGCGCGCTCTACGCGGGCTATTAGTACTCACTGAATCTGTGATTGTCACAGTGTAGCCAGGGAAATCAGAGTTCGATTACCGGCAGGGACAGCAAATTCTCTGAACAGTCAAATATCATTTGAAATATTATTAGGAAGCGGATTTTTATGCCCTAAAAAATCTAGAAATATGCTTTTTAAAATACCCATTTATGGCCTAAAAATGGTGAAATATGCACTTTAATATGCTTTTATGACCTAAGATTTCTGAAATATGCATTTAATATTCAATTAAAATTAACAATATTTCACTTTCTGTACAAAACTTTCTTGACAAAATACAGAAGAAGCATGCTTAAAAAAAATTTGTGCAAACATGATATAACTTAACTTATTTCTCGATAGAAAGAATTGAAGTAAATATGCATCTTCTTGAAGAACCTACATTGTAATTCTTTCACTTTGTCTACCTGATTTAAAAAAATATATCAAGAAATTATCCTACATTTGCACAATTGTTTAACATCTTTAGAAAAGAAAAAAAATAGAAAATTGTGACAAGATTTTCTAACAAATGAACGCTCACAAATAGATTCTACGAAAACACGAAATATTTTCTCTAATTTAACGGACTATGCTATGCTCCCATAATTACACGAATATGTCCCAACAGGAAAAATCGATCAAATATGCACTAACAAATTAATCTACAAAGCATCCAATTATAACCAAATGTCAAGAAATTACTCTTAGCTATGTCCTGAGCCAACGGAGAAAAATATGCAAAATCATAGAAATCCGCTCCCTAAGTATTATTATTATTATTATTATTATTATTATTATTAATAATATTATTATTATTAATATTATTATTAATATGTATAAGTAGTTATGCGCTATTGTTATAGTTTATACGTATATAGTATAAGTATATATGGTCATAGTTATACGTATTAATAGGCTCAAAACGATAATTGAGAAGAGAGATTTTAATACGTTTTCAAAGTAACAAAAGAGCAGAAGGGGGAACGAAACGGAGATGAGAAGGCAGAAGTCGGGAGGAGCGTTGATGCGTCTTTCCAGCCGCGTCTCGAGTTCTTCACATACCAACCTCCGAAGGCACGCGAAGGGCGCGCGGGGTCGGCGAAATGCTCGCTCCGCCCGCCCCGCCCCCGCCGCCCCCACCGCCCCCGCCTCCCCCGTCAGACGGAGGCGCTCGCGACGGAGCCACGCGGAAGTCGACCGCGCGCCGGGCATGCCACCTCGGAATGGATTGCCCCAAACACGCTTCGCAAACAAGGCAAGGGACGCTTTGAATTATTATTGGGTTTCTCGAGGAAGGCAGGTTTCAGACCCGTTTTTGGAGGACGAAAAAATTTGAATCCCAGTTAGAGCCGGGGCCGTACGCAATGCGCTAAGCGCAAACAACGGACGGTTTGCGTTATTATTGGGTTTCTGGTTTAGGGAAGATTTCATTCTTATGGAGGTCTTGCTAACCAGAATATAGTTTTTTAAATAGTTCATGAACTAAAGTACAGAAATTGAAACTGATATTAAAATATAAATGTAACTATGACATAAACTCATTAAAATGTCTTAAATATTTACTGAATATTTTCTATTCACTTAACATATTTCTCCAGGTGTATCAGCTGGTGGTAACTCTGGGACTATACACGGATGTGTATCAACACTCCCCACCATGGAACATTTATTAACTTTGTGCGTGTGATAGTGTTCTTCTGTTATCACGTGTTATGGTCTTTTAAACTTCAACACAATCACACATGAAGTGATTCTGACACATTTGTTTTGAAATCACATATTCTTTAAATGGTTGGAATATTTATCATTATTGCAATGTTTTCTATTTTCCCAATCTATTCCTTGAATTACCTACATATTTTAATTTATTTTCTTTGAAAGCTCTTGGTAGAGCGAGTGTGCCGCAGGCCCCACGGAGCCATGAACCCAAGTTGCCAACAAGGCACTGTGCATGCTGGTGGTGGCACCATAATGGTTTAGGCTGGGTTTACATTGAATGGACTGGGTCCTCCGATCCAACTGAACAGATCATTGACTGGAAATGGTAACGTTCAGCTACATGGCGACCATTTGCAGCCATTCATGAACTTCAAGTTACCCAACAACGATAGATTTTTTATGGATAACAATGCGCCATGTCACAGGATCACAACTGTCCGCGATAGGTTTGAAGATGGATAATTCAAGCGAATTATCTGGGCACCCAGATCGCACTACCATCCCATCGAACATTTAATGAACATAATCTACGTGTGAGTTCGTGGACATAATCCTTCACCGACACCTTCGAATAATAAACGGCTATAGAGTCAGCATGCCTCAATATGTTTGAAAGGGACTTCCAACGATTTATTGAGTCAATGCCACGTCGGATTGCTGTACTTTGCTGGGCAAAAGGAGGTCCCGTCTCGATCTTAGGAGGTATCCTACGACTTATGTTACCACAGTGTGGTTCAACTCTTTTACCCTATATGAAACATGAGGAAAGCAATGTCCCAAGACCACTGATCAACACACAGTATTTTCTCATTCTAGGTTGCTCTCTCAAAGCGCGTCCCAAAGAAGTATCAAGGAAACGTAACCCACCTCAAAGACGGACTGCTACATTTCGATGGGATTAATGATTACGATTACGGCAATTCTGTGTTGTCAACAAATTCACCGCTCTCCCGTTAACATAAAAATCACAAATCATACTAAACCAATATCACGAAACGCTAGTTCTATGATTTTGAAACATCGCAAAATTTTGCTCGCGGAGATGACGGCTATGCGTTGCACCATTGGATATTCAACTTCGCCAAGGTAGCGCCTACTCGGATAGTCAGTGGAAATATTTTTATTCAAAAGTTATACAGGAAGTGTAAAAGACATTTATTTATTCATCCACTTTTGTCAAAAAACAATAGTGTGAATACCGCACAACATTGTTTAGTACATTTTCGGACATAAATATCAAAATATATTCTGCAGTAAAGAGTATAATTCTGCAATAAATTAAATATCTTAACAAAAACAGCCTTCACAAATACTACAATTATATACAATAGTGCATAAACGATTCTACAGAATAGAATCTTTCCTTGTTTTGGATTTTTCACGAGTTCCTGGGTACTAGGGTCTGGATCTCGAGGCCGATGCCAATGAGTGCAAGCCAAGTATAGTACAACAATGAATTCCATCTCGATCTGGCTTATTATCTAGCTTTCAGTAGGAAGTCTATGTCTGTAGAATGAGTCGCGTAAGGTGTAAAGAAATAAGAATCACGGTTCTCTTAATATTACCGTTAAATAATTGCATTATTTTAATATTTAACCTCAGATCCATAGGAATATAATGATTCTGAAAGTTTTATGAGCTAGGTCATTTAGGACTTGCACACGAATATTTCAAATGTTAATTCACCCAATGAAAAGAAAGCATTACGTAAAGGGATGAAGGAAAGCATGCAGTAAAGGGATATAAGGCATTTTTTCTTTCTCGTATATACGGAGTAATATATGGAATAACCTAAGTATTACTTTGGAAATCAGAATTAGGAATTAAAGGGAAATATACGTTTTGGGCTCAACTGATACCGAAGAGTGGTTTTTAAACATCCGCTCGCCCGTCTGTTCGTCCGTCGGTCAGTCGTTCTGTCGGTCTATCTGTCCGCCCGCGAACACCTCATACCTTAAATATCGATCCCAAGTAGTAGAAATACCGCACTGGCACGAAAGGACATTATTTACTTATCTTCCAAATGTTTTGCCAATTGAGCATGGGGTTCCGCAAGGTTCGATCTTAGGTTCTAACCTCTATTATACATAACCAATATGCCCTCGTCTATTAAAAATGAAAGAACACCGAAACAATGGAATTCTGTTTGCCAATGACACAAATGTTCTTTGCGAAAAATCAATAAATAGTACTATTTCAGAAATTTCAAATTGGTTTCGTAATAAATAAATAGTTAACGAAGGAAAGCGTTTTCAATGCATTTTTGCATTTCAAATCGGCAACCGCATGTTCCATTGAAAATGATATGCGATTAACTGAAGTTAAGGTTACAAAATTTCTAGGTCTCCCAATTCAGTCAAACCTCAAATGGAATGTACATATAACAGAATTAAACACTAAATTAAGTTCATGGTACGTATTCAGAATTCTTTCAAATTCTGTTAGTCTTCATGCAGCTAGTTGCGTATATTTTGAAAATGTACATTCCCGCACAGATATGGCATATTATTCTGGAAAAGCTCATCCTGTAGTATCCAGATCTTTAGGTTGCAAAAGAAAATTATTCGAATAGAAAAATGCCATCTACGAGATCTCTGCAAGCCTCTTTTCATTGAGCTTGGAATCTTACCATTGCCTTGCCTATTTAATTACGAATCTGTAATATTTGTCAAAACTGACTTACTTAACAGTGGGAACATTTTTTCATGCAATTTTAATACACATATTTAATTAACATATTAATAATTACAACACACGTAGAAATCACGTTCATCAAGTTTCAGTATCGACAGCTCACTACAAGAAATACACATACAATATATGTGCGTTACTTTACAAGGCATTGCCAGATGACATTAAACAATTAAATTCGGAACACAAATTTAAGTTCAAAGTAAAATCTTTTCTGCTGCATAACTGTTTCTTCTACTGATGATCAAAAAGAAAAATAATGTTTATTCTAACAAAACAATGATATGTAATGACTTAGTTTACATTTGTATTACATAATTTTTTAAAATGATTTAATACGCCTGTAACAAGTAATATACTTCAGCTTTCGGGTCAATGACCCTAATCTTGATCACGTTTTTCTCCAGTTTCCTTCATCTGTTGAGGAAATGCTGAGCAGGCCCTTTGTTTCGCTACTGGACATACATGCAGCTTCATTATGCGCACGTTTTGTTGACTACTCATTTTGTTGACCACCAGTTTTCAAAAATTAAACACACGTAATTTTTTGGCATTCTCTCAGTAAATATTTAGTACCGACAATTTTGTGGATTATTGTACATGTAAATGCAAATGCTTTAATTAATTTCTTATTAAGTTTTTCGAAAAGCACCAAGTTTTTCTGTGAACACGTGCTCAAAATTACAGTTTTTTTAGAAACCCTCAAACCAAAAACATTATCTCAAAAACGGTTTCAAATGTTTAAATTAAAATTTGAATATAGCACCAGGTTCCATTCATCTATAATGTTCCCGAAAGTCGTATTTCAATTCTACAATTAGGAGAGCGAAAAATTGAGAAAAAGTCTTTTAGGCGCCGATAGATAGCAGCTGGGAAGCAAGTGAGGCAAGACTGAAAAGGTGGCCCAAACAAAAACGTTTCAAACTAAATAGTACGAAAAAGACTCTACCATTCTCTAGCACCATTACTTGAACTTTACCTTAGTTTCTGTCTCAACATTGAATAGCGCGCTGCCTTGTGCCGGATGACCAATGCGATACACACACGCAAAATATTAGAAATAATTGTCATCTATTGAAAATAAATTATACACAGTTAATTAAAATGTTAAGACTGACATAATAATTTACCATAAAATTGTTGGCAAATATAACAAATCCAAATTATTCAGAATTGGATATTGCGTGCCACAACAACAGAAACAACAGCTCACGCAAGTTCTCATTGCGATGAAAGTGACCCACATTTTAGTGGATGGCACCGACAGAATTTCTCTAGTATGACTTTTCATGATTTCATTTGCACATTGTGCTTTTCATCACCCTGTGCATATTTTACGAAACCACCGTTCATCCTTCTTTCCATCTGTATAAAAGTACCGAAATATAACACTATTTGAAAATGGATCGTGAGCAAGTGCCGTGCACTTCTCACGTACGAAGAACATGACTCCCGTGCTGGATACTCGGATTGACATTAAATTTTACCAGCTTGTTCAGCACATTTCAAAACCCTTACATATACATTTTTACGTGCAATGAAGTATTGGAATTAGTATTTTTGCGACAATTAGTATTGAGACTTTTCATGATCTTACCGCCTGTGGAAGGGCGGAAATCTCTGCTCGCCGCCGATAGTGGCGGGCGGTGTGTGAGTAACGATCGTAGAAGCAACGGCGAGCACCGATTTCCGTCCTTCCACAGGCGGTAAAGTCATGAACGATCTCGATACTAATTGTCTTAAAAACACTACTTGCTGTGCTTTATAGCTCTTAGAAATTTTTATGTAGGGGTTTTGAATGGTAATGCAGCTGGTAAAATGTCATGTCAATCCGAGTATCTAGCACGGTGAGTGTTGCGTTTTAGAACGCAAGTGTGCTCGCGCAGCCGTGCGTTGACGTCCACGTGGAAGCATCCACGGGGAGAGGGAGCCCGTCCTTTCGCGCGGGAGCGCCGAGGCAGCGCCCGCGGGCGAAAAGGGCGCGCGTGCGTCGCCAGGTGCGAATCGGGTGCAGATAAAGTGCATCTGCTCCCATGATTAACGAGCGGCGACTCTTTGAAACGCACGGAAAGACGCACGGCGCACGGAGCTTATCGCCGACGTTTCGCGGACACCTACGCTGCCGCTTGACACCAACGTCGCGTCGTTTCCACGCCAATGCCACCCTGAACACCTTCGGAGCCCTTATGTCTATTCGCGCCCTTGTCGCCATTAGCGTCCTTACCGCCATTAACACCATTATCTCTATTATCGCCATTAGCGCCAACATCGCCATTAGCGCCCACATCGCCATTCGCGCCCTCATCGCCATTCGCGCCCTCATCGCCATTCGCGCCCTCATCGCCATTCGCGCCCTCATCGCCATTCGCGCTCTCATCGCCATTCGCGCCATTATCGCCTTTCGCGCCATTATCGCCTTTAGAGCCCTTATCGCTATTAGTGCCCTTATCGCTATTAGCGCCCTTATTATCGATAAACCTATCCTTATTATCATCCATATCCCTAGTATTGCCCATATTACCCTGGCGACTCAGTATTTTCAGAGCCATCTGGGTCCTTCTCATCGTCAAGTGTTCTCAAGGCTAGTATCGATTCTGTCCTCAGTGCAGGTGTCGTCATTAACCTCGAAGCAAATAACCAGCTGACTTTAGCTCAGAGCCAGCATTGCCGATGGCTCTGCAGCGACTCTGACCGGGTGGTCCTTGAGTTCAACCCTCGATGAGAGTGGATTTTGGATATTAGCGCTTAAGACTTTTAGCGGCCGACTACTCCAGTAGGTAGTTTTGTCTATTTTTTTCGATCAATACCAGGCGAATACCGGAGATGTATCCCGATAAATGGGTCGCGGACTACGCGTGAACTTTCCTTCCTCTTCCTTGTCTTATTCTCTCCCTTACACACGCATGTACTACACATCTCGGGAATTTCGAGCTTGTCAAGGCCGGGGTGTTGCACTGCTAGGGGAAAATGTGGAGAGAGAAATTTCCACATGCCGACGTGTAGGTCGGCGTCGGATCTCATCCAGCGCGGGGGAGACTTCCATCTTGCGAATTAAAACATTCACTAGATTAACGGGACTACTGACAACAGCAGTTGACGTGCCCGGTAACATCAATCAGTGAATCAACTCAGTGCCTAATTGCCACCGTGTCAGGGCCCTAAACGGCCTCACTCACCTCATTGTGCTCTGTGACCTCGGTGCCCTCGCGTGTCCATAGGACTAATGGCCTCAACCTGCAATGCCAGAGTCGTCTATGTCCTCGATGCCAGTATCATCAGTCAGACCTCTCTGTTCTCGGTGGTCTCCGTGCCTTCAGTGTCCTCAGCGCCCTCGGCACCTTCGTCGACCCACCGTCCTCACAACCCTCGCCGCTCCCGCCGCCCTCGGCGCGCGCGCGTGTGCACCTGCTATCGACCCTGACAGCCGGGCATCCTTCAGTGCGCCTAGAGATATTAGTTACCTGGCCGCGTGTGCCTTCATTTTTTACTCGCCTCGGAGAAATACAGCATTCTCTGGGATGCACGCTGCTTGCCTACGGTCAGAAAAACGAGTTCAAAAATTGTACTGTTTTGTCATATCTGACTTCATAGTCAATGCGGTTGCCTTCCGTTTATATAGTTCCAAGGTACTTCATACGATACACTCTGGTGGCAACGACAAATACTGGAACATTATCTTTTCAGGTTCTCAAGTATCTGAAGAAATCCTAGGAGGGCGTGCGTAAATGATTTTTTCACATTGGTTTATAGTCAAAAAACAAAAAGGTTCTTGACGCTACAGAATTTATTTTATTTGCATTTCGTTTCGGTTCATTGATCTATTTGAGAACCATCTCGATTTGCTGTTAAATAGACAATTTATTCTTCATTGTATGCGTAGGTATAATTAAATAAACTACACTAAGATTGCATTTAAATTCGTTTTGAATTACTAAAAAAGCCGCTTATCTATTGATCGGCACTTTAAAATACTAACAAAACAATTCTTTACATAATAACAGATTTCCTAGGGTCCTATTTGACCCTTGGTGAACATGCATTTACGGGCAGCACTGTCGGAATTATATTGTTAATAACTAAGAACATTATTAGAAGAATTACATTATATGTGACGTGGAGCACGAGAAAGAGTTAATTCTTCAAAGTAAAGAATCTTTTTGATGTTTGAACTAAAACAGGGTACCTACGTGCATATTGTACTACTTCTTTGCAATTTTACTATATCTGTATGTTTGGTAATGAACCGTCTTACCTAATTTAGCTTCTTGTTTCATTTGTAAGAACAGCTTACAATTTTTTTTGTAGTTTTCCGTTCCTGACGTTTGTTAACAGAATTCCATCAATTGAAGTAACTTTTTCGGTTTCAGCTGTTTTTACTTCATTCTGAGCTTTATTCACACATCGAAATTTCTGCGAAAGCGAATCTCCCCTATCTCAGCTTAATTCGAATAAATGGAGACGTAGTTTATGCACGAAATGACCACCAAGCACTGTACGTAGATACAACCCTTTTCCGCTCTCACCTGATTCCATGCTCTCTCTTCCTCAATGTCTTTCACGTCCAACGCTCTCGTGTCGCGTCTCCCCCACCTCCCGATTTCCTGCGTTCCTCGCCCCCAAGTCGCCACCCGTCCCACACCATCGTTCGCGCCATCACCATCACCACCGCCACCGCCGTCGCAACCGCCAACACGACTCCTAAACTGAGGCTCGGGTGTCGCCATAATTAATAGCACCCAAGAAGAGAGACGAGCGGCTGTTCCCTCTCCCCTGCCGCCGCCCGCCTTTGCATGCCCACCACCCCATCCCCACCGCGTGCGTTTGAGCCCTGCGGCGGGAAGTGCACCCGAGAAATATGCTGCTAGTTTTGATTAATGCTCGACTCCATGAGGCGCAAAGAGATTATATGAAGTCTGTGCGGAGTGGAAGTTGGCGTTCATGGGGGTGTAATTGCGCGTCTCCGGTTCAGATAAACCCGTAAATTTGAACTGACCGTTGCTTCACTTTCTGCGTGTTATGGGTAGCAGGTGTCTTATTAGTAAGCTGAAGTTCTCCGTACACTTACATTAGTCAAGTGAAAAAAATCCACAATTATCAACATCATTTTAACCAAATTCCTACATTTTGTTTCTTGGAATATTCGATGCATGCAATTTTAAGCATTTCTTAAAAACTTGGTATCTATTATATTAATAGAACCTTTTCAACAAATGGTAAATTGTAATATTAAAATTATTTATCAAAACTTTTTTTTATACGAATTGTTATGTTGCAAAACCGTATTTAATAAAGTAATTGATTCATTTATTACAGCAATTCCGGGCACATCAAATGCTACGACATTAGTCCTCAATCAGTCATCAAGTGCAATGCTTGTTTTATCGCGGGAGATGCTGATCTAGCTAGATGGAGAAATGCAGCGCCGACCTACTGTCGGCTAGAAGGATTTTCCTCAGCCAGGTATCTCCCGCCAGCGGGACCGCTCCCGATCGGTCTCCCGGCATGTGTGGTAATGTAGTGCATGCTACTGGAAGTGGAAGTAATGGGAGAGGATAGGACAAGGAAAAGCAAGGAAAGATCTGGTATTGATCAGAGAAACCACGCAGAACTACTGATCAGGACAGAATTCTCCTCCAGAAACCCGACTGAACTCAACCCCACTGTCAAAAAACCTGCTACCAACAGGACTCGAATCTAGGACCTTCCGAACAAAGGCACTGCAGTGACATCAGTTGACGCCCTGAGCCACCTCACCCGGTGTATTTAATATAAGTTTTAGGACGGATTGTTCATACATATTAAATATATTACAGACAGACATTGTAAAAAAATTACATTTTAACCTAAATTTGTGGCCTTTGAGCTAGTGCTCAGGGGAACTGAGAGCACACGGGTTGGCGCTTGCAATATTTCACGCTTTTTTCTCGGAAGAGTAACTTGCAGCCGTCATTGTTCTTCCAACGTAACGTGCTTCCCTTAAACTATCTCAGACTTCCAGGAGAAGTATATTTTATATTTAGACTTGTATTCGTGTTACAATTACTAAACTGTAATTAATGTACACGAGGGCATTAATTTCTACTCGAACTAATTTTCCCCTTACTCTTTTGGTTTCATTTACAGGATTTCCAGCTTCAGTTAACAGGATTTCCACCTTCAGTTAACAGGATTTTCAGCTTCAGTTAACAGGATTTTCAGCTTCAGTTAACAGGATTTTCAGCTTCAGTTAACAGGATTTTCAGCTTCAGTTAACAGGATTTTCAGCTTCAGTTAACAGGATTTTCAGCTTCAGTTAACAGGATTTTCAGCTTCAGTTAACAGGATTTTCAGCTTCAGTTAACAGGATTTTCAGCTTCTTCTACGGAAGTCATGTTTCCGCTCAACAGATACTCTCTACTATAGTTTCCTGTATCTTATTTGTGTAATGTTCCTACTCCAGCGAAGAGTTTAATTGCCTAATAACCGCTCTCCTAGTCTCATATTGTTAGAAATGTCCTTGGCTCTTCGTCTCTTAGAGCAGATGCTATCTCCGAAATATTTAAAGTTCCACTTAGTTTATACATCCCTGTGACGATTTCCAGGTCCCTATGCTTTTTGTGCCATACATTCAGTTCTTATACTTTCTAGCTACAGAGTAGGGAGAAAGTTATGTATTGCTGCGCGAAAAAAACTTAATTTTCCATAGAAAAATTCTTATTACGTTTAAGAGACTTTTAAGAGAATGGTGCAGGTCTCATGTTCGTTGAAAACTCTGATTTATCGAAAATTGCAAAACTTTAAAATGTTTTCGGAGTCTTCCCACAACTAAAGTATCAAAGATAGAGATTTTTTCTATCAATGAAATCTCTTTCTCAAAGAAAGATTTTGAAATAAGGTCAAGTACAAACTTTTGAAACTCTGAGTACTTTTCATGTAATTTTATTTATTTTTTTAAATTTATTTTACGTCAAAAACAGTTAAAAACTGTGTGTGACGAGCTATGGGGAGAAGTGAATTTTGTGCACGTTTTCATTATTCTTTGATCTCTATCCTAAACCATATTCTAGTCGAATTTTGAATACAGAAAAGAGCGTTTTGTTGACAAAATATTCGCTCCTATATAATAATATATATATTCAAAAGTAAATTAGCTGTAAATTCCTGCCCTGAACCCTCATGTTCTTCATGAAAGAATAATACTTTTTGCCACAATTATATGGAAAACGATAATTTGAATAACTATATTTCCCACTGAAAGTCCGAAGACGTGCACAAATAATGAAGTTACATTTATGTCCAGAAGCAAAACAAGGGACCATCTCAGCATTTGCTCAAGGATCAGGGAAACTGGCCGAAAAACCTGATCGAGATGGGGGCCATCAACCCACAAACTGTGGTACAATACTTGTTTGTTTGTTTGTTTGTTTTTTGCGTGAAAGTATGGACGAGAAAGTATGTGCTGTTTTAGCACCACTAGTTTAAGTATACAGCGAAACCGTATCTTTCATACTCCTCGAGTAATCTGCGAAATCATCATTTTCTCATCATCTTATTGCATCATCATCTTCTCCAACTGTAACTACTAGATCATCTCCAAACAGCAAACTGTACAGTGTATAGTTGTTTATTGGCAGTCCTATTCCACCAAACTTATTTTTCCACTTTTACGGGCTTCTTTACGATATGTTTTGAATAAGAGTGGGGCCAGAGAGCAGCCTTGTCTCAGCCCCTTTTTCACCAGGAATTCTGGGGAGAGTAGTTTACCTATTTGAACGGAGCTCTATCTCCAGTGTACAATATAATGCTTTGACAGCATTGTATGTGTCGATGTCTTTCCTTAATGCTTGCCCATAACTTATTTAATGGCACTGTACTCAATGCCTTTAGTAGGTCAACATATAAAGAGTTGAACATTCCTTCTTCTTTCTACACGTTATCCATTAAATTCTTTAATGTAAAATTACCGTCGATACACGACCGCCTTATTTAAAGTCATTGTACTCTTCGATTCTGAAAAATTGATATTCAAGTATACGGTTTTGGAGCCCACTATAAAGTCTTGCTGCCGATCACATTACACTTATCCTTCGACAGTTGTTGCAGCCACGTCTGCTCCCTTTCTTTTAGATTGGAGTAATAAATGCCTTCGTCCACTCAGTTGGTGGATCAGTTTACTGAAAACATTTATTGGAATGGTTGCGAGAATATTCACTACAGTTTCAGGTTTTGCTTTAATAAGTTCTACACTGATGTTTACTATTTTTCATGAGAACCAAATCTACTCTTAATTCATCTGTAACCATAGGCGCTATAGACGTTCCTATGTTTTGTGGCTCGTGTTGATCCCGGATAGCCTGGACCTTATGTTGATAGGCTTGCATAAAAACTGTTCTAGCTTCAGATAAAAGATCTTTGTAATAATTATTGCATTCCCGCATATTAATTGGGATTATTCCCGACCAGTCTTTATTTTCCATCCTCATTCCTATTATTATTTTCCAGGCTCTGTTATACTTAGAGTTCCCTAATCATCTATTCACTTCCTCATAAGTATTTTCCCAGTATTCCTTCTTGGTTTTACTAATTTCTCTTTTCCTCATTCTTAGATATTCTGTTCTATCTTTGAATTTGTTGTTAACCACTAACTGAACATTTGATTCTTCTTTTCTACATATATTCAGTAGTTTTTTCCACCACGTTGAACAATCAGTCTGTTCACTGGACCACATTAAACATTTTTCTTTTGCACTCTACAAACACATCATTAGGGTCGTGTACGGCAATTATTATAATTGAAAAAATTGTACAGTTCCATTTCAACTTATAAAATTACCTAATTTATCTGCCCTGAGGATTTTATTTCAATACTCTATTTTTATCTTATTGCAAATCATACCCACTACAACCTCTCTCATTTTTAGTACCATCGAGTAAATGTGTATGCATCCATCCTTCTGTTCTTAACTTTTACCTTTCTTTTTTTTAATTCTGAAAAATGCAAAAATATCCATAATATACGTGTAAATTTTACTGAATACTTCGATTCAGTAAAATTTTACTGAATACTTCGATCCAGTTCCAATATTTCTGTATCATTCAAATGCCAATTTTCATAGTTCTTTCCTTTGCCAAATGTCGTCGTATATTATGTCCGTCAGATTCCGAAGCTTTCCTGAGAAAAACTGGTAGTACTTTCTTTTTCCGAGTGATGAGGTGCAGGCACATCGCCTTAATCCATATACTGGAGGACCAATGGCTTTTCCACCTGGTTTCCCATGCCATAGAGAGGTTGCTTTGACCTGGCTTCGAAGCCTCCCTCCCTGTGCGAAAGCAAAGCGAAGAAATTAGAAAGAAAGAAAGAAAGAACGAACGAAACACGAAGAAGTTGAAAAATTAATAACTCCTTAGCCCTCAAAACCTAATAGTATCGGGGTCGAAAGCAAGATGGACCTACGGCGGCCGATAGAACAGGCGATAGAGAGGGATGAGGCGCAAGTAAGTGGAAGAAATATCACATCCGGAAAAGGGATCGCTTGCTGCGTAGGAAGCAATAAAGAGATAGGAAAGGGATTGTTCTAACGCGTCGAAGTACGACGCCACTTTGGCTTCTCCACTGATGCCTGTACAGCATGCATGAGCCTACCGGTTGCAGCGCTATCCAATTAGCAATGCTACCCCTGTATTATCCCCCTGCTTCACTGGACCACTCAAACCTCCCCACCCGCATGGATAGTGCTGCTTTAAGGCGGCGTCCGCTGGAGAAGACAATGTCACAGTGTTAAAAGACTTATGAAAAACCACAGCGAACGATATTACAAATACAATCTTACCAGTATAACCCCTCACAATCACTCAACTTAAGAAATAGCTCAGTATGGCAATTCACAAACAACAACTCTAAAGAATACATATTGTCCCTCCTCTAACAACTTCATTCTATAAATATAGCTCTAGGACGGATGCTCGAACTCGACTGAAACAAATACTTATTTATTTATTTATTTGTCAAAAAAACAGTCAAAACTATATGACGTGTGGGGAAAGAGATTTATCTGCGCACATTTTCTTGAGGGCCAGAATTAAAATAAATAAATAAAAAACAACGAAAAAATGAATTTAGAAAATAATTATTTTTATAAAAATAAAAATATTTGAAAATGTTTGTTCCCGAGTTATAGAAAATCAATTTCAATCCTCTATAGCAAACTACGAGAGAATATTAAGATCTTTAATGTTGTACTCGAGCCAAATCTGGATTAATTCCGCGAAAACGAACACACACAAATTTGAATTCCTACAAATTAAATTCTTAAGAACAGCTCTTAATAGTCCTTGGTACATAACCAACGCCAAACTCCCGAAAAAATTGAACCTGAAACCCATCAACCCAATGAAAGACATCAAGCCACTCACGTTCATGAAACCTACCCCTTCACATTTCTCACTTGCTAAAGCCTAGTTTATTAAGCAATAATCCAAAACTAATATCCATACCATATATTTCTGAAAACAAATTGTTGATTTCGATTTAGTGAGGATTTCAAGTGGGAATCCTTCCCCCTTTGAAACAGCATGTAAGTTTTAAATTTAAGGCTAGTAAGTAAACCTGTAAATAATATGAATAGTAATTTTAAATTAATTATGAATTTTCTTCAGTAATAAAAAAATTAAAAACGTAAGAGATCTGGGTTCTATTCCCTGCTGATGAGGTCAATTCTTTGAACATTCAAAACGTCATTTATAACAATTACATCATGCTGAGTCGCTATGGTTCGCAACTGTGACTGACAGGTCCCACGTAACTATTGAACTTGGAACTGTGACGAAATGGTGAAATAATAATAATAATAATAATAATAATAATAACAACAACAACATGTTTACTTATCGATGTCGCTGTACCTTGCGATCAAAACGTCGTTACCAAGGAGGCAGAGAAACGTCTTAAATACAAGAGTTTGGAAATCGAGATCAGCCGAATGTGGGGCGTTAAAAGCACAGGTCGTACCGATAGTTATCGGAGCTCTGGGATTTGTTCCGCAAAATTTGTGTAAGAACTTGTCTAAACTCCCTGGTCATCCAAAAGACTGGGAAGTGCAAGAAATCGCTTTATTTGGAACAGCCCACATTTTGCGCAAAGTATTGTAGAGGCACCGACAGTCCCTAGATCTACCCCTTAGGTAGCTGGTTGCAACCTCGAGTAGATTTTATATTCAGCTGACACATAACATCTTTAGGTCGTGATTTAGAGGAATAATAATAATAATAATAATAATAATAATAATAATAATAATAAAAAAATATAGTATTAATAATCTAAAAACTGAAATAATTATTTTGGATTATATTACATTCATGGATATTTACTGCATGAAAAAAAACTAAATAAATTTTTGCATAAAATAAATAGCTGTGTACTTAGCGCGAAACATTAAAGAAAACCACCAGAAGTCTGAAGGGGTTAAAAACTGGATAGATACTTACACGCCTGTTTTTTTTCCTTCAAGAAATCTAATTAAGGGAAGAGAAAAGTGAAGCTAATTAGATTTTTTGCCGGGGCAAGGAGAACCATAACAATAAATGTAATTTTAAGGTGATGTTTCAGACATCATAAGAGCATTCTAAATAGTGACTTTGAAAATTGAGTTTAGAAATAGAAGTTACGCACTCTTACTGTT
Organism: Acheta domesticus; assembly: GCA_031308135.1. Lineage (NCBI taxonomy): Eukaryota > Metazoa > Arthropoda > Insecta > Orthoptera > Gryllidae > Acheta > Acheta domesticus. Next base: position 277,928,525 of record JAHLJT010008446.1, on the reverse strand, counting down.
CCACAGATTCAATATATTTTGGAACAAAAATTAATTTATCGAAAAATATAAATTAATGATTAACTATCTACATAGGCACAAGGAAGTGCATTTGCACACCTTCACTCACAAAAACAATACATTACGAGAGAAATAAGTAGGCGTATTTGGATACTAAAAATTCTGTTACCCATTTATAAGTGGTTTGTATGTCGGGTAATGTGCGGTAAACCTGCCGATGTTCGTATTATAATAATTAATGATATAATATATAATAACATACATAGCAATGTAATATTATATGTACCCATATCGAATTATGAATCTCACATAAAGTAACATCTTCAATAATTCGATTGTTTCTAATAGCGAACTTTCATAATTCGGAACGAAATTATGAAACATTATTAGATCACATTTTAAGTACGTCCAAATCCAATAATTTCAATATTTGTTTTTATTATTTATTTATTTATTTATTTATTTATAAACTACCGTATTTACGCGGACTCGTCGATTGTGTAACATTATTGAAAGACGTATGGCGAATAGAACCAGCTGCTGCCGGATGACCTCTGAAGACAGTCTTTGAAGGAAGCTCAACGCGCCTGTCATTCCAAAGGGCGCCTCTTTCGGCCGTCTGAACCCTGTCTGCCACCGCCGCTTTATAGCTGGACGCCGGAAGTTCACCTGCAAAGGACGCTGCTTCCCAAACAGCTGGGAGACGTTATTGCTCTCAACCAAACAATTGTTATTTTGTTGGGAAATTCAGATGTAGAATCAGAGAAAGACTTTTGAGTGATTACTCAAAAATTCTATGATTGTCAATTGTATCATTTGCGTGGCCGCGCTTGTGTCTTCTTGTATTTTGGCACAAAGTAACTGTTAATTTTAATCCTGGTAAAAAGAACATTTTCTCGAGAAATACTAATCCTAAATTCTTTATGATCATTAAATTCGTGTTTTTTGTTCGTCAATGTGTTTGTGTGTGTTCTTTGCTGATTATTCTCTTCCATCATTGTACCGTCACAAGTATCCCGACACCTCCCAGAGTTGCCCAGCAACCAACTAGTGTATGCTATTTATACTTATTTGTCACTAAAAAAACGTGATGGACTGAAAGTGTTCCTTCGCATAACAAATGTGTCAACATATTGTTCTGATGAAATAAATTGAAAATAAAAAACATAATGCATAAAAAACACGGCATACATTTGACAGCACATTTGGGATGCGACTTTTAAAATGAAATGATATCTAAACACCGTTTCCATGCGCTTCTTATAAGCGAATCCTGTTTGAAACGTTCACAGAATTCCGCGCTTGTAGGAATTGCAGGGTACTGCTTAGTAGGAGCTGATCATAAGACGAATGTCGGTGCACATGTTGGGGTCGCGAAGACATTATGCATAAACTTGTTTTCTCTTCAGGAAATACGGATTGCCAACCTGGTAAATATTTTTTTTTATTGAAGTTGGACTTTTAGAGGGGCAGTGTCTCTTTGCTGTCGTATATTTACCTTCTACGTCAGGCAGCGCAGAAATGTTGGATGGAACCTTTGCATTTGCGATCAACGCTTGATGCCATTGTAAAGGGAGACTTTAATCAGAAATTATAAAAAGCCTCTCACTCAAAGAAACACGGAAACGTGGATTAGTCATATTTTAGTTTTTAATACAAGCAAAGGTCTAAATCTGAGCCAATTTCCAATTCCTGAGATTTCAAAATATGGCCAAATTTACCTTCTTTTCAACCTGAAGTGTCCTAAAGAGACACATCAATGAACCAAATAACGAGTTGTTTCAAAATTTGATAAACAAGCATCTAATATAGATGACTTAGAACATTCATGTCACTTCAAGGTAAGAAGAAGTAAGTCGCTCTCCTGCACCAAGGTTAATTGATGAAATTCGAAATTAACTAAAAGATCAAGATGCAGCCCATACTATCTTCCAGAAAACTAAATGAGAACCATTTAACAACATAAGCAGAAATGCCACAGCACTAAAATAAAATATTACCGCATCACCTACAACAGAAACAGCGATTGGAGAGCGGTTTCGAAACATCTGCAAAATCTACGAATAGGCTAAGCTCCTATCCAAATTGAAAAGTTTATCTACACAGAATCACTAGATAATTATTTAATTAATAATGTTTACTCTCGCGATCAAGTTTGTTATCAGGACGCACCCCCTAATTACATCTACACACGCGGCCATCCCCCTTCAACATGCTGTCGCCATTACTCCTAGGGCCACTCCCACGACATTCCAGCGTGCAACAGAATATTGAAAGCACAACAAATGGGAAATAAAGAAATTTACTCTGTGTCTTCTCGCGGGCCTCTTTCTCACGGCTCCGTCACCTCCGCCGATGCACGTACTTTCAAAACAAACTCTCGTAGCCTCTGTCCACCGCAAGCATTGACCTGCTGCCCCCTGGCGACGAAGTATCATTAGCGAGGATCGGGCACCACCCCGGCACGCGGCCGGCTTTCACAGCTCCTTCGCCTCGATACCGGCCAGCGACTCCCAAATATGTACAGTAATCCCTCCACATCCGCGAATTCGCTATTCGCGAGTTCCAACATTCGCGATTAAAGAAATGCTACCAGTTTTCACATTCGCGACTTCAACGTTCGCGAGTGCGTCTTTTAGTCTACACTTTTTTAAGCAAGCACATTTCATTTCCTTTATCGGCGTCATCTGGGAACCCAACTTGGCAGGCGTCGGAATTCAAAGTATCTTTTTCTGCGAATTTCAAAGTTGAAATGACAATCCTCATTTATAGAATAACACGATTGTAAAATAATTCAATTCAGGTGCGTCAAAATGGAGATACGAGTTTTCGCCACATGAACAGAAAAACCAATCAGGATCTGTGCAACTTTCATTATAAAGTCCTCATTGAAGAGGAATCTCGGGAAATCATCAGTGAAGAAAACTTCCTCGAAAGTAACAAGGAAGTAACGGAAGCGAAATAGCATCTTGGAGCAACCTCAATGTCAAAACTCTTAAAGGCGTTCTAAAACTTCAACAGGCTATGGTGGAAAATACATTCAAATGTTATCCGAACATGTAAATAACATCTAAATCTAAGAGAGAAGTAGAAACGCAACTTTGTCACATTTGGATATTAGAACAATGAGGAGTGTGGCGAAACAAAAAAACCCAACCTACATCCAATCACTTTCAACTTTGAAATCAGTTTTAAAAATTGTTTTATTTCATTTTTGAATGGTTAATTGTTAATTCTGTTTGTACTAGCGCTTACTCAATGCTAATGCAATTGTTGGTGAGATATTTTTCTATATCGAGGAACCTAACCCAACTTTCTTCATTAAAAGATAGACTCTACGTTCGCGGATTTAACATTCGCGATGTTTTTTTGGGAACCTAACTCGCGAATATAGAGGGATTACTGTACACACATTTCCCAAAAATAGATACGTATCACCTTCGCCAATCTCTTTCTCTCTCTTTCATCAGAGATCTTATTTAGTCGATTCGTTTAATTTGAATTTCATTTAGTCACAGAAGATAACACTGTGATTCTAATTTATGTCAACTTAAAAAAAATAATTCAAGATAATTTTCAAGTTCATTTTCTCTCTGATATTTTATAATATTGTTATTTGTATATTTTAACGTTTTTTGTTAATTTGTTTACTTTTAATGTTTTAGTCAATCTGTAATTGTGGTTTGGTTTTCAACGAGTAGCCAATTACATGTTGTTTTGTGGTCACTGTTTTTTTCTCAAAATCTTAAATAGTTAAATTGTGTAAAGCAACGTTCTTAAAGTAGAGATTTTGGGCTCTAATCTTGTCAAAATTAAAAGTATTTTGGATACAAATTTACGGAGCTATGGTCAATTGCAAATTGTCTATTTCTATGGTTTTAACGAAAAATTGTCCATATTCGAGCTAATGTGGCACACTGTTTGAGTCAAATAAGTATTGGTTGATGATCATAAAATTGTTGCGCGGTAACGTGGGCACCACCTCAGTACAAAATCCGTTTATAAAAATAACATTAAATAACATTTATTTGTTATTTTCCAAAACGTTGCGAAAAAGGCCCGAAAAATGGGGTGTTTATGGAATTTGTGGCACTTCCTAAACCAATTTTAAAAACAGTTTTATTGGTGCCCGAATTCTATTTTTTTCAATAAAGCCTAATATACGAGGTAAACTCCGACACCTTATGACTCAATGAAAGTTGGAACTTCTAGGTGTTTTTTCACCCAGAAGTTTATGTGCGGTTCATTCTATTGCAACTCTTCTACATGGCGCTGCAGAACCAATCCTAATATCACGTGAAATGCAAACTGCAACACTCAGCAGCGTTTTGAATCTATATCGTTAGATAACTCCGAAACGAAGCGTTCTAAGGCATTAAAAACTAAAGTTTTGAGGCCAAAGGCCTCAAAGAAACGTTCCTCACACCATAATCTACAGGATGAGAGGTTCATGAACATTCTGTTATATCTTTACTGGTCCGTCGCGTCTCGATATTCCCTCATGCGCTCCGAGACGTCCAGAATCTGCAACTAAATGTGAATGAAAGGGACAGAGAATGGGAGAGACAGAGACACACAGAGACAATCAGACTGAGACAGGGGCAGAGAAACGGAGAGACAAAGAAAGAGAAAGAGGGGAAAGAGAGATGAAGGGTAGAACAACGTCTGACGGGTTCTACTAGCACAGTACAAAAAGCATCTCGCCGACAAAGAAATGCACATCTGTAATGCGGATTACGCCCGCGCGGCCGCCCCCGCCTTCTTTTAACCAGCACGCCAGATGCCCGTTTCCCGTGAGAATCAAACTTCAAATATTCCAAATGGCATACAGCCATCGCGGCCACCTCACGTGTCACCGCCTTCCCATCCGATCGCCGCCACTGTCACATGACACTCCGTTCCCCGGGCCCGAAGATTCACCAACAAATAGGGAGCCGATCGCAAGCACTTCGCATCTCGCCGCCTCACCATAGGTTCGCGGTCAATTGTTTGATAGATTGCTTCATGTTTCGGGCGCGTCAACGGCTCAGGTCATTAGTCCCGTAAGTGTAGTGCGTGTTTTCCCCGGGAGGTGGCCATGCTCTTTTCCCCGCTGGATGGCGAGATCTGGCGCCGACCTACCGTCGACTAGCGGGTGTTTTCCCCCAACCAAGTATCTCCCACCAGCGGGGCACCGCCCCCAAGCCGGGACAAGTTTGTAAGCTCCCGACTGGTCTCCCGGTATGTGTGGTAGTGTAGTGCATGTTAGTGTAAGTGTGTGTGTAAGAGGGAGAGGATATGACAATGATGAGGAAGGAAAGATCGCGCGCGGTTCCGTGGCCCGTTTGTTAGGGTACTGCTCCGGCATTCGGCCTGGTGTTGATCGGAGAAAACCATGGAAAACTACCGATCAGAGCAGCCGGCCGCTAGAATTCTCCTCCAGACAGCGACTGAATTCGCGGTCAATGTGACTGATTTTTTCCCTCCCAGTCTCAATAACATCCTTATCATTAAATACGGCAACTTCGCTCCATACAACAAACTCGCACAACTGTCAAACTACTTCTCACAATTCACTAGTGGAGACTACTCGGACAATTACTAAGACTACAATGAGAACAACTGAATTTCTGTTCAATACTCAACGTACTACAACTTCACTACAGTTGATGAGAAATAATAGCAGAGCTAACACACGCCAAATGTAACTCACAGCATTTGCCTACAATTGTGGAAGATGCTAAACGACAATTCTTGACTCATCTGTCAATACTACGGACGGGTGTATCAATACTCGTTACACAGGCAGACAGCCTACGAACGAGTCGGCTGCTCTTGTTTTGCCTACCTAAAGCTTCGTCAATCTATCAGCGCGGCGAACAGGCAACTAGCTCTAAATTCGGGGCACTCGCGAGCATCAGTCGTCACTTGTCCGAATTTACGGCGAACTACACAACCGGGCTGGTCCAGTCCCAACCAACTCCGTGCCGGCTGTGACAACCCGTTCGTACCGGCGAATTGCTTTGTAGCCAACTTGAGCTCTGACGGCCATCCACACACTCAAGCCGTCTGCTTTGGGTGTGCCTGTATACAACAAACTGTAAGTAAAGTGAACT
>JAHLJT010008446.1:277896182-277921430 GCA_031308135.1 Acheta domesticus | reverse complement strand
TATATATTGAAACGAATTGTTATCAATCACGTGATAACAATGCGTTCTGGCGCATATTAAGAATTTGAACTGCGCGGCAGCGGCCGGCACACCACGGAGTCGGGTGCGAGGAACCGGAGTCGGTTCGGGACGAGAAACCGAAGGCCACGAGGCGAGACAGTAGCGGAGAGAATGTCATGAGAGGAGGACGTGCGGAGTGGTGCGGACTGTTAAACGGAGAGAGTAGTGAAAGTAAACGTGGTACCGTGGAACTGGAAAGACGTGGTGTCAAGGCAAGTGAGTGACGAGAGGGGAAGTGCTTGTTGGGAAACGAAACGAGACGAGACGGACATGGGATCGTGGTGGAGCGTTATCAGCAATGAATGATCTCCACGTGGAGTGGACGGAACTGGGCGGAGTGGTGGAACGGTGCACGCCAGCGTTCGACTTCATTGGGGGGCAAACTAGGTGAACGGTCGACAACTATTGCTGCCTGGGTTGAAGTCCACATGCGGATGCAGTCGAAACGTTGTGGGAACGTTTAGAAGCACCACAGCGGCCACGAATGGGATGGGGAGCGGCTAACGGCGACGGAGCATCCTCCGGTCTTCCGAGCGCAGCCGAACACAATGAACATACCCGAAGGGCGAGGCGGCGGACCAGATACGTCGGCAGGCCGCGCATGGAATAAGCGACCGGGGCGGCATCGCAAGACCCCCTTCCCCGCGCCGGCTCACCGCGGCACGAAGAGGCCCGGACGCGGACGGTGCGGCGCTCGGCGCCTGCTCGACGGTGGAGGAGCGAGCAGGCAGTAACGCAAGTCAGGTTGGAGTATCACTAGTAAAAGCGGCTGGAAGGTTGGGGAGGGAGTGTAAGTAGCCCGTGGAGAACAGTGATTTCGTGTTGAGGCCCCCCCAAATATTGGAGTCATTATAGGAAGTGAAGCCCCGGGAGGGCGGAGAATAGCGAAAGGGGTTGTAGTTCAACACAGGGGAAAGAACAGAATGAATGCTAGTATAAGCGCCAAAGGCCACCAAATTTGTAAAACAATTATTTCTGTAATAAAAAGTTCTTGTTAACCACCATTTCTAGTGTGCGCGTGATTTGCCGGAGCCCATTCCCGGACAAGAATCCCTGTCCCCTTTCTTTCTTTCTTTCATTCTTTTTATTTTTTACAAATCTTAAGCAGAGTCTATCCACGACTCGTTTCAATATATATATATTGTGACCGTACTTACCCTTGTTGGTTTCATGAGTACACATATCATAAATTTTTGTGATGTTTATTTTGGGCACAGGGGTTCTTTGAGGGGGGTACTTTAATCATCATTATCTGAATTCAAAGAATCTACCGTCACAGAAACAGAATTTATTAAGAAAAAACAACAAAACATCTTCACATTACTAACATAATTTACATCATTGACCTGGTCGCAAATTCTTACTGAATACAAACTAAATGGTTTATCCTATACGTCTCCGAATATTCCTATCATTACATTTATCATTTCCATTTATATAACCTCCATTTCTCTGGAAACTGCATGCCATTCGTGAACCACCACAGACACCATTGCTCTCCTTACTACTCAGTGAGCACCCTGAACTGGCATTTTACTCGATTACCCCTCTATTTTGTTCATAATTATTGTTACTTATCTGCCCTCCACAACCGTTGTCTTCTACGCGACGCGATGCCGCGTGTCCCGCTCGTTGCCGAGAGGTGACCTTGGCGCCTACGATGTTCTGCCTGCCCACGTGTCTCCGGCGGCCCGTTCCCATGCACCGGCGTCGCCTCACCACAGTTTCCTTCTTCACACGACGAATTTACTGTTCCAGCTCACACGGTTCCGTAATGTAATCCCGCATCCGCACAGCTACACCGACTATCACTGAACAGCATCGCCCACGTGTCCGTGCACTGTTCTCTTCTCTCGTCAAATTTCGTGATTATTCCTTCCAAATGAATTTACCACAATCCTTACTCGCAATCATCATTAGTCCATCACAATTATCCTTCCTTTCACACCAGCCGTCCCGATTATTCTCGATTTTTCCGTACGTGCCACCTCGCTATCTTGTCACCATCACACCTCTGTCCTCACACCTCGCTGCTCAACTCCCAACTGCCCTTCCCCGCGGTCCGACCGACCAATTCACCACTTCCGGGCGCTCGTTCACGGCTCGGCCCGATTCGCTCCGCAACGATTCATCAACCTGCGCGCCACTTTTGAACGTTGTGGAGCGCCTATTATTTACGTTTTGACCAATACGGTCAATATATATATATATATATATATATATATATATGAAAGAACGATTTCTGAATTACTTGACTTCCAGAACGCAAATAGTGGTGTCGGCTTCCATTCTTAAATGACTTGAAACATATTTAGAGTTTTGAGGCTTCTTTGTGAGAGAGTAAAAAGAGTGAGAGTGAGAGAGTAAAAAAAAGAAAGAGAGTGAGAGAGTAAAAAGTACCCTTAAAAATCGAAATATATTTACAAATTTGCGGGGCCTCGAGTTCGGCCAGCTCGATTGTAGAATATAAATTTTGTAGAAAATTCTAAAAACACATTAGGAGCTAGTGTTGTCGGACGGACAGACAAACAAAAAGACAAGCGGAGAGGCGGACAAACGGAAATGCAAACAAACGGACAGGTGGACAAACGGACAGGCGGACAAAAGTAAAGTCGGACAAACGGACAGACTGAGAAACGGACAGACGGTGAAACGGACAATTTCTCGTAATCCAATTTTCAGGAGTGAAGGAGCAAAACGTGGATTACACAACATACCCACACCTATAAGAGGAAGTAATTTACATCACATAGAAGCAAGAATTATCCACCTTTTCGGGACCGTGAACTCACAATGCGATTTGTCTTAATGAAAAATCTTCACCTTCTGCTGCAGAATTATTATATATTCTCATTACTACGATATAATACTACGTAATATGCCGAGAATGTAAAAGCAAATTCTGGTTTCAATAAAGTAGATCGATCATTTAAAATGTGTAAACTGTTTATATTTCAATTACATTTTCATCACTTTTCATCATCAATTTACATTTTCATCGCTAACTTCATACACAGAATGAAGTAGTTTAAGCGCAAATTATTCAAAAACCAACGACGTCAAAAAGTCTCTCTGAAAATATTCATTTAGGCCCGGGTAATTCTGCAGCCCATCCCTGGGATGACGTAATTTTGTTTCCACGTTGCTTGATACAACGCAGACATGTAGGTTAATCCCTTCTGAGTCTTGTGATTGAAAATTCTTGATCCACTTTCCACTATGACGATCGGCCAGAAAGAGAAAGTACAATAAGATATATGCCTCTCAGAAATCTCATGAAATAAATATGCATTTTTATACAGCTGTTCTTCAAAGAATTAAAAAGAGAAATTTAATAGAGGCAGGCGATTTTATAACATTTTCTACAACGTTTCGAAGTTGAAAGGTTGAAAATGATGCTAAATATTTCTGCCTTCACCATTTATAATCACAGAGATACATAACAAAGAGAATGAGATTGTTGAATAAATGCATTAAATGTACTTTAAGGATGAGTGTTTATCAAGTAAGCACTCTCACCGCTTTTAGGATGAAACTGAAATAATATTGATAATACGAATCTCCTGATATAATCTTTTAAACATTTTATAAATTTATTTTCCTTAAAATAGAAAGCTAAATTCCACAAATACAATGCCAAATGTTAGATGTTAACAATTCAATCGTGCAAAAAATATTGTGCAAGATATTTGTTTGGAAACAAAGGAAGTGTCTGTTTTCTAATAAAATTATTATACTTTCAAGCTTGTGGCTTGCAGCAGTAAAATGTTGGGAACAAAAGAACACAAGATCCAAAATTAGCACAAGCACTGCTCAAGAATAAAAACGTCTCTGGTGCAACACTGCAATATATTAAACATTTTAACAAACACTAATCTTCATGAATTTTGCAATAACATAGTACAGTGTTTGAACAGTACAATGGTTCTTTACACCAAGAATATAATTCTGTTCCATAAGAGGTGAAGAGAAAATATTTAGAGGCGGTCGGTCTCTTCACAGGGGCCTTGTTGTCACATGACCTCACCTGAGTCATAAGCAGGGACGCACTGAATAAGAGAAGACGTGGGTACGCGTAGTATAAGAACAGAAGGAATACAATAAAATATTTACGTATTTCAGTCAAAATTGAAATTGTTTAATTGTTTTTAGATTTTATCGAGTTCCTTAGTATTTTAACGAAACAACAGGCACCTCTCACATGGCAGGAGGCTGCATGATTTTTTTTCAATTTTCGCTCGTATTGAAAATTATTAAAGTAGATACTGGAATAGCGATAGTTTCTTTAAGTCTCCAGTAACTTGAGACTATATTTATATTTCTACCTTAAAAGAGGACGGTATAATACTTTGGGATGTACTATATAATGTTATCAATACCTTTGGACTTGACGACAATATTGGGTTTCGTTTTCCATACATTTTATTTGGAAACTTGGGAGAATCTGTGTTGCGGAAACTACTGCGAGTATTGTCAGAGAAGCTTTGCGGAACTTCGCAAATAAGAGCCATTCCACTAACACAAACGTACACCTCGAGTCAGGGCGTAGTAAATGCAATCCAGAAATCCTGTTTGCGCTCTGAAACACGAGCTCTAGGGGGAGAAGCAGCTTGCTGCTGCCGTTGGAACCTGTTAGATCGAATACATTTGCAGCATTCACCCACTTTCTGAAGGCAGACGAAGTGACGGTCTCGTCTCTCTCGTGAAACATGTTATTTCTTCCTTTCAAGATTGTTTAAATATTCACCCACAGAAGAATAAAATCTACTTATTAATTCTAAAAATCATAAATAATATGCATTTTGTTGTGATCCAATTTGATCCTCCCCATGGAACCAAAACTTCTAGGCTCTAGATAATAATTTCTACTATTCTTCTGGGAGTTGATCTCTAACAGTAGATTTCATTGTTTCGTCTAAATGTCTACGAATAAAAGGCAAACACGGTTAAGGATCAAAGTGATAACAACCACAATATTTTGAAAATTATTTAATATATTTTATGTACTTATCCAGACATTTCGGGAGTTTTATCAAATCAAACGCCTTTTTAAAATCGATAAAACATAAAAATACTTCTCGACCTTGATCCAAACATTTCTGTACTAAAACTTGAGTGGCAAACAGGGCTTCTCGTGTACCAAAAGCATTTGTAAAACCAAATTGTATATTTCCTATTTCAACTTCTATTTTTTTCCAAATACGAGCATGTATGATGCGTAAAAATATATTGAGTACATGGCTCATCAAATTTATTGTCCGATAATTGTCACAACTTTATGCCCTAGCTGTCTTTGGAAGCATGACAAATACAGATTTTAGCCCATCAGTAGGTAGATACCCAGTGTCATATATATTGTTAAAAAGGTTTGTAATTTTAGCAATACTCGCATCGTTCAAAAGTTTTAAAATTTATACGTTGATGGCATCCAAACCTACAGCTTTGCCATTTTTACTAGCAATAATGGCTTTTTGAACTTCTTCCTTGAGAATATGTGGTCCAGTTCCGTCTATTAACTCAGGCAGTGCATATTCTGGATCATCATCAAACAATTTTTCTATGTAACTCTTCCAAACATCACATTTGTCGTCTTTACTAATTGCAGCATTCCCATCATCCTTCAGAATCTTAAGGCAGTGCTTTCTTCTGCATGTATTAGTAATTTCTTTGATTTTTTTATGGAGGTTAAAGTCATCATGCATCTTATTTAACACTTCTATCTCCCTACATTGTGAAGCACACCACTTTGCTTTCGCAGTTCGGATTTTAGATCTTATCTTCTTCTGCAATTCCTTGTACTTCTCAAGATTACACTTTTTCATCTTGCGACGCTGTTTCATCAGTGACATAATTTCATCGGTCATCCAATTCTTGTGCGGCTGTTGCTCTTGCATCAAGTTATTTTCCGTAACTTCATTGAACACTTTTTAACTCCTAGCCATGTTTCCTCTATACTAGTCTCCTGTATCTTACATATTTCTTCATTGAGCTTGCAAGAGGTTTCTTGGGCCACATCATCGGAGTTCAACAATCTTAAATTCAATTTCCTGTTTGCATTATGTGATGGACGTCTTTTTAATCTTATCCTTATATTCGCCACAACAGGATTATGATCCGAGTTAATATCTCCGCTCGGACATGTCTTGGCCCTCTTCACAGCATTTCTAAAACGTTTATTGATCAGAATAAAATATATTTGATTACGGACAATATTAGTGTACTTGTCTTGAGGAGATATCCAAGTATATAATCGTCTTTTGGGCAATTTAAACCATGTATTTGCAACCACAAGATCCGAATCTTGACATAACTCGATTAATAGATCACCTCTATAATTTATAACTCCAAGTCCATAATCTCCCACAATATCAAGAACTCTTCCTTCACCTAATTTAGCATTAAAATCTCCAAGATAGATGTTGAGATCTTGCTTCTTTATTGATCTCGTAATTTGGTTAATATCCTTATAAAACTTTTCAATTTCACTATCGGGTTTGTCAGCAGTAGGAGCATAGACCTGGACTATATTGATATTTATTGGATTTCCTTTACTTGCAGGAGAATGCATCTATCTGAAAGTGGGAAAAAGTTAGTTACTTTTTTTGCTAGTTCCTTTTTTATTACAACAGCTACCCCATTAGGGTGCCCTTTAGCATTGCTTCCAGAATAAAACATCACACATCCTCTCTTATACAATTACCTGAGTCTGGCCATCGTACTTCGGAAATACCAAGTATATCAATATTCAGTCTTTCCATTTCCAAAATTAGATTATCCAGTTTTCCTGCTTCATACAGACTTCGAACATGCCATGTACCCACACGCACCTCCTCTTTCAAAATTGCGAGTCCGGAGACTCTTCGCACCCCTGTCCCATTTAAGGGACGCCGGTACTCAGGGCCATTTGTATTAGATGCACTCGCCATTAAGAAAAGTAGGTGGAAGTGGACTTCCTCGGGAGAATAATGCGATGGTTTCCCTGCTAAATGGGCACTACACACATACAATTCTAAAACATCGTTATAAGTACGAGGTCTTGCTCTCCTTGCTCATGCAGTAAAGCATCGTGTTTGGTCATTTTTAGATCCACAGGATGATGAACTATATAAAGAATGACCATCAGCCTAATTAGGGTTTCAAGAATTCTTAGCATCGTGTTCACTCTGCCCACACAAGGGGTGGGTTACAGCGAAACCAATTCAACTACTGCTTTTCCTCCTGTCAGCAAAACGAATTTTACTGCTGGGTCCCTTTGCATCCTAAGAATGAGGCGCCTCCTAACCTTGCTCGTAAAATCGTAAAATTCAACAGACCACGTGTCAAGGGACATAAGTAAACTTTTCTGAACATCAGTCACAATACATATCTTGTAAAATGAAGTGCTAGAATTTGTACTGTGGAACGTCTGTACATTGTGAAACATGAGTGGCAGTCACCGTGCGAGATAGGTCAGATGTTTCAATCCATTTAATCTTTCTGATCACGATTTTAAGACGAGAAAATCTTAGAACGTGTAACTTTAATTTTTACTGAAACTTGATTTAAAGGAGTCATTAGATTTGCGAATTTGTGATTCATATCGGAAAATTATTTTTTTTCTCTCGTGGATCAAATGTACAATATAAAATATTTAAAATATTTGCCTCCTTGAAGATTTTAGAATCCGTGCAGAATGGCACTTTTTGCAACGTCGCATGATAAAAGACCATACGATGGCTGTTAAGAAATTTGCAATCCCAGCCAATGTACAAGAAAATCAAGATACTATTACAACGCCGAAGAAACTATTTGATTGGGAAGAAAGAAGTATTTCTAATATTTCGTTTATTTTTTTCTTTGGATACACACAGTCATCACAGTGAACATCTAAATTCTAGGAATCAAAATTTAATGCCAATATCATGAACTTTAAACATACATTCTTTCACTCCTTTGCCACTAACTGAAGGTTATTTCGTTACAGACAGTAAACGAGTGTATTTGAAGTGAGTTGTGAAAGACAAGAAAATTTCAAAATGTGAGTCAAAACGTGAAACTATTTTATTCCGTCATCGAATAATCAAATATAATCGTGAAGGTGAACCACCTCACGAAGTACTTCAGTTAGTGCATCCAAAGGAACTGCCGCGCCGGCCCGAAACGTCTGTTGCAGCAATCTACTACACACTGGTTCGTAAAAGAATTGTATTTCTGAAAGTTGCTGCGATCCCACTTTATTTCTGAAGCTGTCATCCAGACTCTTAAGGGGTTTATAAATTTTGTTTAATTTTTAGCTCAACGACTTTATAAAAATATTCAATTTTCAAATTTAAAAAAATGAAAAATTACGAAAAGAAATATTTTGTAAACACTAAAAAAACATGTTTTTAACTTTTAATTGGAATCGGAGCGGAGTTTCTATACTTAGTGTGTTCAAATATGTGATACTTTAATATTAGTAATGCAAGTCATTTTTAGCAGATTTAAACAAGCAATATTTTTGTGCGAGTTGACGTGGAATGCCCTTCTCTCGTCTTCAGGTCTAGAAGTCACGTTTCTAACGAACGTTTTCTCCTCGCTTTCCCAGAATGTGTATCTTCTTCACACGCTTTGCATTCGTTGATGCTCTGCCCACCCTTCACGAGACACTCCGTGGAACGTAGGCCTACATCTCATCCCCATGAATGTTGCCACTTTGCACCTGCCCCAGCCCCGTGTTAGAATCTGTCAGATAGAATACATTCCCTGCGGTTGTCAGCGCGCCATGTCGATGTGTTAGCGCATCAACTCTCCACGAACATCCTCCCACCCACGCCCTGCCGCTTTGCATCTCCCTCTGCTCCCTGCGTCACACACCTTTGCTTTTGCCAGCCATCCCCCCCGTCTCCTCCACCCGCCACATTCAAGCCAGCCAAATCTCGCGACACTCCCTCTCCTCACGACTCTCTCTTCCCTTCTCCTCGCGGTTCTTTCTCTCCCCCTCTCCTCACGGTTCTTCCTCTCCCTCCTCACCTCACGGCTTTTCTCTCCCCCTCTCCTCATGGCCTTTCTCTTCCTCTCCTCACGGCTTTTCTCTCCCCCTCTCCTCACGGCTTTTCTCTCCCCCTCTCCTCACCACTATTTCTCCTTCCCTCTCCTCCCGCCTCTTTCTCCTTCCGTCTCGCCTTCCATACTCGCCGGGTCTATCTCCTTCGGGGTGGCTGCATGTGGAGGTTGCCCCGCCCCCTGTGGAAGCTGTTAGGTGGCATACATTCCCGGCGACTGTCACCGCGCGCCGCCAGCGCCGCCGTCGACGTGTGAGCGCGCGATGCTCGTGGCTCGCCCGCCCTCGCAAAGCCCTCCCCGAGTCCTCCCCGGCCCCCGGTCCCCGGCCCCGGCCCCCGGCCCCCGGCCCCCGGCCCCCGGCCCCCGGCCCCCGGCCCCCGGCCCCCGGCCCCCGGCCCCCGGCCCCCGGCCCCCGGCCCCCGGCCCCCGGCCCCCGGCCCCCGGCCCCCGGCCCCCGGCCCCCGGCCACCAGTCACCGCCCGCGGCCCCCGCCACCGGTCCCCCGGCCCCGGCCCCCCCGGCCACCCAGCCCCCCGGTCCCCGGCCCCCGTGCCGCGAAGCGCGCAAAGCGGCGGCGCGCCCCTTTTAGCGCTAACGGCAGCGGCAAAGCCTCTTGGGCCCGAACGCCGCGCTGGGGCTGTCTGCGTGCGTCGGCGGAGGCGCGGGGCCGGGGGGAGAGGCGGCATGGAGGCGAGTGGCGTGGCGTGGCTTGGAGGGGCGTTGCCTGGTGTGGCGGGTTGTGGCGAGACTTAGAAGGGATGGCGGGGTACGGCGTCACACGGCGCGGCGTGGCGAATTGTGGCGGCGATGGTGTAACGGTTAGCGTACCGGACTGTTATACCCAAGTTCGCGGGTTCAAACCCGATCGAAGCCATGGACGAAAAAATCCTTTGTACGCCTTCCTTCGGAGGGGAAGTAAAGCCGGCTGTCCCATGTTAGTAGATTTACTGCATGTAAAAGATCCTCAAGCCAAATGACGCCTATGAGCAAAATTCAAAACGCTTGTTTCGTCGCCCAAGGAATACCTTCTTTCTCCTGTTAGTCCGGCTAGTTGGTGAAAGGAGCGAAATTTGCGTCGTCAGACTGATGAGCCGGCCTCATGGCCTGAGTCTCGCCACGTAAAATAAGGTAATTCTATTCAGTTGTGAAAAAGCTTGTCGGGTGGGGCGGTGCTTGCGGTGGCATGACGATTTGTGAGTAAGCATAGTGGGGTTGACAGGGCGTGACAGGGATGGCGGTGCCTTGCGAGACGGACCTTCAGGTAGCGCGACGGGTCATGACGTAGCATGGTATAACATGACGTAGCGGTGCGTCGAGGTGCGCTGCTTGGCGTGGTGGGGCGTTGCCTGGTGAGGCGGGTTGTGGCGAATCGTGGCGGGGTTTAGTAGGAATGGCGGGGTGTGAAGTCACGTGGCGCAGCGTAGCGAATGGTGACGAAGCGCAAAATTCAAGGACGAAGCGCAAAATTCAAGGACGAAGCGCAAAATTCAAATTCAAGTGACAAGGGTGGAGGTGGATGGTGTGGCGTGACGAATTGTGACTATGCAAGGTGGGAGCGGGGGTGGATAGCATGTTTGTGGCGGGGTGCGGACCTGGAGGTAGTGTGACGGGACATGACGTAGCGTGGCAGAGCAGGGTCAATGTCGCAGAGTAAGCCACGGGCTTAGCGGTGCGGTACGATGTGGTGCGCGGCCCGGGGTGGCGGGGCGGAGCTCAACGAGGCGTTGTGGAGAGAGGTGACGAAGCGAAAGAGATGAGGCGGGGTCACTCGGGGGGGAAAACCTAGCGAAGAGGGCGTGACGAGAGATTGTGGGATGTGGACAAGCGGGGCTTGATTTGTTGCAAGTAGATTTGAGGGGGGTGGAGAAAGCTCGGTGATTGCAGGCATGTAAGAGTTATGGTAGGAATAACTGAGGCGTTGCAATATATCTCAGACATAGTGGAGATACCTGAATAATCGCGGGGTATTTATTTATTTATTTATTTACGTCAAAAAACAGTTAAAAACTGCGTATGACGAGCTATGGGGAGAAGTGAATTTTGTGCACGTTTTCATAATTCTGTGGTCTCTATCCTAAACCATATTCTAGTCGAATTTTGAATACAGAATAGAGAGTTTTTTTCGAGTTTTGTTGACAAAATATTCGCTCCTATATAATAAAATATATTTTCAAAGGTAAATTAGCTATAAATTCCTGCCCTGAACCCTCATGTTCTTCATGAAAGAATAATACTTTTTGCCGCGATAATATGAAAAACGATAATTGAATAACTATATTTCCCACTGAAATTCAGAAGACGTGCACAAATAATGAAGTTACATTTATGTCCAGAAGCAAAACAAGGGACCATCTCAGCATTTGCTCAAGGATCAGGGAAACTGGACGAAAAACCTGATCGAGATGGGGGCCATCAACCCAGGAACTGTGGTACAATACTTGTTACAGGTTCTTTAGAATTATACAGTCCAAATGATAAATAATTACATTAACTCTCATTGTTAAAATTAATTCTACTTTCCTTTTTGATGCTCGGTATAGTCTCGAATTGTATAGAAACAGTTATGCTGCAGAAAAGATTTTACTTGGGACTTAAACTTTTCTATTGAATTTAATCGTTTAATGTCTTCTGGCAAAGTGTTATATAGTAATGTACATGAATTGTATGTGAATTCTTTGTAGTGAGCTGTTGATACTGCCACTTGGTAAATATGATTACTGCGTCGTGTGTTATACTTATAGACATCGGCGTTTGCTGAAAATATATTCCCACCCTTAAGTAAGTCATTTTTGACAAAAACTACTGATACGTAAATCAGGAGACAAGGTACTGGTAAAATTCCAAGATTAATAAAGAGTGACTTACAAGAATCACGTGGGTTGGATTTGCTTATTATTCGTACAATTTTTTTTGTAATCTGAAAGTCTGTGAGCTATAAGATGTGTTTCCCCAAAATATTATGCCATATCTCAGGCGGGATGTGAACATTGGCAAAATATACACAACGAGCTGTATGAAGGCTGACGGAATTTGAAAGAATTCTGAACGCGTAGCATAATGAACTTAATTTTGTGTTCAATTCATTTAAGTGGGCATTCCATTTGAGGTTTGACTGAATTGATAGACCTAAAAATTTTGTTACATTAACATCAGTCAATGGCACACCGTTCATTTTCAATGGGGTACAGAATGTTTTATTTGATGTGGAAAACTGCATTGAAACAGTTTTATTTTCATTTACTGTTAATTTGTTATTACGGAACCAATTTGAAACGTCTGATATTGTACTATTTACGGTTTCTTTGTTGCAAAGAATATTTGTATCATCCGCAAAGAGAACTGTTCTTCCGTTTCGAATCGCTAAGGGCATGTCATTTACGTATAATAGGAAGAGAATAGGGCCTAAAATCGATCCTTGCGGGACTCCACGTACAATTGGCAAAGAACCGGAAAGGTGCGTACATAAAGTTCCATCATTCCAGTAAGGTCTTTCTACTCTCTGAGATCGTTGTTTAAGGTACGAACATAGCCAATCAAGAGCAATACCACGGATTCCATACGAAGGTAATTTTGAAGGTAAAATGTTATGATTAATGACGTCAAACGCTTTTGAAAGATCTAAAAATATTCCAATAGTTGTTTTGATCGTTTTGATCCAATGATGAGGCAACATCCTTAAGAAAAGAAAAAATGGCTGTTTCCGTAGATTTTGATTTCCGGAATCCATGTTGGCAATTTGAAAACGCGTCGTGTTTATTGAGAAAGGTTTCCATTCGCACATAAAAAAGTCTCTCTAATATTTTTGAAAAAAACTGACAAAAGAGAAATTGGCCGATAATTTTGAACTTCATTTTTGTTGCCTTTTTTGAAGAGCGGCTTAATCTTAGCTGTTTTAAAAATATCTGGAAAAATTCCGGTGCATAAGGATGCATTAAATATGTGAGTTAACGGGTGTATAATGGCTTGCGCGCACGTCTTTAACAAACAATACGGAAATTCATCTAAACCGGCCGAATATTTATTTTTTAATTTACCGATTATTTGAGAATTTCATAGGAAGAGGTTTCGGAAACGAACATAGTATCTAAGATTTTTAGGGAAACGTCAGATGTTGAATTTTGTGGCTGAAAACCCTTAGTGAGATCGACAGCAATTCTCGAAAAGTATTGGTTAAAGAGACTAGCCACTGTTGCCGGATCGTTCACATCTCTATCGTTATCTTTTAAAACAACATTCTCTACAAGGTTTCTAGTTGGTTTTGTCACAATTTTTACTATATCCCACATTGATTTTGTTTTGTTATTTAGGTTCAAAATATCCGTGATCGTGTTTCATGATTTTAGCCTGCCTTATGACTTTTCTTAACAATGATTTGTATTTTTTAAAGTACAGGAGGAAATCTTGAGATACGTTATGATGCTTAGAAATGAAAGAAAGAACTCGTTTGTTTTTTCATGATGTTCTAATCCCTTGTGTTATCCAAGAATTGTTTTTGCGTGAAATATTTAATTTTCTTTTCTGAAGAGGAAAGCAAGTGTTAAAATGAAATGAAAGCGTTGAAAAAAAAAAGAATAATATTTATCGTTTGTATCAATAGTATTATAAACCGCGTCCCATGACTCCTGCAGCAAGTAATCAATGAATAATTTTATTTTACTTTTAGAAAACACTCTACTCATACGTGTATTATTTATTGTGTCGTTGTTCGCATTTCGTATAATGGTAAGAATTTGTGCATCGTGGTCACTGTATCCTAAATCTTTTGTTTCAATTTCATGTCGAGTAGTGGTATTGTTAATTATAATTTGATCGATTGCCTTCTTTGAATTTACTGTGATCCGTGTAGGTACTTTTATTGTAATATCTAAATTGAAGGAATTAAGTTAAGAAACTGCTCTTTCTCGCAAGATCCGATCAGAAAATCAATGTTAAAATCTCCACATACAACAATGGATTCACAAGAGCAATTGATGACTTTGATTAGTGTTATCTCTAGTTTTTCTAAGAACAAAATGTAATCTGCAGCTCTTTGTTGGAGGCCTGTAGATGCAAAGCAATATCATTTTTAGCACAGGAAGATGTACAACAGAAAATTTCAAAAACATTTTCAACGGAATACTCATTGAATTCCGTCAAGGAGATAGAATCAATATTATTTTAACGTAAATAGAAGAACCTCCATATGCAGGACTTTTATGAGATTCTCTTTTTCTACAATAATAGCCTGCGAGGTAAAAGTTTGGAATTTGGAAAATGCTAAGTTCATAAGGAGATAACCAATGTTCTGTAAAGCAAAGAACATCCATTTGATTTAAATCGCTCTGTAGAGCTGCCTCGATAAACTCCGTTTTATTTGAAAGGGATTGAACATTATGGTGCAATATCTTTATTTTTGCAAGTACCTACACGAATGTTTTTCTGCTGCATCTGACTGTAGTTGCTATATATTTACTCGATTTTTACCTCGAGTGCGTGGTCGAAGGTTGTAATGTGTCCCAGCAGTCACAGGTTGTGAGGAAATAGAGGCGTCATTGGTAGTGGGAATGGAAGAAACGGGAGTAGGTTCACAGGAGGAACGGGTGGGGAACGTAAGGAAGGTGAAAGGGATGGGTTTTTGGCAGGAGGCTGCGTAGGACTGGAGTTGATGATGTATTGTGCAAGCTTTTCACCGACTGCATGTTTTCCAGGAAGGTTCATGTGGAGACCGTGCCGGGTGAAGTGTTTTACTGAGAGGAAATTCATTTCAAAAAGTGTTACATCTGTTTCTCTCAGTTGCAGTTTTAGTTGTTGGTTTGCGTGCTTAATCTCGCTGCAGAGTGTTGGCCTGTTGTACCAGAAGGGCAGAATCGAGACTACAATGTTAGTATTTTGGGCGGCACATTGTAATATGTTTACATGTTGTTCAGGTGTAATGTTACCGCCCAAATTAATGTCATTCTGCCCTCCGATGATAAAGACTGTGTCCTGATTGGTCATTGTCTTCGTGTGAGTGTCCAACTCTGCAGTCACGTCTGCAAACCTCCCGTTAGGTTTAAAAATAGACGAGACTGAGTAGTTGGGGGGTAACTTTCTACTGAGAATGGAGGAAAGATGGCGACCATGGCTGTCAGCTAAAATAAGTACCTGCTTTTTAGGCTCAGTAGGAATGGCTTTGTTTTCAAGTGGGCTAGGATGCGAAGCTTTACGTGTTTTGGTTTTGACACGCTTCCTAGCCTGTTTGCGTTGGTTTGTGCATGTATTTGTCGATGGAAGGGAAGGGTTGTGAGGATCAGGAAGGCGAGGAAAATCTGTTTCATAATCTAAAACACTAAATCTGTTTTGAATTGCGACTGGATGTGGTGTCTGTGTCTTATGTGCAGTCACGGGTGCACGGTTGGGAAAATTCGCAGTGTTGCCTATTTGTGCCCAACCGTCATTGTAGAGAACGACGTCTTCCAGCCTTCGGATATGTTTATCTAAATTACTGTTTACGTGTGAGAAGGCTTTCAGAAGGTCGGCTTTGAGTGTGTAGAGAGTAAAAAGAGTAGAACGAACAGTAGCCATGTCACGAATGCGTGTTAAAGTACGTGATAAAATTGGAATAAATACAAGAAAACTCAGATAAAAGCAACAGTCACCTAGCTTAATATTTTAAAAGTGTAATATTTATGTGTATTCGATAAATTAAAAATTAAGACTCGATACAAGAAAGAGAAGGTATGCTAACTACAAAATCTATTGAAAGCTAGTACTTACGAAATTTGGCAATGCGGTTACGTATTTTCGTTCACTTAAGCTGCAACTGTTTAATACAATGTCGACTATACTTTACCGTAAATAGATAAAAATATTAGCTGAATTTTGTCTTCAAAATATTGAATAAGATTTGAAACATTCAAAACTACACGATACACCCTTTTCGTAACGTTCAAATTAACTGAATAATCACTCGCCACAAAAATAAAATAAACTGAATAGTCACTCGTCACAAAAAATAGAATAAATATTTCAGTAATTAAGTTAAAACAGTGATATAAAATCGAATATAAACTGCTCTGTTTATAGATGTTGACACTTGATCATCAACTCGTAATTCTGAAGTTCGTTAAGGTTCAGTAATATTTAAAATTCGTTAGCTGTTGGTTCGTCTTGGTTAGAGCAAAAAAACCAGACAAAATTATATTTCCAGCTAGGGAATTTCCTAGCTCGGGTATGGCGGGGTAAAAGTATTAGAGACGTACGTGAATATACGAGGGCAAGTCAATAAATAAGTCGCAAAACGGAATTGACGCAAAAATAATCAGAGTAACTTTCAGACATTTATTTCACTTTTCCATGTAATCATCTTGTACATTCAGGCACTTATCCCATCTCATTGAAAGTCTTTGAATGCCAGCAGCAATGAAGTTCTTTGGTTGCTGTCGCAGCCAACGTGTAACCTCATTGATTACGGCATCATCTGTAACAAAATGACGGGCACACAAATCAATTTTTAGGGGCCCAACAGATGAAAATCACTGAGGGCTAAGTCAGGGTTGTACGGTGGATGTTCCAAGCGTTCCGAATGAAATGTCCGTAACAGCTCCTGCGTTGGTCTTGCTGTTGTTGTCATCTAGAAGAATCACACCCTTTGACAGGAGTTCAGGTCGCTTGCGGCGAATGGCCTGTCGGAGTTCCCACAGAGTTGTGCAGTACGACGCGGCATTCACAGTTTCACCATGAGGCATTCACAGTTTCACCGTAATCTAACGTGTAATCTATGAGGTTACACGTTAGCTGCGACAGCAACCAAAGTACTTCTTTGCTGTTGGCTTTCAAGCACTTGTAATGAGATAGGATAAGTTCCGGAATGTACAAGGTGATTATGTCGAAAAGTGAAATAAATATCAGAAAGTTACTTCGATTAGTTTTTCTTCAATTCCGTTTTGCGACTTATTTATTGACTTGCCCTCATAAAAGACGCGGCGGCGGGCATTAGCGTGGTGGGGGAGTGTCGGCTCGACGGAAACTGCTCCGAATCCTTACGTGTTGTGCGGCGGCAGGTGCACCGTAGGAAACGCAAAACGGAGCAAGGGGCCAAGAAACAAGGGGTGCGATGGGGTGCGTTCCGCGCCGCGAGTCGGTGCGGGGCGTTGCCAAGACGTGAGGTTGGGGGCCGACGCAGAGAGAAGCATTTGCCTCATTCATAATGCAAACTAAACGTAAACGTAATGTAGCAGCAAACTCTAGAAATGGGTTATTAAGCGAGACCATTCACAACGCCTTGACGTAACTGTAGACGAAATACGTAAACTAAAAAGAGTTCACGAGCACCAAGCTTTTACGTTAAGTTTTACGTCGGAATTTTACCGAAGATCAATCAGAGATTAGCATGAAAGGCGATTTCAGATTGTGTTCAGGTAGTTTGGGTTATGTCATTTCATTATTGTAATGTAGAGAACTAGTTTGCGAACGGTTTTGATGCGTGTAGTATTTTTGACTTACATTGACATGGTGAATATAATAATTACGTTCGTCGAATTACTCGTGAATTTGGTACAAGAGAATTCTTGTTTATATGATGAAGGAAATGCGAGCACTAATACAACAGATACTTGCATACACATTAAGACAAAACGATAGGAAAGTCGAAGAAAAGGCTAGAAAACATGGTAGAAAGATCTTTGCACCATGCTAGAAACGAATCGATCAAGCTTCAGTACATTGAATTGTGAATGGTTCAGGAGAAACTTACGTTCCAGCTTACGTTCGTCATTGTGAATGCTTGTTTTTACTTTTTGCTACATTTTACGGCTACGTTTACAGCATTACGTTCCGTTTAAGTTAGCATTGTGAATGAGTCCTTATGCAGGCTGAGGCGATGGATTGATCCACGTCTTGTGATCACAAGAATACCTGAGGGTCACGGACGGTGAGGAAGAGTGGGAGACGCAATAGAATGCAGTGGAGAGATTGGACTGTATTTTGTTCGTGACGGATCGGAGCTGTAGTGACGATGCGGAATTCGCGTGGCGGCGGGGATGAGAGTGAAAGAAAGTGAGCTGGTGTTGTGGGCGCGGAACAGGGTTGCAAGAGACATGGTGAAATAGAGAGAGAGACGAGCAAGGATTGTGGGAGTTGACATGGTGGAATGTGGTTTAAGGAGTATAACGGAGTTGTGAAAAGTAATGACGGGGTAAAGGGATACAGATACACGCGGAATTTTGGAATAGGAAGAAAGATTCCATGACGAGAGCAGAATTGTGGGAATGAAATGAAAACTTGGATTGCATATTACATTGGTATTGGTGTGGTGGTAGGTGTGCGGTGGAATGTAGTAATGGAAGGATTGATAATATAGAAGTACAGAAGTTGTGGGAAAGAATGAGGATCATACCTGGACGGGGAAATGTTTGGGGATGTTTTGGGCAAATTATTTTCATCCGGAGTAGAAATAGAAATAGAATAAAAATAGTTCTCAATTATTATGAATAAGAATGAAACAATAGACGATATTCCCGCTCACTTGTATGTATGAAAAAGAGAAAAACAAAAGACCTATCAAGAAAGAAAAACATGAGACAAACGATGATAATTTAGAGTTTCCTGCAGCTCAAAGGAAAATGATTGGTTTATTGGAATTATTTGAATTTTAGGGACACAGCCAATGGAATCGCCAGAGGCAGCTCATGTTTTTGGTCCATAATTTGGTGAAAATTTTCCGTTTCAAATTTGGGGAATTTTCTTTCATTGCACTGGTTATTTGGGGAAATTCCGTGGTAGTGGTGAGGAAAGAGCACGCGACACACCCTGCTCAGGTGTTACCCTGTCATTGAGTGGCGTCGGGGACATCGGAAGGCGACAGGAACGTCGCGGGAGGCAGAGGCGGTGAGGGATTTCTGGGGGGGGGAAGCTGGTGATTCGGCGGAAATGAAGGCTTCCGGAGTCGTAGGGGTGTCGGGAGCGGAGGGGAACATCGGACGGCGTCGGGTGCGTCCAATGGTTCGTGGAACGTGGGGATTGACGGGGTCG
Source organism: Acheta domesticus (assembly GCA_031308135.1). Taxonomy (NCBI): domain Eukaryota; kingdom Metazoa; phylum Arthropoda; class Insecta; order Orthoptera; family Gryllidae; genus Acheta; species Acheta domesticus. The sequence goes on along the minus strand of JAHLJT010008446.1, from coordinate 277,902,356 downwards.
GCGGCGTCGGGTGGTGACGTCCGGGAGTGCCGAGAGGGGTCGAGAAGGGGCGGGAGGGCGTCGAGGGCGACGTGGGGTATCATGGGGCGTCGTAGGGTGTCGGAAGGCGTCGGGGAGCGTCGGGAGGCATGGGGGGGCATTGGGGGCGTCGGGGGACGTCGGGGGACGTCGGGGGACGTCGGGGGACGTCGCGGGACGTCGGGAGACGTCGGGGGACGTCGGGGCACGTCGGGGGACGTCGGGGGACGTCGGGGGACGTCGTGGGACATCGGGGGACGTAGGGGGGACGTCGGGGGACGTCAAGGGACGTCGAGGGACGTCGGGGGACGTCGGGAGACGTCAGGGGACGTCAGAGGACTTCGGTGGGCGTCGGGGGACGTCGGGGGCGTCGGGCGACGTCGGGGGACGTCGAGGGGCACAGGGGTGTCGAGGGGCATCGGGAGCTGTGACAGTGTCGTGGGGAACAGAGGGAAGATATGGGTGGCGTCCGAGGGCGTTGGTGGGCGTCAGGGGAGTGACGACGGGGAAATGGGGGGACGGGAGCCAGAAGGGAGGAAACGCGCTGTTGCTGGCGCACGGCGGCAGTGGTGACGTGCAGGCAGAGGCCACAACGGCGGTGATGGAACGGGCTGATTTAAAGATTAAAACTTTAATGAGAGATTAAAAGTAATTATATTTTAAAGTAGATTTTATGTACGCCGCAAAACAGTAGAATTATGTCCAACGTTGCGAGCTAGATCTGCTTTATTTGGTACGTTTAAATATAGAACTCATTCTGAATTTCAGTGAAGATAAATTGAACACAATCAATGACGAAGATAGATTGTGTTCAGAGACAAAGACACACAATCAGACTGAGACAGGGACAGAGAAACGGAGAGACAAAGAGAGAGAGAGAGAGCGAGAGAGGGAGGGTGAGACGGAGAGAGAAAGGGAGATGGAAGGGGAAAGAGGGAGATGGACAGAACAACGTCTGCCCTAATTCCGCTATAATAGAAGAATGGAAGTGTAATTACAGTTCTGGTTATGATAATGAGTCGGATATTACTTTGAGTTATGTAATGATGTATGTTCTATTATATATTTCTTCATATTGTTATTAAATCACTATTATAAATAATAATTACCAGTTAAAATACGTAATTATCGCTTTCCAAGTGAACGTTCCTCCGTCACTTTCGTAACATCTTTGGAACAATGTGTGCCCGCTGCCGCGTCGGGCATTACCTTTGCTCTGCCGCAATGCTCAGAGCAGGCGAACAGATTTCTGTGACGTCACAGAGCATTGAGTTGGCAACCAATGATCTAGGCAATAACAAGCAATAAAGTATCAGTAAAAGTAAAGAATTGTTTGCATGTATTATTTGAAATGCAATAATGAAATATTATAGAATCGTGGTTACGAAAAAAATATGAAATAGAATGATGCAACATTATCTTATGGAGGGAATTACGAGAAGGAATTATGAAAGGGAATTATGAGAGGGAAATAAGAAAAGACAATTCAAGTCAACATTTAGTTAATTAGTAAATAAGGAAATGTGAATAATTAAAATTAGAAAAAAGTAAAAACGCGTGTACTACGGGCGTTAACTAGTTCCAACGATCGAGCGATGATAAAAAGCCGACGGGTCTTTGACCGAAGACATTTTGTCGTCGTTCCGTAATTTCAACCCTTATAATTCCCTTGATGCATAAATAACTATTAAACATAGCGTCATCTATTTCGTGATCATTTTTATGTAAACAAAGACCTTAAATTTCACCACACCTGAAAATGCTTCGACCCTAGCCCAGTTGATAATTTCTGCGTTTAAAAAAAGTCGCTGGCAGTCAGTCTAGGGGAGTAGTCGCACTGTCTGTGTACAGATCGTTCAGACGTTTATGAGATTACACATGTTGGTACTCATTCATGCTAAACTAAAGGAGGGGGAGAGTTGTTGGTGAATATCATGTAGCTTTGATTCGCATTAATCTCAAGAATGGCAACATACTTGTGTAGGGGCTATGGATCTCTCGATAATTCTGATATTCCGCCAAAGTGGAGGAAGTCTGCATGATAAAAAATTATGATTCTAGAATTCCTGAATGTACTTTTCGAAACTTCAATTGAAAGAAATATTTGCATGGATTATTCTTTGATTAAAAGTAGATATATTACGAGTTTAGTTTAAAGCGCGGAGAATGAGTACAGCGTAAGCTCTGATATTCCGTGATTGCCGGCTGGCTGTAAAACTTCGACATTCGTGGCCCTACTTCAAATTTATCAATGAAACATTTCATTTTAATTTTCTCACATACATTATTTGTTTCATTTCTCAGTTCTCTACTAACGATATCAGTGGAATCTAAATGACCAAAAAATATGCCTCTCCTCCAATTACACTTGCTGAACTGATCTACGAGCAACTATCAGCTAGGGCTCAATTCATCTTCATGGCAGAATAATATTTTTCGCGGCGCCCGGAGATGCCGGATGTCGGAGATGCCCAACTGTTTTATAACCTGTCAAAATTAGATGCGTAGATGGTACTATTTAATATGTAGTGAACATAAAGGATCAATCGATGTTGATTCCAGGAATTAAAACTTCGGCATTAAATACATTTATCGTAGCTCAACGTTTCGCAAATTCAGTACGTGCCTTGTCAAGAGCGATACTGTAATCGGACGTGTAGGTCGGTTGTTGGGAATTTCAGTGGGAACGTGGCTTTTTTGAAATTTTGAAAAAAAAACAAACACAAAGTCGTAACCACAAACCTCTATATTCTCCGTGACCAAAATGAACTTAAAATTCAACAAATTGAATACAAACAAATCTCTAGTGAAATGAGACATGCCCGCAAAGTGACATCAGAAAAAGAGCACATGCATTTTGCATAACGGAATATGAGCTCCTTCTGCCTACAAATAACGAAGGGAACTCTCCTTCAACAATACCGCATTAACATTCACATGTAACTTTCTTGTACACAATTCACTGAAATTACAAATAAATTATCTTTTGCACAACTTTACTCAGTATCAAAAACACAGAATTACCATTAATAATTTTTAGAATTGACACAAATTGAAATCACATCAATATTCTCTGTGACCAAATTTGAATTGAAATTCAAATAAATTGAATAGATCATAGTTTTGAAAAGCACTGAAGTACTCACATGAAATTACTACATATAATTAACCTGTATTATATCACACACCCCTGGTTGAAACCGAACTCACGCCTTACTTCCTCTCAATAGGTATCCAAACCTCAATATAATCGAATTGTTCAAGTTCATCTGGATTCTCCAATATTCGAAGTAAATACAATTTTATAACTTTCTTAACGATTCATAAATGTCTCTAATAAATTTCTGACCTCACCCAGGGCCAACACTGCCCTCCATAATACTCCTTTCAAAACAGAAACCGCAGTTACGTTCCATTAACATGACAAAACTCCTCCAAAATCAGCAATGCCTTCTCACACGAAAAAATAACCCACTTCAAATATCTCCTGCACATGTTACCAAGCCACTAAGAGAATACACGTGAAACGGATATACCCATCATCAAACATGTGTCACAATGGCAAAACAATCTATGGGATTGGACCACAGGAGCCAAACTTCAACCTGCGTTTTCTAGTCATTACTTCAGTATTCTCAGTTCTCCTTACGATATCTGGGCGTTCACTATAGTCAATTCAAAATTATTTTGTGTTGAATACCGACCTTAATTCGGTGGCCGTGGCGTTCGTCACAAGCGCAAAACTCACAACGAAGAAATGCGGTTTCCGGCGCTCTATCGTGCGCCTAAGCACAACGTGCCCTCCATGTAACCATTTCGAACTCCAGTACTCCAAGACCAGACGCCTCCGCTCCGTCGATCGTGCCTCTAGCCACCACTGGCACAAACAACCTCTCCTTTCCCATTGACTGGGCTCGCGGCCATCAGCGCAAAAACTCAACCTCACACCTCATATTTTCGTGACTTTCTGCCCCCATGTTCCCTGCCTTCAGCAAGCTACCACCATACTTCCACGGAATCTCTATTGCAACTTTATTCCCTGCCTTCAGTCAGCTACCACCATACTTCCACGGAATCTCTATTGCAACTTTATTCCCTGCCTTCAGTCAGCTACCACCATACTTCCACGGAATCTCTATTGCAACTTCATTCCCTGACCTAGGCCGGCCGCGGGCGCAGTGGTTTCCTACCAGGCGGCGCGCGCGTTTAGGCGGCTGTCGCGCGGGAATTTTAATTGCCTAGTGTGACCATCACACTAAGGATGGCCAAAATACAAGTATGTTAACGGTTGACAATGGTATTGAAATTGATATAAAACAGTGGAATACAAAATTATTGAAATAAATATTTTTTTATAAATTTGATTAAGTTTTGTACGTCACTTTTGTGTTCATCGCATTATTAACATTATATATATTGTGACCGTACTTACCCTTGTTGGTTTCATGAGTACACATATCAAATTTTTGTGATGTTTATTGTGGGCACAGGGGTTTCTTTGAGGGGGGTACTTTAAATCATCATTACCTGAATTCAAAGAATCTACCGTCACAGAAACAGAATTTATTAAGAAAAAGAGACAACAAAACATCTTCACATTACTAACATAATTTACATCATTGACCTGGTCGCAAATTCTTACTGAATACAAACTAAATGGTTTATCCTATACGTCTCCGAATATTCCTATCATTACATTTATCATTTCCATTTATATGACCTCCATTTCTCTGGAAACGGCATGCCATTCGTGAACCACTACAGACACCATTGCTCTCCTTACTACTCAGTGAGCACCCTGAACTGGAATTCTACTCGATTACCCCTATATTTTGTTCATAATTATTGTTACTTATCTGCCCTCCACAACCGTCGTCGTTCTACGCGACGCGATGCCACGTGCTCCGCCCGTTGCCGAGAAGTGACCTTGGCGCCAACGATGTTCTGCCTGCCCGCGTGTCGCGGCGGCCCGTTCCATGCACCGGTGTCGCCTCGCACAGTTTCCTTCTTCACACGACGAACTTACTGTCTCAGCTCACACGGCTCCACCATATAATCCCGCATCCGCACAGCTACACTGACTATCACAGAACAGCATTGCCCACGTGTCCGTGCACTGTCCTCTAATCTCGTCAAATTCGTGATTATTCTTTCCACTTGAGTTTACCACAATCCTAACTCACAGTCATCATTAAGTCCACCACAATTATCCTTCCTTTAGCACCAGCCGTCCCGATTATTCTCGATTTATCTGTTCGTTACCACATCGCTCTCTTGTCGCCATCACACCTCTGTCTTCACCTCTCGCTGCTCAACTCCCAACTGCCTTTCGCGCGGTCCGACCGACCATTCACCACCTTCCGGGCGCTCGTTCACGGCTCGGCCGATTCGTTCCGCAACGATCATCAACCTGCGCGCCACTTTTGAACGTTGTGGAGCGCCTATTATTTACGTTTTTGACCAATACGGTCAAAATATATTATATAGTATATATATATATATATATATATATATAAATTTCCGCAATTAGCCTTTTTGATGTTTGTTTCTCATGATGACTCTATCAAAGGGATGGGAAGCAACCATCTTTTCAATTTATTGTGAAAAGCTTGCACAGGGTTATTCGCCCTCTGGTGGCCATGAAGAGTAGGCAAGTGCATGTTCCAAATAGCTGGTGGATATTTTGGGGGGACAGATCGTCTTAGTCCATGAGGCGGGTCTGCCTCTCACGTATGTAACGTGCATATAATCAGCCAGTTCCAACAGCACGTCTTAGATATTATCATATAAAAACTCGAAATTATTTCCAAACCTAAAATATAAATGGCAGAGGCATGATTTCATGATTTTTGCTGTCTGAGATGAGGGCGCTTTCGTATTTATATGTAATTCAGGTAATCAAGGCTTACGACTTTAGCGTTGCGTAAAATAGAACAAACAACCTTTAATGCTTCAATGAGGAATGTGATGTGCTGCGTTCATGTCCGCCCATTTAATGTCCATTAAAATGGTTTGCTGTTGTAGCTTCAATTTGTTCTAGGTGCTTGTTCCTCTAATTGGCCGTATGAGTAGAACTGAGTAGAACTTGAGTTTTGTCAGCAAGGCAAAATATAACGTACATGTAAAATTATTTTATGATTCCATGTACAGTGAATA
>JAHLJT010008446.1:277847943-277896082 GCA_031308135.1 Acheta domesticus | reverse complement strand
GCCACTTCTGAACGGTTTTTGAGCGAAAGAATGTTAAGCTAGCTGAAATTCTCCGCCAACTTGTATAGATTTTTGGTGAAAATATAATGTGTCATGGAATGATGAGAAAGTTGATTAGACGATGATAGACGAACCAATCTTCATGACGAAGCACGGAGAGGGCGTCCTTTCTTGACAATGATGGGTTGGTTGAAAAAGTGAACAAATATCATTAAAATAATGGTTTACAATAAGAATTCTTTGCAATGAGTTTTCGCAAATCGGAGCAGGGCTTTTGCAATAAACCATGTTTAGAAGAGTCTGTCTTCACTGGCGGCATCTTTCTAGGAAGAGGGCATGGAAAAGTAGGTTTCCCGCCGTGACAAATGTGTAGCCAATTTGTTACTCGAGGTTCCATTGTGGCAGCCGACCGAGACACATCGTGCTCCGATCGCGTCCAGTGAAACGCAGTTTCTATCATATTGTCTTTCAGTCAGTGAATTAAGTGGTATTTACTTAGTGGCAATATTCTTGTTCCACGAGTTGTGAGTGCCTGTAATCAAGTGTATGGTCAGCCGGTGCAGCGGCTACCCTGCGCAAGGATGGAGCCCTCGGACATCGGGGCTCCCTTAACCTCAATCCCGCAACCTCAGGTATCTACTCAACCAAATATGAAAACCTACGCAAATGTTATGTCAACTGAAGTGTTTCCCACCAAGGACCAGGCCATAATCATTGACTCACAAGAAGGCCTCACCATTAAAGATTACGTAAACAGTTTATCCGATATTATTGACCCAAGTGAAATAAGGTTCATATCCAGAATAGCAAACAACAGAGTGTGCATCTTTCTAAGCTCCCAAACTATAGCTGATAACCTCACGAACAACCACAAAATCATAAAAATCAAAAACCATGAATTGAAATTGAGACCACTCTTAACAAAGGCCAAAAGAATAATTATTTCAAAACGTCTGTCCCATCATCCCACACTCAGTAATAGAGAATGTATTCACCACCAACAATATCAAACTGGCATCCAAAATTTCATTTGTTAAAGCTGGTATTCCTGGACAGGGTTTCTCTCACATTATGAGTTTCCGCAGACAAGTGTATGTTTCCCCTGAAGATATAGATCGACTAACTGAATCAACTACTGTATATTATGATGGCGCAACATACAGGATATTTTCACAACAGATGAAATGTCATGCTTTAATTGTCACCAAACAGGACACTTAGCTGGACAATGCCCTACACCTAATACTTCTAATCAACAAAAGACTACCAATCTAAGAAGTACTCCCATGGAATCTGAACACATTAGGGAGAAATCTTGTGACTTGCCAGATCCAACAACCAATGGAACAAACACTGAAGTAGCAGATATACAAAGTAACCATGATCTCACTACAAGAATGCCCACAACTGATTTTCCACCACCTCCTAAATCTCTACTCTCTACTAATGAAGCTAAAAACAATGAAGAAATTCCAACTAATGACAACATAGTCTCCCTTAATACCAATAAAAGATGCCTCCAGACTGACTCTTCCTCACCCCCCATGTCTGTAAGCAACACAACTGAAGCAAATAATAGTGAAAAACTCTCAAAACAACCAAAAAAGAAAAAAAAGAAGAAAGAGAAAAATATGGAAGAGCTTATAACCCCTATCAAACACATCATTGAAGACTCTCAAATAACTTCCCCCTTACTTACATACAATTTAAATCCTTTCTAGAGAACTCCTTCAGTGCTAATGATCCTATACTTGTAGCCAGTAACTACACACAAGACATATCATCCATCACCAAAATGATGCATAGTTTATATCCGCATCTCACCAATAAAACCATAAAAGGCAGATTCACCAGGATTATCAGGAAAATCAACTCAGTACTTCATACTGCAGATGAATCAAGTACTGAAACAGACTCCAGTATAGAAATCAACACCAGTCAATGAAAATTCTTCAATGGAATGTAAATGGCTTTTACCCCAGACTAGAAAGTATACAGTACCTATGTAACTTAACACACCCTGATATCCTGTGTATCCAAGAGACCAACTTCAAAGACTCCAAGCATGGTAATATCAAAGGGTATAATTGCTCCTTCAAAAACAGATGTAACACCAATCATGCCAGTGGTGGTGTAGCTATATACATTAAAGACCATATTCCATATCAAGAAGTGATTATTCAATCAAACATTGAAGTTAGTGCTATAAGGATCCTGTCACCTGTGCAAATTAATATATGTAATATCTACTTACCAAATAGCTACAAGTTTGCTGAACAAGAAGTAACTGATATTATTAACAAGATGCAAAAGCCATTTCTCATTATGGGAGATTTCAACAGCCACAATCGAATTTGGGGCTCTAATAAAACTGACAGTAGAGGAATTATGCTTGAGGAAATTTTTGATAAACTAGATACAATTGTTCTTAATACTGGAGAACCTACTCACATCAATACCAGTAACAACAGTTACAGTGCCATCGATATCTCCATCTCCTCCACCCAATATTCCTATAAATGTTCATGGAACATCTTAGATTACCCATATGATAGTGACCATTTCCCCATTTTTATAAACATAAACAATACTCCCAATACTCATAACCAAGATCAAGCAATCCCAAGACGGAATTACAACAAAGCAAACTGGAACCTTTATAATAATTTGATCAAAAAATACCTACCTAAAATTAACGACCTTCTAGAAACAGAAAATATCGATACTATTATCAATTCATTTAACGATGTCATAACTAAAGCTGCAAACGGATCAACTGAAACAATCAATTTAGCAAAAGAAAACCCAAACTAGTGCATTGGTGGAATGAGAAATGTAAATTGGCACTTAAAAATTCCAAACATGCCTTCAACAAATATAAAAAACATAATACAGAAGAAAATAAATACAATACAAAAAGATGAGAGCTGTTACAAGAAGAACCATAAAAGAGAGTAAAGCAAACACCTGGCGCAATTATGTCTCAAGTCTATCAATACACAATAATATAAATGAGTCATGGGCAAAAATAAAAGCTATCGAAGGAACAAAGAAAGGTAACCAAATACATTTTTTACTGTCAAATAACCAAATCATTACAGACCATAATGAAATAGCAAATTCAATTGCATGCAGCTTTGCCAAAAACTCTAGTTCAAAAAACTATACAGAAGCCTTCTTACAGCACAAAAAAGAGCAAGAGAACCTTACAGAACCTACAAATAATCAAGACTTGGCTACTTATTACCATATTAATGACCCTATTGGAATTCAAGAACTTAATTCTGCTATCAACAGGACTAGGAACTCCTCACCTGGACCAGACAATATTCCATATATTCTTTTAAAAAATCTACCCCTGGAAGGAAAAGAAACTCTACTAAGAATATATAACATAATATGGAATAAAAATGTATTTCCTAAATTATGGAGATCAGCTATTGTTATACCTATACCAAAGCCTGGGAAAGACCCCACTAAAACTGAAAATTACAGACCCATTTCCTTAACATGCAATATGTGCAAAATCCTGGAAAAAATAATTAACAAAAGACTCAGATGGTTTCTAGACTTTAAAAACATCATATCCCACAATCAATTTGGTTTTAGAGCTGGACACTCAACTACCTCTCACCTAGTAAGTATTGATAATTACATCCAAGAAGCCCTTGCTAACAAACAACATGTTTTAGCAGTGAGTCTAGACATTGAAAAAGCCTATGACATGGTGTGGACCCATATAATCATGACAAAATTACAGGAATATGGACTTAAAGGCAACATATTTCAATTCATCAAGAATTTCACCAAAGAAAGAACCTTTAATGTGAGAGTTAATGGTAGCCTATCATCAGTACAACACTTGGAGAATGGACTACCACAAGGTGCTGTACTAAGTGTTACTCTATTCCTGTTGGCCATCAATGATGCAGGCTCTGAAATCAATCATCCGGTAATCATAAGGAAATATGCTGATGACATTACCATTCTCTGCAGAGGATCATCTATTACAACCAGTCAAGAAATTATACAATCTGCCCTAAACAATCTACTTGAATGGTCTCTCAAATCAGGCTTTAAATTTTCAGCTACCAAAACCCAATGTATAGTATTCTCCAGACAAAATATGGAGAGTCAGCCTACATTAAAAATGGACCTACATAACCTAAAATTTTATCAAACATTAAAATATTAGGCATGCATTTTGACTCAAAAATGAACTGGAAAAGGCATATACAAATCTTATCTGAGGAATGTAAGAAAAGACTAAACATACTCAAGTGCATATCCCATAATAACTGGGGAGCAGATAAACATCTCCAGCTGATGACCTACAAAGCAATAATTCGATCCAAAATCGACTATGGATCCATATTATATGATTCAGCTAGCAAAAAAGACCTACAAAAACTTGATGTTATACACAACAAAGCTCTACGAATAAGCACTGGTTGCTTTCAAACCAGCCCCATTGGTAGCATCCTAATAGAAGCCAAAGAACCAACCCTAGCTCACCGTAGACAAATGCTAACTCTCAAATATGCCATCAAATCAGCAGAATCAAAAAACCCTATAATCTACCACGATATATACCCCAAACTTCAAAATTACTACAAAGAACAAAAATGCTTTTCACCAGTATATACCAAAGTCAAAAACCTTCTGAGACAGTTAAACCTTCAGGAACATATACCAATGGAAAAAAGAAATAATAGTATACCACCATGGACAATTCCTGAAATAGTAACAGATACAACACTAGACACTATTCAAATAAACAAATGGCTAAAAACTATAGGAAAAATAAAACTTAATGAAATAGAAAATAAATACCAAGACTCCTATAAAATCTATACTAAAGTTACCAATAAGAGAGATGGAAAATATGCATCTACAATTACCAAAGATGTTAAAATTATAAACAGACTGCATTCCTACTCTAGTACTACTACAGCTGAAATATGCTCTATAATGACAGCCTTCAAAATGTCACAGAAACTCAGAAATAACAAGTTTGTCATATTCTCCACTTCTCTTGAAGCAATAAACAACATTCTCAATAACTACCCTGGCCTACCAATGATAAACATTATTCATGAAATATATCATGACATTATACAATCTAAAAGAAGTCTTATAATTGCCTGGATACCAGATTACAAAACAACCCCTGAACATAATACAATGAGTCTTGAAGAAGAAAATGTAAGCCCTGAAACAGGAAGTATTTTAACAATATCACACACTTGCAAGGATTTATGGACCCACATCAAGAAAGCAATGGATGAAAAGTGGAGCAACCTCTGGAAAAATATGAAATCCAGCCCTCTACACAAACACGTTAACAATTTTTACTCCCTGAAAACCTCCAAAAAATTTTCAAGAAAAGATCAGGTGACAATAACAAGAATAAGAACCGGTCATTGCAAGTTCAGTCATCAACACTTGCTAACTGGAAATCCCCCACCTACCTGCCAGAACTGTGATACCATTCTTAACTTTGAACACATTTTAACTCAATGTCCTATGTTTCAGTACAGCAGACACACATGCCTAGAAGATGAGCAAAACCCTGAACTGATGCTATCATCCATCGACTACCAAAATAAAATATTAAAATTCTGTAAAGACAGCAACATTCTTAAAGAAATCTAATTGTAATAGGTGTATTGGTATGGATACTAGAAACTAATTCTGTAACATCAAAATACCTGTAATGTCTGTGTCTACATACTCACATATATTGTAATATTTGTAAATTTTCATATCTATTGTAAAGTTGCCATGTTAATATTGTAAAGTTGTACTTAAAGTAGTCGCTAATGACCTCAGTAGTCGATGCGACTTTAATAATAAATAAAAAAAAAAAATGTGTAGCCAATGGTGAAAACTATGTAAAAAATATTTTTTAAAAATGATTTCATGCAAAATGATTTTTGTTTTGCCTCGTATTATCAGAAAGAGTAGAGTGGATTATATTCTCCAGCTACAAAATAAATTTGATAACAGATGCTGGAAGAGGTGAATGCGGTGTTTACATTTCTTTTGTTACACGCTACAGCTCGTGCTACCTACATAATTTTTGTTGCAAGTACTTTCACTAGCAAGGTATCACTATATATTTATTATTAAATATATTAAAACAGACGTTACAATAAATGGTGAGTGGTTGAAAGCTCGCGAATTAGAGGCGCTGGTTTCTTTAAAGGCGAGTCAAAGGCCACTGCAGTTTCTTTAAGATTTTCTACTGTAACACATCGAGGTCGTCTGTAATTGAAATATGTTTATTAAAACACTGAGTTTAGGTTAGATGAATTAAGATGAACTTATGGTGTTACATCACACAACTTCTGTAATTGTTTGTAAAGGTTACGGAATATTATGATTCTAGCTGAAGTTTCAAAATATTTTCGCGGACTGGGGGTCGAATTTTGGCTTAGAGGCTCCGCAGATTCTTTCATTCAGAGCAAAAAATTACAGAAAAAATCGGAAGTCAGTTTTTTTAGGAAATCTTAGTTACTTACATTTTATAATAATTATTTTTCGACTCGATAAAACGTGAAATCTATTTGTATAAAAATGGATGCTGGTATGTATATAAGAGGTAAACTCCGACACTGTGTGACCGATCTCTATGAAAGTTGGCACTTCTACGTGTTTTTTTTTTCACCGAGAAGGTTTATGTGCTGTTAATTCTACTGTAACTCCACTAGATGGCGCTGCAGAAATTGCACTTCATTTTAATTCAATTTTCATTGAAACTGCTCTCCACCTGGGCTTCATTGTTGCTGAGCGTTGCCGTGTGACGCAGGGCGAGGCCCAGGAGAACCAGACGGGCGCGCGCGAGAGACAGAGAAAGACAGAGAGCGGCGTAGAGATATAGAGAGTGACGGACACACCCCCACACAGATGGCGCGCGTAAGAGGGAGACAGAAAGAGACAGTGACACAGAGTTTCAAGAGACAGACAGAATGAGATACATACCGAGAGAGACAGACCGAGATGGATAGAGACAAAGAGACAAGAGACAGATACACAGAGAGACAGAGAGAAACAAAGAGAGACAGAAAGACAGAGAGACAAACACAGGGAGAAACAGAGACAGAAAGACAGACAGAGAGATAATGACAGAAAGAAACAGACGCACACAGAGACACAAAGGCAGACAGATAGACACGGAGTCATTTTCTTTTTAACAAGGATTGAATATGAAAAAAAGGGTAATGCCGGGTATTTTGCTTGTATATTAATATTTTCAAAAATTGTCTATTACCTTACTACTTAAAGATATACATTTGAAGAACATATTTCATCGAGAAATAATATCTTCAATAATGTCGGAGGGTGTAAAATATATTTTCAACTTTTGCACATTCGAAATTTCAGAGGTTTTAACGAAAATCGGTACTACGTCGTTTTATAAGCGCACACTCCGTTTCAAGAAGAAAATTGTAAAGGAAAGAGACATTTTTGAGAAGTATCTTGAAAGTGTAGGTTCTTCATCTAAAGAACTTTCCTGGATTGAAAGATGTTTTAAATTTATGGTGCTACGACATTCAGTCAGATTGATCGGGCAGTAACTATTTAAGTGAAAGTCCTGTCACGCTTTTAGACGGTAGCTTCTCTATTGTTTATAGGCAGATGTTTTAAGAAAATGAGCATTTGGTATTAATGACACACACAAACGTGGATTTTGACTATTTTTAACCGTAAGAGAAAATTAATATACCTGCCACAAAAAGAAGAAAAATCCACATTTTCAATATCAGAGATTACTTCTTCTGTAAACATATTCGGCAGAGTTTCCTGTAGCATTACATAACTTTCTCTACACGAAGAAACAACAGAATACGAGAATGTAAAATGAGGTCTTTTGCCATCATTACCGATGAAGAAAATTAAGCGAGATATTTGGAACATGTGTAGTATACTATAACTTTCAAGATAAGTAGGATAATTTCAGACAAGAGCCACATTTCTACAGGAAAGCTTTATATACGATGTTGTAACATTAATTACTACCATCTGTTTACATGCATATAACACTGTTGAAACTATCTTTCTTGAATTCCGGTGAGCGTACTTTCCAGGAAAACCTTACAATAATAGGCAGAAGTTATAAGAACGTAAATGGAGCTATACAAACAAGCGAATTAAACGACGCCCTCAGTTACCTGAATGGAGGTTAAGGCAGGGGGGCAGCGTTCACTTCACGATACGATGCTGAGCCGTGCCGGGTTTTAGCGCAGGCCGCGTGTCGTTTTTTCGACCTCCGCCGCCCAACAGGCCTCCGCCCTTTCGCCCTAGCACCTGCAATGCTGCTTCGCGCTCCGTTCCAGTCGCTTCCCTGCAGCTTTCTCCTTAAGCAAGCGGAATCTGCGTTTCGCACTCGCGAACATCCCCGTGGCGTTTCACCTCACGCTACCGAGTCGTCGTCAGTTCGCCGGTTCTCTTTCCGGATGATCCAGTTTCCCTGATGCTTAACATCGTCTCCGGTTAGTCACGCTCTCTCTCCCTGCTATTCTTGCTCACTTATCCACTGTCTTCTTTTCGCCTCACACTTCGATATGGTTTATTTAAACAGTTTGTTTCATCCTGACAGGGTTAATGTTTCATTAGGAATTTATTAATATTACATTTATTTCATTGTTTGTATATTTTATACCCATTCATTTCATCGAAGAGGATTCTACACCGACTGAAATATCTCAGAGTAACAGGTTGCCATTGACGTGTCCTAGCGTTCGTGTTCCGAGACAGTGGCAGATTTTTGACACTAGTTACGTAACTAAGTCGATGACCGTTCCGCTGTCTAGAGGAGAATCCTCGCGGACGGCTGTTCTGATAGGTCGTTTCTGTGACTTCTCTAGCCAATACCAGGGGAATGCCCGGTCAGTCCCCTAACAAACAGGCAGAGTCCGCGCGCACAGTCTTCCTCATCCTTGTCCTGTTCTTACACAAACACACTTTCATGCACTTCACCTCTCCATGTGTAGCTGGATCACACGTTCCAGCGGAGGAGGATTTCCACCTCCCGGTTTATAAAATGCACTACTCTTATGGGAGTAATGATGAGAGCCCGGAAACGCTAAATAATCATCAATCAATCAATAATCTACAATTCTACATCCGCCCTCTTCACGCAACTGCTTGTTCGAGCTAGTTGGTGCTCACGAGCTGGGCGATGCTCAACTGTTGTCGAAGGGAGAAAGAGAAAAGGCGGATGGACGGGTTCTAAGGCCGATGAAGTACGGAATGGAGAGGAACCGTCACGTTTTCCGCAAAAACGATAAAATCGACAACAGATAAATTAGAGCTACTGTGTATTAACGTCAAAGCTGAATGATACGAATTAAGAATACAATGCGTTTTATACAATTTTTGAGACAATATCGATTTGAAGGGAAGTACTGACTAGCATGCTCGATGAGTGGATTAATTCATAGAAAAGTGCAATAATCGCTATGTATGTTTGTGAGAGTATTTTTAACTAATTGATTTACACTTCATATTTTGGAAACATTTTAATATTTTAATATTTAAGAACAGTCCTAACAAAGACGGCTTATCAACAATATTTAGGGAAAATAATAAAGTGAACGTACAGCGTTAGCACTAAACGTTTTCATAAAAAACTCTTTTTTTGGCTCTCCAGGTATCTCCCCAAGCGGAGCTCCGTCCTAGCCGGGACAAACTCTAAGCTCTCGGCTGGTTTCCCAACATGTTTAGTAGTGTAATGTATATAAGTGGATGTAAGGGGACAAGGTAAGTGAAGGAAGAGGAAGAATGTTCGCGCGTGGCCCGTTGCCCGTTTCTTTGGGTACTGCTCCGTCACTTATGATGAACGGAGAAAACCATACATAACTGCCCGATCAGAGATGCCGACCGATAAAAGTCTCAAATTCCTGAAACTGTGTTGAACAGGCTTGATAACCCAACTCTTACACATAAGATGTAAAACTTGTACTTCGGTTGTATGGTCTAAAAGCGGCATCATTATTTGAAAGAGGCTGATTTTCCGTGGAGTCTTGAATTTTGGGACCCGATGGAGCCGATGCATTAAATTCAACATTTTAAATATAAAATCCGACTTTTAAAAGAAGTCGGCTGCTCCAGAATTATTCATCTGCGTCCCAAATTCGCTAAATGGAGCTCCGTAGCATCGAGTTATGTGTGTACATCCAGTAATCGTTTCTATCCTAATGTATATTGTTATTCCCTTCTCGGTATCGATATGTATTCACCTCTTTCAGTTCTTCTCTCGCAAATACAAACACACACGTCACAAACCTGCTCTAAGCTCACGCTACTCACGCACACACACGCTCATATACACTAAAAACTCTTATTCCTAGACCATTTTTCCATCAGTATTTTCATTACCGTTTGTCTGTTCTCTTCTCCTTTTCAGTTTCTTTTTGGAAGCTCATGTTTTTATTACACGATGAGTGTTACTCTTTGCAATTACTCCGTTTAATTGTTCTTGCCGCACGCTTGGCTACACGCTTGTGTCTTTTATTCTACACACTTCACTTCATTCTACTTTTCAACATCAACCTCTCTTCTGTGCTTTTAACCTTTATGAGGTTCATTAATTTTAAATTTCGGATCACGTTTCGGTTTTTATTTTCAGCTGAAATATGCCAACCTTCGGCCCGTTTTGGTCCATTTCCGTCTACATCTGCATTCTCCCTCTTCCCTTTCGTGTTTCTCAATCGCTACTAACTTGCGTACATTACAATTTTTGCGAGTCAATCTCCTTTATCGAACTGTTGTTTAACTTATTGAGGTTCAGATTATCATGGAATTATTCAATACAATAACACAAAAGCAACGTCTAATGAGTATTTATTGACAATCACATTATTTAATCAGAATTTTGTAGACAATGTAAACGACCGCACACTACTTTGAACAAGTAGACGCAAGTTATCTTTCCAATGTTAATGGTGCCATACCTGATTCTTAAATATAATTAGTGATATTTTAAATATGTAAGTGTATCAAGTTTTAGAATGTAACTTGTAATGATTGTGTTTTACGATATATTGGTTTTGACTATACAATTTTAATTATACTATTTCAGTGTCTGAAGATGGAGAAAGTGTATATCTCCGAAACGGTACAATTTTACTACTGGTTAAAATAATAAGGTGATTGTCAATAAATACTTATTGGACCTTGCTTTTTTGTTATTGTATTGAATCTCGTTCATCATTATTTGACGGGTTTCCGTCGTCACCCCTACCGTATTTGCAATTAACGTTGTGTTGTAGGTGCCTCTGTTCCCTTGCTTCTACGTTGTACATCACCCTCTCCGTCTTCCTCCTCCCCCGTCTTCCGCTCCTAAGCCGGTAGTTGGGCTCCCCGTCGCGCGTGGGCGGCGCGGCGTGGCGTGGCGTGGCGGGGTGGGGTGGGGTGCGCTTAAGCAGGCGCTGCCGTATCTCAAACGCACCCGAGCGCCCCTCGTGGTCTCCTGAGATAACTCTCCACGCCGCCGCGGGTCGAGGGCCCTCGGCTCCCCTTGGTCCGCCGTTACGGCGCCCTCGCGTCGGCCGGGCAGCGACGGAGCAACAGCGCGGGCGGGGCGCGGGCGGGGCGCGGGCGGGGCGCGGGCGGGGCGCGGGCGGGGCGCGGGCGGGGCGCGGGCGGGGCGCGGGCGGGGCGCGGGCGGGGCGCGGGCGGGGCGCGGGCGGGGCGCGGGCGGGGCGCGGGCGGGGCGCGGGCGGGCGCGGGCGGGGCGCGGGCGGGGCGCGGGCGGGGCGCGGGCGGGGCGCGGGCGGGGCGCGGCGGGGGCGCGGGCGGGGCGCGGGCGGGGCGCGGGCGGGGCGCGGGCGGGGCGCGGGCGGGGCGCGGCGGGGCGCGGGCGGGGCGCGGGCGGGGCGCGGGCGAGGCGCGGGCGGGGCGCGGGCGGGGCGCGGGCGGGGCGCGGGCGGGGCGCGGGCGGGGCGCGGGCGGGGCGCGGGCGGGGCGCGGGCGGGGCGCGGGCGGGGCGCGGGCGGGGCGCGGGCGGGGCGCGGGCGGGGCGCGGGCGGAGACCGCTGTGTGGGGGCCAGGCGGAGGGTGTGGTAATGGGGTCAGCAATGGCGGGGGAGGGCGGGGTAAGCGTGTGAAGGAAGGAACAGCAGCCCAATTGAGCAGCCCCGGCGCGAGCTGTTCAGAAAAGCACCTGCACCTGTGGCGGGTGGTCTCTCAAGCGGCTCAACACGCGTTGGCGACCGGCAAACACTAGCGCTACCGACGCACAAAAACGAAACCGCGAACTCGTAGATCTTGCTCATGCCTCCATTTCCTGGGTACGTCTAAACCGTAATGAAATTCGAGGGTTAATAATAGAGCAGGTGGAGATTATGCAGAAGCTGGTACTGGACTAAGAGATAGCTGTAGTAGAGGAAGGTTGTGGTAGTTGTAATGGTAGTGGTTGTGGCAGTAGAAGTTGTAGTGATTGTGGAACTATGGATAATAATGTATGAACGTATGTGTAGTAGGGGCAATGGAATTGGAGGTAAATGCAGAGCGAGTTGTACAAGTGAATGATGTGGTAGTTTAGGAGTGGAGTGGAGGGTCTGGTAGTTCTGGTGATGTTCAGTGGTTGAGATGATGGCGCTGATGTTGGTGTTGGTGAATGAAGGTGACATTAGCGATTACGGTAGTAAGTTTGACCAGGAAACAGTTGGAGGGCCAGAGTACAAACAGTGACAGCCAGTGTAATGGCAACAACAGTGGTGAGATAACGATCTACGTATCGTGTATGCCATGAAATGTATAATATACATTTGAAGGCAAGAAGATAAAATGGAAAAGTACGTTATAAAATAAACATATATAGGTCGATTGAGTTGAGATGTGAGTGACTACTATGAGATTCAACTTGGTGCTGTTACAGGCCACAAATTCGGATGATTCGATTTTAACTCCATTGAAAGAAAATGGTCATGTATGAATGGTATGGAAATATTAATGCGTGTGGAACGATCCGGTTGTAAATAAAATTGCATCACAACAACAGTGGCGGGGCGCAGTGTTGAGAGCTGGGGGAGAGAGGAGAATAGCGCTGGCCAAGGCGTGGGCGCTGTCTGTGGGGGGCGTGGTGATTGCGAGCGCAGTGTGGCGAATTGGGACAGGCAAGATGAGCGTGGGAGTATGAGCGGCTGTGATGGCACTACAGGCAACAGCTGATGTCGGTACAACCCCGGGACAAGGGTTTGAGAGGCACTCCACTAATGCACCATTATGGAAGGTGTCTTTTGAAGCATCTTGTGCCTGTATGCTGAATTAAGCGTGTGCTACTTTAACATCAGTGCAGAAGAAAACGCACAGGTATAAAATAGGGCGAAAAAAGCAAAAAAAAAAGCAAAGAAGTTTCGGGACTAATTTGTTATCAATATTTCAACGTGGTCATAAGAATTAAAAAGAGGAATTCCAAATCCGAGAAAATTATTTCTTTGTGGACAAGCATTTTTTATATCTTTAAATACATGACTAAGCACGATTTGGAAAAATTAGTTTTGCGACTCAAAACATTGTAAGTACGTTTTGGAAAGTATTTCTATTAGATCAGATGCATTTATTCCTTCCATTCACTGACAGCTACAATTGAAAATAATGGAATCCACCTCTACAATTAACTTACGGAAGTAAGATAATTGTAATCAGGACACCAATATTGGTGAAAATGTTAATTTTCAACTGAAATGATCTCCGTTGATTGTGAGAAGAGAGTTTTGGTTGCATCTTTTGAATAAATGACTAGTTTTCGAAAATGTTTATGTTTCTTGGTGGCAAATTGAATTTATTAACTTAACGGAAGTTAATTACAATTTTACTCTCAAAACTTTCTCACTCCATACAAGATCGTAAACTGTGAATGACACATGTCTATCAGATTGGTCGGGTATCTAATTTTATGACATCAACATCGAGAAATGTAGCCTCAGCTGTGTCACGGTGCAGTTGCCAACTCATTTTCAATAGACAAAGGCAACAGTGATAAAGGAGATGCTACAATGCAATGCATTAGTAAACTGATTGCCAAGTTTGAAGCAGTGCATTAGACAGGTAACTAAATTACTTCGAGTTCAATAAGAATACATCCTGAATCCAAACAAAATGACTTTCCCTAATGCAGGAACTCCTGATATTTTCCTGTTAAAATAGAATTAAAATAACAATGTCACATTATTGTTAAATCTAATTGCTACTATCCTAATTTATTTTGGAATTAAATTAATAGCTGGCAATTGATGTAAGATTAGAAAGAGCAGAAATATCATTTCTAAGCAAAACTTTAGTTAAGAAAAGAAATAAAGTTCATGTTAATTATCTACTAAATTCAAACATTATTGTACTGTACATATTTGTACAGAGATGTAATATCTTCAAGATAAACTGAATATGACAGAATACCTTCAAGTATTCAAAATAATTATTTCTAATGTTAAATACTTTTCAGGGATTTCTATAGCACAACATAATAAACGTCTGGGTGACCTACAGATTAGGAAATGATTGTATCCTTGTATATAGCACGAGAAAAAGGAAAAAACGTGAAAAATTTGTTTAAATATCTCAGCGTTCCCAAGTTTTTTCTAAGTATTTATTAACATAAATCTCCTCGTTTGATAACAGCCAGTTTAATTGACAGTTATAACATACTGACAGTAATATCAATCAAAGATTTTAATTTACCCCACTTTATAAATGTAAAGATCATTAATATGTCGAAGCAGTAAAATTTATTTTTAGTTATTACAAAAACAATAATCATCAATCATCAATCAACTTTTACACACATAAAACTCCCTCGAATGCGTCATTCAAAGTATATCTGTTGCCCTTAAGGTCGAGTCCAGCATCTCAAAGCAAAATCACACCCGCAAAGAAGCAATAAGTTCTTAGCGCCCGGGGACATTAATGGCTTTACCATCGCTGTAAAACGTAATCTTGGAGAAAAATACGTGTCCGTAAAGCAGCGTTGGAGACCTTTCGTGAGTCCGTAACGCGACACTTGATCTGGTCGCAACGGCGCCGCTCTGCCAACGTCGAACACACATGTAGCGGAGAGAATGGGGTCACCACCCGCCCCGCTGCCTTCTGGGGGGGAGTCAGGATCACCAAGCCCATGGATGTAGCGTCGCCGAGTGTCAGACAGCAGTTTAAAGATGGATTCGAAAGGCATGCACGGATGAAATAATGCGTACTATAAGACAGAGACAGATGGAGGAGAAAACATCTCCATATAACACTAAGAGGTAAAATTAAATGCGAGGAAATCAGAGAGAAAACAAAAATACCAGACATTGGTGATAGTGTCCAAGAACTGAAATGGCGCTGGGGAGGTCATGTTGCCCGTCAAGATCCAATCAGATGGTCACACCGTACTACGTTTGGGGTCCGAGATAAGGCTAGCGCAAACGAGGACAGAAGAGAACAGAGGGGAGAACAGAAGAGATGGTTGGATGTGTTCAAGAAAGAAGTGGGTGTAAAGTGGTCTCAAGTAACAGAAGACGGGCAAGTATGTTAGAAACTTAAAATCATGTGCAACATTTTGATATTTTAAGTAATGCAGAACACTAAGTTAATATATACTATACACTGCTATTTAGCTATCTGTAATGCTATGTTATGCTCTGTTATGTAAGTATACTATGTTATGAAATTATGGGTGAACCAACTCACATCCCCGCGTCTGCAGGAGGCCCTTAGCCCTCAAGGGATTCCGATAGGCTTAAAATAAAATAAAACAAAATATATTTATTAGAGCGGACTGATCGACAGGCTGACCTACTAACACGAAAACAAAACTACTGAAAATACTGGAACGTGACATTTGAAACAAAGGTTCCTATTATGCTGTACAGGTGCTTGTGACTTGCCTGCGCTAAACTGAAACCACAAGTTATTATGGTCGTAAACAACATCAGCATATATTTAAAATTAGACACACTAGATTGAAAATTACACAATTTTTGTGAAATTATGTGTACCCGTGTAAATACGTTTCGAAAGAGGCTGCCATCTACAGCCAATTACGCCATGGCGGGCTTCATAAATTAAACCTTTCGGGAAGAAGAATTTATTTTTTCTCCGATTTTCTGGGGTATGTTTTGACGTTTCTCTTGATGCCTTACGTACTACCTGTCGTGGATCCTGGTGGTCGCTCTAGCGATAAGACTCTTGCCTTCTGAAGGGTCGCGAAAACAGTGACTGGTCGGGAGCTCTTAAGAAGGCTGCACGCCGGTACGGTAAAGGATTCACACTAGTGTGAATCATACTTCCATATAACAGTTGGTTTACGCGCACGGTAGAGTTCTGAGAAAAGAAGGTAAACACTATTTCTTGGAAGAAAATAGTGATTCTGAGTTGTAACTACACTTTTGCAAGACATCTTATGTATTCTCGGTCGTCATCAATTGGTTCATAGAGTGACGTATTTGATGCGGGTAAGTCTGGATCTGGGTACATAAACGCTAGGGACGAATATTTCAAAATCCATCCTCTAAAGGAAGTGAAAAGGCGTTTATTTGTTAAGGCAATCCGCTCTGCATTGGGCATTACGAATTACAGAGCAACGATAGGAGCGAGGCTAGACACGGTGAAGCGGAGTGGGGCGAGATGTGACAGGGATGCAGATGGGAAAGGGCAGGGCGGGACCGAGTAGGAGTGTTGAGACGACGTAGCGAAGGAAAGAGCAGAACAAGGAAAGCGGGGGGGGGACGTGAGACGGGGGGCGGGACGAGGATAGGTGCCTGGGATTTACATAATTTTTACTTTCATTTTGTACTATTCGTAGAATACATTCCCTTCCCTGTATAATAAATGACTGTGATAAATACCCGAGCGACTCAGGGTTACGGTACCTAGTACACTCAGGTGTCTCAGAATAAAATGTAACAATCTTCTAGAACACCGATTGATTAGCGTTTTTCGCGCATCAACTGCTTAAGTCATTGGTTTCGTAAGTGTAGTGTATGTTTGTATCGCGGGAGGCGGCGGTGATTTCCTCCACCTGGATGGGGAGGTCCGGCGCCGACCTATACGTCGGATTGCTATGTTTTCCCCTCTTCTAGGTATCTCCTACAACCTCGGCACTGTCCCTGCCGGGACAAGCTCTTTGCTCCAAACTGGTCCACCGACATGTGTGGTTGTGTTGTGCAGTGTAAGTGTAAAGGGTGTCGACAGGACAAGGAAGAGGAAGGAAAGATCGCTCACAGTCCGTGGTCCATTTGTTGGGGTACTGCTCCGGCATGCGTCTGGTGTTGAACGGAGAAATCACGGAAAACTACCGATCAGAGCAGCCGGCTACTAGAATTCTTCTTCAGACAGCGGCTGGATTCGATCTGTGTTGCTGGTGACGAAAAAACCTGTCACAGTCGCGATTCGAATCCTATGGACCTCCCGGCCACAGCACTGCAGTGACCTATTGACACCATGAGACACCCTATACTAGCTTCTGCTTGTCGAGGGGTTGAAAATAATCCCATTTTTCAAATTAACATGTGGTGCAAAATTTCATAAAACAAAGTTAAACATGTGATACTTGCCCCCGATTTGCAGATAAATCGTTTATGCACTGGTATTTGTAGGTCACGGGTGTTTGGCGGTAGTACGCCCTGGAAATTCGTAACATTTATTCTGAGACCCTTATATGCATGCACACTTCTATACTTATGAGTCGCCCTAATGAAAGGACAATTCTCGGTCTTACGAATGATTTAATAGAACCAGTGTTGTCTGTATTTACAAAAGAGTGATACTATTAACCGTTATGGCTCTACATAATTTTCTTGAATGTTGATAGAGGTGTCCTATGGTTCACGTGATGGTGGATACAGTGAGCGAAGAACATTCGGGCTTGGCTCTGGAACGTTTTATCAACAACCATCTGGGCCTCATTATTGTCTCGAATTGTCGATCGTTAGATCTGGCTTATTGCCATTTGGTGCGTAAACATGGCATCTTACTAACGACTACTATCGCTTTGTTTGCAACTGATTTTCCAGGGATTGATAGCCAGCTTCTGCAAATGATGCGAGGTTAACTCTCTCGTGTATCTTCATTCAACGGGAAGGGTGGTTACCGTACGAAGGAAACGTGCCTTGGTGACAAGATTGTAAATCATTGGACGTAGAGGCGGACTACTGTGATAGTTTCTTACTTCTCTCCTTTGTCCGGAATCAGTTGTGCATTTTAGAGTTACGTGCATACATGCAAATTTTAAACTCATTTTGCCACGATTCCTTGAAACCTTAGGTCAATTATTTCCTGGGATGCTAATCATTCTATTATTATTATTATTATTATTATTATTATTATTATTATGTAAGGTTCTAATCATATCATTTCGTGAAATGTTCTTAAAATAATTGAAAGATTATGGTTGACTTATCAATTATTTGTGATCATACAAGGTATAATGGACACCATTTTTTACTACATAGAACAATCCTTAACAATCATAAACGTATAAAGTGTCAATTTATTTCTATCAGAAACCATCAAAGTCCTTACACTACGTGACGTCGGTTGCAATAAGACTTCGTATAGTATGTGCGTAGAGGAGTATTCCGAATAAGGATTTTTGCTTTGTGATACATTTGCCAGCATAAAAGATATTTTGGTAAACATGTTTATGCAGTTGTCGACTGTAAAACTGTAGAGTACAAAAAACAACGATAAACGTAGAGGTAGAATTGGAACTGGCTATTCAGTTGCCTCGAATGCTTGGATGTATCTGGGGAAATTAAAGATTCCTCGGAGATCGCAAGGATATTTATTTTGAATAACTGATTAGTTTTTCCTTCATAATATATATGTTATTCTATCCACAAACACGTTTTTATAATCACAACTTTCTTATATGAATGGCAGAATATTAAATCGGGCCTTTGGCGACACCTGGAAGGTGTCGCAGGGGTTAATTGACAATGTTACACATTATTACTCTTATATCAGATAAATACTTTAAAATTATCATTTTACTGTAGGTGGGTAAAGGTTTTTGTATTAAAAAGACATTCCTACAAGCACTCATGTACTGTAACGGATATTTACATAACATACTAACGGAACCCAGGAGACGCTCTGCCCTTTATCTCCCTCTTTCTCCTTCCCTCTCGCTTTCTATGTCTCTCTCTCCCCGTCTTTCTCTTTTTTCCCATCTCAGTCTGACTGACTCCGTCTGTCTGTATATATATATATATATATATATATATATATATATCTGTCTGTCTCTGCCTCTCTCTGATCCTCTCATTCACATTTATTTGTAGTTCTCTGCACTTCTCTGAGCATGTGGGGAAATATCGATAAGCACCGGACCAGCAAAAATTTTATAGAATGTTCAAAAAGATCTCATCCTGTATATTACGGTGTGAAAAATCTTTCTTTGTGGTCTTTGGCCTCAAAATTTTAGATTTTAATGTTAAGAAGGATTTGTTTAGGAGCTATTTAACGATATAGATTAAAAATGCTACGGTGTTGCGGGTTACATTTGGCATGAATATATAGTTTTGTTCTACAGCGCCATCTAGTGGGCTTACAAAAAAAATTAACAGCACATGAACTTTCTGGATAAAAACACGTAGATGTGGCAACTTTCATGGAGATCGGTCACACGGTGTTGGAGTTAACAGCTCTTTTATATACTAACATCCATTTATATAATTGTATTGAGACAGTAGAGGGAAATAATTTTGGACAATGTAAAAGCGGAAGTTTTGCGATCTGACAAAGGTACGAGAACATGTGTTATCAGAATCAACAGTCAATAAAGAGATCAGGGAGAAATTCGTGATTGATCGTTGAGGAAGGACACGGATTTAAAATTATCCATAGAAAGTTGTGATAGAGGTTTTGTAGAATGAGTATAATTTATACTAATATAAAATAAAAGCCTACAGTAGGGCAGTGATCAGTAGGGCACCGAAAATGTTTGAGGGTTCAGGACTTTTAGTTCTCCTCAGAGGCCGATGACTCATATTCACAAATATACATACATACGAGTACATTTATTTGAACTGCAATTGGGTATAAGCCGGTGCAGTTAATTAACCATAATTACAATAATAATAACAAATAATTTATAAAAATAAATACAATAAAAGTGTACAACACAAAACGATGCAATAGTCATACTATCTCTAATATTACATGTTATAACAATTATTTGAACTCTACCATGATATACGATTATTGGCTAAATTACATTGAAAAAAAAGACATCTAAACTTCACTGCACAACACTGTTTTGCTTTCAATTACTCCTAACTAGCTCTTCACAGCATTTAGTTACTCGTTTAACATCTATTACTCCCAGCTTGTTCAAAACTTATTTCTAAAATTTCGGACACTTAGAGGAAAGACTTTGAAATTTGCTGCGGGTACACTGTTCCTATCTGTTTACTCTGTTAGAAAATTTAATATTACTTACCAAACATGTATTATTAACGATATAATAATATGTGGTTACATATATGGTCTCCCAACATGTCCAAATGTAAATAAGGGATGAGGTAAGAACAAAGAAGAGGAAGGAAAGATCGCGCGTTGACCATGACCTCTTTGTTATGGTACTGCTACGGCATTCGTCTTGTGTTGATCGGAGAAACCACGGAAAACTATCGATCAAAACAGCCGGACGTTAGAATTCTCCTCCAGACAGTGGCTGAATTCGATATAGCTGTATGTAACGAGGATCAAAAATTCTGCCACCGTCAGGACTCGACCCTCGGACCTCGCGGTCAGAGGGACTGCAGTGACATCAACTGATGCACTGGGTCAGCTAAGCAGGTATTCTGTTTTAGAGTTACTATTTCCATTAACCACATGCAGCAAGTCGAAAAGAAGGAGTTTACGGGCAACTGATCCTACATCAGAATATACTGATTTCTATGCCATGATTTCATCCAAAATGCCTAAAATTGTAAGAAATTGTTGTTTTTCGTTTATTAAAATTTTCCATGTTTCGCAATTTTTGAAACTTGGTAATTAGTTGTTATAATACACTTTCTGGCATTATTTTTAACTTTTGCATTTTTCAAAAATCCAAGTTCAACGAAAAGAAGACCTGCGCCAATGTTTTACACGTCCTTTATTCTATCCCTGAAAAAATATTGCTGCCGCTTTAGAGAAAATAATTGTATAAAAATTGCCTATATTTCAAGCAAAATTACGCAAAACTACTCACACTTCCGAACACAGACAGACAGCGTTCACCACAGACGGATGGTTGGCCGTTAATAGATTTTTCGGAATCAAGGAACGCACAAAACAGGATTCTCTGTACATGAAGTGTAGAAAGGAATTCTCTCTCTCTCTCTCTCTCTCTCTGTGTATATATCTATATATCTATATATCTATATATCTATATATATATATATATATATATATATATATATATATATATATATATTACACAGGATGTCCGGGGAAGAAAACATCAAAATTTCAAAAATAAACTCTCAAGACAATTCTAAGCATATTTTGTCTAATATACTACGTGGATATTTCGAATGGTTTAGCCGCAATAAGCACTCAAAAGTTGGTTTGAAAAATTGATTTCTTGGCAAAAATTTGCATTATGGAAGCATAGAAACACCCCAGAAGCTTGTAAATTGTTTATTATTTACAAAAGAAATTAGTATATTTGCTCTGACAGAAAATTAAGTGAGAAGAAAAAGCAGTCGAATTGTGTAAATTAGGTACTTTTTTATTCTCACTTAATTTTTCTTTCTGAACAATTATATTCATTAATCATAAACCAATTTTTCAAACCAACTTTTGCTTAGAACAGCCTTAAGAGCTTATTTTCGAAGTTTCGACGTTTGCTCACTTCGTAAGAGAAGACAGTAAAAAACACTAATTTTTAACAAATTTTCTACACGAAACAGTAATACTTGCATCACCTCAAATTATACTTACGTAAATACGCTTATCTACAGAAAGAATTAGAACTAAAGAACCAAAATGAAGAATGGATACAATGGGTACAATGAATAGGTCTGCTTTAAACATTGAGATTAAATCAGGTTATTTAAAATGCTATTGATATTTGCATATGACTTGCATTGTATTATATTAGAGATACGAAGAATGCGTACAGGATTTATAAAAGGAATTTAAACATTTGAAGGAACAATTTCCAATTGACTTTCCGTGAACTACGGAGGACCATTTGAGTTGATGTATTTTTGACAAATAAAGGGAATTCTTATTCATTATTATATTGTTTTATATAAAAGATGATTAATTTAAAACAATAATTGTATTTCCCCTTCTGTGTAAATGTGAGGATACACATCACAATTAATTATTTTTTGTACAACTATGTCCCCTTATTGTATTGCTGGTCGACGTAACTGGAATGCTGCAAAATATAAGGAGCAAGGATTGCTGGTTATTCGTTATAATCATTAGAGTTCGGAAAACTATGTAGTATGAAACGGAAAAGTATGTATAAAAATATGTAACGAAAATGATAGGAATATCTAAAAAGAGATATATAATGTAAAATCAAAATGCGTTCCTTTTTATAGAACATTCAAAACGAAACATAAATTTACACAACTTAAAATTACGTTAATAAAATATTTATTAAACCTTTTTTTAAAAATGAATATTTCTCGTCCTACGGAACTAAGTTATTTAAGAGAATTTTTATGTTCGAGAGCAATAACAGCCTTTGTACGAACACGGAAACTCAATGACCGGTAAGCAATCACTGTAGCATTGGCATCCTAGTCTTTCCCGTTTGAAACAACCAATGTCTCTCGTAAACTGGTTTGAATCAAGAAACACGATGTCACTGACACTTTCCACATCTGAATAAAATTTTCTCTCCTCCTCACACGCTCTTGTCGAAACGATACATGCATGCAGTGCAGATTAACCCAGACAGACCGCATCCATCGGACCGTGACTTCTTAAGGGGCATCTTGCGATTGTCAGTACGCAAATCTAAAATGTGTTAAAAAATTCCGATTTTTGAAGTAAAAACTTTATTGGAAAATTCATTAAATTGTTTGTGAAACAAATTTAAAGAAAATTGTGAGAATAAAAAAGAGCAAAATGTGTAAAATATGTGATAAAATGTAAAAGTAAAAATATGTAACGAAAACATATTGAGTTAGGATTGTCGTGATTTGCCAAGACCAAAATTTTAGAAGTGAACATTGGAAAAAAATATGCAATTACATAAGAAGCCGGTCTCTAATCATACCCTTCTTAGTAATCTTCATAAATTTCTTGTTGATATACTTGCTCCATAATTTCCTTGAAACATTACTTCCACAAAACTGGTTCACTACGACATACTTGGTTCATGGAGAAACATAAAAATCTTGTATAGTTCGTTTTGTATTTAATGTCCTCTTTCATATGAGTGAAAGTGTCAAATCAATTTTGCCCACGCTAAACAGGGTGCATGGAAAATAACTAGAACAAAATAGTAAAAATCCATAAGGGAAATGGAGTAAAACATATGAATGGAAAAAAGAACGTTAATGCATTTAGTGCATAGCGGGAGATGGTACGTTGAAAGTATGTTGAAAGACGTACGTTGATAAGAATACGTAGTCAGCAGAACGTCTTTACATATAAAATAGATGTTTTTCAAAAAGGATGGAGTGAAAGTACAAAATATACGAAAGAAAGCACGGAAGGAAAAAGGAAGGAAGGGAAGAAAGATTGATCGTGAAAAGGAATAGAATAGAAAGAAGAAAGGGAAAATGAATGAGAAACATTGAGAGAAGGGTGGAAAACAAATGAGAAGGAAAAAGAAAAGAGAATGAAAAAGAAAAGAGAATGAAAAAGAAAAGAGAATGAAAAAGAAAAGAGAATGAAAAAGAAAAGAGAAGGAAAAAGAAACGAGAAGGAAAAAGAAACGAGAAGGAAAAAGAAAGGAGAAGGAAAAAGAAACGAGAAGGAAAAAAAGAAAATCGAGAAGTGGTACGTGTAAATGCAGGTGCACTCTTGTGAGGTGAATACTGGAAACAGAAATGCGTACGAGGCTCGAATGCGAAATGGTCTGTAAAGAGCACGGGTTACGATATTACTCGCGGCATCCGAGGCATTACACCGCATTTGCGAGGTTTATCGCCACTCGCTCCCAGCCGAAGGCAATGCAAAGTTTGCGAGGGAAGTGAGATACGCCGAGAGTGAGTAGCAGAAACTCTTTCATTCTTAGCATTCCGGGATCCATGAGAACGCGGTAAAAATAATTGAAACAGAAAGAAGCAAGGGGTGGAGGGGGACGGGGGTGGGAGGGGGAGGGTGGACGGGGGGTGTCGTGGGAGGGGTCGGAGGACCTTTACCGCAGTCAGCCCCTTGGGTCTGAGAAAACTGGATTTAAAGTTCGTCTGACGATTATTATTATTTTAAGTGAGTTTAGAAATTCCCCAAGGGCGGCGGCGGGCGGGTGGCAGTAGCACGGGATGGGCACAGGCGGCGGGAGTGGGGTGGGAGAAGGTAGGTCTGTGGGTGAGCTGGAGGGGGCGGTCGCTACCGGAAGCTGAGATACGGTGGTTGATGTGTGCTCTGCCGGGCGCGAGGGGAAGTTGAAGGATGGGCTTGGGGAGTGCGCGCACACGCCTGGGTAGGGGGAGTGTGTTTTGAGCTATATCCGCTCATGATGGATATACTAAGATGATACCATTGCACATGACACATTTAGACGATGTAACAGGAGTGAATAAAATGTATATCTTGAATTGTGAAATTGTAATATAAAGAGTGCAGATAACATTCCCTCAACACATCTAGTGTAAGAAACCAGCGTCACACTTCCATGGAAAAACGGGGACTGCAAAACATGTCGTAGCCGGTAAGTCAGATCAGGCACTGACAAAAATGCAAACATTGCATTTTACCATACGTAAGCTATCGAAATAGCTTTATTTATTGTTAAAATCTCGAAATCGATTTTCCGCAGCATTACGTAACTTTCTCAACATTACATATGGTACTCTGTATATACGTACGTATACGAGAAAGTAAATGTATCTTTCATTCATTTCCTATATTAACGAGTCATTCAATAAATCAATTGTTGACTTTATGAATATTGGCTATAATGAAATCTGTAGGTTAAATGAAGTTTTTGGTAAAAGGTGATACAACTAACAGCCATGAAATTGTATTAGAAATATTTAATGTATTTAAAACAGCGGAAAGCATTTCACAGAACATGATGCAGTTGACACTAATAAATATAACTTTGACAGAAAAAAATTCATTGCACATCAGGTATTGTAAATTTCTATTAAAATATGTTATGTAAAACTAAATTATTGGATGGGCCTAAACAGCTTGAACTGGATTATTCAACCAGGGTCTGCCTAGGGTGGCATATGTGACTACTGGATTTTATTATCTCTCTTTAATATTCCATCTTCACTTCACTTAGCTACATAATTACCTCATGTTTGAAACCTTTTTTTTCTTTCATCACAGAATTGATGCGTTGGGATCTGGTAACATTAGCATACATAACTCCCGCCATGTACATGCCACTGCGTTTTGAGGAATTGATCATTTTGAAATTTCTCGTTAGAGAAGATTATTTTATATAAGTGTATATTAATATTTGTAGTTTTTGGCAGATACTTATCTAGAAGTCACGATGATACACGCTTAGTGTCTTGTTTGCAAAACTGTTCCATATACGGCACGTTAAGCACTTTCGCTTGATAGATATTACCGGACACGTCAACTGATATTAGCATTAGTCTCGTTAGTGTTCTGAATGCTTATAGCTGGAGCTGGCGGTGTTCCTCCCTTACTGGATAGTAAGATCCAGCGCCGATCTACATGTCAGCTTGTAAAGGATTTCCCACAGAACCGTCCTAGTCGAAAAAGCTCTACGATTCGGGGTGGTCTCCCATCATGTGAGAGTGTGTTTGCGCATATGTAAGGGGAGGATAGGACCAGGATGAGGAAGGAAAGATAGCGCGCGGTCCATGGTTCCTCCGAATCAAGCTCAATTGTAGGCTCATAAAAAGGGGGCAAAAAAGTGTGTTATTGTGTTTTCTCTAGTAGTAGCAGTGTTGTAGTTTTTCAAAATAATGTATATTGTAAGTAAATAATGATGGTATTGTAAGTAAATAAAGATGAGTCTACTTGTTTTCTTTATAAAATGAGTACTAAATGTATGAGTACTGGTGTACGAGTAATGTGAAGTGTAATATTATGTAAATGACCAGAGTACTAATGTACGTAACTGTACAACTTGTAAATAGTATGAATTTTAACCTATATCTCTTGAGCCTGATGATGAGGCGAACTGTCCTCAAAACGTCGTAAAAAATGTAAAAAGAAGATTGAAGAATAAATGTGTTTAATGCTTTAATGAGACTAATGTGTTGTCTATAATCAAAACGATGAAGCAATTTAACATATAAAAATTTATAAATTTAGTAGATTACGTGAACAATTACTTTGTATGACCATTACATGCTTTTTAATATTTCACTTATATATCAGTTTCAGGTAAAATCTATTATTATTATTATTATTATTATTATTATTATTATTATTATTGCTCCATATCACGACTACAGATGTTATCAGTCGGCTGAGTATAAAATCTACTACAGGTTGCAACCAGCTACCTAAGGAGCAGATCTAGGGACAGTCGGTGCCTCTACAATACTTTGCGCAAAATGTGAGCTGTGCCAAATAAAGCAATTTCTTGCACCTCCCAGTCCTTTGAATGACCTGGAAGTTTAGCCAAGTTTTTACACAACTTTTGCGGAACAAATCCCAGAGGTCCGATAACTATCGGTACGACCTGTGCTTTTACGCCCCACATTCGGCTGACCTCAATTTCCAAACTCTTGTATTTAAGACGTTTCTCTGCCTCCTTGGTTACGACATTTTGATCGCAAGGCACAGCAACATCCACAAGTAGACACGATTTTTTCTCAAAATCCCGGATAACAATATCCGGTTTTGTTTGCTGCTATCGTGCGATCCGTTTGAATTTGTTGGTCGTATAATATTGTACACAATCCAACCGATGTCACCGGTTTTGGTGAGTGTTTCGTACCACTTGGGGCATGTGTTTGGAACTTCGAGGGAACTTACCATCTGCCAGTGGAGGTAACTACACACACTGTCGTGTCTTTTTAAGAATTCGGTCTTGCTAGAATTAGACAAGCCGAGACAATATGATCAATGGTTTCTACTTGCTCCTGGCAAATTCGGCATTTGTCATCTTGGGAAATTTTGAGAACCACTTTATCATAATGTGGTGTTCTCAACGCCTGATCTTGAGCAGCTACTAGAACTGCTTCCGATTCTGGCTTCATTCTTCCCCTTTTAAGCCACATAAACATTATTGATCTGCACCTTGTCCATTCTTTTTAGGTATTGTCCATGGAGGGGTTTGTCCCTCCACGACTTCTTTAACATTTTTTGTGTCTCACATTCATGTTCAGTAGTACCAGAAGTTCAATCTCTGTGTTATTTGACGTGTCTTGCATAGTTTTTCTTTGCAATGCTTTTTGCTACAGTAACAATGCCTCTGTTTCCCATTTTTCGGTCAGATTTCATGACCTGCTTCATTAGAGGGTCATCTTGATGACTGACTACATATTTTCCCATTCCAACAATTGCATTGTGCCAGGAGGCTTCTATTTGTCTGAGGCCTCTTCCTCCTTCCTTCCGTGACACATAAAGTCTATGTACATCAGCTCGAGGGTGGGCGACATGATGCATTGTTAGCAGTTTTCTGGTTTTTCGATCCATGATGCGAATTTCTTGCTCAGTCGAGTCCACTAGTCCGGAACTGTACTCAACTACAGGCACCGCCAGACTACCAATTGCAGATATTTTATTCCTGGTGTTCAGAGCGGACTGCAGGACAAGTCTCACTCTTCTGTATTACTTCTTGCGAATTCCCTCTTTCATTGTGTCGTTCGAGATGGTCTCATATTCTTCAATGCTCAGATATTTGTAAGTTTTACCTGACTCAAGATCTTGTATCACAGCGTGCATATCAATTTCAATGCTCTCTGACGTTGTCAGTTTGCCTCTTCTTAAATTGATTTTTGCACATTTGTCAAGACCAAACTTCATGCAGATGTCATTGCTAAATTCATTCACGACAGACAGCATTTGGGAGAGAATCGCTTCATTCTTAGCAAACACTTCAGATCATCCATGTAAAACAAATGTGATACTGGCCTTTCATCACCATGGAGCTTGTAACCGAAGTCAGCAGCGACAACTGTCTATATAGTGGGATCAAACTAATGCAAAAAAGCAGAGGGGATAGTGAATCTCCTTGAAACATACCCATGTTGATCTGAATACTTCTGGTTTCTACTGCTTCCTTTCTGCTCTGCATTAGTAACCTGGTACTCCATGACTTCATGCTAGCCTTGCAAAATTCAATAAGCCTAGGATGAAATCGATAGATCTCCAGGATCTTCAAAATCCAATCGTGTGGTACACTATCAAAGGCTTTTTGGTAGGCAATCCAAGCCATGCTCAAATTACGTTTTCGTTTCTTTACATCATTCAAGATGACATTATTCAGTAGCAAGATTTCCTTACAGCCATAAGAACCTTTACGACATCCTTTTTGTTCAACTGGCATTATATGATTCTTCCCTAGATGTCTGTACATTTTGTCAGCTATGGCTGAAGTTATAACTTTGTACAGTACTGGCAGACAAGTAATTGGCCTGTGGTTCTTCGCCAAATAGCTGTCTCCCTCATTGGGTAGCAGATACTTGATGCCGCGTGTGAGCCATTCCGGGAGTTCCTTTGGATTTTCTAAAATTTTATTAATAGCCTTTGCTAGATGCGGATGTAATGCTGTTAGTCAATTAATCCAATAAATCTGCATCTTATCAATCCCGGGGGATTTCCAATTTCCCATGTTCTTAATTGCTTGGAAGAGGTCCTCTTCCAAGAATTCGTGAACATCTTCCACTGTTTCCACAAGTTCATTTGCCGCATCAACTTCAGATTGAAGCCGAGATGCATCTTTGTTGTAGAATCTGCTCTCTTCCCAGATTGCTGCCCAAATGCTTCGACATCATCTTTTGAAGGAGTGACAGCGTTGCCATTCTGTTTCTGAGTCAGATTGCGATCGAATTTCTTCGCGTTTGTTTCAAACAACCGATTCTGCACACGGAAATCTATTCTGCGTTTGTAACGTCTAATTCGTTGAGCCCATGCTTGAATTTTCTCTTTTAGCTTCTCAACTACCATAAAACCCTGGTGTCATTTTCAATTTGGTATTTTTGTTCAACATTGAATATTTTTCGTTGAACTTTAGAGGTGTGCGTTGATTTAGAAGATTCCTCAGCTAAGAGTGATTTTTCGCGCCGGGTGTCGGCTATCCGTTTCATAGTTCTGTTCATCCATGGGGGTACAGAGCTGTTTACTCTGTTTTGCTGTCGGCCGTCGGTGTTCTTGGCTGGCCCCAAAATTATCTGAGATACTAGATATCCAGTTGCATATATGATGTGATTGATTTCAGTAATATCTAGATCTCTGCCTGGGGTCTCTACCACCTCATTTAAGACAGAATTCACTGTTTCTATCACTCTTTTAACTTTGGCATTTTCGTATATTCTCCTCAACGGTTCGCGAGATTCAAACGGAAGTTGACTAACTCTTTCTATCTCGCGCCGAAGGAGATTTCGCATCATGTCCTTATCGTGTATTTCATTGCCTGATGAATTATCACCACTGACGTGTGTTTCACAGGAAAGAGACGAACCTTCCACTGGATCACCATTTTCAAGTTCTACATGTTCGTCATGTGGATAGTTCGAGCGAAGTACATACTCCGCATTTCTCTCAATATCAGCAAGTTGTTCTGCTGTGAATTTTCCACTGCTGAGTATGTATAGACGTTGACTGGCAAGCTTCTTTGAGTCTAGGGTTGGTCTCATATCTGGGTTCCGCCCTCTCCATACCCTGAAAACTTCTATTTCTAAGCCCCCATTTTTCGATTTTGCATAGTAAAAGCACCACATCACCTTCTTTAATTCATCCCGGATCCATCTCTGACGATGGCGTTGAGCTACTGCCGGCTCTGGGTGCCTGGGACTAACATCCGTGGGATGGCCAGATATCGACAAGGTGACATTGGCTCGGTTTCTGAGCAGGTATGGGACATTGGTAGAACAAGGCACGCTAAGATTCATTACATTTCTTGTTCTATCCATTTTGCTCATTGGTTTGAATTGAAGATTCGCAGGACGCAAGTTCGAATTCACAGATCACACTTAACCCTGGGGTTGATTCCTGCCATCCGTTACTGCGACCCACAGTAGCCTCGGGGCATCCCCCCGCAGGGCTCAGCAAGGGGTCCCTCCGATCGCCAGTCGGCATTACTAAACCCCACGGGATTTTCACTGACTGCTGAAGGCAACCTCCTTCGCTGGCTAATGCAAGGTTCGGGCCTCCACTCTAATCAGTGGCCTGGTGTGCCAACCCAGTTTCTCTCCTGTACCCTCCATGGGCCGATAACAGGAAGTCCAAAGGTTCATGACCCTTCCCTCTCTACTTACTACCCACTCTCCTCAAAATGGAGTACTTCTTCGTCGGACCCCTCACCTCCAACCTATTCAGCAAGGGAGGCCCTACCGGTAGCTAGGCTACCACTGACATAGCTTTAAGGCTCATGGGGATGCTCAAGCTCCACCACCAACTGCAAGGTCGTGTACTCCCTAGGTGGAGTTGTTGTGTTTGTTATTATTATTATTATTATTATTATTATTATTAATATTATTATTATATATTTTGAAATTTTTATTTTTCTTAAATACTGAAATGCAATTCTGATTCATGTAAAACCACTTAACTGTCTGGACATAAATTGTCGTAACAGTGTTTCCTATGAAACAGTGTCTCTAGAAACAATTGTGAAAAGATCACCACGCTATGACGATCATTGTTTTATCAGTTTCATAATGAGATTTTGCTAACATTTACATTTTACGTTATTACGAAGAAATGAAATTTGATGAGTAGAGACAGGATTTTTATGTAATTACATATTTTTTGTCTTTCTACTTACCGTTCTCAAAATTGTAATCTTGGCAAATCATAGCCCTCCTAACACAATATCAACTTTGTTCGTTACAATTTTTACATACTTAGTACTATATTACATATTTTGCTGTTTTCACAATATATTGTCTTGTTTTGTCAATTTTCCTCTATTTAATTCCTTTTTTTTAATGTAAAGTTGTATTTTTTTTAAAAAAATCAGCATTTTTTCTACATTATTGGGGATATCTAGGTGTACAAAGCATCATTGACACCGCGTTTTGTGATCTGTAACCTTAATTTTGTAGAAAAATTTGGGATCACTGACCGTGTAACACGTCGATGAAGATGCTACAGTATACGTTTGTTGGTCGTAGATCTCGCCCGTTTGTGGCGATGGCTTCTATTGCGATTAGTCTGGCTGCTAAAATACGGTCCCTGGATTACAATAGATGAAACTTTTACTACAGCCGAGAAAGTTGTATGATGTAAAGTGAGTTTTTCTAAATGTAATTTATTTCTATGGAAATAGTTTTTTAATCAGAGAATTTTAATATTACATATTATATACGATTTTACATATTTATTACATATTCTTACTATATCATTACATATTTATGTACATATTTTGAAGTTTTATACTACATATTTTTCCGGTCTCTATTGATGAGATGCCCTCACATGAACTAAGTGGTGTAGTTTTCATTGAACATGAAAATTTTGGAAAATAATAGGGTGTTAGTATTGAACAGATAAAAAGCAACTGATATGTTTAATTCATATATAAGCAAATAAAGAACTGAAAAGGAAACGTAATAATGAATACTTTGAATAGTAATTCGCAAAATAGGACGGAAGATATATATATGATTTTTATCACCGTGTAAAATATACCACCAAAGAAACTAATCCGTGTTATCAGTAGATCTTGGTCGGGAAATATATTTATTTATTTTACTAAGGATGAGATTCCTAAGACCATGTTGAGGAGAGATAAAATTCCACCTGGTTAAGAAATTAGAAGATTCTGTGTTTAGAACAATCCAGATGTATTGGATATAAGAACTAGTAGTGCTAAACAGCACGCACTTTCTCGCCCGTATTTGCACGCAAAATTACGCCAAATGTACTCAATTTTTTTAAAAATTATACATGACCTTATTTTGAAATATAAGTTTAAAGAACAGATTTCATTAATGGAAAAAACCTCTTTTTTACTTTATCGCCTTACGAATACTTCGTAAGAAGAGAAAGTTATGTAATCGTGCGGCAGAAAACGGGGAATTTTCGGCAGAAAAACTCTTATAGCATGGGTCTGGTGACAAAAAACCTGTTGCTAAATTTAGAGAAAAAAATCCTCTATCTCGTGATGTAGTCAAAATTCATGATGTGTTACTTCTTCATACTGCAAACTCGATTGACGGCAAAACGTCCGTCTCTCCGTCAGTGGTCAACGCTAGCGCCTAAACCGTTCGGCCGATTTTTTTCAAAATGGATATTACGCGATCGTTTTACTCGTCTCACGGTCTCTTGAATTTGAAACCGATATTTTCGTATTTGAGGGTACTTTACATGAAGCCCATTTTGAGATTTTCTAAGTTAAAAGAAATTGGCTCCAAATTTTTTGATTATATTTTGTTGTTGATTAGTGCAAAGAACGTTGAAGGGAATGACGTAGGTATCATTTTCGTTGATAGGCCCAATTTTTTCGAAAATTGCAAAAAACGGTTTAAAAACTGCAAAATTGAAGGTAGAGATTTTTGCCACAGACGAAGTCGCTTGTACTAAGTTAGCACTTCAAATAAGGTCATGAACCATTTCTTGGAAAAACGAGTAGTTTTTGCGTAAATTGCGATTCAAATTTCCAAATAAACTTTTCTCATAAACCGCCCCAATTTTTTCTTTAAAATTTCTGCACGTGTGTAATAAGGGACGGTAAATATATAAATAAACTATTGGTGCTATAGAATGGCACATACTTTATCGCAGTAGTTATTTTTCAAATGCCGATCAGCCGATAAATTATTTGGAGTAAGCCGTTCACCGCTGCCTTTCTTGGTCATGTTTGAAAGACATGTTTTTCTAATGTTGACAATTACCGGCTTCCTAGTGATAGAACTGATACAATTTTGACTAAAATATAAGTAATTGGTCCACATGTGGGTTCCGTGGCGCGGTTGGTTAAAAGCACCTTCGGGTTGAGATCTTCTGTAAGGAAGATGCCGAGTTCGATCCTCAGATGAGGATTTTAATTTGATGAATGTGATGTTGCAGGAAAAAACATTGAAGAGTGTAGATACTTTATTGAAAATCATTTGAAGTACTTCTACTCACGAATGGAATCAATGCAGATAAATAGACAGGACCTGTCTGTGTTTTCCCTAACTGCATCTTTTAAACAATTTTTTCAACTCTGTTTTTCGATTTCTGAAGCCTATGACATGTCGAATCAACCGTTGTCTAGTATATATCTGTATGAACCAATTTAAGTAAAATTATGAGTATTTAACGTTATATTGTAATACATTATAACCAGAAGGCATGCGATAAACTTACAATCCCTGACAGTTCCAAAAATTGTTATTACTTTTTCGCCTTACGAATATTTCGGTCATGTTTGAAAGACATGTTTTTCGCATGTTGAAAATTTGCGGCTCCTAATAATAAAATCGATACAATTACGTTTTGACTAAAATATAAGTAATTGCGATAAATGTACTGGAAATGTCTATATATTTGTTCAAAGTTTTAACTTTTAACAATTTTTTAGTTCTCTTCTTGGATTGGTAAAGCGTATGTACCATCGTATCAATTGTTTCTTAATCACGCATTTACCAATTTTTAGGTCGGTTCTTTTTTTTCATGGCTCTGTTTGACACAGGCGGTGTTGGTGGTGCGCAGTGGTATAAGTGCCGGTTCGTTGACTTTGAGTTTCGGATGTCGGGTCTCGGTACGGAAAACGTTAGCTGGTATAATACACTTTTGCTGGTTAATGAAGTAGTGGAATGGCAATAAGGACCGTATAGAAGCAGAGCGAGAAAACATGTGCGTTGGAAGCACCACTAGTTTAATATTTTAGTTTGAGGAAGAGTCCAAAAACATTTTGAACTTTTGCAATTTTTCAAAAGCCAGTTTTCAACGAAGATGAGACCTGCTACCATTATCTTAAACGTCTTCCACACTATCCATCAACAAAATTTAGTCATTATTGATGGATCCATTTTTTGAACATTTGGAGAATGTCCAAGGGGCTTAATGTATGGTTCTCCCAAAATTAAAATATCGATTTGAAATTCGAGGGGCCGCGCCATCAGCCAGGTTGCCTAGGTAATCTTTTTTTTTCTGAGAAAATCGGCTGAAGGGTTTAGCAGCTAGCGTTGTTCACGGACTGACTGACTTACTGACTGACAGACTGACTGGCGGACGGACTGACTGACTGACTGACTGACTGACACACGGACAGACGGACAGACGCGCAGACGGACAGACGCGCAGACGGACAGACGCGCAGACGGACAGACGCGCAGACGGACAGACGCGCAGACGGACAGACGCGCAGACGGACGGACGCACAGACGCACAGACGCACAGACGGACGGACGGACAGACGCACAGACGGACAGACGCACAGACGGACAGACGCACAGACGGACAGACGCACAGACGGACAGACGCACAGACGGACAGACGCACAGACGGACAGACGGACAGACGCACAGACGGACAGACGCACAGACGGACAGACGCACAGACGGACAGATGCACAGACGGACAGACAGATACGTTTTGTTATAATTCAATTTTCGGTTATAAGGATGCAGAAAACATGGATTCTGGCTACACCACGTGTTAGAGTATTTGTTAGAGTATTGTTAGTGTATTTCATACTAAATTTAGGAACTAGATTTATCCACTTTTTTATTGCCAAGGCCCTGTACTATGAGGTTTTCTACCCCAAATTCGCAGTTTTTCGCGCAGCATTTCATAACATTCTCCTTACTCCATAGCGAGAAAATAAAAATTAACACCAAGTCTATGCTTACGTGCTTCACATGTTTTGCCGTTAAAGCGGGTATAGATCATCAAATTGAAGCTCTTGAGAAAAGGTACCTAGGTGCATCCGTGCTGCTAACTCAGTGACTTTTAATAGTATTTGGGTGTTATGAATAGGACCGGTTCCATAACTTCGGTACTTACGCAGTTCACGAAGTAAGAAAGTTTGCCATCTCTGCAACGCTTGAGGTTGCTGAGGGGAAAGCTTCGGGAGGAATGACAGGCCCCATTTCAAATTCGGAAGGAGATCGGGTAAGCGAATATCTCCCACGGGGTAAATATCTTATTTGCAAGCACACAATATCTCATCCAAAAGCACAAACCCTACGATTTTCTCGAAATCGAAGTGCGCTGAGCTCTCGCTTTCATGTTAACAAGCTATTGCTTTCAAAATCCTTCCAGAAATATGCATTTTAGCACACGATGTCTTCACCAAACCAGAAGAGTTTATTTATTTTCAGTCTAAATTAATATTTGGCTCTCTTTCTGATTTTATTTCTAGTTCCTGGAAAAACAAAATTACAATCAAATGAGAGATTTACTGCCATATCATCTCACAAAAAGATTTGCAAGATTAATTTTTTAAATTCTTGGAAATTTTATTAAGCTTGTTTGTACATTCTCTTCACCAGACATTTCCACTCCCATTCATTTTGAGGCGGATGATAATAAAAAGAAAAATTATACATTGTTCAGAGACTGTGCAAGAGATGGGAACGTATTAGTAAAATATTTCATTTCATACCAAGTCTCTTTATCGCTGGTTTAGGGAGCTCAGAAAGGAAAGTACCAAATTACAGCTTGGGGCATCCTAATTAAATCACATACTAATTTAATGACTGCGAAATTTGGTAACAGTGAAACAATTTTCTGATTTTACATCAATCATTGATTTCCCAAACATGCTTATTTACATAGTAATATTTACGAAAAATTATGTTACTTTTTGATTTGTTTCTTGATACATTAATGATCACAACTGACGTAGATACGAGTATCTGCTACTTGCACCCCACTCATTTCATGCAGTCGAGAAAACAGTGTCAATAATTACATGCCACTTTCCAATATTATTCCACACTGTGTGAGTCTGTTCTGAATTTTCGTTTGCCTCTTCATCCATAGTTTTAAATGTATCCTGTATATACAAAAGGAAGTAGTATGAGGTAAAATAATATATCTTAAATTTTCCTGATGTCTAATGATGCCAAATTTTACCAAACAACTACAAAGTAATACGTCCGTCGTACGGCCGGGAAGTGTTGAATATGGGACTGACCGGAATATCGGCACCTCATGCGTGAACTAAAACTTGTACTGTAATAATCCACTTTCAGTCCGTACAAATAACTTTAAGATGCAACCATTACTACGGCGGGCGTCTTAGTTTGTGTCCATTACTGACTTGGTGGTTTTAAGTGTACCTTAAGTGTACGAAATAATTTACTGGCTACTCCTCCAGTGAAATAAGTTTGAGAATCTTACGTGTATGTGAGGCCAAGCCGGGTTCAGATTTTAAACGCAAAAGCAAAACATACATAGTTAATTCACCAATATTACCATTCAATGTGCAGTATTAATTGCTTACTGACGACAGAAATAATTTATGAACGCTTACTGTTTAGAAACACACAACCATACAGCAAATTGGTTCATTTTCAACTTCACCACTTTCTACCGGGCCTGCAGCTCTACTGATGTGTAGGATCTCTTAAGATAAATCTACGGGATATATTCATGTCTTTTAATGCATTGTTGGACTACCCCTAAGGTAGGAAATAAACTCGACGTACCAATCTAGGGGTAATAGAGGAAATGGAAACGAATAGTTAAGCGAACTTTCTCGCCAGAAGTTGGGGTATTGATGCAGCATTCCTCTAGAAACACTTCCCAGGAACCATGCGAACGACCGGCCTAACATCTTGGTCATATTTCCTTTTCACTAAAGTTGCTGCACGAAATGTGCATCCGCCGGATCTGGAATTTCGGGTCTTTTCAATCTTATCTGAATTACTAGAATTACAGGTTTACAAGCGGGAAATACAAAGGAGCCAGACTTTTTGTAACAATGAAGCTACGGGAGATTTTCCAAAGTCAAACAGATGTGCTTCAATA
Source organism: Acheta domesticus (assembly GCA_031308135.1). NCBI lineage: Eukaryota > Metazoa > Arthropoda > Insecta > Orthoptera > Gryllidae > Acheta > Acheta domesticus. Next base: position 277,858,906 of record JAHLJT010008446.1, on the reverse strand, counting down.
AAATTCAAAATTTCAATTGGAAATAATCGTAAGTAAAATAATTCCTTGAATTCCTTTTAAGGTTAAGGAAATGCATTTTCTCGAGGAATAATCATGAATCAAAGTTCGTTTGCAAACGAACGATACATTTGCGAATAGAAAGGATTTCACAGCTTCGAACCGGTACACCAAAACATCTTTTATAGTCAGAAATACGACCAAATCAACTAGGTGAATTGTAAATTACTGCAATTATTAAAATGCAGAAAATTAGATGAATTGGTAGAATATTGTAAAAGCGAACTGTGCAGTTATTATTAGCACACCAACAAATTGGACGAAAGACGATGACACGAAAGATAAACATATAAAAGTTCACGACGTAGTAAAAAGACCCTTTGGAATGACAAGATTGCAAAGGACAAAATCGCAGAAAATAAGTTGCTAATGAGACAAGATTCTTCCTGATTTCTATTGCAAATAGGACATACTCGCGTTGCAATTTGTGGACAAATAGCGTCAACAAAATATCACTACTGTACATAATGAGTCAACTAAAATTTTACATCAATTTACTAGAAAGCCTAAAATGTTATTTGGGAGCCTTCTAATTTCAAAAGGTCAAACATCTTTCATGTATATTTGTCAGAAATAAACTCAACTCAAATTAGTTCGCTAACTAAAGAACAAAAAACCACGAGCGTAGATGAATTTTCTTGCTGTCTGTGAAACGTACGCGTCTCTATCGTTATGCCGCCGATGACCCACGCCGCTTATTGAAGCACTGAGATTTTTTCAGATATTTTCGGAATCATCAAGGTTTGTACCATAAAATGACTCTAAGCGCTACAACAGCACATACTTTTTCGTATTATTTGTAAGGGAAAAAACTATCTTGATAAAATTCTAGCCATTGGAAAAGAATCACCAAATAACAGTGCAAAATAGCAATGCGCAGCTAAAAGTCAAATACACTTTCTTAAAATATTTCTTTGGGTTGAAATGTACAAACATTAAAATGCAAATGTTTAATGTTGTACGGATGATACTTTTTTGTTTTTGTTATGTTTTGTATGTTGGTTCTTTCAAGAAATAAAACAAGAAAACAGCGTTGTTCGTTGTCGGTAAAAAAGTGTAAAAAACGGTGTTGTCTTTATAATATTGTGCAACCAGATAATAGAAAACCTAAATATCAAGACACGTTGAAAGGTAATCTAAAAGAGAAATCGCTTGTAAGGAAACTGAATACTATCCTATGCATTCAGAGATTTCAGAAATTTAGTTAAATTTCACACAGCTCGGTGAGTGTATTTTGAAAACCGATTTTTCCATGTAAGTTTTCTGTACAGGGATTTGGCAAATTATTCAAGGGAGACGCCAACGTCATACAGATTTTAAATTACAGGAAACAATTAATACGAGCAGCGAATGAGGATCATCCAAGTATTTGAATGGGATGCAATTTTCGAGATACTGACACAACTTTAGTTTTTTTAAATGGAAGGATATATTTTTTCTCCAGCATCTTTAAAAATGAAATGCAATGATGTAGATATTGTTAATACTTAAAAAGTATCTTTTTTCAAAAACAGTGCAATTACAACTTGGAAAACGCCATGCAGAGCGCGCAAGGACAGCTGACCTTGCTGACATCGTATACGTGAGTATACGGCACCTTGTCGGAAAACGAGTAATTTAGCTGATTAGGGCACTTCCTATACAATTGTTACTAAATGATTAAATAAAAGGAAATAAATGTACTGTAATTTCTCCTCAGTGTAGTGTTTTTTCTCTTTCCCTGGAATACGATAGGCTCCCCAATTTAAAATTTAAGAAAAGTATTTAGATACACATCTCCGTTGAATCAATATGATTTGGAACACCTTTTTTCCCTTGCGTATATAGAACTTGTGAAAGTCAAAAACCGTGGTCATTAGCATTACCAGTAAGAGTTTAGGAAGTGTCCTAATTGGCGAAATTACTCGTTTTCCAACAAGGTGCGTCGATTCACGAATACGATGTCTGCAAGGTCAGCTGTCTTTGGGCGCTGCTGCATGGCGTTTACCAAGTAGAAATTGCATTGTTTTTTGCAAAACATACTTTTCGAATGTTAACAATATCTACATAATTACATTTCATTTTTAAAGAACTATAGAGTGCTGGAGAAAAAAAAATATACTTCCATTTTAAAAAAAACTAAAGTTATGTCAATATCTCGAAAATACAATACGGTACTTACAAGAAAACGAAATATTTTATTTGGCCCATCATCTGCAACAAAATGGAGCAAATAGCATTGTTTTGGAAAATATACTTTTCGAGTATTAACAATATTTATATAATTGCATTTCATTTTTAAAGATCTATAGAATACTGGAGAAAAAAATATATACTTCCATTTAAAAAACAAAGCTGAGTCATTATTTCAAAATTGACGTATTCTGCTAACAAGAAAACGAAATATGTTATTTGCCCCCATCATCTGCAACAATATGGCGCAAACAGCATCTCGATACCTTAAACCGTTTTCAAGATATTTGCTGTGGCCAACTTAGGTGATCCATTCTGTATACAGGTAAAGTACTGATCGAAACAGTTTAAGTAGATCAGAGAATTAATTGAAGACCCGAGATCGTGAGACCTGCGGAAGTGACTTGTTCAGAAATGTACAAGATAATCGAAGATTTTGTAATGAAAGATAGGTGTGACAAAGTGGCACCAATAGCTCGAGGGTTTGTGGTGTCCAAGCGGCCATTTTTTTAGCATTCTTCATGACAGTTTAGGCATGCCAAACGTGGGTGGCCAAATGACAGTTTAGGCATGCCAAAACGGGTTCCAAGAATGCTCACGCCTCTCCATTAGCAGTAGCGAGTAGAGATGTGTGAGGTGAATTTGAGACGTTTTGAGTCAGATCCAAAAAATTGTCTTGCTCAAAATCTTTACACTAGATGAAACTTTTTTGATCGTGAAAAAAACAAGAAGAAATGCAATCAAAGCATGAGGGTTCTCCACCTCCCAAAACGTTTCTGATACAGCCATTCGCTGCCCAACTCACGGCCATTGTGTTTTTGGGATTAGCAGATCATTCTATTTGATAGAGGGCAAGGAAAACAAGAAAATATCTACTAAACTATCCTATGCTAATACTCTTCTCACCTTATAGAATGCAATAAAGAAGAAGTGTTTTAGGAAGCTGTCTAAACGTGTGCTCCACGACAAGACGCCCGTGTACAAGTCCCGGAAATCAATTACTCCTATTATGGACTGTGTTTTTTAAGATTTTAACCACCCACCATACATCTCAGATTAGCCTTCCAGTGATTATTTTCTGTTCAGAATTGTCAAAAACTTGCGTGGTCGCCGATTTGTGTCTAATAAGCAAGTGATGAGATATGCAAATGAGAACAGGACAGGAAAATAATTTTATTTGTCTGAAATATCGTCTTAGACTGAAAAGTGAAGGAAGTGTATTGGCCTGTAAGAGGATTTTATTGAAAAGAGTAATAGAATTTTCAAACAATCTAAATTATTTCTCGTGTAGGTAGAAATCTTATATAATCCACATCAGACATTACTATTAACAGCACATCATACAAATACACAATCAAAACAATATAACATGTCTTTACAGTGCTTTAAAACGCGTAGACATTACGTTCTCTCAACATAAAAGATTTTCTAACACAAAAACAGGATTCAGGAATAAAATATTAATAAATTTAATCTCTAAAATAAAATAGTAGAAAGCAACATGAAATGCTAATTTCATGCTGGTTAAAATGCTGTATTTCTATCTGTAGCAAGTAATTTAAACATTTTTTAGTCATTCACCCCATCTCCTTTCCCTTGAGCAATAATGCTCAGATAATCTCTTGCTTTGCTTCTGAATATTAACATTTAAAAAATTATCTCTCCCAAATCATGATAGATAATGCCCAATGCAGCTTTTGACATTTTTAAATGACAGGAACATGTCATTTCGATTTCGCTCTTTTCATTGAACAACTGGTACCTAGATACGAAGAGTTCGGGACTTATCCAGTGCGGTGTTGTTCTATTTGTGTAAAGTAGTTTTGCTGGAGTTCGTAGAAAAAGGATCTGCGTGAGCGTGCGCATGTTGCGTTCACGTGTTTTGCGTGTGAACGCGTGTATGTAAATGTTTGCGTGCGCTACCTTGCACCCAATTGTGTGTACATGCGTGCGCTCTTACGAGCGTGTTCACCCTCAGACACGCGTACAAACGCAAAAACATGCGAACAACTACGCAGTGTGTGTGTATTCGCTCGCGTTCACATACGATACTTCTTCTTACATGCCACACGCTTGATTTTTACAATTGGATAAAGAAAATAGGCTGAGGTGCCTCAGGTCCTCAACTGATGTCACTGCAGTCCTCCCACACGGTGGTCCTAAGGTTCGAGTCCCGACGGTGGCAGGATTTTTGACACTCGTTATTATGCTCCGTCGAATTTAGTCGCTGTGTGGAGGAGAATTCTAGTGGCCGGTTGCTCTGATAAGTAGTTTTCCGCGGTTTCTCCCATCAACACCAGGAGACTGTCGGAGCAGATTCCTAACTAACGGACAACGGACCGCGCGCGATTTTTCCTTCCCTTTCCTTGTGCTATCCTCATCCACTATATTACTGGCTGTTGGTGTTTTAGCCAGTAATCAAAACCACTCGGTTGAAAGATTTATGAAGATTCATCGTATATCCTGATAGGACGTGATTTAAAGGGATTAATACATTTGGATATTCGCACTTTTGAACGTTACTACGTATTGGCACTTTACTAGGTATAAAAGAGGACAATACACTTGTTAGTTCACTGACGGTTTCAAAATATGTTTTCCAAGATGCTAATAAAAATGAGATAAATTAAACAACATATTTTGTTTGGGAGAAAAACAATCTTCATAAAATTCTGAGGTACACAGAGGGACAGATTTGAAACAAAATATCTCCCAAAAAATTTGTATTGATTGAATTGAAATTAATGCCTTATTTTACGTGGCGAGACTCAGGCCATGAGGCCAGTTCTTCCGTCTGACCACGCAAATTTCGCTACGCTCCTTTCTACAACTCGCGGAAGAAGACGGTATTCTTTGGGCGACGAAACAGGCGATTTTGAATTTAGCTCAGAGGCGTCATTTAGGCTTTAGGATCTTTTACATGCAGTAAATCTACTAACATGGGACAGACGGCTTCACTTACCCTCCGAAGGAAGGCGTACGAAAGATTTTTTCACCCTTAAAAATCTACGGCTTCGATCGGTTTTGAACCCGCGAACTTGGGTATAATAATCCAATACGCTAACCGCTACACCACCGCCGCCACGAAATTGATGCATAGTTACTTCTAAAAATTAAATTTTAGGCTTATTCCAGCCAAAGAAACATGATAATACGTGTGTGTATGTATGCATTGATATATTGAGACCCAATGGCCTCCTACTTAATAAGGCGAAATAATAGAAATGGCGGGGAATCATTGGGTGGCGAGCGCAAGGGACTGGTGCGCGACTCGGTCATCCACGACATTGTCGAGAAACGGTGAAGAACTGCCACGGTGTAAGATATATAGGTGTGTTCACACCTGGTCTAAAACTGAAGCTTATGTGAGACTACTTCTCACAGTTCTCGGATATAAGCCCTGCGATCTTTGGGTCTCATTTGCGAAAGGTCGTGATTGATCGGGATCCATTCGACAGCTCTGTGGCCAGCTGATTTCTAATTTCAAGTCAGTGATTTGTCGTTTCGCGGTGGAATTGGTAAAGTTTAGAGAGAACAGTTACGACAAATGTGTAGGAAATGATTTGTAAAACTGTAATAGACGCAGTTTAAGGTGTATATATTGCACCGTGACCGAAACCGATCGTGTGCACCGTTCGGACAAGCGAGGAACTAGCGTGAAACTGGCTTGAGAAAATTTGCCCCAAAGGCGGCTAGTTGACACTTCTATATATCTTACACCGTCAGAACAGCAACAAGGCGGTTGAGGAAAGTCAGTTGGAGATCGAGAGGTGAACGGAACAGCCGTGGTGCCTTGGAGGTTTAACACAGAGAGCTGCTGTCGGTGTTGTGAGCGCAAATAGCAATAGCGTAGTTGTAGTTTTGATATGTCGCCGTCAAAGGGAACTTGATAGTGAAATCGGATGGTAATTCAAACAACTGGACATGTACGTAATTGATCCCGATAATGCGTGGGCGCTACGTGGCGGATTGAATCGTGCGTGTCTGGGCAGATGAGGCAATTGGTTCCTTGTAAAAGGGTGGGTGACGTATGAGGAGTATAGTCAGTAACTGATGTCGAGCTGTGACGATTTGGGGCGTTTTTAACGTAGCACAAATGCGGGTGGTGTAAAGGCGAGAGTACTATACGCGCACTTTTTCTTGATACTCCACAGCGGGGGTGCGAGGGGAGGCAGGTTCTGTTTACGTCACGGCAGTGCAGTGCTGTTAACATCCACAGAAAACTCAGTGAAAAGCGCGTCTTGGACTAGATAGCAACGAGAAACAACTCAAGTTTTCTTTAATTCTGAAGAAATAATTAATAATTGTAGAAATTATTGAGTAACGAGAAGGTGCACGGTACGCAGAGGTCGTTAGAAAGAGAGAGCGAAAACTGAGAAGTCCGAATTGTAAAGGAAGAAGGTGAGCAGCACTGCAAACTGAGCCGTGACGTTCGAGTGAGGCTTATGTTTTCTGCCGAGCCGTGCTGTGATGGGCCGAGCGACAACTAGGGAGCTGGAGGATCAAGAAAAAGTGCAAGCATAGTACCTGCATACCTGGTGCATTGTGATGTTTTCATTAACAGCTGAAACTGTACTTTGTTAGACAATGTGCAACATTATATCTACATCAGAATAAGCTCATAATACTAGGGAAGACCGGCGGAGGTGCCTTGCTACGACTATTCCACTCGTGAAATTAAAACCAATGGTGTTTAACTATAACATACAAAATGCCCCAATCAGGGCGGTGTATCACAAAAAGTTTTACTTTTTCTATCCCATTTTTCTTTCCGCTTCTCCTTTCTGGCCAATCATAAACTCTGACTTATCTGTCTTAGGAGGGGGCATATATATATATATATATATATATATATATATATATGTGTGTGTGTGTGTGTGTGTGTGTATACATTGCTATGTCGATGTCCAATAAACTATATTTTTCACAGTTTGGAACTCTAATGAACATGATTTCATTCATGGAATAGTCCTAATAAATACCACTCGTGCTTTGGAAATTCTCAGATAAATCTCCTCCTCGCTTCGCGAGACGGGGGTTTATCGATAATTTCCAAAGCACTCGTGGTATTACCTACGATAATCGTTGCGGCCGGTGGCTGAAGCGGCGACGCCAAGGTATAGCGTGGGGGAAAAGAGTTTCTGTCCCCATCGTGTCCATCCAACCGATCGTCCCCCAAGGGAGCCGGACGCATTCGAAGGAAGTCGTCGCAATGGGCGGCGATGGCCTACATTCCAAGTATCAAAACAATTACTTGCATTATGGGACAGTGTAAGGCTAATAGCGAGGCGTTACCAGACCACGAATGGCTTTGTAAGGAATGCGGAATGCTTTAGGTGAATATCTGGTTACAAATAAATGTAAATATCGAAGATAAAAAAGTTATGAATGAAAGAATAATGTTATCTATTATATGCTCTTACGCAGTTCAAGTTGTGTCGCAGTTCAAGTTTTCATTAGCATTATAAAGTAATATAAGTAATATTATGGTACGTAGAAAGTGTAAATTATAGTAAGTAGTAATACTGTATTAGTAATATTATAGTAAGTAGTAAGTGTAAAGTAGTATTAGTAATATTTGTGTATTTCATAAATAAAGGAAGCTACAAGTGTAGTAAACTACGAATAATAAAAAAAGGATTACGGTCATAAAGAAGGAAAACATAATACAGAATTTAGAGAACTGTCATAGAAATATCCGAGTCAACATAAATTTGTTAGTAAACTTTATTGGTGTGAGAAGCAAATAGCAGGTATTGATATATCGCTAGAGGTGTTTGTGGATAAACGTCCTGGAAGTTAGCAGGTCCATTTCATCCAATCACAAAACTGCATAGCTCATAATTTGCCGCTTTTTTGCCGTTTTTGAGATGCGAAAACCAAAAATTTGCCGCGAGCCATTTTCCCCCAAAAATCAGTGGTCCTGCTAACTTCCAATGGAAGTTAGCAGGTCCATTTCATCCAATCACAAAACTGCATAGCCCATAATGTTCAGCTATTTTGCCGTTTTTAAGATGTGAAAACCAAAAATTGATATCTCCATTATTTCAAAAAATATTAAGAATTAAAAAAACATTAAAAATACGTTCAATATAAGAGCGCAATCAAAGAAGTAAAAGGACGTCCCCCGTACAAAATCACACATAACAACTCATAATCGACGCCAAAATTTCCCAAAAACTACTGAAAAACAAAATCTGTAATAAAAAATTTGCCGCCAACCGGTTAGACACAATTACCCGGGTTCGAATCCCAGATATGCACCTCTTAAATTAGCCCCATTCAATAAATAGACGCATTCTCTAGTAAACCATTCGCTTTAACAATTCATACTGTGCGCCGAAATTAGCACCAACCAAGTGGCAAACATAATCATTAATAAAATAATTTGCCGCGGATCGGCTAGTTTAAATTACCCGGGTTCGAATCCCCAAAACGTATATTTTGAAAGCCCCTTTCAAGGAAACGCGCGGTGTCTCCAAAACCATTAGCCATAACAATTCAGTATGAGCGCCGAAATTAGCTGCATGAAAGTGTAAAATATTATCTGTAATCAAAAAACTTGCCGCAAACCGGTTAGTGACTGTTTCTTGAGTTTTTATTCCCAAAAATGTATCCCTTCGATCGGCGCCTTTCTAGAAAAGTGCGCCGTATCTCCTAAACCATTAACCTTAACGATTCACATTCTGCGCCGAAATCTGCTGTGAGCATGTGCCAACAATAATCTGTAATCAAAAAATTTGCTGCGAACCGGTTAGTGACTGTTTCTTGAGTTTTTATTTCCAAAAATGTATCCCTTCGATCGGCGCCTTTCTAGAAAAGTGCACCGTATCTCCTAAACCATTAACCTTAACAATTCACGTTCTGCGCCGAAATCTGCTGTGAACATGTGCCAACAATAATCTGTAATCAAAAAATTTGCCGCGAACCGGTTAGTGACTGTTTCTTGGGTTTCAATTCCAAAAATATCCCTCTTCGAACGGCCTCTTTCTAGAATAGTGCGCCGTATCTCCTAAACCATTGACCTTAACAATTCCCGCTCTGCACCGAATGATGCTGTCAGTAAGTGCCAACTACAATATGTACTCAAATAATTTGCCGCGAACCACTTAGTTACTGTTTCCCGGGTTCAAAATATCAAAAATGTACCTTTTCGAACGGCCTCTTTCAAGAAAAGTGCGCCGTATCTCCTAAACCATTGACCTTAACAATTCCCGCTCTGTACCGAATGATGCTGTCAGTAAGTGCCAACTATAATAAGTACTCAAATAATTTGCCGCGAACCAGTTAGTTACAGTTTCCTGGGTTCAAAATATCAAAAATGTACCTTTTCGAACGGCCTCTTTCAAGAAAAGTGCGCCGTATCTCCTAAATCATTGACCTTAACAAGTCCCGCCTTGCGCCAAAATTACCTGTGGGCAAGTCACAACTATCATCTGTAATCAAAGAATTTGCCGCGACCCGGTTAGTTTCTGGTTTTTGGGTTCAAATTTCCAAAAATATACCTCTACTAACGGCCTCTTTCCAGAAAAGCGCGCTGTGTCTCCTAAACTATTGACCTCAACAACTCGCATTCTGCTCTGAAATCAGGTGTGAACAAGTGATATATATATAATCTGTAATCAAACAATTTGCCGCGGACTGTTTTGTTACAGTATCCCGGGTTCAAAATTTAAATACGTATCTCTTGGAATGGTCTCTTCAATGGAAACGCTTCGTGTCTCCTAAACCAATAACCTAAACAATTCATCCTCTTCGCCTAGTGGCAATAATCATCTGTATGCCGCGGGTATGTTAGTTACAGTAACCGGGGTTCGGATTCCCGAAATTTACATCTTCCGATTTGAGGAAAAGACGCTCTGTCTCCTAAAACATTGACCTTAACATTTTATACTGTTCGTTGAAATAAGCTTTAACTTAGTGGGCAAATAAATAAATTAATGACGGCGAAACGTATGCCTCTCCGGCCGGCCGGCCTAAATCCGAATAAAACGTTCGGCCGATATTCTCCAAAATTTATAAGTCCCTAATCGATCTAACTGATCTCTCGGCCCATTGAATTGGAAACTGATATTATAATTTTGGAGGTACATTACATGAAACACCTGGGAAACATAAATCTAACATTTTTTATTACATGTTATTGTTGGATATTACAATGAACGTTTAAGAGAACGCTGCAGATCAGAGTTTCGTTTAAAAATTTGTTTTTTCAAAAACTCCAGAAATTCAAAATATTTTCGGCGTCTTACCGCTAGGATAAATTTTAAGATAGACATTTTTTTTCAATAAAATTTCTTTTAAAATAACTAATAGGCCTGCGGCAATATTTCCTATAACAGATTATATTTAACACTAAGTTAAAGCTTATTTCAACGAACAGTATAAAATGTTAAGGTCAATGTTTTAGGAGACAGAGCGTCTTTTCCTCAAATCGGAAGATGTAAATTTCGGGAATCCGAACCCCGGTTACTGTAACTAACATACCCGCGGCATACAGATGATTATTGCCACTAGGCGAAGAGGATGAATTGTTTAAGTTATTGGTTTAGGAGACACGAAGCGTTTCCATTAAAGAGACCAGTCCAAGAGATACGTATTTAAATTTTGAACCCGGGATACTGTAACAAAACGGTCCGCGGCAAATTGTTTGATTATAGATTATATATATCACTTGTTCACACCTGATTTCAGAGCAGAATGCGAGTTGTTGAGGACAATAGTTTAGGAGACA
>JAHLJT010008446.1:277781710-277846943 GCA_031308135.1 Acheta domesticus | reverse complement strand
AGATTATATTTAACACTAAGTTAAAGCTTATTTTCAAAGAACAGTATAAAATGTTAAGTCATGTTTTAGGAGACAGAGCGTCTTTTCCTCAAATCGGAAGATGTAAATTTCGGGAATCCGAACCCCGGTTACTGTAACTAACATACCCGCGGCATACAGATGATTATTGCACTAGGCTAAGAGATGAATTGTTTAAGTTATTGGTTTAGGAGACACGAAGCGTTTCCATTAAAGAGACCATCCAAGAGATACGTATTTAAAATTTGAACCCGGGATACTGTAAACAAAACGGTCCCGCGGCAATTGTTTGATTATGATTATATATATCACTTGTTCACACCTGCCTATTTCAGAGCAGAATGCGAGTTGTTGAGGACAATAGTTTAGGAGACACAGCGCGCTTTTCTGGAAAGAGGCCGTTAGTAGAGGTACATTTTTGGAAATTTGAACCCAAAAACCAGAAACTAACCGGGTCGCGGCAAATTCTTTGATTACAGATGATAGTTGTGACTTGCCCACAGGTAGTTTTGGCGCAAGGCGGGAATTGTTAAGGTCAATGATTTAGGAGATACGGCGCACTTTCTTGAAAGAGGCCGTTCGAAAAGGTAAATTTTTGATATTTTGAACCCGGGAAAACAGTAACTAAGTGGTTCGCGGCAAATTATTTGAATACATATTGTAGTTGGCACTTACTGACAGCATCATTCGTGCAGAGCGGGAATTGTTAAGGTCAATGGTTTAGGAGATACGGCGCACTATTCTAGAAAGAGGCCGTTCGAAGAGGATATTTTTGGATTTGAAACCCAAGAAAAAGTCACTAACCGGTTCGCGGCAAATTTTTTGATTACAGATTATTGTTGGCATATGCTCAGAGCAGATTTCGGCGCAGAACGTGAATTGTTAAGGTTAATGATTTAGGAGATACGGCGCACTATTCTAGAAAGAGGCCGTTCGAAGAGGAATATTTTTGGAATTTGAAACCCAAGAAACAGTCACTAACCGGTTCGCGGCAAATTTTTTGATTACAGATTATTGTTGGCACATGTTCACAGCAGATTTCGGCGCAGAACGTGAATTGTTAAGGTTAATGGTTTAGGAGATACGGTGCACTTTTCTAGAAAGGCGCCGATCGAAGGGATACATTTTTGGAAATAAAAACTCAAGAAACAGTCACTAACCGGTTCGCGGCAAATTTTTTGATTACAGATTATTGTTGGCACATGCTCACAGCAGATTTCGGCGCAGAATGTGAATCGTTAAGGTTAATGGTTTAGGAGATACGGCGCACTTTTCTAGAAAGGCGCCGATCGAAGGGATACATTTTTGGGAATAAAAACTCAAGAAACAGTCACTAACCGGTTTGCGGCAAGTTTTTTGATTACAGATAATATTTTACACTTTCATGCAGCTAATTTCGGCGCTCATACTGAATTGTTATGGCTAATGGTTTGGAGACACCGCGCGATTCCTTGAAAGGGGCTTTCAAAATATACGTTTTGGGGATTCGAACCCGGGTAATTTAAACTAGCCGATCCGCGGCAAATTATTTTATTAATGATTATGTTTGCCACTTGGTTGGTGCTAATTTCGGCGCCACAGTATGAATTGTTAAAGCGAATGGTTTACTAGAGAATGCGTCTATTTATTGAATGGGCTAATTTAAGAGGTGCATATCTGGGATTCGAACCCGGGTAATTGTGTCTAACCGGTTGGCGGCAAATTTTTTATTACAGATTTTGTTTTTCAGTAGTTTTTGGGAAATTTTGGCGTCGATTATGAGTTGTTATGTGTGATTTGTACGGGGGACGTCCTTTTACTTCTTTGATTGCGCTCTTATATTGAACGTATTTTTAATGTTTTTTTTAATTCTTAATATTTTTTGAAATAATGGAGATATCAATTTTTGGTTTTCACATCTTAAAAACGGCAAAATAGCTGAACATTATGGGCTATGCAGTTTTGTGATTGGATGAATGGACCTGCTAACTTCCATTGGAAGTTAGCAGGACCACTGATTTTTGGGGAAAATGGCTCGCGGCAAATTTTGGTTTTCGCATCTCAAAAACGGCAAAAAAGCGGCAAATTATGAGCTATGCAGTTTTGTGATTGGATGAAATGGACCTGCTAACTTCCAGGACGTTGTGGATAAGGAGTTCTTGATCGTAATTGATTCACAATAGGAATAAATGTATCACGTTTTCAAAGGGTGTCGTGCTAATTTTATACATTCATGATTTGAACAAGATTGTTATCTCCAAAACTGATCCCTTGTCCTCTTTGTAAATCTCATTAGAGAAATTTTATGCGTCTTCGGCCTGTAGGATTGTCCAGTGTAAGTTGGGTCACAGTATGTATGTATATGATACGATTACCTATTATTTCGATCTCATGTAATTCGTGATAACGAGGGTTTACTGTAATACCGTGATAAATATTACTGTCTCAGATTGAATTAAGTTTTGATTAAATGTTCACTTAACATGTCAAAACAGTGAAATTTATGTAATGTGTAAGATAATTCTGTAACCCTGCAGTGGTTAATCCTAAAACTTTTATTCAACTAATTTACAAATCATATTCTAGAGGCTGAACAATTAGCTTTGAAAACTTCAATCAATGCATACATATCTAGAGCTTCTCGAGTTTCGTTCACAAGAAGACGAACTTTTGCTTGCAAAGATTTCATTTGAAGTACTTTATTTTCATTATTGTCACCAGTCGCGTAACGAGCGTAATGAGTGCCGGCCCGCCCGCAAACGTTTATCGTGTTCCCTTCTTAAAAGTATAGCAAACACAAGTAGTGTTAGTACATTACATAATAAAAATGTCCTTTCCCAAATTCATATTCATGTATGATTACTACACAAGAAAATGTTACTAACAGATTATATTGATTTTAGAAACAGTGTAACATAACCCTCTGCTACCGACTTGGAGTCCCTGGGACACCTCCGAGTTCGCAAAACTTCGAAAATGTGCATGTACGTTTTTTTATAATATTGATTCTTCTTGTACCTTTTCCTTCTACAGTTTTAAGTAATGGTTCGCGGGCTTACCGTTTGAAATTTAAACGCAATATCTGCATTGCAAAGTCTGCAATCATTTCCCCTAGTTGTTCTGCTTTAAAACTATATTAAACAGGTGTGTGTGTGTGAACAATGGAGAAATTCCTAATGTAATGATGTGACCACTCGCAGTTCATTTCTGTGAGCACCGGTACAAATAGCAGGGCAATTTGTGGCGAGCGAAATGTGCTTGCGTCAGGTTTGGAGGGGGTTCTCCAGGTTATTTCTCATTATTTGCTTCATTTCCATAATCACTTATCACCGTTTTAAAACCATTCTACAATCTCCTTTTCATGCATCACGTTTGCCAAACCAAAATATTTCTGAAGAGATAGTAGGAGTACTCGCACAGACCGAGACGGAAAAGTAAATAACAGAATCGGAAAGATGTATAAATAATCCAATATCCTAAACAAAACATAGTTGTGACTCGGTGGAGTGTCATTGCCTGGTGTATGCGATATGACCTAACTATTTCTTGATAAACATAACTGCTTTTTGTTTCTCATAACATAAGTATACTCTTACATCTTACAAGTACATATGTATCGTGTAAGATGACCACGAAGACGGCTCCATCCACGAAGGAAATAACTCCATTACGACTGAATTCATGGATTATACAACTGATTTCTAATGAAATCAATACAAAGATTGTAGGTTATGTAATAAGTAGTTTTGAGAACACATCACATTGCTCTGCGACACCAAACACTGGGAATGAACCAGATCTCTTTTCTATCTAAATTCTTATCCAAAACTTTATTTTCCATACAGTGTATTGATGTATGGGAATGGAATTATGATGCGAGGCACTAGCTCAAAAATAAGAAACTAGAATATTAATATACGAACTTCAAGGAAAGTGGGAACACCGCAGAGAAATATATGTTGCTTTTATTTTAGGTCTTATCAACTACTAGGTTATTAGTGTAACCGTCACGTACCTACCCGCTGACTGGTAGTACGGAATTACCGAATTACGAAAGTAAATCTTTAATTCACTTATTTCGTGACGTGTGGCTTCACCGTCACGCAAACCTGGGAATATCTCAATTAAAGGATAAAATTCTCTGTCGGTGGTGGGTTCGTCTTTGTCAAACTAATTACAAATTAACAGGCAAACACAATTTAGTAGTTTGAAATAACAGTTAACATATATTCTGACGAGTGAAATTCTTGTACAACTGAATTTACAAATTCTCCTATGTTTTCAGTTTTTATATTAAATTATGGTAGCTAATTTCCCTACCTAAACTGCAGTTTTTCTAATACGATCTTAATTTCGATCCCTATTTGCGAGTAACAACCTACAAATACATATATACTCTTCACACAAAAAAAATCACTGATGAAACACATAAAATACAGTTCAAGTAATTGTCCTGAAAAAAAATACGTACACACAATGCTCCAAGTTCTCGAACACCTTGTAACCATTAAAAATATTACACTTAATGTTCACAGTTGAAATTTGGCTTCTACGTAGCCTTTCAGTATAAAATTGCGTTTAACAACGCCTTTGGCCTGTCCTTCAAATAATATTGTGAAAGAAATAATTGGACGGCTTTCCCTCCCGTTCAGAATTTCACACAAATAACTTTTGTTAAATGGTTTTAACACCCTTGAATCAATTACATATGAATCCAGTCAAATAATTATAAACAAGAACAATTTTACATCAACCACAAGGACTATCCTGACCTGATTCTAATTACGACTATACAAAAAAGAAATGACTTGACTAGCTAGCAAGACTACTGTTCCGCGGTCTTCCAGATTGAAATTTAGTGAATGTTCTTTCAGTTTTGTTTGACTCACGGCCCGCGAACTCCCGAAGAACATTCCGCGCTGCGTAGTCGGCTGCCGAACGGTGTTCACTCCTCCAGGGTCGTTGGATTTCTACAACACTCCGTGTGCTGTCCGTGGCGTCGAAATCGGAATGCCTCCGAGCGCCGTCTCTCCTTGCTCAGCGACTTTTTACCACTGCTCACTCAAAGGCGATGGTCGCATCAGAATGCGAGTTCGGAACTTCCAATTATGACTTTGTGATAGCAAAAAGTCAAGCTAGTTGTGGTGTCAATCAGAATTTTTAGAATTCTCAAGATTCTGTAAGTGGATTTCACGAATGAAATTCCGGAAAATAATAAAAACTCTTATTAAAGCTCTCTCATATGTCGTACTCCTCCACGTGTCCCTCGTCGTCTGCGCAGTGCACCAATGGTCGACTGCTCACCTCGGCGACTCGAACGAGAAAAAAAAACGAATTCTTTCGACACAAGTTCATGCCTCGTCCGTCTATTCATAAAGTTTCTGATTGGCTGACGTCTGAGTGCGTTCCGAAATAATTTTTCTGGCTGTCGCCATCTCTTCGCCACAAGAGAAACTACTTGTCGGTGGTATGGTGTCGGGCTTTTCGCTTCTATTCTCTCGTTGGTTTAGAATGTAACCGACGATGAGCGGTTACATTAGTGACCACTAGATTTAACGCAATCGCCTGAGAATGAAACGATATTTACTATTTACTTATTAGAACATGCACTCACAAACAAATTCATAAAAATACATGATTTTTTGTACACTACATTAATCTACGGTCCACAAATCTCTTAATTAGTACTCTCTTTGGTTGAACAACTATTTCTAATACAATAAATGGTAAACTAGCGTTTGATTTCTCTTTCAATTTAACCGTTTTTTAAAAATTATTTTTAATTATTTTAATTTTAAGTCGCAAAAACACCCAGGCCACGAGCAACTAATACATTAATGAAATATAGTTACAGATCTGCTAAAATATCAATATTTTTACAAAATTGTATTACTTGTTCTTGGTAATTTGGAGATTAGATTAGATTAGATTAGATTTATTTAAACTGCAATTGGGCATAACCCGGTGGCAGCTAATTACAAAAACATAAATATACACAGCCTTTCTGTAATATAGAACTCCAAAACCACTAATAGTAATAATAATAATAATAATAATAATAATAATAATAACAACAACAACAACAACAATAAGAAGAAGAAGATGCAAATTATATACTAATTGTAGTAATAATAATGGTAAAATAATGATAATAATATTAAAAACTGACTGATTCATAAAACATTAAATTACATTAAGAGAGAAAACACACACACACACACACACACACACACACTGCATTAGTATTACACTGCACTTCACTGCACTTCACTTCACTAAGACCTGAAAACATTTCCTTCTTTATTTCTCTGCTATACACTGCACTACACCTCACTTCACAATAGAACACTTATGCATCGCTATATAACCCACTATTCTCCCTCATTTACTTAATAATACCCTAAATTAATTTCCTAAACTGTTGAACACTTTGAGGAAAGGGTTCAAAGGTTTTTGCTGGCAATCTATTCCATTCCGTAATCGTTCGATTTGTAAAAGAAAATTTCCCGACATCCGTTCTCTGCTGTCTTAAATTTATTTTGTGCCTGTGATCCACTCTACTGATGTATGTAGGAATACATAGCCGCCGATTAATTTCTTTCCAAGCTGGATGACCATTATAAGCTTTATACAAGGCGCAGAGTCTTGCTACTGATCGCCTGTTTTTGAGTGAATCCCACCCTGCCGTTTTCTTGTCCCTGAAAGTAAATTTAGCTGCCCTATGCTGAATCCTTTCCAAGTGTTTACACTGCATAATCTTGTGCGGATCCCAACAAATTGTTCCATATTCCATTATTGGACGAACAAGAGATAAATAAGCAATTTCCCTCGCGTTTGCCGTACTCTTTTTTAGGATGCGCATTACAAAGTGAAGAGATCGCCAGGCTTTCCCTACAACAAAATCTACGTGTTTTTTCCAACTTAATTTACTATCGAAATGAATTCCTAGGTACTTGCACGAGGAAACTCTCGGAATAATGTCATTATTTAAACGGTAATGTGTTTCACTGTAATTATGACCCCTGCCAAAAGTGATGGATTTACTTTTAGAGCTATTTATGGACATTCCGTTATTTTCCGCCCAGTAATGTAACGCATCAAGATCCTTTTGCAGTATTTCTTCATCTCTTTTCGAGTTAATACTACGATATATTATGCAATCGTCTGCAAATAGCCGAACATTTGAGGTTAATTGCGCCGGTAGATCATTGACGAAAGCTAGAAATAGAAGGGGTCCAATGACACTCCCCTGCGGTATTCCTGACGTAACGCTTGCCCGGAAGATAACTCTTGTCCAATTCGGACTTTCTGTTTTCTATCTCGCAGAAACTCGCTAATCCACGCCACCACCCTGGGATCTATGCCTGAATTCATTAATTTCTGTACAAGCCGATCGTGTGGAACGACATCAAATGCTTTAGCAAAATCTATAACTACTGCATCTACTCTCCCGCCCGCGTCAATTTCATCTGCTAGATCCTGAAATAGCGTGACTACCTGACTTTCGCATGAATAACCACTCCTGAACCCGTGTTGCCCATCGTAGAGCCATTTTTTAATTTCCCATTCTTTCTTAATGTAACTCCCAACTAGATGCTCCATAAGCTTGCACACCACTGACGTAAGACTTACCGGCCTATAATTGCATAATTTAGTTTTGTCACCACTTTTAAAAATTGGTACGACAAAGGCTAATTTCCAATCTTCCGGTACTTTTGAATTATTCAAAGACACGTGAAAAATTCTAATTAGGTACGGTAATATTGCCTTTCCTGCCAGTTTAATTAAATCCGTAGAAATGTCGTCTGGACCCCTTGACTTACCATTTTTCATTGACTTTACTTTATTCCATAGAACGTTTACTTCAATATTAAATTGATTCGCAACCGAAGGCCCTTGAATAAATGGATGGTCCGTACTATTTTTGAAAACCGAACTAAAATACTTATTAAATGCATCCGCTTTTGCCCGATTGTCAGTAATTAGCGTGTTTCCATTTTCGCGAATAACTGGGATATCCTCTTTATTTCCTTTCCTTCTACGAACATATTTATAAAAGCCTGTCCAGTTATTTCCCTTCCCACCTAGAATATTCTTTAAATATGCCTCCTGAGCAATTTTCTTTTCGCGCTCCAATTCTTTTGAATGATTTCGAAAAATATTCATATGCTCGCTACTACGCTTTCTGTTCTTAAATGCCTTTCTCGTTATCCTCTTCATTCTCCTAATTTTTGCATTGTAGTATTCTGGATCCGGATTATTTTTTAGAATTTTGCACGGAACAAACTTTTGCAAAGCTTCGTATATAATATCTTTAAACACGCCCCATATTTCTTCCATACCGCCCTCTGTTCTTAGAAAGCGGTCATATTGTTCCCTAAAGAAGCCTTGAAGCCCGCTTACATTTGCTTTCTTGTATTGCCGTACTTTCGTTCCTATTGTAATGCCTTTCCTTGAAATATTTCCAAGTCAAGAAGAACCGCTTTGTGGTCACTAATACCCTCAACAACTTCACAAGATATGAAAAGTTCTTTCGGCCTAATTAGGTAGACATCCAAAATCGCATCCTGTCGCGTCCCGGTCCGAACTACCTGGATAAAACCCTCTTCCCAGACCAGCCCGTTTACTAAATTTTGGACTTTCCCTTCGCTAACGGTTCCCTCCCAGTTTACGCTCGGAATATTTAAGTCGCCTCCAATAACAATAGCATGGCCATTTTCGTTTCCCGTTCTCTGAATGATGTTATCTAAAATGTCATATCCATCGCTCGGAGGCCTATAGCATGCAATAATTTCTAAAACAGTTCCTGACGTAATAATTTCTATTCCCATCATTTCAAACTCTCTACTGACCCACTCTAATCTAATATTAATGTCCTCTTTGACGCAAATAAAGACTCCGCCCCCTCTGCTAATTCTATCCCTCCTAAGGATCTTGTAATGGGAATGAAAAATTTCAGAGGACCCGATTTCCTCAGTTAGCCACGACTCAGTCCCTATCACTATGTCGGGATCGCAGGCATGATGATAGGGGGTGAGAGGACGAACACATACATGCCCGAAGCGGGATTCGAACCCGCGACCCCTCGGTCCGAGATGACTACGACACTACTGCTTCGCAGAACTTGGCCACGGGGTCGACGGAATCATACTTTCCGTCATCCAATTTCAAAAGGATTTTAAACACAAACCTTCTAGGTAACAAGAGATTTTCATGCACAACCTGTTTTATTTCTCTTCGAAGAAAACGTCTTTTCGCTGTAGAATTGATAGAGTTCGTATAGTGTTAAGTTTCACTGTGCGTTGAAGAATTTCCATTTGCCTCACGCAATTTCTCAGTTCATACTTATTTATACCTAGGTCATTCGTTATAATTATCTTGTTTCGCATTCAAATAGATGGCCACAGCGACATCTATGAGAGGTTTTAAGCTTCATTATTAGGGATCAAATTGCAATGTTACTACTGTAGCTCATTGTAGGAGAGTTCCTTGAAAACAAAAAAAGATTGGTGTACTTTAAACGGTAATAACGAAACTAAATTAATGCCGTAAATTGTAAAAATACATAATCAGAAAATCGTGTAGAGAATATTGTTTTAAAGAATAGCGAGAAATACGAGCAATTCGGCAAAAGTGCTAGTCGCGTGATGCCTCTCTCCAAGACAAATTGATTGGCACAATTCTTAACCGGGTCGCTCTAAGACAGGCACCTCAAACCGCGCCGGCATGAGCTACTTGCCCGCCAAGGGAGCCCGGCGCTCCTATGGGCACGGGCAACTCCCTCTGACTCCGCACTCATTTCCCCTTCAAATCCAGAGAGGGTTGAACATGTGCAAGCTGAAGCGGCGCGAGGCGGTGAATAATGGATTCATACGAAAATATATTTGCCGCAATTTTTCTCTCAAGTAACCGAGAACTGTCTTATGTTTATATTCTTCAGTACTTATAACTATTTGAAGTTTATTTTCTTACTATATTCTCCCTTATATAAACATTTTTACTATGACAAGAAGATGTTTTAATGGTGGTTAATTATTTCACATTATTTAGCAATAATGTGAAATAAATTAACAAATCGCTATAAGTTAACAATTATCGCTTAAGGGCGGACCGCACAATTAAGACACAAGAATATTTGTCTGCTAAATCTTCTAAACTGAACGTAAAAGTTCATACTTTTATATCACTGAAGTGAACAGGATTACAAAATCAAGATACTTTTGATTCAATATTTTAAATTTACTCTCAATAGAGAATGTGAATTCTGACTGATGTATTATTTCAGTTTAACGGATATTTCTTCCCTTTAAAGAAAAAATGAGAATCAGTGTAGCTAAATTTGGGGCAATAACTGTCAGCTGACTTCTGGTAAAGACTGTCATGGACTAGGAAACCTTTGACGTATCGCCACTTCGGACATTTGTGCATTCCTTTCTTTTAAATCTCGCGCCAATTTCTTGGGAGACAGTGCCCGCCAGCTCTGTAGTAAGCTTGGTACCTTGCTCGCGACCATGACATGCCTGCTCTAGGATATTCTGGTATAATTCTACAAAATCATTTTTGATTCCAAGCACTTACGAGTGAAACACTGTAAATTACTGCACTCTCCAGCATTTATATTAATCTTCAAGACTTGATTCATCAGATGACAATTAAACCAAATTTTGTAATGACACAAACTCTCATACATTAATCATTTTCATTAAAAATTTTATACTCGAAATTGGACGTGTCGGGCAAGTATTATATGTATAAAATTCATTATGAACTTGCCAAGCACAAAATACAACTTTTAACGTGAAAATATCTGCTCGCCACGCTAAATTAGTCAGCAGTCAACAAAGGAAAAGCCGTTTCAATGGAGTTTTGCATTTTAAACAGGTATCGCATTGCGTCAATGAATAACATGCAATTGTATGATGTTAATGTAACAAGATTTTTCGGTCTCTCAATTCAGTCAAAGCTCAAATGGGATATTTCTATAAATGAATTAAACAATTAAATTCGTTATATTACGAATTCAAATTCGTTAAAATTCAGTCAGCCCTCACGCAGCTCTTGGCCTGTAATTTTGCAAAAATAGCACATTCCTCCTTCAGATTGGCATTCAGGGAATTCGCAAGTTACAATACCCAGGCTTTTAGATTGCAAGAAAAATTGTAAGAATAATAAGCAAAAGCCATCCCCGTGATACCTGCAAGACTCTTTTCAATGATCATACGTAAGATAATGCTTCAACTTTTTAAGAGAACTTCTAATTGTTATGTTCCTGATTTATTTCAGTCTCTCATTAATTATACATTTGTTTCCGCCCCGCTTCGGAAAATATTTAACGTTCATTGGGAGCTAACAGTAGTAGTATAGAGGTAAAATACTTCAATGATTCCTACCCACGAAACGAAATTGACTTTCATTTTTATTTCCCGTATACGTACAGTACGTATATACGGAAAGTTATGAAATGCTGTGGAAAATCGATTTCGAGATTTCAACGGGAATACACGTTTTGGGTCCGCTGATACCAAAAAAGTGGTTCTTTTCAAAACGTTCGTCCGTCGGTCTGTCCGTCCATCTGTCCGTCTGTCTGCGAACAACCGTAGCGCCGAAACCAAAGTACGATTGTTCCAAAATGAATATTCCGCAGCCGATCTGGGTCCACTCACGGCGCCGCGATTTTGAAAAATATTCTTCAAAATTTGGGGCACTTTACACGAAGCCCCCCGGACATTTCCAAAATTTTCTCAAAACGACTCCAAATCTTTTCTTTAAATTTCTTGTTAGAATAGAGTAAAATACACTTATTAAGGTGGCGTAGGTCCGATTTTCACGGTTAACTCTCAATTTTTGAAAATTGCGAAAATTTGAAGTTTTTTGGGGTCTTCCTAGCACTACAAAGATAGAGACTTTTCCTTCAAATAAAAGTTATTGTCCAAAGTGAGTGCTTTCATTAAAGTCATGTACATTTTTTTGAAAATTGTAGTAGTTTTTGCGCAATATTTGCAATTTTAAAAAATGACATAAATCAGATTTTTAAAAAACGGCACCAATTTATTTCTTTAGACTTTTATAAGAATAATGCTAAAAGTGCTCTATAAGATGACATTAAAGCCATATTGCTCTATTCTTTTGTTTTTCAAAAATTACAAAAATGTAATGTTTTGACTTGTCTCTCACGTCGTAAATATTTACATTACTGGCGAATTGTTCACATTATACTTATGAGTACATCTGTTTTAAATACTGTCGAAGTTCCTCGAAAATTGAATAGTTTTCTGTGAAAGCTAGCTCAAACTTTCGTATTTTCAGAAACGCTCATCGTCATTTTCTCAAAAGTGGCTCCAAATTTTATCTTCAAACTTTCGAACGATAGTGCTAATTACACTGTTAAATATGACGTTAAGTTCAATTCGGAGTATTTTTTGGTTTTTGCAAAAATTACACAAATATAATTTTTTGAAAGATCTCTCACACCGTTAATATGCACATTTCTAGAAATGTTTAAACACTATTGTATTTGTAAGTTACGATGCCCTGTTCGTACCTCTTCCTATAAATTTCTCAAAATAATCGGTAAATTAAAAAATAAATATTCGGGCCGGTTTAGATGAATTTCCGGATTGTTTGTTAAGACGTGCGCGCCAGCCATTATACACCCGTTAACTCACATATTTAATGCATCCTTATGCACCGGAATTTTTCCAGATATTTTTAAAACAGCTAAGATTAAGCCGCTCTTCAAAAAAGGCAACAAAAATGAAGTTCAAAATTATCGGCCAATTTCTCTTTTGTCAGTTTTTTCAAAAATATTAGAGAGACTTTTTTATTGCGAATGGAAACCTTTCTCAATAAACACGACGCGTTTTCAAATTGCCAAACATGGATTCCGGAAATCAAAATCTACGGAAACAGCCATTTTTTCTTTTCTTAAGGATGTTGCCTCATCATTGGATCAAAACGAAGCAACTATTGGAATATTTTTAGATCTTTCAAAAGCTTTTGACGTCATTGATCATAACATTTTACTTTCAAAATTACCTTCGTATGGAATCCGTGGTATTGCTTTAGATTGGCTATGTTCGTACCTTAAACAACGATCTCAGAAAGTAGAAATACCTTACTGGAATGATGGAACTTTATGTACACACCTTTCCGGTTCTTTGCCAATTGTACGTGGAGTCCCGCAAGGATCGATTTTAGGCCCTATTCTCTTCCTATTATACGTAAATGACATGCCCTTAGCGATTCGAAACGGAAGAACAGTTCTCTTTGCGGATGATACAAATATTCTTTGCAACAAAGAAACCGTAAATAGTACAATATCAGACGTTTCAAATTGGTTCAGTAATAACAAATTAAAAGTAAATGAAAATAAAACAGTTTCAATGCAGTTTTCCATTTCAAATAAAAAATTCTGTACTCCATTGAAAATGAACGGTGTGCCATTGACTGATGTTAATGTAACAAATTTTAGGTCTATCAATTCAGTCAAACCTCAGATGGAATGCCCACTTAAACGAATTGAACACAAATTAAGCTCATTATGCTACGCGTTCAGAATTCTTTCAAATTCCGTCAGCCTTCATACAGCTCGTTGTGTATATTTTGCCAACGTTCACTCCCGCCTGAGATATGGCATAATATTTTGGGGAAACACATCTTATAGTTCACAGACTTTCAGATTACAAAAAAGAATTGTACGAATAATAAGCAAATCCAACCCACGTGATTCTTGTAAGTCACTCTTTATTAATCTAGGCATTTTACCATTACCTTGTCTCCTGATTTACGAATCAGTAGTTTTTGTCAAAAATGACTTAAGGGCGGGAATATATTTCAGCAAACGCCGATGTCTATAAGTATAACACACGACGTAGTAATCATATTCACCAGGTGGCAGTATCAACAGCTCACTACAAAAAATTCACATACAATTCATGTACATTACTCTACAACACTTTGCCAGAAGACATTAAACGATTAAATTCAATAGAAAAGTTTAAGTCCCAAGTAAAATTTTTTCTGCTGCATAACTGTTTCTATACAATTCGAGACTATACCGAGCATCAAAAAGGAAAGTAGAATTAATTTTAACAATGATAGTTAATGTAATTATTTATCATGTGGACTGTATAATTCTAAAGGACCTGTAACAAGTATTGTACCACAGTTTCTGGGTTGATGGCCCCCATCTCGATCAGGTTTTTCGTCCAGTTTCCCTGATCCTTGAGCAAATGCTGAGATGGTCCCTTGTTTTGCTTCTGGACATAAATGTAACTTCATTATTTGTGCACGTCTTCTGAATTTCAGTGGGAAATATAGTTATTCAAATTATCGTTTCTCATATTATCGCGGCAAAAAGTATTATTCTTTCATGAAGAACATGAGGGTTCAGGGCAGGAATTTATAGCTAATTTACTTTTGAAAATATATTTTATTATATAGGAGCGAATATTTTGTCAACAAAACTCGAAAAAAAACTCTTTTCTGTATTCAAAATTCGACTAGAATATGGTTTAGGATAGAGACCACAGAATTATGAAAACGTGCACAATATTCACTTCTCCCCATAGCTCGTCATACGCAGTTTTTAACTGTTTTTGACGTAAATAAAATAAAAAAAAATAAAAAATAAATAAAATGCTTCAAATGACTGTAAATAAAGTTTTCCGTAAACTCATAAATTTTCTGTTAAAAGAGCTTCAAATTTCCCATTTTAAGTGGCGCTTAAATGCCATTTTCTTAAAAACGGCTCCAAATTTGTCAAAGAAAATTGCCATTTAGGTCGAGGTTTTAGTGTTCTTTAATGTTCTAAAATTAACATTTCGTTCAATGAGAAGGAAAGCGAAAAATTAAGAAAATGTCAAAAAAATGTAGTGTGGGCGGCAACAGATGGCAGCTCGGCAAGAGTATGTGGCAAGTATGAATAACTAACCGAGACCGAAGGAAAGAGAAAACTAATACGGGAAAGTCTGTGCCATTCTGCAGCACCACTAGTTGTTTACGTAATATTGCATTCAAGTTTCTTTAATTTAAAATGTGTTGTTATAAAAGGAGAAATAGAGTAGCGAATGGATAGCTGAGTGCCAAAGTGTTGTTCCAGAACTGGAAAGGTGGGCGGTTATATTCCGAGTCTATGTAAATATTTTTTATCCATTCTACATTCATTTTTATCCATTCCACTAGATCTTCTAAATTACGTTCTACAATTGTCTTGTCAATATAATGCAGAAAATAGGCAATATTTGCACTCGAGAATATGGCGATTATTTTCCGAAGAAATTACGTATTTGACGATTATGTAATTTCGACGTAGTAAAATGATTTCTATCAAGAATTAATGTAAATACGACTGCTTCTGGTATTATTATACCTTAGATGCCCGCGAGATGCACATGATCATAAATGCTCGAGAAACAGAAAGGGCTTCGCTGAATGACACATACGCGAGGTGAAGGATCTTCACCTCACGGCCACCGCATCGAGAACGACCTCTTTCAGGTAATCGGCTGAAGCCGTTTTACAAAGGGAAGCTAATGGCCTCGACAACAAAGAGTGATCCGACTCAAGACAATACAGTGGCCCGGCCGACAATACGATAATAAGCCAGTCAAACCTTGTTACATACGAGGCTTTGAAAAAAATGTGTCCTAATTGTAAAAAATATTTTAGCTGAGTTTAAAAAGTACATTGGTGTTTTTATAAAAGTTGTGTTTCATTGTTTAATTTCATGTGTTTCATCATTAACTCATTCATTAATCCATTTGTTATTAACTCATTAATTCATGTGTTTCTTCATTAACTATAAACATTTCAACATATGAAATGAATTTTTAGGAGAATTCCATTTGATGAAAAAAAAGTCTACCCACGTGACTTTCACGAACAAAAAGAAATCTTGCCCCAATTACAATGAATAATTAATTACTGCCATAGGCCGATACCGTTAAATATTTAGGAATGCACGTTGACGTGGAAAAAGCTCATAATCTCTAAAAGAAAAGAAAGTTTAAAAAATAGACTGGGTACTGGAAAGAAAAATCAACTATGACACTTAAAACATGAATTTGCTATGTAAAGTGCAGTTAATGCCAATTTGGATATATGGTATCCAATTATGGGGTCCTGCAAATTATTGGAACATTGAAATTTTACAAAGAGTTCAATCCAAATTACCGTGCATTGCTGCAAAAGCTCCTTGGTATATTCCCAATGCAATCCCTCATAACGATTCAAAAATAAAAGCCATTTAAGAAGTAATACCAAGTTACAGTTACCGAAATCAGCTGATGCTTGAGAACCACCGTATCTTCCTGGCGCTCAACCTTTTGGATAACAGTCAAGACACCAGGCGACTATAAAGACGTTCAACATTAGATCTTACATTTAGATTCAGTTGAGTTGCCTCTGAGAAACTGATATAATTGTAAATTAATTGTTTCAGTATACAATGTAGTATTAAAATTCACCAAAATTTCCTGTAGAACTTTATTGTGAATAAAGCAGAAATAGAAGAAAATTTTCATGTGTTTCAAGTGTTTCATGTGTTTCAAATCTGCTTCCTACTAGTTCATGCAAAGGGCTGCTGGAAAGATGTAGATATTATTAATAACCGGCGAGAAGTCCAATGGGGAAGGTTACAAAATAACACAATTTTTTTAAGAAAATGTTGTGTAGTCCCTTATCGCTTTCCAACCTTCAAATTCACTTCGCTTTTTTACGCAATTATATAGTAATGACAATAGTAATATTTCGTATTAGATAACTCATTGATATAAAATGTAAATTCCAAAACCACAAGCAAGTTATAAATTCACAGCATACAAGTTGAAAAGCATGCAGACACGAGTTGTTATAGTGCAGTTTGAATCGAAACAAAATACTTTTTTATTTAAACAATTACACCAGAAACAAGAAAAAAGTTCTTTATGTTGAGGTAGAAATGCTTCAGTTCGAGTCTGGAAGCAAACCCCGAGGCCATCTCGAAATATCCTGAATGAAATATGGAAAACGAGAAAATGCTTCATCAAGTGAGGGATCCAAAACACTTACCAACAAAATTAGTTATCACAGGCATATAATTCATTTTAAGTAAGAATTCTCGTTAAAAGTTAATTATATATTAATTTCGTTATTTTAAAATAAATATATTTAAATTTCACAATTACTAACGGCACGATTTGCATACACTACCAAGTCCTAGTCCAAGTCCAATCCTTCTGCCTTCAAAATTTTAACGAGCCCAGACATTAGCCTCAGAAATGCCGCCATGGAAGACCTCGCCGCGGAAGCAAGTCACTGTGCCAGATCACAACCTGCTCCAAACGTGAGTGCGGATTACCTTAACAACCGCCCCTTCCCCCGCAGATACGGCCTAGAGACTTTTTGGTCGCGCGCGCGTAACGCCACGGGCAGAGTGGAGTACAATGGGAGATAGGAGAGAACAACGGCACCCTCGTTCCCTCCCTCACCCTCCCCTCCTCTTACTGCCTCCCACGGGACTATCCTGTCACCCGGCTGGAGCCAGCGCCCGCCGATGCAGAGGCCATTGGCGGCGTAGGCCGCGACCCCACTGCCACCGAGGATGACACCCCAATAACCGCCGGGGGCAACGCCCCGGATCTGACGTCGAACGGGCAGAGCGGAGGAGTAGGCGCCGCCGCGCCACCAACACCGGCCGTGCGGGACGGCGCGCGGGCCGATTGGACCGCCGCCCAGATGCAGCCACAGGACGCCGCTCCAAACGCCGACGCCGAGAGTGGTAGCCAGGACTTACACAGGGTAGAGCTGGCCTCCACTCAGCGAGTCGACGCCGACGGCATCCCAGTACTGGCCGCAATTAACCGAACCAACGGCCTGAGAGCTTCGTCCCGCGCAGCCAGCTCCCGTGCGCAGCGACGAGCCACGTGGCCCCGGCGTCGCCCTGGCGCCTCCACCCTCAGTTGTGCCAGCGGCTAGAAGGGACACCCCGGAGCAGAGATCGGGCCCTCCACGACCGGACCCGGGCGCCCAGCAGGAGCAGCCGCCGGACACCCGGGACCCTGACAACTGCCAGGCACGCATGGAGGACAACAGTGCGGAGGTGGTCACCATCGGGCCCTCGGGGAGGTCGTCATTGGTGAGGCGTCTACGAGATTTATTTCAGAAGGCGCACTCGCGGCGATGGCAGTCCCAAAAGGCCCAAGGGATCTACGCGGGCGCTCTGGCGGGGGTGGGCAAGGAGTCAGGTTTCTTCACGCGGACCGGGGAGCACATGAGAATACCTGTGTACAAGTTTCTCTTCCCGGCCCGCCTCAACTCCGCTCCCGCCTTAAACCACTGCCCTGGTAACAAGAACAAGGCTTGCCGGAAGGGCTGCACCCGCCCAGATGGCACAGCCGCGTTCGAAACCATAGGACATGTGACCAACGAGTGCCGATTCAATTCGGCGCTGTGGCACGCTCGCCACAACAACATCTGCGAGCATTACAAAGAGGCCGCAGTGGCGAGCGGATGGAAGGTCCTTAAGGAAAACCAGGTAGTGGTGGATAGTGAGCGCCCGGATTTCGTTCTCGCGCGGGGGCTACACTCCATCATCGTAGATGCAACGGTAGTGGCGGCGCGCGCCGGTAAGCTGCAGGAGAGATACGAGGAAAAGAAGAGTAAGGACAGTGCCTCCCGCGCAGCTCTCCTCAGCGCCGGCTACGCCTCCGCCGAAATGATACCGCTGGTGGTGGGTGCCCTGGGCGAATGGTACCCCGGAAGCGACGCTGCGCTCCTAAAGGTCTCGAATGGCTATCAGCTGAAAAAACTAAGACAGCGTATCATAGCTGAAGCCATCACTGGGAGCGCGGCGTGCTACTTCGCCCACACACCCAGGCCCTACCTCGCCCCGCGCGAGTACAAAGAGATTGTCGACAAGATCTGTGCCCCCCGCCCTCACCGCACCAACGGCAGCAGCAGCAGCAGCAGCAGTACCGGCGATGCACTCGCGTCACAGGCGCCACACTCGTCCCTCACGGACTAGAACTTTTTTTCCTTAACATTTAAACTTTTCTTTAGCTATTAACTCTTCTCTCTCTCTCTCTCTTCTTGAAACTTTAACTTTTTTTATTTTTTTTTAATATTTCTCTTTAATTGTGAACTATTGTATTAGAAATTGTATTTGAAAAAGTCTGAATAAAAATTTTATATATGCAAACATGCGCTCTCAAATACCCAAACACAGACGGTTAAAGTTAAAAATGATTATATCATGCTCATCAACTTGATATATTCCACTCATTTCCTATAACAACGTTTTTAGCAGTACGTAATTAAATAATTTTCCACATATTTTTTCTCCGCCACAAGAAGTTATATTCATTCACTTGTAAGAGAAAAAACGGTTTTGAGTGTCAAAAAAAATTGATTTTGAATGTCAAAAATAAGCCTAAAATCACCATATGACGAGTAACAGCACACTTAAAGGAAAAAATTGCCTTTCCTCCAGTTCACACTTAAAAATTCAAACTGTATTAACTCAGATACGTGGGATATCTTTTTCGCAATTCCTCTACATGTGAATTTCCATCATTTCGTGACGTTATCCAGGCGGTCAGCAATGTTCGAGTAGTTTGTGATGCACAAGCTCTCGCTGCAGCGTGGATCAAATTCATTCATGATCTTAGCTGCGGTTGATCGTCCGATGCGTAGACACCCGCTGCGATTAATTAATTCACTCCCCGGTGTAATACGACCGCATATTCTCTGGTTACCAGCGGTAACAACCACAAAAGAAATATTTTGAACATGTATTTTTCATCAAGAAACGTCAGTATCAAACGTCAAGAAGTTTAAAAGTACAGCTTAGCAATAAAAGGCGCAACTCTAACATCTGTCCTCTGACAGGTTCCAAGAGTATGCTATATTTGCATAACATGCATTCGTTTGTTGTTAAGATGATTTATGTGAAAATGATGTAAAATAAAAATTGCTTAATATACGAGATAAAAAGTCTATTTGATTGAATTTGATATATTTAGTCAAAGAACAGTACTAACTGTATGTGACGTTTGGGGGAGAAGTATCAACTTCGCACATTGTCTTGAGCTCCAAAATCCCTTCCCAACATTTTAACTGTAAATAGATAACAGATTAATAAAACTTAAAAATAAAATACATAATAATAAAATAAAAAAAGCCCGAGATTAGCAACTTTTGAAAGAGATAGACGTTTGCGCTCCCGAATTATAGAAAACTTACTTGCATTACTAACAAAATAAGAACACATTCCCAGCTCTATTCCCATCCCATTCCCATTAGCAAAATGAGAGCTCAACAAAACGAGCGCATAGTGAAGCTACATTTATTATATGCAATTGTATCTTATTGTATACAATACTAGATAAACAAAATGTATGAACATGCAATATGCATTAATCTCAATAAGCAAGTGTCGAACCACGCACTCACAGAGAAAATATAGTACGTTTTTTTAAATGAGCATGCAATGAAATACGTAAAGACAAAATTTGAGAGCTGTAGTAAGCTTGCATAAAAGCATGCAATCTCGTCTGATTAGTTTAATGTCTATCGATAATTAATTAAAGAGTAACTTACAATAATGTTGGAAAGAAAGTTACCAAAAAGTGGATTTTTTGAACTGTGAATTTATTCGCAAAACAATTATAGTACATCTCCATGACCAAGTTAGAAATGTTGAAAATGAGTGAATACAATCACCTATTCTCTAAAAAGGAAAAGTTTCGTTTCAAGAGTATGCAGTTAACTTTCTCACACACTATTGTCTCAGAAATTTCACTCCAATTGAATTGAATGTTTCATTGAAGGATTCAATGAATCCGGATCAAGACCTACAGAATACAAATTCCTAATGATTGCTTCTCTGAGATTCCCGTAACGTCTTGTTACGTGGCACGTTTTATCACTTCAGTCGCCACCAATTGATTTAACGTATTTTCCATCCAAAAGGAATACTGGCTATAATCCGCTAATTAGAAGCAAAGTTCAAGGCATTTGACAAACTAATCAACGCAAATCAGTAGTTTATGATGAAAAGAGAACGGTAATTGTGTTTGTGTAGTCTTACAGTTAATTAATTTCTTAGTGCTGTATGTTGTGCATGTAACGAGTTTACCACGAAATTGGCATTTGGTGGCCTGTCGGTGCGAAATTACCCTGTGAAGAAACGAGAATAGAAAGGAATTTTAGATTGGAAATTTCGATTATTCATTTCTGTGGTACATTTTGATTAACACGACGAGTCTGTTTTTTTATTTATTACAAATTTTTTATTTATACAAATAAAATACATACATATATACCAAATACAATGTTACAGAACATTACTAAATCTTGTGCTCGAAGTTTTGCCCATCTGCTGGAATGAACATTTGCATCCGTTAAAAAACGTTCACGTTATACTTTTGTACTAAAGAATAGTGCACCGACGAAGTACGGTGCATTCAATTAGCCCCTGTTAACTTAATAGACGGTCCAAATATCTTTGAATCTTCGTATCTTGTACTGTTGAGGAGATAAAAGGGACGTTATCATTTAGTTTTTCCACCCTGTATAAATTAATATCCACCTGTATATATTTGAAGAATATATATTCTTCCATTCTTTATATACATATAGAATATCGATTCCAAATCGTCATCTTTTTTATGTGCAAGTTGAGGCAAGGAAGAGTTCCAGTTTGAAATTAGCTGGAAATATTTACCTGGAAAGAGAGACGTTACAATAGCCGCATTCCCCAGTCTGATGCGACAGCTATCGAGCCGCCTTTTGCTCTTCCCATTCACTCACCTTATTGGCGTTGATAATCGCGTAACCTTTCTTAACCGATGGCCTACCACCCCCTCCCTTGAGCAATAAACAGTTGAAAGCAAAAGCTTCAATGAGTACTGATGACAACATTCCAAACATAGAAACATCGTCGGCGCAAAACAGAAGCTAGTTTATTTCAAAGACGATAACTTATCTTCGAGTTCTTTCACAACAATACCTAAAACATAAATGGCTGAGGCAATACAGATCCTTCTCAAGAGGCACCTCATACTCCTAAGAAAGTTGAGATGACGCAAAATTATCGAGAAAGTTGCGAATGTATACGAATTGGAAAGGGAGAACAAGGTTTTGATGTATGCTTTGATTGTAATGCTTTAAATCTAGATTCTGCACACACTGAAGCCAGTAAACACACAGTGCGACTATTTTATTAGTGTGCCGCGATAGTGGATAATTCTGCTCGGCCAACGGGCCTTCAATCGTGGCGGGTGCGGTACGTCGAACTCCCAATTGAATGCTGCTAAAGGCATACTTTCCAGTCTTGGTAAATAGTCGGTTTGTGATTGCTCGCTCAAAGTTCACCCTGAAACAGAAAGTGCTTGTGTATGACACATACGTAAAATGTGACAAACCCTTCTTTGCATCGTATCCTGGAGCCTTTCTTCCAAATGTTGACAA
This sequence comes from Acheta domesticus, assembly GCA_031308135.1. Taxonomy (NCBI): domain Eukaryota; kingdom Metazoa; phylum Arthropoda; class Insecta; order Orthoptera; family Gryllidae; genus Acheta; species Acheta domesticus. The sequence goes on along the minus strand of JAHLJT010008446.1, from coordinate 277,824,497 downwards.
ATAAAAAGCGCAAATACGGTCATTTTCAAGACAGGATTCCCAACCGCACACACTTCTTCAGTTTTCTTACGCGTTTACACGCCGTTTATGGAGACAGTATTACCACGTGGTTTGTGGCATGCACGCTCTCCTGATCTGACTCCGTGCGATTTCTCTCTTTGGGGATTTCTGAAAGATCGCAAATACGTAACAAATTCCCACACGGAAGAACTACGGCACAATATACAGGAACAGATCTCTGAAATACCACAGAACGTTCTTTACCGAGTGGACCAGAACTTGTGTAAATATCAAGAATACATCTGAGCCAATAGTGAATAGATTCACCTTGTATTATATCATGAGTACAATTTAATTTTTCTAGTAGCGAAAAGCTCCCTTCCTTCTTCTGCAGTTCTACCGGCCGCCCTGTCTCGATTTCCTCGCCATCCGTGGCCCCGTTCGTCGAGACCCAATTCCCGCTAAGTGCTAATAACACTGTACAATCCCCAGAAACGCGCGGTAAAGAAAGGTAACATTCAAGAAAACCAATTTATCATAATTTATATAATTATTTTACATACTATTTCTTTCAAAGTTTCCACAGATCTTCGAATGAAGGGTTGGTTTATAGTATTTTAAGTCATTAAAAATGTTTGCCTTGTTAGTTACTGTTCAGACTGACACAATTGATAAGAAATGCATTAGTACAAAACAATTTCAGGCAAACAATTCAGTTCGCCTCCCAAGTCAATTAATTTACCAGTCATGCATAACAAAATGTGAGGGGCAGCTTTAAATACGAATCTGAGATAGTACATTTCCATCAGAGATGCACGGGAGCAAAAATTAATTACGCTAAAATGAAAACGTTCTGATTATATAGAGCACAAATCTTAGTACTGAATTAATTAATTAATTAATTCATTCATTCATTGTAATCGATTTTCCAGAGATTGGCATTACTTCACATACCTACTTCAATTGTAACTAATAGAGCTCTGCAATCAGGCGAAAACAACCGCTCGAGACTCTCGGGCTCCGCGCCGACGCTCGGCGAAGGGTGGGGAATCTTGCTCGGAGGGGAAGAGATAGCTGTTTAACGGACATTTCGACCGGCCGCCTTGCGGCTCGCGAACAGTCGAGCGTCGCCGAGACTCGGGAGCGCCGAGCTCCCGAGCGCTCGAGCGCTCGGCCGCTCGACCCGCGGCACCGGACTGCTCGGTAGCTTCGCCGTTGAATGCATGTACGGGATATAAAGTCGCCGCGCGTAGAGATCGCAAAACTTTTCAATTCATTGTAATCGAAAGAAAATACAATTTCAATTAAACGATTAATTCGTTGAAAACTAACAAATTATCGATTGATTGGAAATAATTTATAGAGACATAACAATACTTTTTTTGAAAGAGTTAACGCAAACAAAGAGTCTGAAAATAAACTTAAACCTTTATTGCATGAATTTTTATATTGTTTTTATATTTATAGTGCTTAAGGGAAAATAATTCCTTTCGTACCAATTGTATGGTCATTTCAGTTTCTTACAAACCCGAATATAAGGCATATTTATTAAATACAATGAATATTTGGTCATAATTTCACGAGTATATAAGAAAAACGCATCTGTTAAACAAAAATGAGGTGGGTACTATTTTCCTTGCGTCAAACGTCTTGTAATTGGGCGTACTAATTTATTGTGAAATAGTTGATGTAAGCCGCTATGGCCTCTGAATTGGTCGACTCACTGGGTGGCCAAACAACAGCGCTCACAGCACATCAGCCTATTCAACTCAATAATTCAAAATTCATTATTTACCATTATATGCACACGTTGTTTAACATTATTTTAAATTCGGCAAAAATATGTATTCACCAAATGATGCATGTAAAGTTTTATGTGTATGAGTACAATATTTTTCAACTACTTCATTATTTTTCGTTTCAATACAAGATAAGCGATAAATTGTAATTAAAAAATCGTAAAAGCTGTAATTGTGAATCATTGACTTCTGTGGAGTAGTAATGAATCTCCACGAGACCTCCTTCCTTTGGGTGAACTACTGTGAATAGCGTGGCAAGAAGCGATAACAAAGGTTGCGCCAGGTTACTCGGTGGTCCCCATGCAGCGTGCCATCGTCTTTGCGACGAAATTTCCAGAAAAGGACAAGAAGCAGTTGAAAGAGAAGGGTCGAGATATGTGCACAAAGCGTTTCTCCAAAGGTATTGAGAAGCTTGCAAGATTATAAATAAAACTAAAGGTACAATGAGCTCAAAAACAATGCTGGGGTGACTGAGGAAACCCCGCGCGACCACTGCCGGGTTAAGAACTAAGACCTGGGTTTCAGATGCCTGAAAATTACAACAACAACAACAATAATATTTGAAAAAAGGCAACAAAAATACAAAATTGGAAGCGAAAGGAACTAATATATTTCATTGCACTTGTATCTAAATTTAGCAGAGCTTTTGTATTTACACCACATAAAATGAAGGAAAATTAATGATTTTATTAGTTGAATTCATTGGAATAAAATAGGCAATTTCCTAAACATCCTATGTCTAGTCATTACAAAGAACGGAATTTATCTCTAAAACTTTTGAATGCCTTTTGTTTGAATTCACAGGCAGAACTGCAATAGATCCACTTGAAGTTCTCCAGTGCGTCCGAGGAGTCGATTTTTAAAGCTTTTTATTCTTTTTTATATTAAAATTTATTATTTGAAAATTAATATTAAAATTCGTCTGTATATTAAATTTTGAAAAAACGAAATTATTGGTCATTTATTTTAAAAACCATTCAATATTCCTTCCTTTTCCTGAAACTTGGAATAGATATTTACTCCGACGTGGCGGCTGATTATTGCGAGACGCAATTCGCCTGAACGGGGTCCGCCGCATACCGATAACCGGCCGAGTTTCGGTCGGCCGCCGGCTCCCGGGAGTCCGCAACCGGCTGCGAAGGATAATCGAGCGTGTGGTCTCGAGAGAAGAGAGGCAAGCGAGCGCTGGTCGGTAAAAATCGCGGAGAATGCAGACCTCTAGTAACTAATATCCCCACTCTACTCGCATTTCTTCGATTAATCGGTCAAGAAAAGTTGCGCGAATATTATAATGAATTTATTGTCCGTTTTAAATATAGTGACTTCGAAGCCCGAAGGAGAGGGGGACACTCATCCAATCGAGAGAGCTTCAATACCAAAATTCACGTCGTAACGAAGCTCCCAAATGGATAACCGTGTCACAGCTGATATCTGCCAAAAGGAACTGTATTGAAATCTGACAATACGTCAGACGATATAAGTAATGAGTGTGAATATAATTGCTTAACTGTAATACTAGCGACGCTCCTATGCAAGCGCCTCTGAGAGGCGTAATTCCCGTAGGGGACACTACGTTAAAGAGACTGAGTGACCACAGATGGTTTATGAAAGGAAAACAAATACAACTACCCAGGCATTAGAAACGTTTAATATAATCGTTGCTCATATTGTCTAATAGTGGGAGAAAGGCTAGATAATACAAGAGTACTCGAGAGGAAAGTGAGAAAATAGATAATGAGATACTGAGGGAGTGAGAAGGAAGATGTCGAATGACATCGGCGACGGCTGCTGACCACGGTTTCTTCCTCTTCCGTGGGCATGGAGATGTTACTGACAGCGACCTTGAGTGTAACACAAACTCTGTCACAGGCTGACACGATCTGGCTGTCCGGCAGACTGTCTAGGGGTTGTTACCGTCGGTGCTTCGGACATTCGGTTCATATACAGTCGGTTTGTTTGCCAATCGTTCTGCAAGTTTCCTTTGGATTGGATTGCTCCTATAGCAGTATCATGTTTCTCAGAATGTTGCCGAAGTGTGAAGAAATTAGTACGTATTGACCCGGAGCCACAAGGCCAATTCATATTTTCGTCATTATATTTATGGCTCATCACAGAATTTTCAGTCCTGTCACCTTTTTTTGTGACAATCTGAGTACTGCATAAGTGGCAAGACACACGGTCAATACACAATAGTAAATCACGAGACGCAGGATTTCCGGATGAAGTTACTAACGCTTTCAGCACTATGCTTTGAAATTTTGAAGTATAAACAGTTTAATTTAGAGACATGTGGTGTACGCAGTCCTGAGAGCGTCCGAACTCTTACGCCAACATAGAGCAGGGCAAAGAGACAACCACGAGACGCAGGATTTCCGGATGAAGTTACTAACGCTTTCAGCACTATGCTTTGAAATTTTGAAGTATAATCAGTTTAATTTAGAGACATGTGGCGTACGCAGTCCTGAGAGCAACCGAACGCTTACGCCAACATAGAGCAGGGCAAAGAGACAAGATGCGCGCGTCCTCGAATCAGACACCAATCGCCTGTTTGGCGCGTTCGCGCGCCAGCCGGGGCCAGCGCGTGTGCCGTGAAGCGGGAACTCTCCTGCGTACGCGGACACACGGTCGCGAGAGGCGCCGTTCCCGTAAATGTACATTTCGCGCAGACAATCCAATATCCCGCGTTTGTAGTCAGCGATTCGCTCTCGTGTGGCTAACATTTAAGCGCTCGGGTCATTAGTTTTGAAAAGTCTCCACGGTTGATCTTTTTGGTGCAGTTGACCGCGCCTTTGGCCGGCGGGCTAATGGCCCGTGCGTCCGGCCGGCACGCCCCCCCCCGCCCGCGACCCCGCCCCCGTGTATCCGCCTCCTGCCCGCCCGCGTCCCGCCCTGCCCGCCGCAGCACCCGCCGCAGGCTGGTCGACCGGAGCTCTCCGTTTGTACGTACTGCCTAGCGCGCGCCGGCCCGTTCGATTCGGCCGTCCTTCCTCCACGTGTTTCCCGCCCGGCATCTCGTTTGCCGGCCGGCTTAGGTGGCTCAGGGCATCAACTGTCACTGCAGTACAACTCACCGGGAGATTCTAGGTTTCGAGTTCTGACAGTGGCAGGATTTTCGACACGAGCTATATAGCTAGGTCGTATTCAGCTGCTGTCTGGAGGAGAATTCCAGCGATCGGCTGCTGATCGGTAGTGTTCCGTGGTTTCTCCAACACCAGGCGAATGCAGGAGCAGTACGCTAACAAACGGGCCATGGAATACGGGCGACCTTTTCTTCCTCTTCATAAATCTTCCCTTACACATTTACATGCACAACACTATCCCACTTCCAGAGAGACCAGTCGGGAGCTTAGAACTTGTCCCAGCTGGTGGGGGGCGATGGCGGGAGATACCTGATTGAGAGAATACCTCGATAGTCGACGTGTATGTTGGTGCCGGATCTTTCCACACTGCGGGGAATATCAGCCACGTCACAAGGAAAACATGGACTACACTTACGGTCATTAGACAGCAGAAGTTGACGCGCCCAGAATCACTAATGAATCAATCGTTTGCCGAGTTCCAGTGGGATTCGCTTTCATGTCGCCGTCCATCTGAAAGGCTGAGGTTCGATTCTTGTTCAACGAACGTGAAATTTGTGGTTGCGTTTTAGAGGTAGGTTTTCCTCTACTTCTGTTTTATGGTAGTCTCTGAGAGTACTTCATTTGTGCTGCCAATATTTTCCCGTTCGATTCGGCCGCTATCCGTCCCCATATCTCCCTATTTCTACGAAGTAATATTCCCTACCTCGTAGGTTGCTGTATCCTCTAGATGAATCGTGTTCATTTGGTCACTGCCAAATTAAGGACTTCCGTCGGAACTAAGTTCTTTAAATTTATGGTGGAGAATTCGGGATACTTCTTCTAATTCTTTCGTTGTCCCTACACATTGTAAGCCGACAGGCGAGGAGACTACACACGGCATCAGTCATTTTACCTACACACACATAGAATTGAATTGGAGAATAATGTATTCTTCCATTCAACTTAACACGTCCAATGGCCTTTCTTTTCAGTCTTTTCTTGACTGCGTACTTGTACTGAGAGTCCGTCGCTCTCACGTTTACGTCGGCCGTCCCAATATCGCGAAGCACAAAAGCAAGCTTGTTTCCCGGCATTTCATTTTGCGTAATTCGCGTTCATCTGCTAGCTAGTGTGTTGCGAGATCACCATCGGAATACTGACCCACTCTAGCGGAATATGTAGCTGCGTATTCCCGACTTTTTCTCCCAATAGCAGTACGAGAAGAAATTACCTGGAGCATTATATACTCATAGTTTCAAACGTATACCTATGACGAAAGCAGAGAACACATTGGCAGACTTCCTATTCGGACGCACCAGTGATTAGGAGGCCGCGCGTTCAATCACAATCATTTATTTCATAGCGTAACTTTGGCGAGTTTTTTACCCTCGCTGGAATTGAAGTTAAATTTTGTCTTCTCAAGATCAGTGGTGTCCATGGTTGATCTGATCAACTCCAGGTGAATGCCCGAGCGACATCCTACACGTCTCATAGATCGCGCGCGATCTTTCTTTCCCATTTCCTATCATCTTCATCGTCCCACGATCTCCTCCAATTCTACTGGGAAGCTGCGAGAGAATATGCTCCGTCCTAACACCCATCTGTCATAACCAGCATGCGCCGGTGGGGAGGCCTCGGATTCAGTAATTGCGCGGGAGGAACGGAAGGAAAACGGAAAAAAGAGACGCAAACACTCGAACATTTTGAGTGGAATGATTAATTATTTTGTGTTTCCGCGCCCTTCCACTGCTACGATCATTACCTCTGAAGGTGACATAAGTCACGAAAACGACTGTTTTTTTGCGTAGAAAAACACGTTTTTTAGAGGGATTCCTTAGCATTTTTTGCATAGACCCGTAAAATATAATCAGTTCCCTGCCAAGACACCGAGGACTGATGGAAGTTACTCCATTACTGTGTAAGAATCTGCTTTAAACGATCAAGATGAAATTGATGGTGGCAAGTTCGAGGAAAACCATGGAAGACATGATATTCCCCCATCACTCACACGACTCGTATGCACATCCACATGCACAATTTAACTGGAAGAAAATGTAGTTTTATTGCTCCCGGAGCTGGATGGTTCTGCCACCTATTCGAGAACTGAGTAGAAGTTGAAAGAAACGCTAGCAACTATGATGGCGAGGTACGCGCTGTTCAAGGAGCCTCCAACCAACTCCTAGCCAATAACCTGGTCCCAGGAAGAGTAACGGACAAATACCAGTGGAATCGACACGATGGGTCGTTTCGTGCAATGGGCGCTTAGCCACGTAGAACTCCATGGGAATGGAAAAGCCGACGCTAAAGCCAAGCAGGGGGCAGTGCTATATCAACCTGTCGTGCCACTCACCCTGAACAAAATTGAAAACCAAATTGATACCACAATTAACAACGTAACCCTTAAGGCTTTAAGCACTGAAAAAATGGGAGAAACTTGCTTTAGTCCGACCAATCTCAAGAAATCTGGAGAGATCTGAAGCCGTCATCAGATTCCGACTAAATACTGGCCATGACCACCTGCAAGCTCACTTACAACGCATCGGCCTTGCTCACGACGACACCAGTTCGCTGTGCAACCTCGGAAGAATGAACCACCTGCGAGTTTGCACAGCTTTCTGTCCCTCTAATGACGACATCGTGATTCGCTACTGAGAGGTTCGGCGACGAATTGATTAACAATCACGGACAGGCGAGTAAGGCTAAGTAACGTCATGATTGTATAACAATAAATAAATTGCTATAAAATACTGAGTCTATTTATTAAGGTCAAGAAACTATTACAATAAATAAACAATATAACGGATGTTAATACTTGTATATTCATTAAAAAGTAATGTGAGTGCTTTTATCTTGTAGACATTTTCTGTAGAGAAACGAAATCAAATAAGCCCCCTGCATCTGGGGGTTCTATCTGGTCGATTTTCCTTGACAGAATTAAATGTGTTTCCAATTGAAAGTGTTTTTAAATGTCTATACGCTTCAACGTCAACTTCTATACGTCCCCCTACGCTTAAAATTATCTTACTTTACATCTACACATTTCCAATAAAGCGAGCTATAGATTTCACCACGTTCATAGAAAATATAGAGATAACCCTACACACAGTCAAAAATCGCACTTTTGAATCCATTGTTGTAAGTCGAAATTTTAACATTGATTTTTTGATAGAATCTTCCTAAAAAGAGCACTTTCTCAAATTAATTAATTCGTTTAGTTTAGATGTTACAATAAATTCTACATGCACCACACTGGATGTGTCTAGTAAAGTGACCGAATGTGCATTTCCGACTATAACGTCACAAATAAGCGCCAATGTGAAGACTATTGTAGATAATTTTTACACTAGTAATTAACAAACACGTGTGGATAATATTATTCACTTAAATCGACTAGGAATTCATGATATTTCGTAATTAAATACGGTCTACATATTCCACGTTAGGAGTACCTTGTTCCATAAGTGGAATAGTGAATGCTTTATCTTTTTAGCAAATAATAAATGTACAATTATTAACGTCTATAAACGTACTATGTTTATTAAAGCAAAAAGACATTTGGTTTAATATTACAGAGAATTCTTGCAAACGAAACCCTTTTTTGGATTACCTGCATATGGAACATGAGCCCGGTTTTTACACTTTTGACATTGAGTCTAATCCGAGAATTTTAAGTATGTATTGCAGTTTATAACGACCAATTCTTTTTTATTTAATGTTAATTGAATTTATTGTAATTTGTTTTTATTTCCTTGTTTTCTAGTATGAAATGCCTGACGAAGGCGTAATAGTCTTTGAAACGTTGCTACCGATGTTTTAAAGAATTGTTATCAAGAAATGGCCTTGGATTTGAAATTCACCAGCACATTTCGCCGCGCGGGGACTAGCCGCTAGGAAGGTTTCCAAGCAACAAAATGTGCTGGTTAACTTTTGAAATGAACTGGTGAAGACGTGGTTTCTTCTAGGTGTACAAAGTTACATTTCATTTTACTGGAATTATTCAATTATCTTGTAATATATTTTTCATTAGTATTAATTTTCCACTTAAAATTAATGATTTTCGAGCCAATTACGGACTGCACAAACAAGACTGTTACTAACTGTATTGCCTGGACATACTACTATCTCTTAAGGCCGTTGGAGCATGAACCTCAAACCGCTACCTGCTGTGTTATGGTGTTGTCAGACGTTCGGGATAACGAGGCGAGCAACAGACTGTCCAGACAGCCACCGTGCACCAATTACCTGAACAATCTCTCTCCCCCTCCCCCCTCCTCCCGCTCTTCATCTCTGTCTCTCTGCTTCCTCCGGTGGTCGGAACCTTATAACTAAGTGGGGGATTTTGATGACCTAAAACAACGCCAAAAACGAGCAATTAAATGCTCTTAAAATGTTTTTAAAATGTTTTATGTCAATTTTTTTTTCTTTTTTTTCTCTTAATCAAAACCAGTTCTGATGAACAACTCATGCTGTAGGTTACGTTACTGATGTAATCGAGACTGCTTCTATTCGTTCACGTGAACTCGGCTTTCAAACTATTGGTTTGGACTTCAGTTTCTTTACCACAAAAATGTCTCCGTCTTTAGTTATCCCGAAATCGGCTGAACCGCTAATGGCGCTGACAGGTATCACAGGAACCTTAATTTACTTACTCACAATGGCTGACATTATACCTTCTGAGCGATACTTATACACATACTATACTTACGCAAGAAACAACAAAATTATTATTATTATAATTATTGCTTATATAAATTTCTGCTTTTTAATTCTTGTGTTGTGGATTGGGTTTTTAGATGAACCCTGAATGCGGCCGCTATTTAAGCCTGCGAGCCTTCGGCAGTGTTTTTCATGGGTTTGCCGGCGGGCAGTGCGGAACGGGCTGTATGGGGAGAGCGCTCCGTCACCAGTAGGGTGCATCTTATTTCAATCTAGGTAAAGAGCACCCGGTAGAACCTCGTCAACGCAACCGACTCCCACTTCATATCTTCCTCCGTAATCTGCCTGATATAAAAGAAGAAATAAATACTCTCCCCATCATCAAACAACGGTATGTATTCCCCCACTTTAATACTCGCACTGCTTCGTTCTAGTGTTTAAAGTGAGGTCGCCGTAGCAACCCCCTTCGTGTTTTGGTTCTGAAAATGCTCTATCGCAACAACGGAAAAGCCGTATGCCTGAGCGCTGTATAATCACTAGGACCCGGGTGTTTATGACCTAAAATATGCAAGTATTTATGACCTAAAAAGATAAAAAAATATGACCATAAATATGACTTAAATTTTCTTTGGTTGCGTTTTCTAAACCTTCAAAATCAGTCCGCTGTTTAAATGAGTATTAAATTGAAAATATACTTTTCAAATCTATCCCAGTCAGAATTCACGCCTTCTCCTTTGGCGCCCCGTGAAGACAATTCTATTTACTAAAGTTATTAAATAATTTTATAGAAGCAGTTGACCTTGGCACAAAACCTGACAAAACGAAACTAACAATTCCTTTGCATCTGGTGCTTTCTACGCTCTCTGTTTCTCCGTCTATATAGCTTACCCTTCTAATTCACATACATACATACATATTTATAGGAAAGACATACAGACAGACAATTATATACAACAAAACAATTGTAAGAAATTAGATAACAATTATAAGATATGAAAATCACTTTGAGACAACTGCAAGCAAGTAGGCGAAAATGGAATCAAAAATATTAAAAAGACAAAAAATGCGAAAATTCATAAAAAATATAACCTTAATATGAAATATTAACGAAAACGACCGTAGTCTACAAATACCAAAACATGACTTTATATGACACATGAAATAACGCAAAGAAAAAAATATGACGTCATAAACAACCGTGCCCTAATAATCACATTCTGCGAATAAAAAAACAAAAAGCCACTCACCGGTAGAAGGCCTCGCCGTGGCGCCAGCGCGCCTCGCCGCGCCCGTCGCACGACAGCCGCGGGCTGAGCGGCAGCTGCTGCATGGCGGCGGGGTCCGACGCCAGCGCCTCCAGCGCGTGGATGAAGACGCGCATGCCGCGCGCCACCTCCGCCACCACGTCGTCGTCGGTCGTCGGGAAGTGCACCCCTGCGCACCAACGCCACGCCCTCCTCTTACCACCACACATCGTCTATACTGCGGTTTTTTCTAACTTTGCCCCTCAAGGCCACTCACATCCCATCTTCGCGATGGAATATGTCACGGTATTTCGCGTCATTCTTAGTCGTTCCGCTAGATTTCGCATGATCGCGACCGTATCAAGCAGTGCTTGCGATCATGCGACTTCTACCGGCAAGACCGAGAAAGACGAGAAATGCCCTGTGATATTCCAACGCGAAGATGGGTCTTGAGTGGCCTTGAGGGGCAAAGTTAGAGAAATTGCAGTATATTTACTTATTTATTTGTTTACCCAGTGGTGTCAAGGTCTCAGTTGGTAGCAGTGGCACGCCTCGCGGCACCGTGCCATGCCACGAGCTTCTCTGCGTCACTAGCGTCGGGAAGGGAAACTATTAGTAACCACGCCGTTTTACAATAGTGATGGCGATCTCTTGCGGCGGGGTTATAAACTGCGTGGAGAGGCGATTTCGTTGTGGCACTCGCGCCACGAACTCCCGCTCGTGGCGTCGATCTTGATAACACTGGTTTACTTATTTAAGGTAAATGCACAAGTAGTGGATCCATTTACGGAGTAAATGACTCCGCTACAGTGCCATAGTGCTATGGTAATATGGTGTTATAGTAATAATTGTTAGTGACATTTTGTCACTAACAATTATTAACACAACTTTCTATCTGCGTCGAATTTTAAACTAATTTGTACATTTTATTTCAGTGAACTCAAAACGAATCGATACTCAAAAATATTATTGCATCTTAAAAATTGTCTCCCATCGTGATCTCTATTAATTTATTTTTTCATTAATAGAAAATATGATAAGTGATCGCGAGTTTCAATACCAAAAATTAAGACGTAACGAATCTCCCCATACGTTATTCGCGTCCAGCTTATCGAAAGTCGCTTGAATCACTCTAAATCGAAATGCGGCCGAGCGGTGATCAGTAGTGACCGGATTTTTATGTAATTACATATTTTTTGTCTTTCTACTTACTGTTCTCAAAATTGTAATCTTGCCGAATCATAGCCCTCCTAACACAATATCGAATTTTTTCTTTACATATTTTTACATATTAGGACTATATTACATATTTTACATATTTTGCTGTTTTCACAATATATTTTCTTATTTTATCAATTTTCTTCTATTTAATTCCAGATTTTGAATGAAAAGTTGTATTTTTTTAAAAAATCAGCATTTTTTTCTACATTATTGGGTATATCTAGCTGTACAAAGCATCATTGACACCGCGTTTTGTAATCTGTAACCTTTATTTTCGAGAAAAATTTGCAATCACTGATGTGTAACACTTCGATGAAGATGCTACTGTGTACGTTTGCTGGTCGTAGATCTCGCCAGTTTGTGTGATGGCTTCTGTTGCGATTAGTCTGGCTGCTAAAATACGGTCCTGGATTACAATAGATGAAACTTTTACTACTGCCGAGAAAGTTGTATGATGTAAAGTGAGCAGTTTCTCTAAATATAATTTCTTTCTATGTAAATGGTTTTAATTAGAGAATTTTAATATTACATATTATATACGATTTTACATATTTATTACATATTCTTACTATTTTCATTACATATTTATGTATATATTTTGACGTTTTATACTACATTTTTTCCCGGTCTCTAGTGATCAGTCATGGGTTCGCTTGGGGTTCGGCGATGGCGCTGCGATTTCCTTAGCGCTCGGCGTAGCGATAGGTCACTCGCTTGGAGCAATTTCAATGAAGGCCCGCCTGGAAATTCAGGAGTCTTTCGAGTACACTGAGCTACACTTTCTAGCATCACATTCGCCGTTCGCATTCACCAAGTAACCATGTAAAAAAATTAGAAAAGAGAAAAAGGCGTTGAAATTACGCAGCAAAAGAAATTACGAAATTGTAATTGAGAGGAAAATCTGGAAACTGGAAAGGTTTAAGCAATTTTTTCTCAACACCACTCGAAATTTGTTAAATTTTCCTCTCATATGAAATATGGGATGGCAAAAAATATGGTGATATTCCCATTTTCGGTGACTCTTCGTTTCTTTCGAATATTGCAAAAACCTAACATTTCCAAACTACAATTTTGAAGATGAGTTTGCCTGAGACAAAGTGTGTTCTAAAAAATCAGCTCTTTAAAAAAGTCATTTACAATTTCTTTATTTTAATATTCTGATTATTTACATTCTGTTTTTTAACAAACATTCAGTAAATGTGTTAATTATGTATTAATTGAAGTTAGATTTCATCATCATATGGGTTGTTTGAAACGGAATGGTAATTCCAGAATATGGTATCTTTTAAGTCGGTGTTCTTCCTCACTATTGTCCAGTAGATTGATGGCTGATGGATTTGGATGATTGGCTAACCTCTCTTGGTAGGTGGTGCTACGCTGAGTGATTTCTTCATATATTGTAGGTATCTTAAGGTCTCGACGTAGTGTGTCATTTGTCACGTACCATGGTGCATTGGCTAATTTTCGAATACATTTTGACTCGAATCTTCTAAGTATTTCTATATTTGATTTGCTAGCGGATCCCCAGAGTTGGATTCCGTAGCTCCAAATAGGCCTGATAATTGCTTTGTAAAGGAGTACTTTGTTGTTTAAAGAAAGTTTTGAGTGGCGGTTGATAAGCCATGATAATTGGGAGAATCTGGTTTGTGCTTCTTTCTTCTTTGCAGATAGATGGTTCCTCCATGTAAGTCGTTTGTCCGTATGAAAAACCTAAGTATTTAATGCAAGATACTTGTGTTAGATATACATTGGTTAGCTGGACTTTAGGACACTCCTTTTTGGAGAGAGTAAATATGATGTTTTTGGATTTGGAGGCATTTGCTTGAATACGCCATCTTTGTGACCATTGTTCTAGTTGGTTCAGGTGCTCTTGCAGATTTATAGGGTCTTCATGCACAGCCAAGATTGCTGTATCGTTCGCAAAAGTTGCAGTTGTAGTATTTTCATTGGTTGGTAGATCATAGGTGTATATAAGGTATAAAACAGGACCCAGTACACTGCATTGAGGGACTCCTGATTTAATGGGATGGAAGGATGATAATTCTTCTTGGTATTTAATTTGGAAGTGGCGATTAGATAGATATGACTTCATCAGTAGGTAATATGCATGGGGCAAAGTGGATTTAATTTCATACAGAAGTCCTTCGTGCCATACTTTGTCAAATGCTTGTTGTATATCAAGAAATACAGCTGCGCAGTAGCTTTTACTTTCGAAGCTTTGAGTAATCACTTCAACAACTCGGTGTGCTTGTTCGACTATTGAGTGTTGTTCTCTAAATCCAAACTGGTGTTCTGGGATTATTTCTTGAAGAAGAGGTTTTAATCGTTGGAGTAGGATTTTTTCAAAGACCTTTGATAAGATTGGAAGTAAGCTTATTGGTCGATAAGATGATACATCGTTAGTTAGTTTTCCCGGTTTAGGTATCGCTATGATCTGAGCTATCTTCCATTGTCCTGGGAAATGATTGTGTCGGAGATTTGCATTGAAAAGCAAGGTGATAAATTCAATAGCGTTTATTGATAATTCCTGCAATACTTTGCCTGTGATTAGGTCATAACCTGAACTTTTATTAGGATTTATAAAACGCTGAATAGTTTCTCTTACTTCATTAGAAGAAAAAGATTGCTTTGGAAGCGATAATTGACAGGGAGCATTATTATATCGAAGTACTTCTTCCTCAATTGCATTGTTTCATGGAGTTATTGGTTCGAATACGGAGGAGAAGTGTTCTGCAAGTCGTTCATTTTTCTCTGTTGGACTTCTTGGCCATGTTCCGTCTTTCTTCCTAATAGGTGGTATTTGAATTTGGGGGCATTTATTTTTCTTAGCAGCCCTCCAGATCGAATAGTTTGTTGTTGCAGTTGCTGCTAGTGGCTGTACATATTGTGCAAATGATTCATTTCGGAGCTGTTTCAATAATTCCTTCAGCTGTTTGGAGGCTCTATTAAAGTTTGTTCTGTCTTCAGGGTGCCTGGTTATCATCCAAATACGTCGTTGTTGCCGTTTCTCTCTGATTTTTCTCTAATGTTTATAGGAATTGTTGATAGCTTACTTTGAACAATTTGAGGCGTTCAGTCCCAAGCGGCATGTTGGAGTTAGTCAGGTATTCTGTGACTTCTTCGATATCTTCAGAGTTATGCAGTGGCACATTTCCTAGTAATGTACGTACTATCCACAATTTCACGAAATTTGTCCCAGTCTGTGAATTTGTTGTAGAGTCTTGGCGGTGGAGGAATTTGTAACACTTCGCAGCTGATGGTCAGTATTACAGGGCAATAATCTGACATGTCATGATTTGGTTCTATACGGATTTTATGGATTGAAATACCTTTAATAATGTAGAAATCTTGAAGGTCCGGTATTTTGTTTCTGTCAGTATGCCAACATGTCGGTTCTCCAGTAGACACTGCTGTAAGATTATTTCTAAGAACACAGCTGTAAAGTCGTCTTCCTTTTGGTGTATTTAGTCTTGAGCCCCAGTGCACATGTTTTGCATTGTAGTCGCCACCCACAATGAATCTTGTTCCAATGCTGTTGAAGAATGCTTCAAACATTGCCTCTGAAATGTTATGCCTAGGTGGACAGTACACTGCAGCTATGTCGATTGGGCCGTATTGTTCTTGAAGTTGGACAGAGGTTGCCTGCAGGTATTCAAAGTTGTATTCTTAAGTTCATGATGTTTGATTTTGTTCCGTATAATGATGGTAGTTCCTCCGTGAGCGGTGCCATTTGGATGTTGTGTGTTGTAGGTCACGTAGCCAGGAATTGAGAAATACGATTTCTTGGTGAAATGAGTTTCGCTAATTAACATGATGTCAATTTTATAATTTTGAAGGAATAAAATTATTTCTTGTTTGTGCTGTAAGAGGTCATTTGCATTCCATGTTGCTATCTTATAATGCCACGATGGTTTGTAGAAATTCAATTTAGTTTTGAAATAAGAATTGTGAGTAGATTTAGTACTGAACTTATCTGTTCTGCTTGCTGTTTAAGTATTTTTTCAAATCTTGAGAATGATTCATGTATCACATTTCCGATGTCTACTGATTGATTGGTTAGAGCTTGGGTATACGATCGAACATTTTTTATTTGGGTGTTAGTATTATGCAAGGGATTCGATGGGCACTCTGGGTAAGAGTCTAGTGCTGGAAACTCTTCTATAGCTGGTTTGTATTATTCTTGCGTAGTGCTTTTTTCCTCGTAGTTTTTTTGTCGATCACTTGTTGGGTACTTCTTTTGATAAGTTCTTTGTATACTATGCAGCCTTTGTAGTTTGCTGGATGTCCGTTGCCGCAAAAGGCACATGTTGGTTCTGTTTGTTTATCTTTCTTACACATTCAGTAAGGTGTGCTTCTCCGCACTTCACACATCTAGGACTTCGTTTGCAGTACGCGCGACTATGGTTGTACTGTTGGCATCTGTAGCATTGCACTATTTCTTTCTTTTTATACGGTGGTTCGAACTTGACTTGGACCTACATTAATGTAGTAATTTTGTAGATATCTGCGTTATTCCGACGTGGTTCTAGGTCGACGTAGAAAAGGCATGTTGGGTCTTTTGTCACTCAATGACGAATGTTGTGAATGTTCCTGACTTTCTGACCTAGTTCCTCATGTTCACTTTGAATACTCTCTGTTTCAACAGATGGGTGTGCCTGAGGACAACACGAAATGCTCTTTCTTTTTTTAGTCGGTACGTGTGGTACATTGCCTTTTTTTCATTTAGGAATTTTATAAGTGCTCTGTAGCTTTCTATTGTCTCTGGGTTGACTTCATTGTTATACATTTTATATGTAAATTTATTTTGCTGGATAGCTTCACGTAGTGACTGTGTGAACGAGGGCACTTTTATGACATTAAGAATAAATATAGGCGGAGGTTTTGTTGGAGCTGTATCTTCTCATTCATATCGTTTGCTTGTAGTGTCTCTTCCGTGTTGTTGTTGTTGGAGTTGTTTCCAGTGCTTTGCAATGGTTCGAACCTGTTACTTATTTTTATTTCACTTGTATTTGGTGCTTGCTGTGGGGTTACTCTACCACCGCTGTCACGTCGTTGACGCTTAGCAGAGCGAACAACTTGCCATTCAGGTAGGAAGCTAGAATTGCATTGTATCTGGTTTGTTGACGACGATGCAATTACACTGTTCTCAAAGGAACGTGACTTTAGCATTTCGGTGTCTTCTCCTTGCGATAACTGAGTATTGTAAGATTGCGTCGATTGTTCATAGAGTTGAACCTTAAGCTGTGCTTCTTGAAGGTCTTGTTGCAGTTGATGAATTTGGCACTGGTATTGATCGATTAGCAGTTGTCTCTGTTGCTGGTGGTATTCAGTCAGCTGTATTTCATGTCCGCTGGTGTTGATGTAATTCTCTTCCGCCATCCTGGAGGCCCCGTAACCAAGGCCGGGACCGTAGTCGCTGCTCTGACCGAAGGCGGGATTTTCACTGCACACGCTGGACACACACTATCACTATTTATAAAAACTTTTTCACTTGGGGAGAACGAGGTCTCACTGATAACGCGCACACGCTGGACACAGACTATCACCATTTATAATAACTGTTTCACTTGGAGAGAACGGGGTCTCACTGATAACGCACGGAGCGGAGCTGCTGGCACGTCCGACCTGCACCGCTGCCCATATGCAGTAAAAAAACAGTTCACAAAAACCACTTCAAATGTTTTCTTGAAATTTTCTATTCGTGTGTATCAAGAGACGATAATAACTATGGTGCCCGTCCAGAGTTCAAACCTTTCCGTTATTCTCTAACGTAGTGGTATGGCTGACGGCGAGTTAATTCCGAGAACCTAAGTTCGCGTCTCGGTGCTGAAAATAGTTTTTGCTTACTGAAAACACCTTTGCGTGAATCCTTGAAGCCTGAATCAAATCCTCGAACCTTAGACCATGTTTTCACGAGTAGGAATGAATACTCATTTGCTATGGATGGCCACATCCAAAACGTTATAATATAAAACATACTGTTGTCAAACCTCTCGAGAGACAGAAATGTCGAACGAGAAGAAATAAATTTTAAAAAATGTGTATATCTTGAAGTGCATCGGAAAAGCCCTCAATTTTCGTGTACTTCAGTACGTAATTTGGCGTGAAAAATAATATGTATAAATATGAAAAAATGATATATATTTAATTGAAGAATAGGGAAAATAGTTTTATTAATAAATTATCACGAAGAATAACATAAAGAAATAGGAACATTGTTAACCAGAAGAGATTAGTCATTTATTGATGGATTAGCAATAACATAGGGATTAAAAACACGAGAAGGACTACAGGACAAGAATAGAAACAAGAGGCATTTGAAAAAAGAACGAGGTAGAACATTTTGGAATTTTTACAACACTTCGTGTCAGGATCTGGTAGCGATCTGATGTAGGATTGTGTACACGTAAGTTATAGTTTCTTGAGACTGGCGCTTGATAGAATCGAGATGTACGATCGAGAATACGTAATCGTCATCTTTGATGATTAATTTGAGATTGGAACTCGGTGTAAGAGTTATATAGTTAAAATTTAGGAGTATCGGGATCGTAGGAAGTTTTCTGAGACTAGCCAATTAACCAAGTGTGGATTGAAGCGACCATAGGAATCCAGAAGAAGATATGGTGCTGTGAAGCTGAACTGGTATTCAACTGCCAAGTGTGCTGACGCCGAATGGACAAAGAAGTATTTCCGCGAAATCCCGAATTCGAGAAAGACATAAACCATCTAAATTTTGATGCACAAGCCCCAAGAATAATTAAAATTTTGGTTAAAGCAATAATTAAAATTTAAAATTGTAACAATTAGTTGATGGCCATCATTAGGGAAAATTAATTGTCAAGTAAATAATATGATAATGCATGTAAGAGATTGATTAAAAATTTCTAAGAATAAAAAGAGACGTACGACACTTCATGTCATTACGTACATATATAAATTTTCGTTTCATTAAATAGAAATTAGGTATTCTCAAAGTTATTCCCTTTGTATTATTGGTAACCAAAGCGTAAGTATAAGATCCATCGACAGAGTCCTCGTAGAGCGGAATTTTCAGCCCACGACAAATGCAGAGAGTAAGTATTCTTATTTTTCAGGAGCATCCAGTGGACGTGATGTCGAGCTAGCCACCCACATGTACCACGTTCACGTTTCCAATTAAGATTTCATAAATTGATGAGATATTACTTGGAAAGTATCGCAGTTGGCGGGGGTATTACAATATATCCACCAAGGAAATCGCAGATGATTAGACTGCAATCATAAGAGCATCGGTGTGTCTGATCAAGTTTTCCCAATACAAACATTAATTTCTAGGTAGAAAAGAATTATTCTATGAAATGTTTGTCCCAAGTATCTCTCATCAAGGGATTGAAAAATTATTAACATTCGGTGTTAGAATTGTGGAACCGTTAACCGTCCTTCGTACTGGGTTTAATAACCCTTAATCGAGGCAAATCATCCGTTTTCGCCGTCAAACATTTGTTTCACCGGATAATGAACATAAATTACCTGAATACTTTCAAGTGTTTATTCATGATGTCCCCCATTAGATATATGTAACTCCTGATGTTCCTACTTGTTTATTGTGAAAAAAATCAGGGCCACATAGCTAAAAGCTGTCCAAATGTATGTAACTCTACATCCAATTAACTACTACACTACCTCTTTCTACGGAAATAGAAATCACAGAATCAACTAATGAAATTATTAATAATTCTAATGATGTTTTTCCCAAAGTATTTGAACTTACACTTCCCGAAAGCGATAAGGTGAACAAAATTCTAGCCTAAACCGTGCTCTTGATAGCTTCCCCCTTTACCCACCACTCCTCCCCTTGAGCCCCTTGACCCGGAGAAACCGAGTTACCTCAAAGAAACCTCAATGGACATTGACCTTTCCTGCAACCCCGTTAGATTAAAGAGGCCGTTATCTACTGTAAGCTCGAATACAGAACTCATTAGCAACCAATCAGATAGCGAGAAAGAACTTCCAGACAGTTACTCGGAAACCTCTGACATGGATGAGAAAACTATTAAAACTAAAGAAAAAATAAACATCCTTCCAAAAATAAGAAGAAAGCTGAAACCTCTTGTGAAAGTGTTGACGAACAGTCATGGTCCAATACTAAACCAATCCTAGAATCTCCCACTGTTCATTACCCATTAAATCTACATTAACTCCAAATTGCTTTGACAGAACAAAAGGTAATAACTATACTGTAACAACTGCCAGAGAATTCACAGATGACTTTCCAGCTTTAATAGCAATGTTCAACAAACCTTACCAAATCGTGGTGTGAAAAATAGATGCTCGAGAATTATCAAAAAACTTGATGCAAATGTGAATGGAAAAACTTACTAGGGAACAAGATTTAGAAGAGCAACGATCCAATCGTCTCCCTTCTTTCCATTCTTGCTTAAGATAATATGATATAAACTAACTAAGCTATTTACGATAGACATTATACAATGGAACTGTAATTTTTTTTAAAAGAAAATCCTTCATCAAGCTTCTCATTAACAAAAATAATGTTTTCAAGAAACAAACTTTCAATATCAAAATTGTGCTCATTGAATAGATCTACATTTTATAATAGAAATAATTCCAACATTACTAGTGATGGCGTTGCAATTTATACTAATTCAGAGTTTTCCTTACATAATGTTACTCTTCAAACGCAACTGAAACCAACTGCAATTAGAATTAAATTTAATTTCACTGTTATAATTTGTAACTTATATTTACCTACTAGCCAAGACATTAACATTACTGATCTTGATGACATTGTTAAACAACTCCTAAAACAATTTATCATCTTGGTAGACTTTAATTTCCATAATGTGCTGGAGGGATCTTCAAGTACAGATGGAAGAGGTAGAATCATCGGGGAATGGCCTAAAAAGAATGATATCTTCATAACACAGGCAATGATATCTATTTTTCTACTAGATTTGCAAACGACAACGTTATTGATTTGACATTTTCCTCCAATGACATTGCAACTCGTATTTATTGGTTCCCTAGTAAAGATCTTTACGGCAATGATCATTACTCATTGTTTATTCACCTCTCTGATTTTTAACCATTCTCTATTATTCACACTCATCAGAAGCAGATTAGTACCAAAGCGAACTGGACCTTATTTCAACCATTTATCAATAATATCAACAAACTTCCTCATACAAATGAGTGGGCACCATATCAGACTAACCACATCTTCCAAATATTTACAGATTTAATTTTGATCCAGCTGCTAAATAGGCAGTCCCTATATCTTCGGTGATTATCCGGAACCGCCAGACCCCATTGTGGAATGAAAATTAGCCACTTAACCATCAAAGAAAAAAAAGAAACCATTTAGAAAATATAAGAAATTTAAATCGATAGAATTGGGCATATTATATAAGAAAGCTAGAGGCAAAACCCACTAAATTTTTAAAAATACAATGCTACAATCTTCTAAAGATTTTACATCTATTATAAATCAAACTCTGTATGCAATTATGCGGAAAAAAGTAAAATCAATTAGCGGCTCATATTCAACTAGCTTACCTTCAACATTAAAAGATGAAAACAGAATAATATATAATGGCTCTCAAGACATTAACAATGTTCTGGCAGTTTCATTCGCCAACAATTCCACCAATAATAACTATGAATCATCCTTTTGTAACTTAAAACATCTAAAAAAAGCATCCAAACCCTAATAAGTAACAACAATGATCCATTTAACCGTCAATTCCTGATGGATGAGCTCCTTCACGTTTAAAAAAATAGTAAAATCTCTGCACTATGGGTGAAGGAAAGGGTGAACAGTTTTCAAAATATTTAATAAGCAGTGGAAAACGTAATAGCGTACGATAGCTCCGTGACCGAGATCAAAGTGGGAGTGTCGTGGCGACCTCGGACCAAAGGTTCGCCGGTTGGAGAACCGCAGCGGATATGGGTGTATTTGTGTATGTCTGTATGTCGTCCTTCCACCTCTCATTATTATCATCATAATTCCATTTTCCATACCCCCAGGGCTAACAATTCAGGGGGAAAAAATGGTACCTTGCGTAATGCTGATCCAACCTGAATTACACACGCCTATCTCTCCGGACCTCGGAAGATGACATTTAGCGTGGTCATAAATTGCCTATACGCAAATAATAATAATAATAATAATAATAATAATAATAATAATAATAATAATAATAAAGATAACTGTCTCAGTATTGTTAGTGATGATCTAAATGGGATTAAGTGTATTTTTAAATTTGACTGCATTAGAACGAAGAGCCTCTGGTGCTTTTGCAAGTAGTTTGTTCCAATGTACTATTTTGCGATTCACAAACGAGAAATTGCCTATATCAGTTCTTTGCTTTCTACATGGTATTTTCCAAGGATGGTCTCCTCTGCTTTTATAATCTGGTTTCTGTAATCTTTTATCTATCACATTACGCATCATTCTCTATTATCTATCACATTATCTTCTATCTTGCACATTACGCATTAACGCGCCCGTTCCCTTCTTTTAGATAAGGACTCCCATTTTTCACGTTCATCAACAATGCGCCCATGATTCACAAACTTACAAGCTCGTTTTTGAATTTTATCTAACGCTACTACTACGCATGAACGATAGTAGTAATGCATTGCTTTTTGGTGCATAAGGATTGCATTATCCTCAAAAACAAACAATAAACGATTCTAAGATCAAACTGTTTTATACGTGCTCTTCTTTGGGGTCTATTTAACATTAAATTTTACTAAATAATCACCATCTGGCAAACGGCTGAGGCATTGAGTGAAGTTTTTCTTCAAACCGGAAGACAGGGAAAGAACGCATGGCATGTAAAAAAACTGCCCGTCAGCCGCATGCGCCCATCAGTTACCGAAGTCTTCCTGATTACATGTACTCATCACCTATTTCTCAATAACCTTGCAGACGAAAAGCCAGACTGGTGTTATACAATAGAGAGTCAATAATTTGAACGACAAAAATGCGGACTGTCGATAATCCGGATTACGTTCTGTCGAAAAACTCGCATGAAGTGAATACAGTTCATATTGTAACGAAAAACCCCCCTCTCCCCGCTACTTCACCGATCACGCCCACGAAACGGGCGCCAATGCAACGAAAAACCCCCCTTTCCTATTCACTAAAACGCCCTATGAACTGGGCACTAATGTAATGAAAATCTCCCCTCTCAACTCCTATTGTTGATCACGAAAAACTTCCTTGCTGATCACCTGTAATATCTACAATGCACACCACTGTGCTTTCCCCTTTTTCTATCCGGAGTTTTCCTGTTTACATAAATTTATCAGGGCGGGCCGTGATTTGTTCTCTACAGAACACAAGCGCCACGCCAATGCAGGGACCAGGATCAGCTAGCTATGTGATAAGAACACCGGTTACGTAACATCAAAACGAGAACTCAAAATCTCGTTTGTTTATTTTCTTTTTAACCAACAGAAACATTAATACCCTCATAAAAGAATCAATACCACACAACATCAACAAAACACGATATCATAAAAATCACAAAAATCAATAAACATATTATACCCAAACGTTATTACGAAATAATGAGCTCAATACTGTGGCCACACCCATTACATTGCAATCCCCCCCAAAATGTTTCCAGTTTTGGCTTTGCAAACCATTTATTCTTCCCAAGAGCAAAGAAATCAAAGTCATTGACTTCACGGGAGTGTTGCAAAACAAAAAATTATTCCACTTCCCTTTCGTTGTTAACGAAGCAGCGACCGGGTCCACACACACAAGATCTCACGCCGTCATGCGTAAGAACTCTGCTCCACTGCTGCCTGCTAGCGCCGAATTACCAGTGCTCCCCAAATTGGCACTGACCACCGCGACGATATGCAAAGACGCGCTCGAGTCTGCTGCACCTCGACACACCTCGTTCGGCGACACCCGCTTCGATTTTTCAATGGTCGAAGTAACACCAGTTCCAAACATTAGTAGAAAAATTTTCAAAATTCACAAAACTCAAAATTATGATCGCGCGTGACATAGCTTTATATATTACTACTAAAATAGTTCACATCACACGGCATACAGTTCCGCCACCTTGCGAATACAAGTCCAAAGGAGCAACACCTTCTCGAAATTTTATAAGTTCGCGTGTTAAAATAATATCACGAGTGACGCGGACTACAACTCGCCACGAAGTTATTCACTCCTCTCACAGTTTATAATAGTTCACTAGTACGAGTCCAGAAGAGAACACTTCATCAAAAAATTACAAATCCAAATTTTAAAATTATTCTTGCAACAAGCGACGCGGATTCTGTCTCTCGCTACCAAGCTATTCACCCGTCTGACCCCCATTGTTGTCCTAAAGCATTTATAGCTTTTTTCCGAACAAAACAATAGCGCCTCTACTGTCTTCTGCTTTATAACTTATAAAATAGTTTATTATTACTTTCTAACACTTCCTGGATTGTCTTATTATATTGTAAAATTCCCAATTAAAATTTCGTATCCATTCCACTTCTTAGACATCACTTTTCTCGCTTCATTTTGTTAAAAGAATGCTTTTTCGTGCGTCTCATGCCTACAAACATCGCTCGTTTATTTCTCAATTAACTAATGTAACATAATGTTTATCTATTAATGTTCGGCGTCCTAAAATTGTGTCACCACGTTTATAATTTGGCCCGTATTCCACGGAATACTTTGGTATATGCCAAATCTCGGTAGACACACTAGTTTTCGTTTAATTTATTAATATATCCAAACTTTTCTGAAGTGACGTCACGACCATTGTTGTTTTCGTTCTTTAACATGTTAAAAGTCAATGTCGTGATCACAAAACTCGCGATATTATGCGTTTCTGTGACCCGATTTAGCTGAAACAAACTTTATTCTGTTCCTTATAATTTTGCGCGTTGACTAGTAACACGCAACCATTAATTCCCCACTGCGTTCACATGTTCGTCCGAAATACTCGTTTTCTCTTAGATCACCTTCACTTGTTTTTTCTATATTCCGCTCTGGAAGTTTCTACATAAAGTTCTATACCCGGTTCATAAACCAATGGTCACTTCATGTTATTTACCTATTTCATTTGTAATAGATGGCTAAACTATTACAATATATATATATATATATATATATATATATGTATGTATGTTTGATCGAAAGCATCGACCCGACATTTTTTTCGTGCATAAAAACATAAAAGGTTATTCTCCGTAACGGTTTTATTTATCTGCTCTACTTCTGTAGCTATCATGATAAATTATGAACGACTTTAGCTAACTGCTTTATGCTGAAGACGTTTACCGGCCATTTTATTGGTTAATTTCGACAATCCGAACAATTTGTAATCCGAAAAAGGTCTCGTTCTAATTAATTCTTAATATTATGATTCTACTGTATTTAGAATAACATTGCTACGCGAGTGTATACAACAAGTGACTTCTTGAGGACCACACGCAACCAAAGCCCACGCGCGTACAACTGTGTTGCATTCAAGTGCGCGAGCGCCGAAGGGTTAATAGCAAAGAAAGACGCCTTATTTACCAAAATCTGAAAGACAATCTTCTAATCACGAATAATGTTCGTTGCATTATTACTCATTTCCAAGTTCTGGAATAAAATAACCAACATTACAGGCGAAACAAAATTAGGCTCATACAAAAAAAAACAGTATCAATAAATTGGAACTGATTACAAGAAGAATCTTCCTTTCTCTCGTTTCTTCAATAGTAAACTCTTAAGAACATGTTTTGGGGCACATAATTAAACATTAGAATCATTCAAAATGAAACAGAAAATGGCGTCGTTATTCAGGGGGAAAAAAAAGAGGAAAATGCGGTATCTGCAATTTCACCATAATCCTCATGCTATTAGCATTGATTGCGTTTTATCCAGTTCTAGTCGTGAATGTCTTTGTGAAACAGTTTCAGGTTCACTCGTAGCTTTATCTGCAAAGCCATCCCTTTTAAAGACTGTCGCAATGAAAGGCAGGATTCGTCCTGCTTTGAAAACAGCTTTCTCATTTTCTACGGAAGCGATCTTAGAAAATGCTTTATTAAAAATCTCAGCTACCTCGTATAGGGTTATTTTTCTCCAGCGGACCAGCCGTTTTGACAAAGAGATCATGTTCCTTGATGTAGACCGTTTTTAAGGGTTCGTAGTCAGACGATGAGGTTGCTTGAGAGCTACTGTACATTCATTCGCAAGTAAACAGATCTGCTTATAATTAAGGCCGTAAAAAATGTTACTAAATGCTAGTGGGGGGGGCGCGAGCTTTTCTTGAGCTTCAGGAAACAAGGTTAGCCTACCTAGGCCTGGACGTTTCAGAGCACTATTTCCACCTTCAGTTATATCCCTGTACCGATTCTTCAAAGTAAAGTAAGGAATTCCAGAAGATTTTGCAGCCCTATGAATAGTTGAGATGCACTTCACAGCTGTGTCTAGTTCATGTAAATTCCACTTTGCTTTATCTGTGGCTCCTGGTCTTTTTCGAGGCTTATACGTGAAACAAAATAAATCCCATTGTAATGAGTTTGTTTAATCGTGATAAGTTAAAATAACGAACATGCAGTAAAAACGAGCATAGGGTTATCAGAACTAAGCTCCAGTTACCCCTTGCTAATGGCTCTCATTACCCCCAGTGGTAACGTTTTTGTTAAAAAATTACAAAATGTGGGATAAAATCATTTTGCACTTCTATTTTATCTTTATATAGTTCAACTACATAAATCATGCAATATATGCAATTTATTAAGATCCCTGTATACGCATAATAGCAAACTCACCGGCTTAAGGTAACAGCAGCAAAAATTACAGGCGGACGGCCGAAAATACACTGTGTCGTCTGTTAGGCAAACGGAGTGCGACTGCGACACTTCTTGTACTGTGGAGCTGAGATGCGGCGTAATATTCTAGGGAAAATCATCTTATGGCTTCCAGACTTTTAGACCACAAAAGAGGAATTGTATGAATAATAAGCAAATCACATCCACGTGATTCTTGTAAGCTTCTATTACGTAGATTTCCGAATCAGTGTTTTTTGTCGAAAATGCCCTAAGGGAATTTTCGGCAGTCGCCGATATCTACAACTATAACACTCGACGTCGTAATCATATTCATCAGGTGACAGTGTCAACAGCTCACTACAGAAAATTCACATGCAATACACTATTTTATTTTACACCACACTGACAAACGATATTAAACGATTAAATTCAATAAAGAAGTTTAGGTGCAAAGTAAAATATTTTCTTCTGCATAACTATTTCTAAACAATCAGAGACTATACCGAGCATTAAAAAGTAAAGTGATATTAATTTTAACAATGGCATATATAATAAAATTTTAACAATTTTAACAATAACAATGTATTATTTGCCACTTGATTGTCTAATTCTAAATAACATGTAACATAAATTATACCTGAGCTTCTGAATCAATGACCCCATCTTGGTCAGATTTTCTTGACCAAGTTTCCCTGACCCATTGAGCAAATGCTGAGATGACCCCTTGTTTAGCTCCTGGACATTTAAATCTGTTCGCATCCTCTACAGTTATCAGTTAATCAGTTAAATCAGTTAAATCTGTTCGCGTCCTCTACAATTCAGTGGGAAATATAATTATTCAAATTATCGTTCTCCATGTTGTTGGGGCAGGAAGTCGTATTCCTTCAAGAAGGACATGATGAGGGATAAGAGCACAAAGCTATAGCTTATTTACCCTTGAAATTAGATTTTATTACGTAGGAGCGAATATTTATTTAACAATCCTTGCAAAACATTATCATTGCTACCTATATTCAAAATTCAACAAGCATATTGCTAAGGGTAGCGATCACAGAATTATGACAAACTGTATAGAATTCACTTCTCCGCGTAACACGTCACACACAACATAAACTTTTTTGACGTAAAATAAATTAATATGTAAATTAAATAAATAAAACGAGTTGCATACGCTATTTTGTCATATAACAGCATTACAAATTTATAAGAGAATGAAACTTAATTTTGCGAAACACCTTGATCCTGACGTCTCGGGTATTCGACAACTGTGGTTGGCTGTTCCGTTTACCTTTACTTCCGCACAATTCTCTTGCTGCAATTGTCTGAATGTGTGATGCCTTAATCATTCGTGCTGTAAAATGCCCGCTATGAACGACTTCCTACAACAAAAAGGTGGTTTGTAATTCTGGCGCACAAACAAATTTGTAAGGGAGATTGGGCTGGCCAGCACTCAGGTTCCTGCACTGGCCACATAGCTTCCATACGCCCATTGCGTCCCGTGTCTTTAACAATGTAACGAATTCCACAGTAATCCAAGTATAAACCGTGCATTTATGGTAGAAAAGTTATCTCAAATGTGTTTTAAAGCTTCAGGTGTAATATTTTCGAAGATAATTGATTGTCATCTGTAATATTGGGATCAAAATTTTTGTGTCCTTCTCTTTTCAGATAAGATATTCATCCAAGCTCCTGGTTTTTGTGTTTCAGTTCTGAGTTCTCATAACCCCTCACAACAGCCATCTTTAATAAAAGTATCCCGTTCCCAATTGGTCGACAATTTTCAATTGGTGTTGATTAGTACATTGTCAACTAGACCACCAGCCCATCCTCTGTGTGCCAACCATCCCCCAAAACAAAACACTTGTTTTCATACTTATTGACGTGTACAGTAAAAGTACTGGCAGTGGCCTCAGTTAAGAGTAGTTACAAAGAAACCTGGCATTCGGAAAAACGCAAATATATTTAAGCTCAAAAAGGAGGTAATTATCTGAGGATGATTTACATTTGTATATACATATGGCGAAATAAAATTGTGGGAATTAATTGATTACGGGATATGTTTTCGTAGCCAGGTGACTAGGTGACTAACTGTTCTCGGTCGGCTAATTATGAGAATGACTCGGATGGGAGAACAGTGGGTAAGATTATCCTACCCGCTATTTCCCCGCTGAAGTAGGAAATGGAGTAATTACACGCTGGTTGAACTGAGGCACTTTAATTAGAGTATCGCTTACTAACTTCCACATATCCAGGTGTCCAGAATTACGCGCATCAAATTGAAACCACGATTTGTGATGGTCACTAACAACGACGTAACCAAATATTTTAAAATTCGTCGAACTAGATTATGAGTAGCACACCTTTTGCATTTGATGGTACAAGGCTTCCATGTATACTCGCGTAAATATATTTAGCAAGAGGCAGACATCCGCCACCCATTACGGCGCTTGAACAGTTTAAAACGTTCGGAAATTAGAAACATTTTTGTTATCTGCTGCGAGAAAATATTTGTCCTTTCTTATGCCGATGTCTGTACCACCGGTCGCGGTCCCTGGAAATAGTCGCTGTAATGATAAGTTCTTCTGCAAGGTCGCGGAAAACGGAGCCCGGCCGTACCGACCGCCTCCAGTCGGTGCATTGCGGAAAGGAAGACCATACAAGCAAGGCAAAAACAATATTTATGTGCATGAATGCATGTGACATCCCATCATCAAACACAAACATTTTACTGACAGGAATACCATTCAATGAATCCCCCAAGCATGTGGCATGCGAGGTCACGGTTTCTTCACTGTCGTTGAAATCAGCAATCTCGTGTGTAGGCGCAATAACATTGAGGACGCGGACCGGTAGTCGTACGCACAAGTTTCTTGAGGATTAGGATGATATGTACTGACATCAATACTAGGGCGTTTACCACGGTAAAGGCCAAGTGTTGACGACGATCAAGATGTGCCAACCTATCCCACTTTTTGGATTGGTTGGAACAAGCCATGGGCTTGTTAGAACTAACCTAAGGTAGGTTGCCATTCTACTTCAGTGACAGCGGGGAGTAATACATTGAAGTCAAACCGAATCATTTCTCAACGTTTTATTTACACAGATAAATGCAAGCAAGTAGGCAAGGTATTTAAAATCAATTTTTACCTCTTTTCAGTTAAATGCTTTTAGTAGTTTTTCGAATACTGAGTAGATAACATCATTTAATTGTTTTGTTTCAGGTCAAGGAGAACGTAAACTTTCTAGAAATTAATAAGCGAAAGTTGCAGGTTTGTGTTACAAAGAAAGCAATTTTTCATCAAACTCGCTGAATTGGAACCTGATTAGAGGACCCATTCGGGAACCCTCTCTCATTTGTAATAGTCGCAAGTTAATTATAAATTAGTTAATAAGACATCAATAGACATGTAAAGTTATTAAATAACTAATCTATGTACCTATCAAAAATCAATAAATTAAAAACAAACAGACACAGCAAAATAGATCTCTAAAAATAAATAATTAAATAATAACCCTTTAGAAAACCAGTCACGTCCACTAAGTACAAGTCATGCTTATTGTAAGAACAATTCACCAACCTGGGCAGAGTAATCTAGGGTTTACAAATGAAGAATACCAAATTTCATCCCAATTGTTTGGGCAAGCCCACCATTTTCGTCATTTATCCATTGCACCAACCAAAACATTATCTTTATTAGCCGTGTATTTCTCTCAGGATAGAGCGTCGCATTGTATGTGAGAAAAACGTAATCGTGTGATGAGAACTTCGATTGACTTGAATAAGATTCCTCCTTTTTGTTTGTGGTGAATCATGCTTTGACATTTCCGCAACTCATGCGGAATTTTTCTCGCTGCTACCAACCTTCTGCTGGTGATTTTTACTGGAAAGTCGGTTTGAACGTCTTCATTAACTCCAAGATATTCTCTGAAGTTGATACAAAGCAATGAATCCAGAAAAGATTCGAAAGAACTGAAGAGGCATAAGGTAATCATACTTACTGGTACTCAGCAAGTGGACCCGCTCTTCAGAGTTGCGAGATCATATATCAATATTTTTCACTTCAGTTGAAACTGACAATGAGTTTCGTTTTTTCTCTACGGTTGCTTCCTATACATCTTTGGTTCGTTATCTTTTCGGAGTGTCTTCCTCACAGGAATGTCAGTCAGGGTTTCAGACTTTATTCTTCCTCCAATCATATTCGCCTCTTTCCTGATGCATTTGGTAATGGCAAGTATTATTCTGAAGATGCAAGGAACACCAGGGCTTTAGGATCCCGCAGATTTGATTAAATTCATTATATTATGCTATCAGAATTCTTTCAAATTTGGTTAGCATTCATGTATCTCATGGCATTAGTATTACGAATGTACAATAGCACCTGAAATATGGAATCATATCCTTTAGCACATCCTGTAGAACCTAGTGGATAAAGAACCTATAGGGCCTTAGATTGCAGAAAAATATATGAATAATAAACATATAGCATATACAAGATTCATGAAGGACTCTCTTCATTGAGCTCTGAATTTTACCACTGGATTGCTAATTTATTTAAAAATCTGTAGTTTTTGACAAAAGGACTGGCTTGTTTAACGACGGGAACATACTGCCATGTATTGCAAACATTTATAGCTCCAACAAACGGCGTACAAATCATGTTCATCAGGTGCCAGTATGAACAACTGACTATAAGAAGTCCATATATAATACATGTAGACAAGACTTTGCCAAAATACATTAAACAATTAAAATCTATAGACAATTTAAGTGCTGAGAATACTCTGTTCTGCTGCATAACAGTTCCCATACAATTAGAGACTATATTGCGCTTCAAAAGAAAGTAATATTTATTTTAACAATATTTAATGAACTAGTTTGTTGTTTAATATTTTAGTGTACTATTACATTTGTACTGAATAATTTTTAAAAGGTTGAGCTTCTGAGTCAATGACTCCCATCTCGTTTAGGTATTTCGTCCAGATCCTTCCACAAGCCTTCATCTCTTGTACTCTTTATATTCACTGTATCGTTGAGCGTCTGGGAGTAACAGGACATTATATTCCTAGAGCATCCCCCTTAACGCGGACCTAAAGAAAGGATAACAAGTTGCCGTCAGGAGCTGTGCTACCCGGTGGACTTTGACCCCAATTACTGGCAAGTCCAGGGACGTCGATGCGGATGGCTCCGTTGTTTTGAGACGAACTTCAACGCAACGCTTCAACTTCAGCGTGGCAACGCAGCCGTGCTTCGCCTGGGGAGCTGCAGGCAATCGAGACCAGGGAAAGGCCGGGGAAGAGGCGAGGCAGCTGGAGGCTTGGGAAACTGGACGAATTCTGAAGACACGGGAGAATAAAAGGAGTTCTGTCGCGTTGAATAACGTTAAATTGATTCTTAGAAGGAAAGCGGGTAGTGAAGCTGCGGGATTTTGTGGGACCTTGGGTTGTACTACTAGACATTTGAAAGTGTATTGGGGAAATGAAATGACGTTGGGGGCAGCGGGACGTTATGGGGTTTGGTGTCACGTTGTGGACCAGGGAGAGAAGTGTCCCTAATACGTTGAGTTTTTAATGGGTGTTGAAAAGACATGGGGACATTCAGAGCTTTGGTGGGATAGGAGACGGCGTTTGGAAGGGTTGGGGTACGTTTAGGTGCATTTGGGGGTATTACAGGCACTGGCAGATGTTGGGTGACGATGGGGACGTTGGAGAATATTGACATTGTTGCAGGCCTTAGGAATGTTGTTGGATGGGATATGAGAGACGCCGTATGATTCATTCAAGAATCGTTAAGAAGTGTGATGGAAGCTGTTCGAGTTCCCGGGTCGCGGGGGGACGTTGCAGGGAGGATGTTGCGCGTTATGTGGGGAGTACGGAGGGAGATCGTGCATCAAGGGCTTCCAAGGGCTCGGGGAATTCAGGAACCTTCGGGGCGTTTCGCCAGCGTGGGGAGCGTTCGGAGAATTGTAGTGCTCCCGAGGCGGGAGGGAAGTGCCGGGTCTGCGAGGGGGGAGCGGGCGCCCTGGCTACCGGGGCGCTGCACGCCCAGCATTGCCGAGTGTCCCCTTCGGCCACAGAGTAAATATTTTAAGAGGCTCGCGTGGGTTCGGCGTTGAGGTGGGTGCGCCGCCACCCGCCCGCGCTCTCTCATTCCGTTCCGCTCTTCGTCGCACACAGACGCCCTGCCACTCGTTCAGCGGCCGGCAATCCTGGCGACGGACCTGCGTAGCTGCTGATCTCTAAGTGACTGGATACGGGATAACCAGCGTTGTCAGATTATTTTTCGTCTTTATATAAGTCGTGATTTTTAACAGATCTTGATGAACAAAAGCGTGCTTGTTTGGAACAAGCGGGACAATCTAAAAAAACAATAAGAAGTAACATTTTAATTGTAAATATCAAAACAGATACATTTATTCAGATTTCAATCACAAGCAACGTAATCAGTAGGCTTTTCAAATTTCAGCAGCAGATATTTTACAGGTATTTTCGTCATCAGAAGAAGACGTGCCTAGCCTTGCGATCTGCAATGGCGTCGACACCGCTAGCTCAACACATGATGCAATGCGACGACCTACCCACCCAACGATCCGACTCACCCCATTGCATCATGAGACGACCGACTCACCCCAGCTGTTTTCTTGTTTTCTTTTTTGTTGTATATTTTTGCATTGGGTAATTGAAATCGAAATATTTTACAAAAGAGTGATTTGGGTTGTACCGCGCGGGACATTTACTTTTAGTCTTAAAAAGTGGGACGTCCCACCAAAAACGGGACATCTGGCAACGCTGGGAATAACTCACAAAACGTAAAATTAAATAAAATTCGCGTATTTCTGGATCGATCTGATCGCGATCTGATCTTAGGGTCCGACGAATTTCAGAAAGATATTTAATAGCACATCTTTAATAGCATTTTTAATAACATTTTAATAGCACATCTTTACACGAAGACACTAGGACACTTTCAAACTTTCTCAAAAATAGCTCGAATTTTTACGTTAATTATTCGCACGAATAGAGCAAAGTCTGTTTATAAAAATGGCGCAGATCCAATTTTCATTCAAACTTTTGAATATTGCATTAGTTACAACATAGTTGACCCCCTCCTCTCATCACTTCATTATTGAAGATATTTTTTTTCTTCATGAAATCTGTTTTTATAAATGAGGTCTTTAAATAAGTTCGTGTTCTACATTTTTCGAAAAAACATTTTTTTCAATTATTTTGATGTAATCACAATATAAAACTAATATATATCATTATATCAAAAACGGCACTATTTGTTCCTTACAGCTTTTTCTCGAATACAGCACAGTGCGCCAATAAAAATTATTTATGTCTGATTTTCGGAAATTCCGGAAGTTCAACTTTTGGCGAACCTGTCCACCTCGAATGTTGAAGCTACATATTTCTTTCGTAATGATTTTCATTCCTTAATATATAATCTTTAAATAATTTTGTGATCACTTTTTCCAAATATAGGTTTTGCGTTTCTGTGAGCGAACTTCTGACACTTTTGTATAAGCAAGATTCCTCTAAAACTCGTTGAAATTTTACTTTTAAACTTCTTGCAAGGATGAAGTACAGTACACTGAATTTTATGGCACAAGTGTCATTTTTATTAACACTTTCGAATTTTCAAACACGTGAGGTAGTATTTTTCGAACAATTTGCTCATGAATATTACGATACCACAGAGGAATAATTTAAATACTTGTGCACTAGATTGGTACGGCACGGAAGCTCGGTATGGCACGTACGTTCTGCAGATTTTGTGTGGGTCGCGCTCACTAGGCCGGGACGGCCCTGACGGACGGGGCGGGACGTACACTTCAGACACTTCCTGAGTCACCTGGTTCCTTCCTCCGTGTCTTGTACTGAGCTCGACGGCTTCATAATTTAAGTAAAGAAGCACTCGCATTGTATTAATTTTTTAATAGCGGAAGAAGAAAATGAGGCCCGGATTCCAAGAAAGCCCAGATTCTCTTCTTCTCTTCTAAACAGAATGAGAGTGACAAAAGGGAAATTTCACATATAATATCCGAACCCTGTTGAATATAAAAATTATTTAAGTATTTTAGAATGTCTCAGGATAAATTTGATGCTATATTGGATATTTTCAAAATATACTACATAAATATTTGGGGTAATACTGTAATTTTATACAATTACAATGAACTAGCGACAAAATCATAAGTGCACGACATTATTTAGAAACTTAAGCAAATAACAGGTACCGATAAGGCAATTCTTTATACAGATTTATTCATAGTGTAATCAAAGTGCAACAAAGGTTAAATTTCAGAGTAATAATGTGTAAAAAATATCAGAGATATGGTCACTCACAAACTGTGGCTATCATCCCAGGTGCGTTAAATGCGTGGGAAACCATCATTATTCTGAATGCAAAAAGTCTAAAGACGTCGCACCGTAGTGTCCAAACCCGCCACCACAATCCAATAAACATTTCCCACTCTTCCTTGCACGGCAGCGAAGTTCAAACAGCGAAACAATATTTACTGCCCAATCTACTAATTTCTCAAATATTATACCAACAACAGTGTCACAAGTTGTATCTGCAATCGTCCCCAAAGTATGGTAGAGACAATAGTTTCATCAGTAATAAATATTGGCAACTATTCAAGAGATACTAAACTGGAACGCCAACGGTCTAAAAAGACATCACCGTGTTAACATTGCCTGTGTCACGGAAACCCATTTGATTCAGGGAGAAATATTCAATATTCCGGGTTTCATCACGTATCGTAATAACAGAGAAACGTCACATATAGTGGCAGGCAGTGTAGCTATATTTATATCGAGGAACGTTAAACACGCACAAGTTCCGACACCTACGTCAAGAAACCTGGAATCTGTCGATGTGCGAATTGAAATCAATGGCAAAAATAACTATTATAGCAGAATATAAACCCCCTAACAGAACCTTTACGGAAAACTCATACAGAAGCATATTCAGTGATAACAATCCGACACTATTACTAGGTGACTTCAATAGTAAAAATATAGAGTGGGGATGTAATTTGACATCGTGGCAAGGACAGAAGCTATCAGATTTTGCAACTGCATATGACATCAACATACTAGGTCTAAATGAACCAAAAGATATGCATCCAATCCAAACATCATCCCGGATGTCTTAGATAATGTACTCACCAAAAATGTTAATTTTCCCATTCATTAAGACGTTTTACCGGAACTCGACTCTGACCACTGCCCGATACTAATATCGTTATCGGCACAAATCAATAGAATCCAGCTCGACACGGCAGTAAAAAGAATAGTAAATTGGAATCAATATACTAATCTAATGCTATCCTATTACTCATATCCAAAAAGTATCAGTACTACGCGCGACATCGACAATGAAGTTGATAAATTTTCCAAAGCAACTGTTAATGCCATCAAGCAATCTACACGACGTTCGTCAAATGCTAAACCACTCTCAGTTAACATTCGAAATTTAATTAAATAAAAAAATAATATGAGACGTTACTGGCAAATTACTAGAAGACCAGACATTAAAGCGAAAGTAAATAAGTTGACAAGGCTGGTTAAAAAAACTTGATAAACTACGTTTTTCAAGTTTCAATAAGTATATAGGCGAAATTCATCCAAATTCGAGTCACCTCTGGGCATCGGTCAAGCGCCTAACCAAAGAAAAATCAAACATTCCACCACTGAAAGTAGGAACGAACCGAGTATACTCAGACGAGGATAAGTCATCACTAATGGCGGAACACCTTGAAGCTACCTTCAAACCGCATCCCGGGACCAACGCATCATTCAACTTCGAAGTCAAAAATTTCGTCAACTCTACTTTTCCAACCGCCGCTCCACCCATCAAATTCATTACTCCATCAGAGACAACCTTTGAAATCAAGCGTCTGAAATTAAGAAAGCACCTGGAATCGACGGCATAAATATCGTGTGCATGAAAATACTGAACAGGCGATCCATTGCAGCCTTGACGGCAATATTCAACGCAGCTTTAAGGCTTCACTATTTCCCCGCAGCGTGGAAAAGAGTTGTAATAATTCCCTTCTGTAAATCTGGAAAAGACCCGAGATATGTTGAAAGCTACAGATCTATTAGTTTACTGCCAACCATTTCTAAAATTTTTGCAAGACTAATACTGTCTAGACTTATTAACCTTTTAAGTGCTACGTTTCTTTAGGGGTAGCGCGTCCCCCAGCGCTGGGGCACCCGGCCCGCTTGGGTCGCCTGTGGCCTGCATTCTTTTCGGGCGCGCCCCCTTCGCACAGCGCGCGGCGCGGGTAGAGCATTAAGTATATTTCGCATCTTTTTCTTGATTCGACCTTTGGGCAAGCATTGGCAAAGTTAGAAATGTCTTTTTTTATTATTTTTAACTTTTTTAAAATTTTTGGCGTAGTTTATTTTGTGAAATGCAGAAGATGCTTTAATGTTTTTTTTAGTATGGTAAATCATAAATCATGGATACACACATAATGCTACGTCACATTACTCACACATATAGCTTGATTTACAACGTAGATTTTACTAGAACATTTGAGGCATTTTCGCTGTTATTTTTTTGTGAATGTGATGGGATTATCGTAAGAAAGTTGCTGGGTCAAACGGTGTATCTCCTCACCTTTTGCGTCTCCCAGATTTTCGTCTTTCCGATCTAAACTTTTCTACGATTTTTGGATTACATCCAGATGACATTTTTTCATTAATAACTTTTCCCGTTGTTAATTTTTGAATATCATGAGCATTCAACAAAGATAATATAATATTTGAAAATAATGTATCCCACGTGATGGTTTTCTCCTCCCGAGGTGAGAATCGTGTCCACTTAATCTAATTATTCTATTCTTCGATTATAACATAAAACACGTTGTGGTTTTATCATATTCTTGCCGGTTTTACAATCAACGCAAGTAAGACGTCGCGAATCATGTTTTCAATCTCTTTCCAATTTGCGGCATGTCACGAGTGTTTTTCACACTGACTACAAGCGTTTCGTGTCCCAGTCGTGCAACAACGTAAACAACGCTGTACTTGAGTACCAGTTGTCAACATATATTGTACAGGTATGGCCCTTCACTAAATACCCCTCGAGAAGGGTGGCTACAACATTCTCAGACTGTCCTAACTCGTCCACGATTCCACTCTTCTTTCTAATGTACACAACAAAATAAGGACATCATCCGATTTATAGTCGCAAAAAGAAATGTAATTTTGCCGAATAAATTCGCAAGCTTTTGAAGAACTGGTTTTGACGTACGCGCGGTCTTCGGGTCGCAAGCCTTTGTTAGCCAGCAGCAGCCGGCCGGCCGGGCGACCGGCAGGCCGGCCGCCGCCTCCGCCGCGCCCGATACAGGGACTCGCTGACGAAATCTGCCGGAACACTCCAATAGTGACCTCCAAGGGCCAGAAAAAAAAAACTACAGCTAGGTAGTACCTACACACAGCCGTAGATGTCGTGCCATGTCAATATCTACTAGTGCTCCCTAGGAATAAATTCAGAAAGCAGATGATGCGTCGCGACGGATATATCCGTCTTTAGCGCTCATGGCACGGCCGACCCGCGCCGGATATATCCGGCATTAGCGCTGGGGGCACGAAAGTCTTGCGCCGGATATATCCGGCATTAGCGCTTAACAGGTTAAATTCCTCAATTCCACCAACGCTATTCAGTTATTTTAATTCGTGTTCAGGACCAATCACTCAACAACACATCAACTACTACGACTGACTGAAGAAATAGCACAAGAGACATACAGCAAAACCTAACACCTAAAGAAACATACAGCATCAGTTTTTCTGGATATACGTCAAGCGTACGGACGATCTGGCACTCGGGACTAATTTATAAAATGCGACAACTAGGAGCCCGGAGTATTTACAAAAGGTTATCGAAAGTTTTCTCACGAACAGATCATTTATTGTAAAAATCAACTCTTCAACCTCTTACCCGCGCACCATTGTTGCAGGAGTGCCATAAGGATCGGCACTCTCTCCCATTCTGTTCAACATTTTTAGCTACGATACCCCCACTGACGGTAACTCCAAGATAGCGCTGTACGCAGACGACGTCGCCTTCTTCGTAACGCACAAAGACATTGCCGTAGCCAAGGACTATATTCAAACACAAACGAGTACGTCAACTGGACACAAAAATGGAGAATCAAAAGAAACCCCGTTAAAATGTCAAGCAAAAATCTTCACGTTACGCCCGCCCCCAAAACTCCTGCTGAATTAAATCTTCACAATACATATATTCCGTGGACCTCCTCACCGATAAAATATTTAGGAGTGTTGTTTGACAAAAGATTAACTTCGAAACCACACATAAATGCAATAGCCAACAAAGTATCTGCAAAAATATCAAAACTCTTCCCTCTAATCAAAGCACGTTCTTCATTGAAAGTCGAATGCCGATTGCTACTATTTAAATCCATAATTCTACCAACTATTACTGATTCTCGTCCAACTATGCCTTATGCTATGACTTATCCTTATCCAGGTTAGGGATGTGCTGCGAGTAATAACCTCCAAAAATTATCAGCCATTCAGAATATATTTCTAAGAAGAACTTTAAATGCCCCCTGGTTCATTCCTAACACCCAGATTCGCAGAGAATTAAAAGTGCCATCATTAAGCGCCAACATAACATAAATAGCCCAAACATTTTACCAAAAACTCCACACTTCCCCATGCTCCTTAATCTTTAGCCTAGGTTGCAATGCTGTATCACCACGTATTAAATCCAGGTATCCTTAAGACCGATTCAAACCACCGTAATCCTCCATAACTGTCAACTGATCAAACTGAAACAATCTTCAACCTAGCTTCATTTACATTAGCACAATGATCACTTTCTTCCGAGTAATATAAACCAGCGCTTATGGATGGCCATTCTCAAAATGTCAATAACTATGTACTGCATAATTTAACCTTCTCGAAAGACAAGTATGTCGAACGAGAAGAAATAAATTAAAAAAAGTTTTCATACAAATTTAATTGGTATACGATATTTTCACAAATGACTTCGGTAAAATGATTAAGAACAAGTGTTACCGTGCCCTTGAAACTAAAAAGAGACCAACGGATATCATAAGACATTTGCCATCAGTCGTGAAAACCAACGCGCTAGAAATCTAACACTGGTTTATGAAACCTATCTGACGCTGCCGATGCAACTTCGCTCGCTGCAGAAACCACAAACGACACGGAACGCCTTAATGCAAAAGGTCTCTAATACACTATTTCTATTACTCCATAAGTCTTCAAAATTTGAATTGTATGTGGGTTTTGCATGGTGTTTTACCAGCTGGTGAAATGTTGAGAATGTTTGGTGCACTCGCTTTTAACACCAGGTGTCCCGCGAAAGGCGACCTGTCTTCCCACGGACGCTTGATACCCACATCATAGGGTTTCACCTGACGTCTGTAAGTGTGAAGGTCACGGAGGACAAAATTAATTTTCCCGCTTTTGTATTAATAAGCAAGACGGGATTTCGGCAGGGGGTCACAACCTTTCTTCTGATCTTACAAACCATCTACAAGACTGGAGAATTTTCGCATACCACTTGAACGAAAATCACATCAAAACGTTTTAAATCGATGGCTAAA
Organism: Acheta domesticus; assembly: GCA_031308135.1. Taxonomy (NCBI): domain Eukaryota; kingdom Metazoa; phylum Arthropoda; class Insecta; order Orthoptera; family Gryllidae; genus Acheta; species Acheta domesticus. Next base: position 277,784,121 of record JAHLJT010008446.1, on the reverse strand, counting down.
TATGAAAAATTCAAGTTTTTTTATAGAAAAGACGTATTGAATTATTATTTCTAAAAAAGCCCTTTAAATGAGAATTAAAACTGAAATATCAATGGCAAAACGGAAGGTGAAACATTGTTTATCCATCAAACACTGATGGAACCTGAATTGATGTTTTGACGAATGACAACATGGATACCATGTCATCAGTATGCATCAATGTTACTAATTTTGTTTCAATTAATGTTATACAGTTAGTAACAGTCTTGTTTGTAGTTCTTAATTTGCTCGGAAATCGTGAATTTTAAGTGGAAAATTAATACTAATGAAAAATGTATCAGAAGATAATAGAATAATTCAAGTTAAAACTAGTGGTGCTTCCAACGCACATACTTTCTCGTTCTGCTTCTATACGGTCCTTATTTCTATTCCACTACTTCATAAACAGCAAAAGTGTATTATACCAGCAAACGTTTTCCATACCGAGACCCGACATCCGATACTCAAAGTCAACGAACCGGCACTTATACCACTACGCCACACCAACACGGCATGAGCCGAACAGAACCATGAAAGTATAGAACCGACCTATAAAATGGTAAATGCTTGATAAAGAAACAATGGATACAATGGTACATACGCTTTACTAATCCAAGAAGAGAAGTCAAAAATTGTTAAAAGTTAAAAATTTAAACTAATATATACAGACATTTCCTGTACATTTATCGCAATTACTTATATTTAGTCAAAACGTAATTGTATCGGTTCTAACATTAAGAGCCGGTAATTGTCAACATGCGAAAAACATGTCTTTCAAACATGACCAAGAAAGGATGCGCTGAAGCGCTTTACGAAGTACTCGTAAGGCGAGAAAGTAATAATAATTTCGGAACCGTTAGGGATTGTAAGTTCATCGCATGCCTTCTGGTTATAATGTATTACAATTCAACATTAAAATACTCATAACTTTACTTACTCATACTTTACTCATAGTTTTCCGGCGCACGATTACATAACTTTCTCTTCTTACGAAGTATTCGTAAGGCTGGAAAGTAATAAGAATTTCGGAACCGTTAGGATATGTACGTTCATCGCATGCCTTCTGGTTATATTGTATTACAATTTAACGTTAAAATGCTCATAATTTTACTTAAATTGGTTCATACAGATATATACTAGACAACGGTTGATTTGACATGTCATACGCTTCAGAAATCGAATAACAGAGTTGAAAAATTGTTTAAAAGATGCAGTTAGGGAAAACACAGACACGTCCAGTCTATTTATCTGCATTGATTCTATTCGTGATGTAGAAGTACTTCAAATGATTTTCAATAAAGTATCTACACTCTTCAATGTTTTTTCCTGCAACATCACATTCATCAAATTAAAATCCCATCTGAGGATCGAACTCGGCATATTCCTTACAGAAGATCTCAACCCGAAAGGTGCTTTAACCAGCCACGCCACGGGACAGATATGCGGGCTAACTACTTATATTTTAGTCGAAACGTAATTGTATCAGTTCTATCATTAGGAAGCCGGTAATTGTCACCATGCGAAAACATGTCTTTCAAAACATGACCAAGAAAGGCAGCGGTGAACGGCTTACTCCAAATAATTTATCCGCTGATCGCATTTGAAAAATAATACTACGAGAAAGTATGTGCCATTCTATAGCACCACTAGTTTATTTATATATTTACCGTCCCTTATTACACACGTTCAGAAAATTTAAAGAAAACATTTGGAGCGGTTTTTGAGAAAATTTATTTGTACATTTGAATCGCAATTTACGCAAGCAACTACTCGTTTTTCCGAAAAAGGGTTCATGACCTTATTTGAAGTGCTAATTTTGTACAACTGACTTTGTCTGAGGCAAAAATCTCTATCTTCAGTTTTCAGTTTTAATGTTTTTTTGCAATTTTCGAAAAATTGGGCCTATCAACGAAAATGATACCTACGTCATTCCTTTCAACGTTCTACGCACTATTCAACAACAAATATAATCAAAAATTTGGAAACCATTTCTTTTAACGTAGAAAATCTCAAAATGGGCTTCATATAAAGTACCCTCAAATACTAAGATATCGGTTTCAAATTCAAGAGGCCTCGAGACGAGTAAAACTATCGAGGAATATCCAATTTTGAAGATAATCAGCCGAACGGTTTATACTCTAGCGTTGACCACAGACGGCCGTTTTGCCGTCAATCGATTTTGCAGTATCAAGAAGGAACCAAATCATGGATTTTGACTACACCACGAGATAGATTATTTTTTTTCTAAATTTAGCAACATATTTTATCCACTTTTTCGTTACCAGACCCCTGCTATAAGATTTTTCTGGCGAAAATTCCCCATTTTCCAGCGCACGATTCATAACTTTCTCTTCTTACGAAGTATTCGTAGGCGAGAAAGTAAAAAGGAACTT
>JAHLJT010008446.1:277730309-277780710 GCA_031308135.1 Acheta domesticus | reverse complement strand
TTCCTGGCGACTTCCGCCCACCTGGGCACTCCTTGGCGGTAAATCCCGCTAAATTTTTAGGGGAGTTCCATGCTACCCAGTGTGTTATGGGGGCCGCAACTCCAAAGTTCGCGCGTCCCTTAAAAAAATCATCAATCAATCAATCAATGAATTGGCAGGCAAATTTAATTGATCATTGTTTTCCCCGCGCCTTGAAGCCGTGACAGTTCTTCCGCCGCCCGGCCAGGGTTGCCAATCAGCTACCCGCGCGACACGACTCCGGTGACGTCACTACATCGCCAACCGTCACCCCATCCGCCACCAACACCATCGCGGCGTCGCCGCCGTTATCTCGCCCCCCGCCTGCGTCCGCCCCCCTCCGCCAGCTAGCCGCTTGCCCGCCCCCCTGAGCCCTGCACCGTGGTAGAACTCGGGCAGCGCAGAACACGGGTGGACAGCGGGCGACAGAGCTGGTGGAGTGTGGGGCCAAGCGGAAGGAGCTATGGTGGACTGGAGCATGAAGCATCCACGGCGTGAAGGGCATTTTTCCACGCTTTCTGCATTTGAAGACCCCCTCTACTAGACAGCTGGGTAATTTGTAGGAGCTGTGGTGCTGTGACAGTGATGTGGTTCGACAACCCAGCCATGTGTGCCTCGTAAACCTTTCAATGTTACATTCATTTGGTTTTTCTTTCTGTGTTAGTCAGGTAGCATCGCTTGGTCAGTGTGTGCCTTTAATTTTGTGTTTCGCAACATTGCAAGAGTTTTGTGAAATTGTTAAAGTTTTTTTGTATTCTTTGACACAGGTAAAGAACTCAGTTGTTTAGGATCAACACAATCCAAGCTATCGTTGACTAAACATGTTAAATATTTGAGGGTGAAACAGGATGGACGAGCCAAATTACCCGAGCTTTGTGAATTGGCAACAAAGTTCGCAGTATAATGAGAGAGTCTTGTGTACAATTGAATTGGACATAAGAGAGGGCATACTCCGTAAGGCTCCTTTCTGCAATCAAATGGATTGGATGCACAGTAGTTTGGGATCTTAATTCAAAAAAACTAAATGTAATAAAAGATATTACATAGGTTGGCCATCTGTCGTGACAAAAGGAAGGACTATTAGACGCGTGCGTGCAGGGAGCGGGAACTGAACTCTGTTAGTCTACTGGGGTGTGTAAATCGTTGAACTTCATAGCAATAGTGCAAGCGCCCTACGTCATATTTACAAAAGGCCGAGCAACGTTCGTGGCTCAAAATTGAAGTGGCATGATGTCAGAGTAAGCAAGAATGTTTTCAGGAACTGCGAGAAGCACTTGGGGAAGCAGAGTTGCCATACTCCACAGTCGCACGGACGGGTTAAAGCAATGCTTGCCAACTCAATGCTCTGTGACGTCACCGAAATCTGCTCTCCTGCTCCCAACCGAGCCGCCGAGCAATGGGAGTGCTTGAACGCGGCGGCTACCGCTCGGAGTTCCAATGATAGTACGTAAGTGGGCGAGAAAGGTTTGCTTGAAAATCGATAACTACATTTTTAAATGGTAATTATATTTAGAATGTTTCTCATTCAACAACAATATGAAGAATTATATAACAGAACATTCATTATTACATAACTCAAGCAATATCCAACTCTTATATCATAATCATACTGTAATTTCACTTCCATTCTTCTATTAAATAACATTTTTTGGAAAGAGAGTTTTAACACTAAAGGATAATATTTTATAAACAAATTTATTCGTTCTGAAACAATAACAAAAAGATAACAAATAGGTAACCCAGTAACGATCACGTGAGATAATTTTAATCCAGAATTGATTGGATTGATTAGAAAAACCGAAAATTAAGAAAATGTCAAAAAATGGTTCTTTGGGCGGCAATAGACGTCAGCTGGCAAGCGGATGGGGCAGAAATGTAAGCTAGCCCAAACCCCGAAATGAAATAAGAAACTAACTATACGTAAATGTTTATGTCATTTTGTAGAACTACTAGTTAAAGCAGTCAAAGGTTCATCCGAGTTTACATATATACTGGTGAACACAGTAATTTTGGCCAACTAGGATCGAAACTTCAGAGAAATATAGAGTGAAAAGTAAAGACACATTCACAGAACTGAATACTGTATCCTATTCCGCAAGCGAGAGGTGAATTATTTTTATTTTTTACATTACTTTATTTTATTTCGTGCTTGTTTTTATATTACTTTCCCGTATCGTACGTATATACGGAGTGATATACGTATTATAGGGAAAGTTCTGATAATGCTGCGCGAAAAATGGAAATTTTCGGCAGAAAAAAATTGTTTGACGGGCCCTGATAACGAAAAAATGGATAAATCCTTTGGTAAATTAGGATGAAAATCCCTGAACACGTGTGTAGCCAGAATCCCTTTTTTGTAGTTCCTTGATACGAAAAATCCATTGAAAGCAAAACGTCCGTCCTGTCCCCGGCCCCGGCCGTCTGTGAACACTACTAGCGCCTATACCATACGGACGATTTTTTTCAAATTGAAGAAACCCTTTTCGATCTGTCTCGAGTCAAAATTCGTTATTTGAAAAGATCTTGTAAAATTTGGGGGTACTTTACATGAAACACCCCGGTCAATTTCAAAATTTTCTCAAAAACGGCTCCAGATTTTTTCTTCAAATTTCTTGAAAGAATAGAGTAAAACACACAGGTGGCATAGGTGCGAATTTCACCATTAACTCTGAGTTTCGAAAATTGCAAAAGTTTGAATTTTTTCGGCTTCTTCCGAACACTACAAAGTTAAAGATAGTGATTTTTTCTTCAAATAAAATTTGTTTCTCCATACTGCGTTCTTTCCTTAAGGTCATTTTTTGGAAAATTTTATTAGTTTTCGCGTAACATTGCGTGCGATATGTGCAATTTTTTAAAAAAAATTACAAAAACAATATTTTCTCAAAAGAGGCTCCAAATTTTTTTCTCTAAACTTTTGGTAAGGATAATACCTATGTAGTATATTAGAGGGCATAAACGTCATATTGCTCTATTCTTTTATTTTTTCAAAAATTACAAAAATGTAATTTTTTTGGATGGTCTCCCACGTCGTTAATATTTACTTTAGCGTCGATTTGTCGATTTTACTTTAGCGTCGATTATTATATTTACTAGTACATGTGCTTAAATAATAGCAAGTAAAGTTTCTCGAGAACTCAATCATTTTTTGTGAAAACTAGCTCAAAATTCCGCATTTTCAGAAACGCTCAAACGCCATTTTCCCATAAATGGCTCCAAATTTTTTTCAAACATTTGGAACGGATAATGCTAATTGCACTCTTTAATATGACGTAAAGTTCATTTTGGGGAATTTTTAGTTGTTTTTTTTTCAAAAATTACATAAATGTACTTCTTTTGAATGATCTCACATCTTTATTATGCACATTACCAGCAATTTGTAAACATTATTATATTTGTTAGTGTAAGTGCTTTAAATGTCTTTAAATGACGTTTTTTGAAAACGCAAAAAATTTCCTGTGAAAAACTGCTTCAAATTTTGGAATTTTAGAGTGCTTAAACGCCATTTTCTTATAAACAGCTACACATTTTAAAAGAAAATAGCCATTTAGGGACGAGGGTTTTTGTGTTCTTTAATATTCTAAAATTAATACTTCCGTTTTAGCATTAGGAAAACAGAAAAATTAAGAAAATGACAAAAAATGTACTTTAGGCGGAGATAGATGGCAGCTAGCAAGTGTATGAGTGTAATAGCTAGCCCAGACCCCAAAAAAAAAATAGCCAATACGGGAAACTCTGTACCATTCTGTAGCATCACTAGCTGCCTCCTCGTGTACCTACGTATACAGAGTAATATACGTAGTATAGAGATAGTAGCATGAGTTATGTAATGCTGCGGAAGATCGATTACGAGATTTCAACGGAAATACACTTTTTGGGGGTCCCCTGATACCGAAAAAGTGGTTCTTTTCAAAACGTCCGTCCGTCTGTCAGTGCATGAACAGCCATAGCACCTAAACAATAAGAACGATTTCTTCCAAAATGAAAATTCCCCGGTCCATCGGGTTCCACTCGAGGTGCCACGTTTTCGAAAAACATTCTCCAAAATTTTGGGGTAAATTACATGAAGCACCCTGGGGTAGAAGTTCCCCGCAAAAACGGCGCCAAATTTTTTCTTTAAATTTCTTGTAAAAATAGAGTAAAATTTACTTATTAAGTTGGCTTAGGTCCGACTTTCACGGTTAACTCTAAATTTTCGAAAATTGCAAACATTTGAATTTTTTCGGTCTCTTCCTATAACTACAAAATTGACGGTAGAGATTTTTTCTTCGAATAAAATTTGTTGTACATAGTAAGTTCTTTCATTAAGGCCCTGTACATTTTTTGAAAATTTGACTGGTTTTCGCGCAATATTGCGTGCAATATGTGCAACTTTAAAAAAAATACAAAAACAAGATTTTCTCAAAAAACGGCTCCAAATTGTTTTCTTTAAACTTTAGTAAGGATAGTGCGTAATGTACTGTATGAGATGACATAAACGCCATAGTGCTCTTTTCCTTTGTTTTTTTCAAAAATTACAAAAATGTAATTTGTTTGACTTCTCTCGCGTCATTAATATTTACATTACCGGCGATGTAATATTAGTATATTTATGAGTGCATAAATATACTAATACTAGTCGCATTAGTATATTTATGAGTTCATTTACTTTAAAGAACGTCCTGACGAAGTTTCTCGAAAATTCAACCGTTTTCTGTGAAAGTAGCTGAAAATTCCGTTTTTCAGAAACACTCATACGCGAATTTATCCAAAATGGCTCCAAATTTGTTTCTTCAAACTTTTCTGACAGTGCAGATTGCATTCTTGACTATGACGTAAAGTTCATTTTGAGTTTGTTTTTTTTTCAAAAATTACGCAAATGTAATATTTTTAAAGATCTCTCACACCGTTAATATACACATTTGCAACAATTTGTAAACACTATTGTATTTGGGAGTTAAAGTGCTTCAAATGACAAAGAGTTTCAAATAACTCTTAATGAAGTTTTTTCAAAACCAGAAAAGATTCCTGTGCAAAAGAGCTTCATTTTTCGCATTTACAATAGCGCTTAGACGGCATTTTCATAAAACTGGCTCCAAATTTTTCAAAGAATGTTGCCATTTAGTAGGTTTTATTGTTCTTTAATATTCGTAAAATAATATTTTCGTCCCACTATAAAGAAACCGAAAAATTAAGAAAATGTCAAATAAATGTAGTTTGGGAGGCGATAGATGGCAGCTGGCAAGAGTGTGGTGTCAAGTCCGAATAGCTAGGCGAGACGAAAGGAAATAGAAAACTAATAAAGGAAAGTGCCATTCCGTAGCAACACTACTTAATTCTATCCTGCAAAATCATTTTTGCCATGGCAGAATAATATAATAAGTTTTGACAGAAAAATCTTTCAATGGAATCTTTTTTATTTCCATTTATGTTGATTTATGGAAGAGTTGTGTTACTTCAGGTGTAAATAATTAAAACAACTCCCTGTAATTTTTCTTCTGTAGTAAAACCTCTCCTTAGATGGTGCATACCACTCCTACTAGCGGACATTCATCTTTGTTCCTAAACTGAACGTAGGAACTAAAGCAATTATTACACTCTTCAAGTAAACGTAAAGTCAAAATTCCTTGGATTAAAAATTTTAATTTTATTCTCAATTGAAAAGTTTAAATATAAATGGATTTGTTATAGTACGAAAAAGGAAAATTCTAATCACTCAGTTTGAGGCAATAACTCAACAGACGTCTCCAAACGACTGCCATAGGCGAAGTAGCCCTCTCTGGACTTGATTTTCTATAACTCGGGAAAAAACATTTTTTCAAATATCTTTATTTTCTAAAATAATTAGTTTCTAAATTCATTTTTTCGTTTTTTTTGTTGTTTTTTTTTTATAAAATTCTGGCCCTCAAGAAAATGTGCGCAGATAAATTTCTTTCCCCACACGTCATATACAGTTTTTACTGTTTTTTGACAAATAAATATCTAAATATCTAGACCATTGTACAACCCTTACTTTCGCGGCAATTGTTCTCGACGCAGTGCCCGGGTGCTCAAGAAGCTCGTAACCTTGCCTGTGATCTTCACATACCTGCTTTAACCGTTGGCCCTGATTTGCATAATAACATAATAAATGAGTCACATTGTGATCAGTCGAAGGAAGGGGTAGGTAGAAAGAAGAGGGAAAAAAGAAGGAAAAGGGAAAGTGGTACAAAGATGAGGGAGAGGAAGGGGAGAGAACAGGCGAGAGCGAGAGAGGAAGTTATGGAGAGGAGGGAGGGAAAGTGTCAGAGAAAGCGTGTGGGTAAAAATAAATTAGGAGGCAAATAAGCGAAATAGAGAAAAGTTTATTTCGAGGTGTTCATATATCTGGTTGTATCAATTATTTGCTCCATGCGAGTAATTGATAAAATTCGGAAAATATGTTTGAACAATTGTTTCTGGAGAAGCTTTCAAATATCAAAAACATTCAAAAGAAAACAGGTAAATGGCATTAAAATACTGATTTGAAATTTACTTTGCATTATTACTTCCAACACTTCTATTTGGAAATATTTCTTAACACCAATTTTTGTACCTACCATTCGCTAATGTAACTCTTGATCTGACCAGAGCAATATTTGGAGGAGTAGGATTCATAATGAACTAAATCTAGCAAAAAAACTTGTTATTGTGAACAAAATAAAGGAACCGCACATTAATTTATTAGAAACCTTTATACAATAAACCATAAGTTGTAATAGTTACATTAAGGTATTTCTGTGCATTGAAACAAATCACCGCAAAATGATCACAAAATATAAAATAATTGCTTCATCTAAGTAAAACATCATTCTTGCCTTAACGGCTACATCTACCTCTTTTGATTATAAAACAAGTAGCCACTGAACAAATTCTGGTATCTTCTAGAGTAATCTCTGAATAGTACAACTTCTCTCGAGATAATGCTGCGTTGTGCAGTGACAGAATGTTATTCTGCTGCAGTGACCTACCTAGAAGCTAGTGGCGTTATATAATAACATAGCAATTTCTGTACATATTAAAACATCACTTGTAAAACTCATTACCAATAGTGGCCCACGATGTGTGAAAACTAATTCCTTTAAAAGCTAACACATTAACACAAATTGGGGCAAAAACACAAATTACACAAAACTGACCACACAACGAGAAAAATTATTGCTAAAATATGAGACGAAATTTAAAAAATTTCAAACTGCCATAACATTTAAGAATGTTTACATTAATTAGGCCCTAATTATCTTGTCTTCGACAGAACTGAATTAGAAAACCATAAACTTGTTGCAATGACAGGGAGATTTTGTTAGATTACTAAGGAAAGTAATTACATAAATTATAATGACTTGTATTTTATACCCGATTATATATGCACTTGTAATACCATCTCGACGTTAGCCATTATCTCTCCACCGTCGTTGAGACCTTGCCCTGCCACATACTCTTATCAATGCTGTCCACTCTCGCAGGGCTTTGCGACCATTCTTGAATCCTATCCTGTCATCCAAATTTGGCAAGGAAACAAAGTTGGCTTCCCTGCAAACGTACTTACAGTCTCTAGAAATTTAAGCCTTATTTCTGAAACGTTCGTTTCATTTATCTCCTATTGTAAATGCTTCGCCTGTTGAGAATTATAGTAGCGAAAATTCATAAAATCGATTCTTGTTTTAAACTACCTACTGGCGCAAAAGTGAATAGTTTTCTATGACATTCCAGTCTCGACCACAGAACCGTTCACATTGCAGAGCGCTCGTGAAAGTCGTACATTAGTGTCGGTACGGGCCCGCCCGATACAGACCCACCAGTTTATATTTCAAGTGCTTCTAGTAATAAGTACATTAAATAGGTGAAATATTCATTGTTAATCCAGTGCGTCGAATAACTTTCACCAATGTCATTCGAAGCGATTTCACCAACAAGCAAAGTAGTCAGCAATGCTCTTTACGTGCTACACACCATCAGTATTCCGCGTAGCAATTTCAACTTATCTCACACAGTAAAGATGCTAGTTACGAGGTTACAGCCATGGAATCATCTTCATTAGAAACTTCATGTTATCAAGATCCATCGCAAGGTACAACGCTTGTTACCTTAGGCAGCCAGCATCAGGGGGAAGCCAACATAAAGCAAAGGAAAACGTCAGTAGGCGAAGAAGGTGCCAACAGCGATAAAAAAAGTGCCAGTGCCAGTGACAGTAATTATGACAAAAGTCCCACAGACGTTTCCGAAGTTCCCATAGACTCTGTAGTCCAAACTTCAGTAACGAAAATGAGGCCTCAGATATGCAAGCCTCTTACAATGTTCCAGTAGGTAATAGATTTTCGGAATTAGTCTCCAAGGAAACCGATTCTCTTCCCCCTGAAAACCGCTTCAACTATTTAAATTCTGACCAATTTTCACAGTCTATTATAACTTCTAAAATACCTCCAATTTTATTTGCTGAGATAAAAAATCTACTATTTCGTTAATGGAATTAAAATTAACGTGTCTGAAAACTTCACAGACGAAGAAAAAACAAGCTGAAAATAAATTCCGGCACAGTTAAAGATTTTCGTAAAATCATAAAATATTTAATAAACACTAATAGACGTTTCAATTCCGTCAGAGACCCCACAAACAAAAACTTTTCGGTACTATTAAAAAATGTCCACCTCACCATTGGGTGTCCCTTATTTTCCGACTTTCAAATTTTTGACAGCTCACCCTCCAATATTGTTCGAATGACCTTAAAACATGCCTATACAACATTTTGTTGAGATAGGAGCATTGTAACCCGTGCCGACTTGAGCGCGAATTCTCATGACGGACATGTCCAGAGCTATCACCCACTGCTGAAGTCAGGCCCGAGCACAACAATACATGCATTTTAATCGATCGTGACACTCCTGTTTACAGGTCGCTAATGTAACATGTCATGTGCAGTGCCGAAGAACGCGTGTTTTTAATAGGAGATAGTATTAATCATTAATATAAACTCCGAATAACTGGACACAATTTACCATCAAATAAATAAGAGCTTGAAGTTGTATTTAATAACATATGAGAAGTAAAATGGACAGTTAGTGCAAATGCTGAACTTGTGGTTCGTGAGTGCATGATATTTTGGGAGAAAGCAATAATTCCGATAGGAGCTTATCGGCATTGTTCGCAAAAGCGTATTAACTTGTACTATTCGGAGTGAAGAAAAATACAAAAAACGCAAAGAAGTGTGAAGATATTTGAAGCATCGCGGAGACTTGAGAAATAATTGGAACAATATATTTCATATTGCACATCCGAATGCTTTACAAATGATTACGTTGGAAGAAGACAAGATATTTTTATTTCGGCAGAGAAAGCTATGATGTAAAAGCTATCTTACAGGACTCGACGAACATCTCGCAAATAAAGAAGAAAGGGCGAGACAAAGAACATTACAATAAGAAAAAACATTACAAATTCTTTGTTGTGATACAACTACATCAACACTTGACGTTTTGAAGGAGTATATGTCTTTCTTGAAGAACATTTGGACAGAGCGTCGTTCTTTCCGTGCCATCATCACATATACAAACTTATTTTACAATGTGTGTTTGATTGTAAAATACGTAATGTAGCAAGCAATCCTGACACCACTTTCTTAGCATTTTAAGAAAAGCTAGAAAAGATTAATGCCATTCATTTTCAAAGAGGCAAAGAAAATATGGGGAACGGTCTTTAATGAGTCCGAAATTAAAGAAATATTGGACTTTTATGAAAGTAACAAACTAAAGATACATCTTCCCGGGGTAATGCATGCAACTAGATAGATGGCAAGAGATATTTAATATTTAAAACGTTTCTGCTAAGATCAGAATCTAAACTATCTTGTGTAATTAAAAGTCCCTTAAATAATCTTTCTGTTGATTGTAACTGCTATGTCAAACCGTGGCTTTAGGAATGTGCAGTTGAAAAAGCTACTTATCAAATTTTCTAAAACTCGCATGAAGGTATAGATTCGAAAATTTCAAAAGCAACTCAAAAAAATGTAGACAACGTATGAAGTATTTGTAAGAAAAATTGTCTGTTATACCACTCTCTGATGATGAAGTAGATGTACAAATGGCAGGCATGCTGAGAATGCAGTTCATCAAGGGGATCAGCATTACGCTCGATCCGATTTTTACTCCCCAGGGATTTAGCCCTGGGTATGAAAGCTTAATGATGACGATGGTGGGTGCGAAAGGACACATACATAAAGACATATACAAATACAACTCATGCCCGAGGCGGGACTTGAACCCGCGGCCCTTCGGTACGAGATCGCCACGAGCTCTAGAGATCTCGGCCACGGTCGGCCCGTTCTTTAATTATTTATTCGTTAATGTACAATATATCTCCTAGTTCAATTTAATCTTCATCTCACTGAAAACCAAAGCCGACTTTGCGCCAACCAAAAGCATATATCTGTTCTCTTGCCTGAAGATGGATACTAGTTTTATTCAAAATTGTCCTTTGATCTGGAAAAGCAACTCTTCATATTTAGAAACTAAAAGGTGAATTATAAAGTTCAAAGCTGTAAATGGGTTCGCTGAAAGGCCTGTTGAATTAATGCAAGATTTTCCTGGACTACTGAATGTAGATGAGGAGCGAAAGCAATTTTGTTGTTGTGCTGTTCAAAAACATTATTCATTGTACGCATATTGTAAGAAAAAAAACGCTGAAAAAAGTATGCACAAGAAAAGTTAAAACCAGAGCACAGTCTAAAGAGTGAAAATGAATTAAATTGTAATATAAAATTATATATTAAAAATGTATCAGTAGTTTTCCATTGACTTAGCCCAACAAAACCAATGATCCCTAGCATTCAAATTTCGCGCTCAAGTCGGCACGGGTTAATATCGACTTATTGAGATGAAATTTTATTTTCGAGTAAATTTGACCCAATGGAAAACATTTAGAGGGTGAGCCCAAAACCATTTGCAAAAATTGTTTTTTGGGCAATATAAGGGACACCCTACTCTCCATAACTGACAGTGGAATCGTGCAAGATTTAAAACAAAAACATCCACCTATTGTTAAAATCACATGAACCACTGTAAACAATTTTGTAGATTTGAGGAGCGTAGTGTGGCGCGAAGATTACTCCAGTTTGTTTACGTCAGGATAGTTCTTAGGATAAACGGATAATAATGATGAATTGGAATTTTGTGCCTATTGTTTTAATAAATTATCCACAAATAAAACAAAACGCTTCTCTGGATACTTGCAACTTCTTGAAGTCATATCTGAATAGAATCATCAGTGAAACAATATGAGAAAAATCTCACCTCAGTCATATTTCGGCAGACACACTGGATTTTTGAAAATTGGAAAACGTAACAGGGCAAAAGTAGATTTATAATAGAGATTTCCTTCATAAATGAAATCGTTTCTAAATAAATTACGTTTTTCAGAAACGTTATATTCAATTTTATTTAAACAAAAGTAGTTTCTGCGTTATTTCTGCTTGACGTTCACGCAACTCACAAATACGGCTCTAAATATTTCTTAAACTTTTCCCTCGATGAAGCAAAGGACGATAAAACAAATGGTACATGGCTAATTTTCATTCAATTCACGCAATAAGGTTTTTTAACTGTCTGGCAAAATGAGTACGAAAGTGCGTCTACCTGGTGTAGCGGTAAAGCGCAGGCTAGTTAAACCTATGGACCTGGGTTCGATTATGCGGTAAAAAGTGGTGGTTGCAAACACTTTTGCAGATTCATGAAATAGAATATTGCGTAGCCGTTACAAATAATGTGAGAAAGTACGTGGCATCACTAGTTTTACCAAGACTTTTACTATTGTCTCAGACCGGGAGGTCCTAGGTTTGAGTCGCCCTGGTGGCACGTTTTCAACGCTCGCTAAATAGCTTTACTCGAGTTCAGTGGCTGTCTGTAGAAGAATTCTAGCGGCCAGCTGCTCTTATCCGTTGTTTTCCGTAGTTTCTCCGATCACCACCAGCCGAATGCCACAACAGTACCCTTGCAAATGGGCCACGGACCGCGCGCGATATTTCCTTCCTCTTCCTTGTTCTATACTCATCTCTTACTTATTCACAGATTCACTACACTATCACACATGCCCGGAGATCGGTCGGGAACTTAAACTTGTTCCGTCTGGGTGTTGATCGGAGAAACCATGGAAAACTACAGATCCTATCAGCCGGCCTCTTATAATTCGCCTCGTGTAATTTGTGTTGTATCGTGACAATATTCAAATAGCCCTTGTTAATGCAATGGACTGTTCAAACGGCATCTTCGTATCTTGAACGATCCATGAGATACAAGGGGGAGTACGGGAGATCATACGAGAAAATAGAAAATATGTTCTGTAGTAGTACCAATATTTCCCATCAATTCTATGAGCTCGCAGTGACTGGACATAATATTGCCAGTCCAAAGTAAGCATTCGGAACACTGTGCATCCCGGAACACGAACGCACCCTCTCACTTACCCTTTCGTTCATATCGATAGTCAATGCAAAGCGGCACCTCCCGCAGTTCTTGTTTGATTTCCTGCGTATTCCCCTCCCCGGCCCACTTGTTTTCCGCCCGCCCGAGCGTCCGCCCGTCCTTCCCCCAAATCCGCTTCCCGCTCTCTCAACTTCTGACCCTCCGCTCTCTCCGCTGGACCCGCGCTGGCCGAGTCTTTGAACCCCTTCCGCCGCCGCCCCCAACGCCGCCCCTGCCTCCGCCGTGGAGGGTGGCCTGTCGCCTGTGGCTGGCGATCGGCTGCGGATTACGCGGCGGGGACGGCAGGCGGGTCATCTTCCGACAGGACAGAGGCAGGCGTCATTTCAAGAGTCCTCCACGCAAATCGCCACTGGCCGACGGGAACCAATTGGAGAAGTGCACTTCGTTACAGCCACATTTAGTTGAATCGATATCAATAAAATTGGAGTGAGTCATTGATTAAAAAAAGTCTTGTTATCAACCCATATACTTATTTCAATGATATAAAAGACAATTCATTTGATTTTAAGAATTTAATTTGTTCTATCGGGAAAAAGAAAGGTAAAGAGTTTTGTCAGGAATAACACAGGCTGCTTCTTTCACATTTCCCTTACATAAAGTTTTGTTTTTTATACAAATCTACAGGAATTCAAAATAACTGCATGACACACAGGCAATTTTTAAATTAATTATTTTCTGAAAAGCGGCTCCACAGTTTTTCTTTATTTTTTCGTTACATGTAGTAAAGAAATCTATGTTTTCAAAAATTGCAAAAAAGGAATATTGCAAACATACAAAACTGATGATAGGAGTTCAGAAAAAAAATTAAATATTTGTTTATGAATTTACGAGACGTTTGGATGTTAGGGACATTTATTGAGCTGCGTGGCATATCTGATAGAATGGTAGAGAATACTAATTTCCGCAACTCCACATGATTTGAGTTAATTGGTTTCATACAGAAATCGTGACTAGACAGCTTTGATGATGTCTAATAGTTGACCGACCATATGAAATTTTCAGAAAAAAAACAGGTGTTTGATCATCTATTGACCAAACTGCAAATTAGTAAGAAGTGTTTTTTCAATCAATAACCTTACGATACAAAACTCAAGACACGAATTGCTTTCGTCAAACTATTCGTTTGTCTTCCTTCATTTCTTATTGCTGGCCAAGGCCGTTATTGTGTCCTCTGAAACACAAGCTTCGGAGTTTGTAAGCAGTTCCAAGCTAAACTAGGAAAATTCCCGAAACAGACCCCTACGCCACACGACGCCAATGATCGTCCAAGAACCAGTGCTTGGAACGTGTCGTGGATGTGGAATTTTGCCTCGAGAACGCGGGTGTGGGGTCCGGGTGGGGTGGAGGTGGGGGTATAGGCGGCGACAGAAACGGAGGCAAAGCCAAGGGAGAGAATGCAAACGGGGGAAGGGACAGAGGCGGGGCTGGGCCGGAGGAAACTGCCGGGGCACAGGCGGGATGACGACTGAAGCGGGAGTATATGTAGATTGAGATGGGGAAGAGTGTATGTGAATGCGGAGTGAGGATGGGTGTGGAGATCCAGGGAGGGTGTGGTGGATGTGATGGGGGTAAGATGCCGAGATAGCGGGGGAAAGGGTGTGGAGGCGGGGCCGGTGGCGGGGCCGGAGGCGGGCCGGAGGCGGGGCCGGAGGCGGGGCCGGAGGCGGGGCCGGAGGCGGGGTGGGAGGCAGAGGCGGGTCGGAGGCGGGGTAGGAGCGGGGTCAGAGGCGGGGGATGGGGCAGAGGCGGTGCGTGGGTGAGGGCGGAGGCGATGTGGGCGGGTGAATGCCCTACACTGATTCCGAAGCACGCAGCGCGTCTTAAGTGCTACTTTATGCGATGGAGGCGTCGGCGGCGGTGACGGGGGTGGTGTAAGAGGGGTGGAGAGGGATGGAGGCGGGGGCGGAGGCGGCGAGGGCCCGGCGCGTGTCCGTGAAGCTATTGATTGCACAATCTGCGTCCACACGCACCGAAAAAACGGGTCCTCAGGGAGCGCAAGAGGAGACGCCGCAGGCGACCCGGCGGGGGCGGTGGGACGGGGTCGCTGGAGGGAGGGATGTGGAACGTGGCTGAGAAGGCGAGGGGGCAACTCTACGTGACGCCGCTTCAGCCCTTATTATTCGAGCTTATTAGCCAAAGATTACGCGACAAGGCGTACACCCACGTAGCTTCAGGGAATGTCTTTAAGGAAAAGCTAGGTAGATGTTCGTAAAACTAATATAAAGGAACAAAAAATCAATGGTGACAAACCATGAAATTGCACTGAGAGATAAGCAGAACTAACGCACCACCCACCTGTATGTATCCTACGCGACTATGTGAAGCGTTTCTGTGAGTATACGAGTCGTAGTTATAGGTTTGTGTTTTATGACTGATTGCAATCGTGTGGCACGGTATAGGTGCGTTGTGGGTTGTTGAGTGTGTGTTCTATATATATATATTTGTATATATGTATGAATGCATGTGTGTATGTATGTATCCGTTTATTTATGTGTGTTTGTTGGTGTGTACGTAGGTTAGCGAGTTATATGATTTTGAAAACTGACTTATCAGGAGTAACTTTTGATAAATCTGTGCACATGGTCGAAGCGAAAGAAGCGGAACGTAATAATATAACTGTTTTCAAGAACAAAATAGTATGAGCAACCACATTTTACTTTCAAACTCTAAAGAAAGATACTCTACAATTGCAAAAGATTTAAAGTCTGAAAAAAGAACTCACAGGATGTCGACATTATTTACTACGTTTCCGAACACCAGGAATCAGATATTAGGAGGTTGCATTCATACAATTGTAGCTTGAATGATTTTCCCTTCTTGGCTAATATTTGCATTAAAAAAGTCTTCCCTTTCATTTCTGTTTCTCGTTCATTTGTTACTTCCAGCTTTCCACATATTTATCAAGATATTGAAGATTTTTGTTGAATCAAGGTACTAACATAGCATCTTATTTTAATGAAAGGTCAGCCTTATATTGTTTGAACTTGGTGCCGAAAGGAATGACTGTAGATTTTCGTTCGTTGGACACAGGCCATTAATTAGCGTTTTAGTCTTCACTTCTGTTTTACTAACGAGAACAGATTGCCAGAAGTGTAAACACACTGAGCCACAGAGAAGCGAAACAAAATGTCCAGAGAAGAGATGGAAGAGACAATTTTAAAATCTTCGGAATGAAAGAGTAAATAAAACTAATCTTAATATAAAACGTCGATAAATAAATATTTTACTTTTTTCATTATTTTAAAACGGCCTTTATTTGTCAATAATATGCTACTAGCTACAGTTATCCTTTACCACTTGAGTGGGTGAAAATGTTTTAAAAACTACATTTCAGGGCGCTCCCGGCAGTGGCCCAGCAAATTAGTTGTAACCAAACATATTTTTAAAATTAAACAGAAGTATTCTTTTCTTTTTTGACAATCAATGAGTGTTTTTCTTAAAAAAGGCTTTATTGCCCATACACAACGTTTCGTCTGTTACTCGCATTTTCAGGTCTATACAAAGAATAAATAATTGACATACTTACGTCTGAAAATAGAAGGAATGACAAAGTTTGAATGTATTTTTCAACATAAAAAATTACAAAACAAATCTTACACAGAAATCAGAGATGAAATTATTTAGAAATTAAATATAAGTGAAAAAAATTTAATTAATTAGTAAGAAAAAATATACCGATACACGGAATTTTTGGGACGGGATAGACTACTTTTGTGTTTAGACTTATTGTTTTAAATTTTTTTGTAGGTCTATAATATTTTATTTAAACATGAATTTAATTTAATACGTTTTGGTAACTTCTCTGCCGCTTATATATTTTGTACATACTACTTATATTCTCTCATTTATATTGATTTTCAAATAATTTCATTCATTTTTGACTCTTATTTTAATCAGTATCTTGAACATTTGTTATTCTTTATTTCCAGACGTAAACATATACACCTGTAGGTGTATTTCTATACACCTGTAGATGCGGTTACGTAACACGTTGTGTATGAACAATAATAAATTTTATTAATAAATTGATAATACAGAGATTAAAGAGTATTAACATCTAATATAATGCCAATAACTCTAAATCTAGTGAGGTTATTTTGTTGAAAGGAATAAATACATTTGTTTGCCCTTTATTCATTATTAATAAACATTTAAAAGAAGAGTAATAAATTAAGTTTGAAATGAAATTATTGAACCGAGTATTTAATTAGAGGCGCATTGTTATTACTGAAAAGACCAGAAAGAAAAAAATGAGATTTTCAGAACACTGTTTATCATATCAATAATCAACAATGTTCGATATAAATTATGTAAGGAAAATTCTCCAAACACGCAATAACTCAAAATATCCAAAATCTTCTTTACGATAAAGAAAAATCAGGATTAAAAATTATACTGTTATGGCTCCCATCCCATAAGGGAATCACTGGTAATGAAAAAGCAACTAAAAACGTAACCCAGTTATTGAACATCGACCATCAAATACGTAGTTCTTTAAACGATTTTATAATAAATTTAAAAAAGTCTATTATTAGAGTATGGGATCTTCAGTGGAAGGCTTCAATATCCAAACTACATAATGTACTAAAATCTGTAACACATTTAAATATATCAAACACTAAATTAAGAAGAAAAGAACAAATTATTGTCACAAGATTGAGAATTTGCCATTCTTCCCGCACCCACTCTCATCTAATGAAAAAAACGACCCTTCCACCTGTTCAAAATGTGGAGGAATATTATCAACGACTCAGATTCTCCTCCAGTGTTCCAGTCTCCAAAATCTACGAATCTCTCTTGGCATCAAGAACAATACAAACAGAATTCAATAGGTTTCAAAACAATTTTAATTTATCTTAATTTGGCTCGTTTAGATAATATGATATGAATAATTGTAAATTTTATTGTACTTCATACTTCAGTTTACAGTTACTACTTCTTATACAGTTTATAGTTACTAATTAAAATGTCGAACAAAATCTTTCCCAACCTCAAATCCCTCCCCAACTTCCCAACCTCATCACCCCATCACTTCCCAACTTCAAATCTCCCAACCTCCAATCTTTCCCAACCTCAAATGCGATTCCTAATTGCTAGGCCTTAATTAAATAATGTTTCATTAAAAAATTGGAAAAACGTTTTAGGTATAAACTGTAAAATTCTGTGTAACTTGAATTGAAATTTACTAGAGATGGTTTCTTGACCTTAATAAACAGACAGTATTTTTACAACAATTTATTTATTGTTATACATTGACGTTTCGACCCTACTTGGGGTCTTTTCAAAAAATCTAAAAAAAAAAAAATAATGAAAGTTCTGTTCAAATGATGGAGAATTACCAATAAAATTGTAATACATATCTAATAATGCGATGCAATTAAGAGGAATTAATCAATAATAAAATACAAATTGTGACATACCTATTGTCCACGTTTGGTATAAAAAACTGGTCAATCGTAAACAACAGCCGCCCTTAGAATTGGGTACAGGTTCTCGGGGTTAACATATTTAGGAATTATACAGATCATTGATTAAAATTAGTCAAAGAACATCACAAAGAAATCAAAGTATCAAAAATGTATGAGGATCTATCAGGAAGTGACCACATGTTGAGGTCAAAAAAATTACGACGTCTTTGATTAGTTATGGATTTCATTGAATAAGGTGACAGAAATTTGTCAAAATGCAATTGTGGAAGATAGGTGAATATACAATTATATAACAGACTTTAAAATAAAGTTATCATAATAGTGACACGTGAAAATTACGAAGCAGCACGTCATGAAAGGGAAGTTCAAATACATGACAAATTCATTTGTGGAAATTGTAAGAATATAATAGAGGAAAACCAGTGCAGTGACGATGAGATTAAGTGTCAAAACAAAGTAAATTAGTATTTTGTAAAGGAAGACTATGTATGTAAGATGGGGTGACAAATATCATTTAGTTGTCAACTCCCGCAACCTGCGTATATTAAATTTTGACAAATGTTTCATTGTTGGAATTATTTTATTATTTAATACGTAATTATTCCATATATACCTAACTTTATACAATGCCATATAATTACCTAACTTTATACAATGTGGCTAGGCCGACGGCCTTTAAACCAATTACAATACCTACATCCACCTACATCCCATCACGATCTAATCTTTCGAATTCTGGTATTCACCCCAAATGGTCTCTCCATCGTATCAAAGCCGTAGAAAGGAGACCATAAAATGCTGAGGAAAAATTGTTTGAAATTCACAATAGACTGGATTAATCAAGAAACCCCACTTTGTCATCATGTACGTACATCTACCAGTGTAGGTGCTGAACCTGTGCAGTACAGATCACTCTCTTACAACAAGAGCTCACATCACTTAAATCCTACTACCAGCTTTTTGAATCATCAATTACACCAGTTTTTCGTATTCGCTTCTTCACTGTGTGTAATCAATTTGTACTTTCATCATGCAATGCAATTGAGAACAAAAGGGGAAAATATTCAATTCCTCTGATCCAGTTGTAATGAATTACACAAACAACTTATCTCCTCTCCACGAATAAATTCATGTTGTCCATAGGATTTCTGGAGCAGAGTGAATATTTGAGAAGTGTGCGACCGATTATGTCAAATATTAGTGTATTTTTACCATGTAGCGTGTATAATCCTTATCGTCTTAATGTAGGAGACTACGTTAACTATAGCATTACAGTGTGTAATTTCCCCGCAAAGGAATTTGTACAATAGAAACAAATTAAGAGTATCCAATATAATTAATAAATACGACTATTTCAACTCCCATCAGCAACGGCTGCCAAACCTTTTTACTGACCGGATAAAGCATTCCGTTTATACTAAAAGGGAAGTTTAAGAGAGTTCAAAGGGCAGCATATGGAGATCTCCGGCCATGCCAAAGAAGACTTGAGAGGGTGGAGGGGAGGAGACAAGAGTGGATCGGCGATGAGGCAAAGTGATGGGAGCGGGATGCGCAGCGGAGGCGAAGTGGCACTAAAGAAGCTGCGAAATGAGAAATCGGACGAGAAAGAGGCTGTGTATGCGGGTCATAGCAAAGTCAATCTGAAGCAAATGGACTGGAGGAACGCAGTGAAAAAACGATATATTTAAGGATGGGGAGGCGGGATATGGGACGGAGGCACGAGGCATCGGACATTACAAGCTACGAGGAAAGAGAAGAAAAAATGCGAGTTAATGACGCAGCAAAAGGAAGGATATATTGAAAGAACAATGAAGGGAATGGAAAAGGAAATATTGCAGTTTTATATAGTAACAATATTAGTAATAGAAGTATGTCGACAATTTACGAACAAAACTTTCCGTTTCTTGGAACACAACTATTGGGACTTCCATTTAATATCCATTACATTTATAAACTATGCAACAAATCATTATAGTAACAATGTGAATTGTGTTCTATATAGGTATGTCTACCCTAACATAACATTTAACAACTAACAGGTTTAATCCTTTCATGAATAGTGAATAGAGTTGTGCTAGTGGCCATAATACAGCAAAAACATACCACTGTGTATATGCATCACGAGGTTTCCAGGTACATAATCTTTGACATCACGAATGTATCTTACTTCTCCGCAGCTTAAAAGTACTTGTGCATAATTTGGTAGCAATTGCATCAGTAGCTTCGACTTTTTTTAACGCCCTCTCCCTCCCGCTTTCGACACAGAACCCTGGAAATTGTGCTACTGCTGGATGAGGATTTACTCCTCAGCCCTGCATCAACAGATTGAAGTCGAGAAAATAGAAGTTCGCTTATTATGACCTACGGAACATTACTTCAACTCACTTTACAATCGCGTGTACTGGGAAACGATGCATTCAAGACCCTTAAAAAATAGGTTTTCGTATCCCTAAATGAATACGTGTTTCTGGGGGAATAGGTAGGGAAATGTATAGAGAATGTCGCAGCCAGGCTAAAACAAGAAGAATATACGTTGGACCCGAGTCACGTTTCTTAAGCAGTCTTCTAAAAATGAAACATTTTCGAATCTTCTATTACATGTTTTGACATTATCTCTTCTGGAGACAACTACTCTGTTGCATTAGTGGTCGGAAACGAGGAATAACTTGAATGTACGAGAACATTAAATTTTTGAAATAGTCATAGAGGGTAGATTTTAATGAAACGTTTTTTCTTTTTCACTTTCAAATAATGCCGTTTTATAATAGATATTAAATTTAGGATATGACAAAAGAAAATTACCCATTTTCATACATTTGTTTTGCATTTTTCGTAGAGTTCGACGGATAAGTTATTTTTTATATTTTCTCGTCATTTTTAAAGCATTCTTCGCCGATTTCATGTACATGTAATCTTGTCAGTTGTGCGTAATCTAAGGTTTCTGTGACGCCTATTAGCGCCAATGTCTATTCGACCGATTTCCGGATTATTTTATAGGGAGGGTAAAGAATAATCCTGGTAAAGAATAGTCCAAACCAAAAGTTTAGAAGCTGAGTTCACTTAAACGAAGATGCCTCGATTACATCAATAACATATCCAACAGCTTGAGCTGTTCATCTGGACTGGCTTTGATGAAACTTTTTACGTCATTTTTCTTTGCTTTCAGGGCATTTTAAAAATATTTTAAGAGCATTTTATTGATCATTTGGCGTTGTGTTAGGTCCTCAAAATCCGCCCCTCATAAATAAATAATAAATAATAATAAATCATAAATAATAATCCACGGCAAAATAAAAGTGACAATATGATCTGTTAAATTTAGTATCAACGCGTAGCAATATTACAATGTTTACTCACGTACAATACCGGGCGTAACGCGTATTTCAAAGACTGGTCTTACATATTTAGAATTCAGTACGAAGCTATTTTCACTTTGAAAACAATGATTCACAAAGTGTGGAATTTTCCTACGGATTCAGAAAGCTAACATACATACATACATAATACATGCATGCGACTGTGAACAAACCATCTTTATTTTTGGAGAAAAAGGCAAATAATCATCAAATATTTATGTAAGTCGCAAAAATTACGATTTAAAAAAATTTAAAGTTAATATAACATGCATACAGATAAAACATGTGTACTGAAATTAAAATCACTTGTTTTACTTATCACTACAATGATTAATACATTAAAGAATCTATGTTTTTCCGGCAACCCTCCGCAAATATAACTTTATGTATAAAAATATTGTATCCATAATATTTATAAACAAATAAAAGGCAAGGAATATTAAGATCTCACTAATGCATAATATTTTATTAGAACATTAATAAATAACCAGTGGCCTGAGGCAGCAAAAATGGTGCTGAACAAAAGTATTTTTTGGTTTTCCAAGAAATAATTCGCACACTGCTCAAGAACAAGGAATGAAACAAGTACTCTCGCATAATACTCCAATAAATTATATATTTTAACAAAAAGAGTATTCACGAGTACTGCGATAACATATGAAAATAGGCGGAATATTACAGTCAAATATTCACATTTTCAGTCAAAATCAAAGCAGTTTCATTACTTCTGTATCTTTTGGAATTCGGGGGCATCGAACTAAATCATTCACAATTTAAACATGGCTATAAGCTATATAGGTTTCTTCCAATTTCAGCATGCATCGAACATTATTGATGTATATGTTTTATTAAATTAGAAATATGCAACATATTGGGATGTTGAGGAACAAATGATATATATCAAAATGTATGACAACATGAAGCAACACAAAGTAACAAAACCAGAGTGTTATGCAATCCTTTCACTCCAAGACTCCCTTTCCCGGCACAGGCCGTCGGCCAATAACCTCAAATATCGGTGAGGCGTGACATTTGGCGCGCCTGCGTGTCATTTCACCTCTTCCGACGCGCTCGGAAACACTTTGCTCTCCTCAGCCTTAGACACTTTCTCTGTCTGCCTCTGCCTCCACCCTCTCTCTGTGTCTCTCTTCACCGTCCGATGACAAATTTAATGGATCTTTACGCCCGGAGTTTCAAACGAAAAGCTCTGGAGGGGGCCAGCGGAGAGAGGCGACGCCGGGCGACCTCCTTCTTTTGTTTCGTCGCCATTTACATTCGATGGGGCCACGGCGGCCGGAAGAAGTCGCAAATGGACGCTCTCGGCAGGGGAGGGGACAGGCGATGGGGAGAGTGAGGAGGGAGGGAGGAAGAGGAGGGGTAAAAAGGGATGGAGTGTCTGGAAGGGAAGGGAGGGGAGGGCGGTGGCGGGCCTCAGTAGCTTTCTAGGGTGCAATAAGGCCGCTTTTGCTGTATTTGCATACAAACACAGGGGCAGCTTAAAGTAACTTGTTAACTCGTCTTCTACGAAGCAGCACGCGCGACGCCAAGAGGCCACGCAGAGAAAAGGCCAGGAGAGAAAAATGCGCACTTGACGAAGCGACATACGCCCCCGAGGCTCCGACGAAGATAGAAAGATGCGTTGGCCCCTTGTCCTCGTCCGTTTCTGAGAGAACCCTGAGATGCACAACTACCCCGGAAGGAATACGAACCTCACTAAAGTGCGGTTAATAGAAAGTACATAAAAATCATGATATATTACCCCTCTCCATTATATAATTTCGTAAGAAAAATTGTCTACTCCTCTCCGTTGTTTGTACACACAAACGTCTTACTTTAATATTGAGAGAATAATAAAAATGTATTATAAATAGTATAATAAATAACGTTATATGGAAGAAAATCAAATATTTTTCCTTCTAAGCGATTTCTTAATGATACTTTCCTTTCACTTTCGAATCTACCAAATTACTTTCAAACGAGTGTAGGTTTTTTTTTCTGGGCCTCAAGAAAATGTGCGCAGATAATCTCTTTCCCCACACGTCACATACAGTTTTTACGTTTTTTGACCAAATAAACAAGTACCCTTAAATGCCATTCTATCGTACGATTTCTTAACACTGTGGCCAACTTCCTCCTCCCTATAGCAAATATTCCTTGAATTACTCCCAAGCTCTTCGCCATATCAGGGAATGCCCGCGTTAGGTTTCTCTCTTTCTTTAACGCCTAAACAGAAGTCCAATTTTAACCAATAAATTAGTACGGGTGACTGTTTCTTCCTAAGGCGCCAAATGTACAGAGCAGACTAGATTCATTTCGAAATCTACAGTGAGGTATTGCAGCTTTTATGATATGACTATCACAGATATGACTAACACAGATATGACTATCTGTGTAGTGGTTGGATGGGTGGAATGGGTGTGGCGGTGGAGGTGGTTGGTTTATTGATTGGCTGATGTTTTTAAAAGGCGCTTCAACACCTATAGTCATTGGTGCGCATATCAAATAATATAAAACCGTCATATAAAATAAAAGACAGTCGTAGAAGGAAAAAGCACGTCGATTAAAACTACATACGTAATTTAAGTTTTGAGACTAAAAGCTACAAAAGATTTATGGAACGAAAATTCAAGTATTATAACAATATTATATATAACACTAATACAAGGCAGTATAAAGGCCATGTTACATATAGAAAAACAATATCGTCCGTATATCCGCGAGGAGAGAGAGAGAGAGAGAGAGAGAGAGAGAGAGAGAGAGACAGACAGACAGAATGCTACATTAGTTCATTAATCAATGTGTGCATATACATAAATATAAATATATAAATATATATATATACATAAATATAAATATATAAATATATATATATATATATACATAAATATAAATATATAAATATATATATATATATTTATAAATATATATATTTATATATTTATAAATATATATAGGTATACATGTTGTAACCAGACGTGTAGGTCGGTTGTGGAGAATTTCAGAGGGAACGTGGCTCTTTTCTTGAAATTTCGAAAAATAAACACAGAGTCGTTACCAAAGAACAACATTTAATTGTATACGCTTTGAAAGCAAAACAAAAATTACAAAATGACAATAACATTGACCATAAATAGAAAACAAACAAATCTATTTGACAATATCAAAAAACATGAAGAGGATAATCAACTGCAAAATTATGATTTTAAAGTTGGCACAATTTAGAATCCTAGCAATATCTTCTGTGACAAAAATGAATTGAAATTCAACAAATTGAATAAAAGAGATCTCTGGGGAGATGAGTGCACATAAAGTTACTTCAGACGGAAGAGCACAGGCATTTCGGACGATAGAACGTCGTAGTACTTTCTGTTTACAAAAACTGCAGTTAACCGTCCATCAACATACACTGCATTATCATTCATTAGTAATTTCTTGCAAAGAATTCATTGCAATTACCAAGATATATTTTGCGTACAATTAAAATGTATATATATAGTTTTGAAAACGCAGAATGTTACAAAAAGTTGCTTGAAAAAAACTAAACGTGTGTGTTTACTACATAAATGTAAAAATTAACATTTATTACAACCTACACCATTGGTTGAAATTGAAAATATGTTTTATTTCTACTCAACAGATATCCAAGTTTCAATAAATATGTTGAGATATTGAAGTTCACTTAAATTCTTCAACAGTTCACAGCAAATATAATTTTATACCTTTTTAATTATTCATAAACAGCACAAGGTGTTTTTCTAACTTGACTTGGATTTAACACTGTCATCTAAATTTTCGTTTTAAAGACAGAAGTTGCACTTGCATTTTATTAACATAACAAGATTTTTTCACAAATCAATGATCTTCTTCCCTAAGAAAGACACATTACTTCAAATATCTTTTGAAAATAGTACACAATGACTATGAAAATACAAATGGGTAGGATATATCAGTCATTAAGCAAGAATGTTAATTGCCAAAAAACAATCTGACAGTGAACAATAGGAACAATACATCAACCTGCATTCTATAGTCAATTGCTTAAAAATTCTCATTACTTTTTATAGTGTCACATAAAAAATTATTTTGTCTTGAACACCGACCTTAATTCGGTGGCCGTGGCGTTCGGATCAGCGCAAAACTCACAACGAAGAAGATGCGGCTGCCGACGCTCTATCGTGCGCTTAAGCACAACGTGTTCTCTATGTAATCACGTCGAACTCCAGTACTCCAACACTAGACGCCTCCGCTCTGTCGATCGTGCCTCTAGCCACCAGTGGCACAAACAACCTCTCCTCTCTCGCTAACCGGGCTCGCGGCCACACATCAGCTTCCAACCTCACACCTAAGGTTCTAGTAACTTTCTGCTATGTGCCATGCCTCAGCAAACTACCACCATACTTTCACGGAATCTCTATTGCAATATTATTCCTTGCACTAGGCCGGTCGTGGGCGCAGTGGTTTCCTACCAGGAGGCGCACGCGTTTTAGGTTGTAGCGATCCTGAGCTTGCTCAGTCGCTAACAATTTGTCGATAAGAAAGACCTCGTCTGCGAGGTTCGCCGCGCGATCGCGTAACCCGTCGCCTTATCAGCGGTCGCTGGAGGGGTGGCGGGGGGGAGACAGTTGTCGCCCCTACGCGAAAAGGAGGGGTAGTAACGGTCTGAGTGAGGAGAGAGGCAGAATGTTTCGAGAAGCGGAGGTGTGAGTTTGGACTAAGCGAAAGGCGTGGCGCGAGCCCAGTCAGCGGAAATTGTACCACGTTAAAGCGGGACGCTGTTCTTCCAGCACGCTTTGTTGTTTGAGCGAGCTAAATCTTTCAGCGGACTAGGTCGGTATTACGATTCTTATGTGCCACATCGGGTACATTTCACGCGAACTGCCCGATTACGAGTTCACGCTGTTCACTGTTGGAGATAATTCCACGGACACAACCTCCGAATTAACGTTGAGGTGTGGTTCCTGTAGTTCACTTTCGGAGATTGCTTCGCCATTATAAAACGTGTTCAATAACTGGTATACCATTCCATGTGCATTCTCATAGTTTTCTTTGTAACATGTGCAGAAAATAGTTGCAGTTATGGATTTTTCGTGTGGGAGGACTGTACTGATTTTTGAAAGAATTTTGCCATGTTAATAAGCTAGAGGTGCAAGTTCTGTTTTTGAAGGAGTATCATGGATGGTAGTGTTAACACCAAGGTGAAGTTATAAAACTATTAGAGCTATTGAAAGACCATTGAGGAAGTCATAAAAATATATTTTTTAGGAGGCATTAAAGAAGTTAACTGAACTTGAATATTACACAAGAAATGTTGTAACAAAGGGTAATTTAATATAGTTTTTCAAGTAACTTCTTTTGAAGATGTTCGAAGTTATTCATGTGCAATTAAAAGTGTTGTGAAAATTATATTTGAAATGAACTATTGAAGAAGATGAGCAATCTTGAATGTTGTACAATAGATGTAAAATGGGCTAAATTTCTGTAGTTTTTTTTAAGAATTTCTATTGAACGTTCTGTTTTTTGTTCAAAAACTATATTCATTCAGTTCAACAGAATATAAGATATTTTTTGTAATTTCATTTTTATAGTTTTTACAAGAATTTCTGTTGAACATTCTGTGTTTTCAAAAAACTATAATTTGTTCACTTCAATTGAAGACAAGATATTCTCGTTGGAATTCCAGAGAATTTCGTGCACGAAATTACATGAGAGTGTTGACTTAATGTATGTTGAGGGATAAATTAACTGCAATTTTCACCAACAGAAAGCAGTATAATATTCTGTCAGTTGAAATGCAAGTACTCCTCCCTATGACAGTGCATTCTCAACACTCCTCGTCTCATCTGAGATCTCATTGGTTCAATTAATTGAATTTCCATTGCATTTAATCACAGAATATACTACTGTGATTCTCATTCTTTTCAATTAAAAGAAAATTATTTAGATAATCTTGCAGTTGATTTTTCCTCCAAGGTTGTTTTTTTGCTGTTCAATGTTATATTTTTCTTTGTTTATTTATTTGTTCATGTTATGGTAATTTTGCAATGTGTGGTTTGGTTTTTCTATGAAGATTCAATTATATTAATGTTTGTGGTTTCAACTTTGTGTTTTTTTTCAAAATTTCAAAGAAAGCCAATTACTCACGAAATTTCCCCACAGCCGACCTACACGTACGGTCACATGGTGGCCGTCGCGTGGGGATTTTAATTGCCTAGTGTGACCACACTAAGGTTGGTCACAACGTATATATATATATATTATATATATATATATATATATATATATATATATACGTATATATATGTATATATACAGTCACTCTCATAAATATTCGGTCACGTATTTCTTTATAATTTTTATTTTATCACAATATATTTGAGTTATAATGCAATAAAACACGAAACAAAATAAACCAGCACACCTTGAAACCTCAATAATGCACTCATTTTTTATAAAATAAATAAACCTTTTATTATAATTTTACAAAAAACAATAATCCTAAGATACCCTCAAAAATATTCGGCCACGTAACATAAATAACACAAAAAAATCTTCCACTTAGATATTTATAATACAAAATTGAAAGTTCAGTACTTTGTACAGCCTCCTTTACTTTTTATCACCTCCTCGAGTCGTTTGGGCATACTGCTGATGATATTCTTCAAAGAATGTGGGCTTAACTCCTACTATTCTTTTTTCAGCTGGTCAGCTAAATTTTTTACTGATGTTGGCGGTCTCAGTCGCAGTGATTCTTTCAATTTACCCCATACATTTTCAATGGGGTTAAGGTCGGGTGATTGTGGTGGTGTCTCCAAAACTTTTGGGCAGTTGTATAGCAGCCATTTCCTCACGATGTGTGCCTTATGTTTGGGATCATTATCCTAATACAGTTTGAATGAATTCCGAATCCCAAGTTTTTCGGCCGATTGATGTAAATTGTTCCTCAGAAGGGTCAAGTAGTTTTCCTTCGTCATCATTTCATTAACAAAAACTAATTCTCCTACACCAGACGACGCAACACATCCCCACACCATCGCCTTTCTTCCTCCGTGTTTGATTGTGTACTGGATGTTTTTGGCTTTCAACTCTTCTCGAGGTTTGGGCCACACTAATGTTTTTCCATCACATCCAAAAACGTTCAATTTTGATTCATCCACGAATAACACGTTTTCCCACCATGCACTGCCTTTGCTTATACAAGCTTCCGCGAATGCCAGTCTCTTTTTCTTATTGACCGCCCTAATGTATGGTTTCCTTCTTGATCTTCTTCCACCGTACTCGTTCCTTCGCAGTGCTCTTCTAACAGTTTCTACCCACACCTTTTTCCTACTCACATCAAGCACTGCTGCTGTAATTAGCGGAGCACTAATTTTTGGATTTTCTTTCACTTTTCGAACCACAAACCGTTCTTCTCGGTCGTTTAGTTTTTTTGGTCTCCCTGTCTGCGGAATGGATTCAGTTCTATCTTCATTCTTAAATCTTCGAATAATACCACTAACTGCTGTTCTGCTTATGCCTAGCATCTTCAATATCTCTCTAAGGGACTTACCTTAAGCGTGATGAAAAATCACCAGCTGTCGTTCTTCGAAAGTTGTATTGTGCTTCCTTTTGCGCCCCATTAGAATAACACAAATGGTTACTACGAGATATTATACAGTGCAGTACTACCGAGCTATGCTTTAAGAGGTCTAAAACGTTTCATGAGCCCTCGTTTGGTAAGAGGAGAGGCAAGAAAGCGCGAGTTTCCCACGGTGGCCAAATATTTTTGAGCCTCGTCCATTTAACGGTCGAATTTATTTTTATTTTTTACACGGAACGGATAAAGTAAACAGATGTAATGATGAATCCTATTTGTAGACAATGTATATTTGAATTCTTTTCAATAAGTATTAGTTCACGGTGTGCCTATGTTGTAGTGATTATCGTCTAATTTTCATATTTCAATTTTGCATAAGCGACCGAATATTATTGGGAGTGTGTACATATATATATATATATATATATATATATATATATATATTATATATATATATAATGATCTTATGGTCATACATCAAAGAGAAAAGTAAGTAAAAAGCAAAGAAACAAAGAATTTGAAAGTGGTGCGTGACATCAAGTGATGAACATTGTAATGTGTTATAATCGCCAAATTAAGTGGATAAGAGTTATAAATATGAGAATAACAGCCCAGGCGAGTAATAAAGGTAAGGGAGCACGTGGGCGAGGCTCGTCGCGTGGTGTAAGCGACCAAACCCGCGCAGTTGCGGATAGATTTGTTAAAGAGCGGAAGCAGCAATGAATATAACCCATGTGATGTGATAGGGTGTGATATTCGGAGACATAGTGAACAGAAAGGTGATCGACGTGGTAGCCGTGTGAGTGCAGGGAAGTGCAACAGACACGAGATAAGTGGATGGTGGATGGTGACAAAAGTAAATAGTGAGTGAGCGGCTATGGAGCCCAGAATCTATCACGCCGCATGCGGCAAGCTGCGTGGTTCGGCGTAGCGAACGACTGGAGGTTGCGATGTCGGTGGCGTGGAGCGCAGCGGGCCCGTTGCGTCACAGGCAGAAGTGAGAAATGACAGGAGCCGAGCGTCATCGACGCTACCCGAAGGGGAGGATGCCACGGTCTGTCGGCGACGAGATCTTCGAAGCGACATCAATGCCCGCGTCAGGGGACGGTGCAGTGAATAAAGGAATTCAATAAAAGGGGTCCTGGGAATTAAATGAACAGTGGTTAGCAATATTTGATTGACTAGGGTTATCAGGAGGATTAACGGAAATAATACTTGAGTTACAATGGAATGATGGGAAATTAGACTCTGAATTATGTATTAATAATTTCTGTGTATGTATTTCTTTGTGGATAATAATATTTTTGTGTATGGTTAATATACCTTGTTTCTCTTATAATTCATAAAAATGACATATTCGCAAAAAGGAGAAAAAGTGTGGAATTTAATTGTATTTCTGTAAATCATTATAAAAATAACTAATGTAAATACAACTGTGTTGCTATCAAAAACATAAAATCAAGGGATATATAAATATAAGTAATCTTACTCGATAAAGAATAATGACTACCGATGAATGAATAATTATTATACTGATGAGGATTAAAAATCGCAGTAATTGATAATGAGTAACGCAGGAATAAATATTTTTTCAATGTCATAGAAACTGGTATTTTCACTGTATCCACAAATTGTTCTTATCAAGGTGATCCCCCTAACAATGATCCCTTGTCCTCAACAAACATTCTAGATCACCAGAAAGAGACATTATTATGAGCTGAACATCATCGAATTTCCAAAATCAAGGAATTAAAGGTAAGTTCCATCACAATATACATATATCGTGACCGAACATTCAATGTATATATATATATATATATATATTGAATGTATATATATAGAATGTATATATGTATTAAATGTATATATATTGTGGCGTCATACAGATGTATTAAAACAGACGAGGGTGGGTAGAATAAACAGTT
Organism: Acheta domesticus; assembly: GCA_031308135.1. NCBI lineage: Eukaryota > Metazoa > Arthropoda > Insecta > Orthoptera > Gryllidae > Acheta > Acheta domesticus. Next base: position 277,749,942 of record JAHLJT010008446.1, on the reverse strand, counting down.
GGTTTATTAAATAAAAAACAATGACCGAAGTCGTAAATCAAACCGTACAACTGTCTTTTATGAACTACTAAAATAGAGCCCACCACATGAAGCGATATTTACAGTGCGGCTACCACACCGCCAAACAACAAAAATTTCCCCTCAGTGTCATGCACCGCTCTGCCCGAGGCAAACATACATGTCTCACAATTAACGACAAACTATTGCCGGCTTCCCACCCCGCGTGTCAGTCGCACTGCCTCCGTACAGCCTACCCGCTAACACCGCTCGAACTCCAGAAAGGTAGAGGCCGTCACTCACCCGGCTTTTAAAGGCGCCTACGGCGTCTCCTGCCGCCCCCGTTGCCCACATCCAGCCACGTGAGGACGCGCGTCCCTGGCTCAGTAAACCCGATGCGTCATTGCACGTCACCTCGCCAGATGGCCAGCTCTATTGTCTTACATCCGGCGAACGCCTACTACTTGCGCGTTTGAGCATGCATGACGCTACAATATATATTGAAACCAATCAGATCAGCTATTGGCTAAATCGATTTTCAGACATTGGTTGTACGAGATTCCACCGCCCGCCCGGTCACTCGCGCGCCGCAAAGCGGCCGACGATTTTTCTTATCGGTGGCTGGGAGGGGTGAAGGATGTGCGCGACGAAGGGGCAGAAAGTTCTTGGACTCCGAGCTGAAGGTTGACGGCAGAGTCAGAGAGGTAGCCGCAAGTCAAGTCAACGCGAAGTTGTACCATGCTAAGGCGGCTTTCGCCACCTCTTGTTCTTGCTGCAAGTTTTGCTGTTTTGGGTGAGGCTATTTTTCCAACAGACTAAGGTCGGTATTTCGATCCTTTTATGTTCTACATCGGGTTCTACACGAACTACCCGATTGCGTGCAACTGAGTTTATTGTCTCGCAAGATGAGTGTACAATGCGTAATAAGACCAGTGGCGTAAAAGTGCTGCGGTGTTTTACGGGGACACGAGGGAAATAATTTCGGAACTAAAGTGGCCGCGCATTCCACACTGGAACTGAGAATTTTGAAGCAATTAGTTATAGAATGCAGACTGGTGTAAGGCACGTGTTCACGCAATTCACCGTCAGAGATAACTTTAGGGCCGTTAACGTTATTTCTAAGAAAATTCTTTTGAATATTTTGTGCTATCAAGATACTATGTTTATTCACTGTAATAGAATACAAGATATTCTTTTTGTAATGTCGTTTCTTTAGTTTTAAAGAAAGTTCTTTTGAATATTCTGCGTTTTCAAGAAAACATATTTGTTCATTTAATTGAATGGAGATTTTTTGGGGTATTCTAGAGAATTTCGTGCACGAAATTATTTGCATATGTGTTTTGATGCAATATATAATGAGGGACAGTTAACTGCTATTTCCGTAAACGGAAGGTACTACGACATTGAGTCATGCGAGAAGCATGTGCCCTTCACTCATCCCAACCAGGATTTCATTGTTTCCATTTGTTGAGCTTAACTCGTTTTGTCATGGAAGATGTTGCTGTAATTCTAAGTTGTGCAAATCTTAAAATCAATTCGTGATAACTTTGCAGTTGATTCTCCCTTTTTGATATTTCTTTGAATTGTGTTAATTTTTTTGTGTATCAAATTTATTGCCATTCTTCAGGTTTTTTTGTGGTTTCGCTTCAACGCGTGTCCAATTACATATTGTTCTGTGGTCACGACTTGTGTTATTTTTTCATTTGAAATCGTCTGATGAGCCACGATCCCACTAAAATCCCCCGAAACCCGACAGCACGTTCAAGATATATATATATATTCAAACGAATTGTTATCACTAATATGATAGCAATGCGCTCCAGTGCGTATCGAGCGTTTGAACTGCGCGGTGGCGGCCGGCACGCCGACGGAGTCGGGTGCTGGAGTCGGTTCGGAGCGGAGAACTGGAGGCCACGAATCACGAGTACGGAATATCTATCGGGAGTAGAACAGTGGCGGAGAGAGATTCATGGAGTGCAGACGTGCGGGTAGTACGGACTATCTACCGGAGAGAACAATTGAAAGTGAGCGTTATGCAATAGAACTGGAAAGGCGTTGTGACAAAGAAAGTGTGTGACGAAAAGTGGAAGCGTTAGTTGAGAAGTGAGACGAGACAAAACGGGTACAAGAGAGTGATGAAGTATCACAAGCGGTGAATGGTCAACACGTGGAGTGGGCAGAACAGTGTAGAGGAATGGAAACAATGTATACAAGTATTCGACGTCATTAAGTGCAATTAAGGTGAACAGTCGATGACAATTACAATAAAAGCTAGATACTGTGATGTAAGAGAACGAGAACACAGTGTTTCATAATACAAGTGGGCGAGTCGTGTGAAGCTGCAATGCAACTCAAGTGTAATGAAACCACTATTCATCCAAACGACATCGCTACTCAGGAAAGCGAGTCAATGAAAAGTGAGTTGGGAGGACTACGTACTGATGCAGTCGAACGTTCTGGTAACATTTCGAAGTATACCACAGCGGCCACGAGTGGGGTGGGAAGCGATCGACGGCGGCGAAGCGTCCCCCCGCCCTTCCGAGCACAGCCGAAGGAAGCGGACATACCCGAAGGGCGAGGTGGCGCGGCAAGACACGTAAGAAGACAACGAATAGAGCAAGTGGTAGGAGCGGCGAAGGTAAGCGGCCCCGCGGGACTCCCCTCCCCGCGCTGGCATCCTGCGGCACGAAGAGGCCCGAGCGCAGACGGTGCGGCGCGAGGCGTCGGCCCGACGGCGGAGGGGTGAACATGAAACGGCGTGATTCAGACTGGAGTATCGTGAGTAAAAGCGGCCGGAAGATTGGGAGGGAAAGTAATTAGTCAGTAGATAACAGTGATCTTGAGTTGAGGCCCCCTAAAGGTTGGAATCATAATAAAGGAGTGAAGCCCCAGGGTAACGGAGAAATTGTAAATGGGATGTAAGTAAACATAGGGAAAGAACAGAGTAAATGCTCCTGTGAGCACCAAGGGCAACCAATTTGTATGGTGATTATTCAGGTAATAAAAAAGTTCTTGTTACCCACAAGTTTCCATTGTGCACGTGATTGGATCCGGAGCCCATTCCCGGGTAAGAATCCCTGTCCCCTTTTTTTATCACAAATTTTGTGCAGAGTCAAATCCACGACTCGTTTCAATATACATATTGAAACGTCAGGGCCTACGTCACCCTGCATTGAGTGGGCCACGTCAGGGCCTACGTCTCCCGTGATACGTAAGCCGGAACGATGGCGGGGAGGCAGGTAGGGACAGTGTTGGGAGCGGGGGGACAGTTGGCTGCCCGCGAGGAGAGGAGTCACTTGGAGTAAGAGGAAGGCACAGAGTTGGTTGAGTTGGGAAGAAACGGTCTACTATCGTAGTGTTGAGCGAGTGATTCGGGACGCGCACCGGCACTAACAGTGGTCAAGGGCGAGGCTCGCACCTGCCGCCGCCGCGCTGAACAAAAAGCGCGCCCTCGGCAGCGCTCAAACCGACGCTGCCACGCACCGGCCGCCGCCGCGTCACAAGGACGAGCCCTGGACTGGGCTCACGCGGACACCGCCCGCACCTGCCGTCGTCGCGTCGCACAGACTGGGCTCCCCGCGAACGCTGCCGCACCGCCTACCACCACGTTAACCCGACGCGAACCTGGCAGTCCACATTGGCTATTGAACCTGTTGACTACTGTTGAAATATTATATTCGGTAGGTTGGCACGAAGTCTACAGTAGACTTCGTCATTGGCACATGATGAAAATCACAAATTTGCACAATTACAAAGAAATATATTCTTCTATTTTTGGGTCGTTCTAATTCAATTCCTGTGAAGACAAAATTGGCACATGTGTGCAGTCTGTCATCTCTCTGTCCTCAGAAAAGGTCACTATTGTAAAAAACAATCGTGTTTTGGTTGGGTTTTGGCACTCCATGGAAATACCACATACTATGGACAAAGAGAAAGATTAAATTTCTATTGGAACTCCGTCCTTTAACACACATTAAGTTCCTATCGGTGTTAAACATATATATATATATATATTGTAAATATATGTGTATATATATACGTATATATGTATGTATATATTGAAACGAGTTGTTAATTAACTCACACAAATTAAATAAAAGATAGGGGGACAGGGATTCTTTCTCAGGAATGGGTTCCGGGTCTGATCATACATACAATGGAAATTGACAATGGTTTATTACAAAAAAAAAAAGAACCATGATCATTACAAGCAACTGGACTTAACATACACTTGCTGCCATGTGATCTGTATTCCCTACACCAATCTCTTGTAAATTATATCATTCAATGGTTTGCTACTATTCGCACCACATTCCCCTCCCCTGACATCCATTCTCTGATTACCCTGGTTACTGAATATCAGGTACTTATGCTGTATGCCTCTTGTAGCTCTGACGCGTGACTCCACCTCGGCGCTATCCTCGGGATTGCTCGGGTCTGTTCGGTCGCCCGCGTCGCCGCCGTGTCGCCACCGCGCCCGCCGCCTTCTCCAGCAATGCTCGCGAGCACGCCACGCCGTTTCCCAAATCTTCGTTCTTCACAGTACTGGCAGACGAAATTCATTCGGCGTGCTCGAACACTCGTGTCTCTCACGCAACGGGAGCATTAGTTTCACGATTAATCTTTCTCCGTACAACTCACCAGCGTGTGAACGACGCCTGGTTACTGCACTCGCTCGTGTAAATATAATAGTACAAGTCTCAATTATCCCCCTTCCGCCCCCTTTTTCCCAGGTTGTAACTTTGGTGTTACTGCACAGTCCTCACAACCACAATTGTTACTATCCTACGTTTTACTCAACGGCTCTATTAGTTGCTGCACTCGTCCATGTCCACGTGTTTTACCACTTACTACCGACATTATCTGTAGCATCTCTGTTCTTTCACATTACACACACATCTTTTAACTCCGCTTTACCACAGTTGCCTGTATCACTCAAGCGTCTACTCACACGATTCTTCTACTTTTTTCACACCACACTTTCGCTGATTTCAGATATTACATCGCTCTACCATCTGACCTCCGCCATGTCTGGGCGCTTCTCTCTCGCCACCCTGGCCTCTTGGCCCGTGCTCGGTTCGCGGCACTCGGTTCCTCCGCTGAGCCGGCTCCTGCCCCCCCCCCCGACTCCGCCGGCTGGCCAGCCTGTGCCGCGCAGTTTAAACCTACGAACTGGGCCGAAACGCATTGTTATCACTGAGATGATAACAATTCGTTTCATCACCCCCTCCTCCCCTTTTTCCGGATTTTTCACACAAAATCCACCTAAATTTTTGAGTGGGGTCTTCAAGGTCGCCCCTTCTATAGGGCATGGTCGCAAGTTGTAAAAATTATAACATCCTACTATTTCTTGTCTATCTTGAATCTTGACCAATACCACGCCGTCCACAATTTTCCCATCGATCCCGTTTTCTCCTTAATGCCGCGATGTCCGGGTCGTCCTCCTGGATCCGGCCCTCTTTAAAACATTTAACTTTGTAATCTTTAATTGGGGCTTGATTCTTACTAAACACTTGCCTGTTGCCTAATATCCCTATTTGCTTGACTTGTTCCATAGTTTTTCTTCTGATTCCTCCACTACATTACCCGAACATACCTCGTAACCTTCTTCCAATCCTTGGTCCATTTCAGCTTTCTGGCCTCCTAGTTCCGCCAGTTTCCGGTCGAGATCGATCGCAACCCTGCATTCCAACAAGAATTCTGTCCCCAGGATTATTGGACGTAATAAGTTCTTCAGTACCAGCGCTACTACTTCATACCTTTGGTTGCCGATTTCCACATTTATCATGATCTGTTTTGTAATGGGCTGGACCTCTTCTGGGTTGCTCCTATTACGTACGCCCCATTCATGGGCAAACACCTCATTTTCTTGCCTTCCGCCAACAACTCCTCATCAAATTTCTCCGACACCACCGTAATCGTGCAACCTGTATCCACTAACGCTCCAGTACTCATCCCTTCACACATCAATCTAATCGTGGGGCATTTTCTTATTCGAACGTCTGAGCTCTTTCGCCTCTGCCACGGCTGGTCGTTGTAGGTCACCGTTTGGATGGTGTTAATGGGGACCGCGTTGACATTTCCCTTGTCTCGTCGGTAATGGGGTCTCTCTTCACCACAGATTCTTCTAGTTTCATGTTTTCTTCCCTCGACTCCAATGGTACTACTTTGTCTTCCACCTCGCGAAGTTTATCCGGTATCTCCATCTGGTATTCCTCAATCTTGTTTTCATTTGCTTTGACGTCTTCTTGACACCTGACTTCCATCTCTCCCATATTGTTGTCTTGTGTCCCAAGATGGTCGTTGATTTGTTCTTGCAAACGAGTCTCCCTTTCCTCTTCCATCTTGTTTGCTAGTGTTTCTGGTTTTCTGTCCTGCCTCTCAAATCGTGCCACTACTTGACTTATTTGATTAGCTAGTTCCCTCGTCCGTTCCTCCTCTCTCTTATCCCATTCTTCCTCTCTCTTGTTCTGTTATTCTGCTAACTCCTTAACAAACTCCCTCATTCGTTCCTCCCGTTTCTTGTACAGTTCTTCCATAAACTTACTCTGTTCTTCCGCTATCCTGTTCTGTTCATCCATAAACTTACTCATCATCTGGATTATGTCCGGTTGAGTACTTGCTTGCATCTCTCGATTCCATGTTCCTGCTTCAGTCTGGTGATCGGTGTTGATGTAATTTTGAATTCATGGCTCAAGTCTTCTCCCGTTTCCTCCCTCCATCCACTACCATTCCCTACATCTTCACCTCTCAGTAAAGTGCTCCCACCTATTCCTTCATCGCTATCCTCCATCCTCCCCTTCCTCTCTGGTTGCACCGATTCCCTCTGTTGGGCTGCCATCTTGCTATTAATGATCTTCGTTCCCTAACCTAATTCGTATATTCCCACTACCTACCAATCAACCTAGTAATATTTCTATTTCTAAACTTCTGCCTATTTCCTCCGTCCACCTACATTCACAGTGATCTTTTTATTATTTCTATAGCTAATTATGTTTTGCCCCACAACAATGCTCTTTACCAATCGTGTATCAATTTTCACTATTAATTGACCGTACACATAATTATTCTCATTAACCTGTACAAACTCTCACATAAATCATAGACCCTATTAATAAACCTTCACTTCACCAATTAGATTTACACACTTGTATCACCCAATAACACAAAATCGAATGCAGTGGAGTACAAGATAACCTACCCCCTTCACACTTTATGATTTACACTCTATTTGAACACCATTACTTTAAAAATAATCATTAACTTCACGGTAACACCTTCACAAATTCTTACAAATAATTTTTCATAATGCTCATAATACTGCAAACAACAATCTCCATACCCTCTAAATCACAATATGAACAACTTATTAACACTACCGTTAATACAATTTCTGCGAGTAAATCCTCATAGTACCCATAATACCGTCAACACCACCTTCATACACTCTGAACCCCAAATAAACAAGTTGTGAAACACTTGTAATACATGTAATACTACCAGCAACCTCATAGTACATATAACACTACTAGCAATATCCTTCATACAATGTAAATCACCACATAAACAAATTATTAAACACTGCTCTTAATGTAAATTCCTGCAAATAGACTTTCATAATACATATAACACTATTAGCAACACCCTTCATATGATCTCAATCACCACATAAATACTGCTATTAATATAAATTCCTGCAAATAGATTTTCATAATACCAGTAACACTGTAACACTGCTTTCATATAATCTGAATCCCCCAATAAAATTATTAACCACTGCTGTTAGTATGATTTTAATCTTACAATCTGAACCACAAAATAAACAAATTATTAAACACTATTGTCAATGCCCATTCCAAAATTACATGAATTCACCAATCTACAAACTTATTACCTATTACTAGTATTATTTGTTATTCTGCTGCAAAACTCCCTTTTTGTTTCCAAAATGACAATGTTAATACCTCACTTATTTTAATGCACCCATTATCTTGCACAAGAAAATAACATTTATGATGCACCCTTAGAACACTATTAATGATTACTTCATTGAACAAAATTATTTCAATCACTTGGGAATGCTATGTTTTTTCAACTGCCACCGAGCACTGTATTGTTTAATGTGTCCTCTTATTCTCATTAAACATACAAACAATAATATACAAACCTATCCAACAAACAATAGCATCAAATAAAAAAAATTTCACTTAAAAAACACTTTTGCATTATTATGCCTATACTTGATCCTCTTCAGAAACCCACCACCTCAAACATAAACATGAATGACAAATCAAATTTAAGTTATTACTATTGCCTGGCAATTATTTTCCTGGCTAACAAATTACATCTATGCACTGGATCTCTTCAAAACAACTTGTATTCATCACACACTTTTTGTTTTCCAAAGTAATTATAATAACTGCATGTTAATGTCACCCTAATTCAATATATTTCAACTGCAATACTACTGTTTATTTTATTATCTCAATAATACCCACACTATTCATTCCCATTGCTTGCATGATTTCACCGGAGCCACATTACTTAGTTTACCGAGTCCAGCCTGTGCGGGCGCCAGTGAAACGAGTTGTTAATTACATTTGTGCACTGAATCAATTCAAAGCAAGTTGTAATTATAACATGCTTCTTACACATTTCAAGGTTATTGTTATAACTGCTTGTTCAATATCAAAATACCTTAATATGCTCCAAATGCAGTACTACTATTTATATTCTCTTATCTTATTTATGCCCGCACTATTGATTTCCATTGCTTGCATGATTTTACCGGAGCCACATTACTTAGTTTACCGAGTCCAACCTGTGCGGGCGCCAGTGAAACGAGTTGTTAATTAACTCACACAAATTAAATAAAAGATAGGGGGACAGGGATTCTTTCTCAGGAATGGGTTCCGGGTCTGATCATACATACAATGGAAATTGACAATGGTTTATTACAAAAAAAAAAGAACCATGATCATTACAAGCAACTGGACTTAACATACACTTGCTGCCATGTGATCTGTATTCCCTACACCAATCTCTTGTAAATTATATCATTCAATGGTTTGCTACTATTCGCACCACATTCCCCTCCCCTGACATCCATTCTCTGATTACCCTGGTTACTGAATATCAGGTACTTATGCTGTATGCCTCTTGTAGCTCTGACGCGTGACTCCACCTCGGCGCTATCCTCGGGATTGCTCGGGTCTGTTCGGTCGCCCGCGTCGCCGCCGTGTCGCCACCGCGCCCGCCGCCTTCTCCAGCAATGCTCGCGAGCACGCCACGCCGTTTTCCCAAATCTTCGTTCTTCACAGTACTGGCAGACGAAATTCATTCGGCGTGCTCGAACACTCGTGTCTCTCACGCAACGGGAGCATTAGTTTCACGATTAATCTTTCTCCGTACAACTCACCAGCGTGTGAACGACGCCTGGTTACTGCACTCGCTCGTGTAAATATAATAGTACAAGTCTCAATTATCCCCCTTCCGCCCCCTTTTTCCCAGGTTGTAACTTTGGTGTTACTGCACAGTCCTCACAACCACAATTGTTACTATCCTACGTTTACTCAACGGCTCTATTAGTTGCTGCACTCGTCCATGTCCACGTGTTTACCACTTACTACCGACATTATCTGTAGCATCTCTGTTCTTTCACATTACACACACATCTTTTAACTCCGCTTTACCACAGTTGCCTGTATCACTCAAGCGTCTACTCACACGATTCTTCTACTTTTTTCACACCACACTTTCGCTGATTTCAGATATTACATCGCTCTACCATCTGACCTCCGCCATGTCTGGGCGCTTCTCTCTCGCCACCCTGGCCTCTTGGCCCGTGCTCGGTTCGCGGCACTCGGTTCCTCCGCTGAGCCGGCTCCTGCCCCCCCCCCCGACTCCGCCGGCTGGCCAGCCTGTGCCGCGCAGTTTAAACCTACGAACTGGGCCGAAACGCATTGTTATCACTGAGATGATAACAATTCGTTTCAATATATGTATATTGTATATATATATGTTATATATATATTGTATATATCTATATTGTGTAAAATATTTCAAATGAAATTGACATATTGACATATAGTAGGTATTGGAAGTGCATTGCAAGGAAATATACTTTGGGGTGACATATGAAACTACAACAATATTGTTATTACATTAACATTTTCTTTGTAACATAAACTGTTTCCCGATTACTCGCGAATTCCAATAAAATTTCTTCTTTAACTTCAATTTCGGAAGATGGTAATGACTATAAATGTTTAAAATATATTTAAAGTGTCGTATGATAGTTCTTTTATACATTATTTTGTTCTTTTTAATAATGTTTTAGTAACGTAGATCAATATTTTTCCAATATTTCCTTTCAAAAGGTAGTATTGGAATTATATTGGTAATATTGAAGGCTCGGAGTCGAAACGACTCCGCTGGGCGTTCTAGGGGACATTGGTAAGCCGGGAGTTCTAGTGTTAACACTGTATAAGAATTAATTGAGAGGATTATTTCCCGATTCTTTTCTGTTTGGTATATTGTGATTTTTTTGTACATAAGGGTATATATGTGAATGTTCTTTTTTTCAGATTTTTTTTTTACTGTGCTTATGATAAAATCATTTGTGTTTGTCTCAAGTGCTAGTGTTTGATGTTATCCAATACCATGTCTACTGCCAGTATTTCTCAATTTTGTTTTGTAACAGTAAGAAAGAATATACTCTGAGTGTTAAATTTTCAAAAGTACATGATCTTTCTTTTCACAAGAATCGAAAGACGATCCCATACCCTGCATTCCAGTGTGAACAGAATTCTTGCTGTAATGACATCAGTGACATCCATTGTTAATACGGCTGCCACTCATCGAGCAAATCTAATATTGTGCTTCAGTCATTCGTCCATAAACCTCGCATCAAAGGGGGGGAGTACGGAAGGTGACAATACATTAAATTCTCCTTTTGTCGTTTTCATTGTGAGAAGAGAAACTGGGCTTCCCTCAACTCCTTGCCTTATATTCTTCTCTCGCTAATAAAAATAAATACAATGCGATTGATTCTGGCTCAGAAAGTGTTTGAAGTATCCGTTCCTTCCCGTCCCGGCCTAGTGCGCGCAACCCACACAAAAACTGCCATCCGTCCCTGCCCTACCGTTCGAGTGCGCGCGTAGCTTAGCTTCCCAGGCTTCCATAGCGTGCAGAAAACACGTAGTACTAGCGACATGCTTTGCACGCATGTCGAACCGCGTTGAACGAGTGGCATACATCTTTTCCATTCATAAAATACATAGATTCAAATGAAAGATTCGTTAAAAGATAAGTAATAAATGTATTTCTTATGGTGGTTTAAAACACTTTACACTGCTATCTTGCCGTTTAATATGATCATGAAATTTCGAGAGCACATATGTGTACAATGGTTCGGAGTTTCGGAAATAATAAATGTCTCACCGTCGTTGCATAAAACCTGAAAGACGATGTAAATTGTTCCCTTGAAAAGGCGCTCGCTATTAATAGCATGAACACACCATCCCCTTTCTCGTATATGTACTACTCTATATACGAAGAAATATACGTAGTGTTGAGAAAGTTATGTAATGCTGCGTAAAATCGTTTTCGAGATTTCAACGAAAATATATGTTTTGCGGTCTCTTGATACCGAAAAAGTGTTTTTTTCAAACCATACATACATATATACATACATACAACTAAACCATAAATAGTATTTTTACCAAAATGGATATTGCCCGGGGTATATGCCTCGATTCGAGGCGCTGCGATTTTGAAAACTTTCTTTAAAATTTTGGGGCATTTGACACAAAGCCCCATGGATATTTTCACAATTTGCTTAAAAACGGTTCCAAACTTTTTCTTTAAATTTCTTGTACGAATAGAGCAAAATAGAGGCGACATAGAGGCGATTTTCACGGTTAACTCTAAACTTTCGAAAATTGCAATAGTATAATATTTTCGGCGTCATCCTGCAACTACAAAATTGAAGATAGAGATTTTCCCTTCAAATAAAATTTGTTGTGCATAACGAGATCTCTCATTAAGGCCGTGTACATTTTTTGTAACCTTTTAGTTTTTTTCGCGCTATATTTCATGCAATTAAAAAAATTACTAAAACATTTTCTCTAAAACAGTTCCAAATTTTTTCTGTCAACTTTTGGTAGCGATAGTACTAAATGTACTGTATTAGATGATTGAACACCATGTTGCTCTATTCTTTCATATTGTTTTTTTTTTTTTTTTTTTTTTTGAAAAATTACAACAAAAATTTTACTTGTCTCTCACATCCTTAATATTTACATTTGCGGCGATCTGCTCACATTACTATATTTATGAGTGTATATGCTTTAAATAATGACACGTAGAGTTTCTCGAAAACTCAAGTTTTCGGTGAAATTAGCTGAAAATTCCGCATTTTTAGAAACGCTAAAACGCCATTTTCTAAGAAGCGGCTCCAAATGTTTTCTTTAAACTTTTCGTACGGCTAGTGATAATTGCATTGTTTAGGATGGCATACAATTCATTGTCTAGGCTATCCGGGAAGAGCCGTGTCTGATTCGTGGTGGCTGACGTTTCGGCCAAGATGTTGTGGCCTTCCTCAGAGCGTACCACACGCTCTCAGGTGAGCGTACCACACGAAGGCCACAAAATGTTAGCCGAAACGTCAGCCACCACGAAAGATACGCGTCTTTTCCCGGATAGCCTAGACAATAAAGGCACCGGCCGCGGAAACCTAAGCAACGACATACAATTCACTTTGCTAAATTCTTTTGTTTTTTTTTTTCAAACATTACACAAATGTAGTTTTTTGATATCTCTCACGCCTTTAATATTAACATTTACATCGATTTGTAAGCCTTATTACATTTGTGAATGAAAGTGCTTCAAATGGCTTTTAATGAAATTTTTCAAAAATTCAAAAAACTTCCCTGAAAAACATGTTCAAATTTTGCTTTCCCAGTATCGCTTAAACGGCGTTCTTTCTTAAAATCGGCTCAAAATTTTTCAATAAAAATTGCCATTTAGGACAAGGTTTTACTTTTCTATAATATTCTTAAAAGTAATATTTCGGTTCTACTATTAATAAACCGAATTGCAAATATATATTACAAAATGTACTTTGGGTGGCGATAGATGGGAGCTAGCAAAAGTATGTGACAAGACAGAAAAGCTACGCCAGATAAAAGAGATTAGAAAACTAATTAGAACGAGAAAGTTCGTGCCATTCTTTAGCATCACTAGTATTTTTTACAACTTTCATTCTAAAGTAACACGCGACTGCTAATGCCGCGGAGTCCCTGTTTGTAAGGACAAAGATCCCAGGGCGTCCCTTGTTTTGCATTTGACGTTCGTTACGCGGTGAATGTGCTCATGTGGACTGCCAACCAACGAGCGTCAAATTTACGGACGTCAACGACTACGTTATGAGACGTTCGTGTGTCACGATTTTTATACCATGCTTCTAAGCTACCTGGACAGGACAGATGCTAAGAGGTTAGAAAGGAGGAGCCCACCATGCCACAACATAAGGATAAACGTCAATGCCCTATCGGGGTTCGAGCAGATCTGTTATAGATCGACACCACGCTGCCTCTTTAGCGATATCAACCGTACAGAACGGCTTTTTATGGTGTTTTTATTGACTAATACATTTGTTACTTAAATTTTGTTACACCACATGCATAAATATATTAAGTATATTAAATATATTACATTTAATACTGTTTTTCGTTTGTTCTTCGTTCACCTTCAGGCTGTTTTTTTCAATACGTTTTTTATCTGTCGATGTTACTAAAATTTTCTTGAGTGTATTTTATAAGTATTTTAACATTCACTACGTATGTGTATTAATTGACTTTCGACGGATTCCCCGAACCTCTCCATTATTCATCCAGACACGCTCCTCGTGTTTTTTGCGTTTGAAGGGCCGGTATGCAAATCCTTCGCGGAGGAAACTTGTCGAATACGATGGATCCAGGATAGATCAGTCACAGACTCACAGCTGCTTACCAACACTGGCTCAGGCGGAGAGGGTTTAATTGTTTAGAGTTTTTCTGTGGAACTGAGTATAGGTAACCAGCAAACTCGCAAAGCAAGCAAACTCGCAAAACACAACTTACAGGCCAATTAGGTGACCTGTGATCTACGTCGCTACTCCACGGCGCTGGAGTGTTTCTGACCAGGGAGTCCTAGAGTTCAAGTCCCGATGGTACCGGATTTTCCACAAATTATTTAATAATTACAATTTTTTAGTTTTAGATTTATTAATTTTAATTTTAATAGTATCTACAAATGTTACAGACAATCAAATGAGGTCGCTGTATTATTTATTCAAACGTTGCCATTACATATTTTTTTGCAACGTTTCACTTGCATTGTGTGCATGAACCCTCAGGCAGACATTCAATTTATGAGAACATTACAAAATTACGAACGAACTCATATTTTGAAAAAAAATATGAAAAGGGAACATTAAAACTTTTACAAGTATAATACAGCTTGCGTTAAATGAATAAAACACAAGTAGAGCAATAAAATTACAGCAGAACAACAATAAAATTCTTATCAGAAGGAGAACCAAGCACAAGCCAGAAGAGGTATTTACCACACCATGCAATAACAAATTAGAAAAGTAAACGTAATAAAATAACCAAAAGGCATTAAAAAACTAAAAGAAAACCTGTGACCTTTCACCGAAGGTTGATCACATCAGATAAGAGGGGGAGCACTCCCCAGCAAAAAGGACTCACGGTAGCAGAGCTTCTGATACGCGGGACTCGGGGAAGAGTGCGGGGCACTGAAGGAGAGCAAAACACAGGAGTGAAATAGTAAAGAGGATAAAGAACCCACTAAGGGAGAGGAAAGGAGGAAGACGATGGCAAGTAACATTTAAGATCAACCAGAATAAGAAACAATACAGTAAAAGCAAGTAACAAGACAAAAATTCTATATTGTTTTCTTTCAATTTTCAATATCTTAAATTTTAAGACAATGAATTCAATTAATTAAAAAATATCAGTAAATTGTATTTTATGTAATTTTAGAAAAATAACTTGTTTTTTTTTATTTCAAGTACAACGTTTTACGAACTAACTGCTCGCATTATCAGGTTCTTATGTTTCAAAACTTTTTTATTTTATTCAAAATGTGATCACATGAAGTAGTAAAAACTTTGCACTCTTGATTTGGAATTTATCGTGTTATAAATTATTACATAAAAGGTTTCAGAAATTAGTCTAGCATGAATTCTCGGCTGTTTGTCTTAAATTGATGGGTTTTCAAAATAAAATTGGTGCGAAAGTTGAATTCTGTGTTTTGATATCGTATGTAACTTTTCATGAATTTCTCTTATGTTCAAGTGGACCTATACAGGGGAGGTTACAATCGCAACTTAAAGTATGAACGATAGATGTAATATTGATAATTTTTAAATAATTTTTGCCAAAGCTTCTCTTGTTGCGACAATTGTAGGAGTGCGTTATTGTGCAAGAGTAAGCAATGTGTATAATTCTTCTGTGATCGAAGTCCCAGGAAGTGCTTCTTTAGGGTATTCAGAATATTTACGTAAGAATTTGAATTGATGGTATTGGTGGGCGTACCATCAACATAATTAACACCATCAATGTCCCAAAAGACTGTGATCAGCATGTTAGGACTCGTCGCTGGGCGTGAAGCTCGGAGTGCGCTAAATCATGGAGATCGCATTTTTCAATTTCCAAAGCTTTAACTCCTATACCCAAACGTCCAACAGTACTTCAGGCGACAGCAGAAATGCCATACACTGCACACAAGCCTTTGTGGATGTTCACAAGAGTTTCCTTCTTCGCAACGAGAACTAAATCACAGCACGCTGTTTGGAACAGACGTCGTCGACAGCCACCAATTTGACAGTTCGTTAAGGAACTGCCATCTGCAGGAGACATTTGAAACTTCACACACTTACAAAATAGGAAACTTCCAGGGCTTAACAACTACAATTTTCTACCATTATTGTTGGTTAAATGGGAAAATTGGGGCATTACTTTCTGACCGACCCTCGTACATTCAAAATTTCCCTTGAACATGTCGTTGATTGATTGATTGGTGTTCCGGGCACGTGAACTGCTACGTTCAGTAGTCTCGTAAGTGTAGTGCACGTTTCTATTGTGGGTGGTGGCGGTAATCTCCACATGGATGGCGAGAACCTGCTCCGACCTACCAACCAGATATCTCCCACAAGCGTGGAACTGCCCCAGCCGGGACAACCTCCAAGTTTCGGACAGGGTTACTCGACATGAGTAACGCATGGGCAACGCATGGGCAACGCATGAAAGTGTAAGTGCGTGAAGGTAAGGTGTGCTGTGTAACTAGTGAAGAAAATCTTGCCACTATCGAAACTCGAATCTTAGGACCTGTCAATGAAGAGGCACTACAGTGAGATCAATTGATGTTCTGAGCCACCGAAGCAGCTTTCAAAACGTAAGAACATCAAAATTACTAAAAATTCTGAACATAATACTGTAGCGTTACCGAATATCAACTTCATTAAATTAGCATTAATTTTTACATTTCTCTGGCAATAATCTTGCGAAAGGTGTCTCCGCTGGCGCCGGGGAATTTTTGGCGGGACTCCCCCCGCTCTAATCCGACACGCGCAGCTGCGCCGGCTCCGCCGCCGCCCTCGTTCCTTGTACCCGCCTCCAACTCCGCGTGTTTGTTTTCCGGGAAACGTTCCTTAAGAGAACGCACCCACCCCCTTACAGCCCCCTGGGCCGCCACCCAGTGGACGTCAACAAAATTAGGCTTGCCCTGGCCCACTTCTACGACGCATGTCTAGGCTTGCCGTGCGTCCAAGTAAACAATGTAAAGACAGAGAGACTTAAAATAGAAGATACTGGAAATTTTCCATTAAAGATCCCTGTTAAAACGCCTTCAGCGATGGCCGAAGCAATTTCACTGCGCAATTTCCTGTAGCCTATCGCCGAACGGTTCAAATTGTGGGAGAACATTCGTCGAACTTTAGAGATTTTATGGAGGGGGACCGAGGCAGCGGGCAGAAAGTAAGTAACATCCGATGAGGCATTCCACTTGCGACTTTTGACTGAGTAGCATTCTGTTTTCGCTTTTGGCTGAATATCGCTCTGCTTTCGACTTTCGACTGAGGCGCTTGTTAATAGACCTTTGTGAAGGCACTCTGTGACTGCCCTTCGGAGTCTTCACTTGAGTTATTTTGTGGCGAGACTTTTCAAGAAAAAGTTTCTCTTTCGGACTTTTTGAATTCTTTCGGAATTTTCTGAATCATAGTTTTAATCGGTTCAAGTTATTTAATGTGCCGTGCTTGGCCACGATTCGGTGAACCAATACAATTAATTTGTTGACGTATACGTGATTATTAGTCTATCTTTGGCATAAGCGCGCGGAAGTGACTGCGTTAATCGTCAAGATCGCCACCGCTTACGTAAATGCCCGTCGAAAGTGCTACCTGAAGGCGCCCGCTCGACCAGCTGAGAGGATCATTGTTCCCGGCCGCACACCCTCCCTCGGAGCGGCGCCTAGAACCGCGCGGCTCAGACAACCTGACCGCCGCCGCTCGGGCTCCCTTTCTGAGTACGCCCCGCTGAATGGGGCAATGACCACGAAAATCTCCAGACGGCGATGTGTACGAGCTTCGCCGAAGCGCTCAAATGCCCCTCAGGCGCTACGGAATGAATTTTTGCATTAGATCAAAACAAAGCAGGGAAAGGAATATTTCAGGTCGTGCATTGGCCATTATAAAATTAGTCATAAATTTTTTGGTGTAATGCATTTTGTCTGTTGTTGATTGCAATAATTTAATTTTAATTTCTCTTGTTTCGCTTATTTGGTTTGCGTTACGGGGAAAACTCACGAGCTCGTGCATGGTAGTGTAAATCTAGGTTAATCTCTTTTTGAATCATTAATTTTTACGTTAACTCATTCAGATATGTTCTTTCTTGCTGAAACAACGTCCACTCGCCATCCCATTTCTTTCAGGCCACCTTTCTGCCACTGAGCTAGCTGGAAGGTAAGGCGACCCACCTTCACTGTCATTCGCGGAGACCGCGAGTGACGTGGCAATACACGAATCGAATATATTGGATCCATCTTTTTACGCCGTCACGAGACTCAAAAATAACAGGTGTCCAGGGAGGAAAACAACGAAACTTTGAAACTAAGCTCTTAAGACAATGTAAGAATATTTTGTCCTACTAACCCTTCGATATTTCCAACGGTTGATCCATAGTAAGCACTCAAAATTGGTTTGCAAAATACTTTCTACGCCAAATTTGTATTTCAGAAACACATAAACAGTTCAAAACATGCAAATTCTTTACTATTTATAAAAGAAATTAATATACTTGTTTACAAAACAAATTATCACAAATAAAACCACTTCAATTGTTTAAATTGGGTGCTTATTTGTGTTACTTTATATTTGTAAACAAATATATATATATATATTTTCTATTGTAAATAATTACATGTTAACGGGGTGTTTATGTTTCTAAGTTGCAAAATGTTTGCATGGAAAAAGCTTTACTCAAATCAACTTTTGAGTTCTTATTGCGGCCTCAGCAATCGAAATCTCCAAGGAGATTATAGACAAAATATGCTTAAAATTAAATTTAGACCTTACTTTCAAAGTAGGTCACTACTAGGTTCGTTTCGAACCTAGTAGGGATTTCGTGCATGTACGAGTATTGTGCGGTGGAAAAATCTGCAAGTTCATCACCGTAAGGTGTTCTTTTGCGATTTTGACTAGTGTTAACGCCACGAGTTTCGGAGAAATGATGAATGTAATCGAAGTCCCTTTCATTACAAAACAACTGGATTTGCGAAGCAGTCCAGTCCCATATATTATTTCAGTCCCATAAATTATTTCAGTCCCATATATTATTTCAACGTGAAGTATACTAGATCGGAAATGTCTTACGAAAGCCTTAATCCTAGTATACAGTATAAATAATTTCCCAACGAAAAGGATTCCATTAAAATAAAATTTCATTAATCACAAAATAGGTATTTTATTTTCTGTATAATAATTCAGCAATATTATGCAGGTACACTAAGTGATCAAAAAGTAACGTCCAAGAACATATGTTTATTTTAGTTGCATAGTGCTGCCACATACTGCCAGGTACTCCATATCAGCGATCAGCAGTAGTCATTAGACATCGTGAGAGAGCAGAATGGAGCGCCCCGCGGAACTCACGAACTTCGAACCGTGGTCAGGTGTCACATGTGTCAGAAGTGTGAACGCGAGATTTCCACACTCATAACATCCCTAGGGTTACTGTTTTCTTATGTGATAGTGAAGTCGAAACGTGATGGGACACGTACAGCACAAACGCGCACAGGCGCCCCCTGTCTGTTGACTGACAGAGACCCGCCGACAGTTGAAGAGGGTCGTAAAGTGTAATAGGCAGACATCTATACAGACCATCACACAGGAATCCCAAACTGCCATCAGGATCCACTTCAAGTACTATGACTGGTGCGAGGTGAGAAAACTTGGGATATCATGGTCGAGCAGCTGCTTAATAGCCACACATCACGCAGGTGAATGCCAAAACGACGGCGTGCTTGGTATAAGGAGCGTAAACATTGGACGATTGAACAGTGGAAAAACGTGGTG
>JAHLJT010008446.1:277661266-277729309 GCA_031308135.1 Acheta domesticus | reverse complement strand
AAAAAAAAAGACCATGATCATTACAGATCAACTGACTTAACATACCTTGCTGCAATTTTCTGTATCTAGCACCAATCTCTTGTACATATATCATTCTGTTTCTACTATTCGCACCACATTCCCCCTCTCCTGACATCCATTCTCTGATTACCCTGGTTACTGAATATCAGGTACTTATGCTGTATGCCTCTTGTAGCTCTGACGCGTGACTCCACCTCGGCGCTATCCTCGGGATTGCTCGGGGTCTGTTCGGTCGCCCGCGTCGCCGCCGTGTCGGCCACCGCGCCGGCAGCCTTCTCCAGCAATGCTCGCGAGCACGCCACGCCGTTTCCCAAATCTTCGTTCTTCACAGTACTGGCAGAACGAAATTCATTCGGCGTGCTCGAACACTCGTGTCTCTCACGCAACGGGAGCATTAGTTTCACGATTAATCTTTCTCCGTACAACTCACCAGCGTGTGAACGACGCCTGGTTACTGCACTCGCTCGTGTAAATATAATAGTACAGTCTCAATTATCCCCCTTCCGCCCCCTTTTTCCCAGGTTGTAACTGGTGTTACTGCACAGTCCTCACAAGACCAACCACAATTGTTACTATCCTACGTTTACTCAACGGCTCTATTAGTTGCTGCACTCGTCCATGTCCACGTGTTTTACCACTTACTACCGACATTATCTGTAGCATCTCTGTTCTTTCACATTACACACACATCTTTTAACTCCGCTTTACCACAGTTGCCTGTATCACTCAAGCGTCTACTCACACGATTCTTCTACTTTTTCACACCACACTTTCGCTGATTTTCAGATATTACATCGCTCTACCATCTGACCTCCGCCATGTCGGCGCTTCTCTCTCGCCACCCTGGCCTCTTGGCCCGTGCTCGGTTCGCGGCACTCGGTTCCTCCGCTGAGCCGGCTCCTGGCCCCCCCCCCCGACTCCGCCGGCTGGCCAGCCTGTGCCGCGCAGTTTTAAACCTACGAACTGGGCCGAAACGCATTGTTATCACTGAGATGATAACAATTCGTTTCATCACCCCCTCTCCCCTTTTTCGGATTTTTCACACAAAATCCACCTAAATTTTTGAGTGGGGTCTTCAAGCGCCCCCTTCTATAGGGCATGGTCGCAAGTTTTAAAAATTATAACATCCTACTATTTCTTGTCTATCTGAATCTTGACCATACCACACGCCGTCCACAATTTTCCATCGATCCCGTTTTTCTCCTTAATGCGCGATGTCCGGGTCGTCCTCCTGGATCCGGCCCTCTTTAAAACATTTAACTTTGTAATCTTAATTGGGCTTGATTCTTACTAAACACTGCTGTTGCCTAATATCCCTATTTGCTTGACTTGTTTCCCATAGTTTTTTCTTCTGATTCCTCCACTACATTACCCGAACATACTCGTAACCTTCTTCCAATCCTTGGTCCATTTCAGCTTTCTGGCCTCCTAGTTCCGCCAGTTTCCGGTCGAGATCGATCGCAACCCTGCATTCCAACAAGAATCTGTCCCCAGGATTATTGGACGTAATAAGTTCTTCAGTACCGCGCTACTACTTCATACCTTTGGTTGCCGATTTCCACATTTATCATGATCTGTTTTGTAATGGGGCTGGACCTCTTCTGGGTTGCTCCTATTACGTACGCCCCATTCATGGGCAAACACCTCATTTTCTTGCCTTCCGCCAACAACTCTCATCAAATTTCTCCGACACAACCGTAATCGTGCAACCTGTATCCACTAACGCTCCAGTACTCATCCCTTCACACATCAATCTAATCGTGGGGCATTTTCTTATTCGAACGTCTGAGCTCTTTCGCCTCTGCCACGGCTGGTCGTTGTAGGTCACCGTTTGGATGGTGTTAATGGGGACCGCGTTTGACATTTCCTTGTCTCGTCGGTAATGGGGTCTCTCTTCACCACAGATTCTTCTAGTTTCATGTTTTCTTCCCTCGACTCCAATGGTACTACTTGTCTTCCACCTCGCGAAGTTTTATCCGTATCTCCATCTGTATTCCTCAATCTTGTTTTCATTTGCTTTGACGTCTTCTTGACACCTGACTTCCATCTCTCCCATATTGTTGTCTTGTGTCCCAAGATGGTCGTTGATTTGTTCTTGCAAACGAGTCTCCCTTTCCTCTTCCATCTTGTTTGCTAGTGTTTTCTGGTTTTCTGTCCTGCCTCTCAAATCGGTGCCACTACTTGACTTTTGATTAGCTAGTTCCCTCGTCCCGTTCCTCTCTCTCTTATCCCATTCTTCCTCTCTCTTGTTCTGTTCTTCTGCTAACTCCTTAACAAACTCCCTCATTCGTTCCTCCCGTTTCTTGTACAGTTCTTCCATAAACTTACTCTGTTCTTCCGCTATCCTGTTCTGTTCATCCATAAACTTACTCATCATCTGGATTATGTCCGGTTGAGTACTTGCTTGCATCTCTCGATTCATGTTCCTGCTTCAGTCTGGTTGATCGGTGTTGATGTAATTTTGAATTCATGGCTCAAGTCTTCTCCCGTTTCCTCCCTCCATCCACTACCATTCCCTACATCTTCACCTCTCAGTAAAGTGCTCCCCACCTATTCCTCATCGCTATCCTCCATCCTCCCCTTCCTCTCTGGTTGCACCGATTCCCTCTGTTGGGCTGCCATCTTGCTATTTAATGATCTCGTCCCTAACCTAATTCGTATATTCCCACTACCTACCATCAACCTAGTAATATTCTATTTCTAAACTTCTGCCTATTTCCTCCGTCCACCTACATTCACAGTGATCTTTTATTATTTCTATAGCTAATTATGTTTTGCCCCACAACAATGCTCTTTACCAATCGTGTATCAATTTTTCACTATTAATTGACCGTACACATAATTATTCTCATTAACCTGTACAAACTCTCACATAAATCATAGACCCTATTAATAACCTTCACTTCACCAATTAGATTTACAACACTTGTATCACCCAATAACACAAAATCGAATGCAGTGGAGTACAAGATAACCTACCCCCTTTCACACTTTATGATTTACACTCTATTTGAACACCATTACTTTAAAAATAATCATTAACTTCACGGTAACACCTTCACAATTCTTACAAATAATTTTTCATAATGCTCATAATACTGCAAACACAATCTCCATACCCTCTAAATCACAAATGAACAACTTATTAACACTACCGTTAATACAATTTCTGCGAGTAAATCCTCATAGTACCCATAATACCGTCAACACCACCTTCATACACTCTGAACCCCAAATAAACAAGTTGTGAAACACTTGTAATACATGTAATACTACCAGCAACCTCATAGTACATATAACACTACTAGCAATATCCTTCATACAATGTAAATCACCACATAACAAATTATTAAACACTGCTCTTAATGTAAATTCCTGCAAATAGACTTTCATAATACATATAACACTATTAGCAACACCCTTCATATGATCTCAATCACCACAATACTGCTATTTATAAATTCCTGCAAATAGATTTTCATAATACCAGTAACACTGTAACACTGCTTTCATATAATCTGAATCCCCCAATAAAATTATTAACCACTGCTGTTAGTATGATTTTAATCTTACAATCTGAACCACAAAATAACAAATTATTAAACACTATTGTCAATGCCCATTCCAAAATTACATGAATTCACCAATCTACAACTTATTACCTATTACTAGTATTATTTGTTATTCTGCTGCAAAACTCCCTTTTGTTTTCCAAAATGACAATTTAATACCTCACTTATTTTAATGCCACCATTATCTTGCACAAGAAAATAACATTTATGATGCACCCTTAGAACACTATTAATGATTACTTCATTGAACAAAATTATTTCAATCACTTGGGAATGCTATGTTTTTTCAACTGCCACCGAGCACTGTATTGTTTAATGTGTCCTCTTATTCTCATTAAACATACAAACAATAATATACAAACCTATCCAACAAACACTAGCATCAATAAAAAAATTTCACTTAAAAAACACTTTTGCATTATTATGCTATACTTGATCCTCTTCAGAAACCCACCACCTCAAACATAAACATGAATGACAAATCAAATTTAAGTTATTACTATTGCCTGGCAATTATTTCCTGGCTAACAAATTACATCTATGCACTGGATCTCTTCAAAACAACTTGTATTCATCACACACTTTTTGTTTTCAAAGTAATTATAATAACTGCATGTTAATGTCACCCTAATTCAATATATTTCAACTGCAATACTACTGTTTATTTATTATCTCAATAATACCCACACTATTCATTCCCATTGCTTGCATGATTTCACCGGAGCCACATTACTTAGTTACCGAGTCCAGCCTGTGCGGGCGCCAGTGAAACGAGTTGTTAATTACATTTGTGCACTGAATCAATTCAAAGCAAGTTGTAATTATAACATGCTTCTTACACATTTCAAGGTTATTGTTATAACTGCTGGTTCAATATCAAAATACCTTAATATGCTCCAAATGCAGTACTACTATTTATATTCTCTTATCTTATTTATGCCCGCACTATTGATTTCCATGCTTGCATGATTTTACCGGAGCCACATTACTTAGTTTACCGAGTCCAACCTGTGCGGGCGCCAGTGAAAAACGAGTTGTTATTAACTCACACAAATTAAATAAAAGATAGGGGGACAGGGATTCTTTCTCAGGAATGGGTTCCGGTCTGATCATACATACAATGGAAATTGACAATGGTTTATTACAAAAAAAAAAAGAACCATGATCATTACAAGCAACTGGACTTAACATACACTTGCTGCCATGTGATCTGTATTCCCTACACCAATCTCTTGTAAATTATATCATTCAATGGTTTGCTACTATTCGCACCACATTCCCCTCCCCTGACATCCATTCTCTGATTACCCTGGTTACTGAATATCAGGTACTTATGCTGTATGCCTCTTGTAGCTCTGACGCGTGACTCCACCTCGGCGCTATCCTCGGGATTGCTCGGGTCTGTTCGGTCGCCCGCGTCGCCGCCGTGTCGCCACCGCGCCGCCGCCTTCTCCAATGCTCGCGAGCACGCCACGCCGTTTCCCAAATCTTCGTTCTTCACAGTACTGGCAGACGAAATTCATTCGGCGTGCTCGAACACTCGTGTCTCTCACGCAACGGGAGCATTAGTTTCACGATTAATCTTTCTCCGTACAACTCACCAGCGTGTGAACGACGCCCTGGTTACTGCACTCGCTCGTGTAAATATAATAGTACAAGTCTCAATTATCCCCCTTCCGCCCCCTTTTTCCCAGGTTGTAACTTTGGTGTTACTGCACAGTCCTCACAACCACAATTGTTACTATCCTACGTTTACTCAACGGCTCTATTAGTTGCTGCACTCGTCCATGTCCACGTGTTTACCACTTACTACCGACATTATCTGTAGCATCTCTGTTCTTTCACATTACACACACTCTTTTAACTCCGCTTTACCACAGTTGCCTGTATCACTCAAGCGTCTACTCACACGATTCTTCTACTTTTTTCACACCACACTTTCGCTGATTTCAGATATTACATCGCTCTACCATCTGACCTCCGCCATGTCTGGGCGCTTCTCTCTCGCCACCCTGGCCTCTTGGCCCGTGCTCGGTTCGCGGCACTCGGTTCGGTTCCTCCTGCGAGCCGGCTCCTGCCCCCCCCCCGACTCCGCCGGCTGGCCAGCCTGTGCCGCGCAGTTTAAACCTACGAACTGGGCCGAAACGCATTGTTATCACTGAGATGATAACAATTCGTTTCAATATATGTATATTTATATATATATTTATATATATATGTATATATCTATATTGGTGTAAAATATTTCAAATGAAATTGACATATTGACAATAGTAGGTATTGGAAGTGCATTGCAAGGAATATACTTTGGGTGACCATATGAAACTCAACAATATTGTTATTACATTAACATTTCTTTGTAACATAAACTGTTTCCCGATTACTCGCGAATTTCCAATAAAATTTCGTCTTTAACTTCAATTTCGGAGAGATGGTAATGACTATAAATGTTTAAAATATATTTAAAGTGTCGTATGATAGTTCTTTTATACATTATTTTGTTCTTTTTAATAATGTTTTAGTAACGTAGATCAATATTTTTCCAATATTTCCTTTCAAAAGGTAGTATTGGAATTATATTGGTAATATTGAAGGCTCGGAGTCGAAACGACTCCGCTGGGCGTTCTAGGGGACATTGGTAAGCCGGGAGTTCTAGTGTTAACACTGTATAAGATTAATTGGAGGATTATTTCCCGATTCTTTTCTGTTTGGTATATTGTGATTTTTTTGTACATAAGGGTATATATGTGAATGTTCTTTTTTTCAGATTTTTTTTTTACTGTGCTTATGATAAAATCATTTGTGTTTGTCTCAAGTGCTAGTGTTTGATGTTATCCAATACCATGTCTACTGCCAGTATTTCTCAATTTTGTTTTGTAACAGTAAGAAAGAATATACTCTGAGTGTTAAATTTTCAAAAGTACATGATCTTTCTTTTCACAAGAATCGAAAGACGATCCCATACCCTGCATTCCAGTGTGAACAGAATTTCTTGCTGTAATGACATCAGTGACATCCATTGTTAATACGGCTGCCACTTCATCGAGCAAATCTAATATTGTGCTTCAGTCATTCGTCCATACCTCGCATCAAAGGGGGGGAGTACGGAAGGTGACAATACATTAAATTCTCCTTTTTGCGTTTTCATTGTGAGAAGAGAAACTGGGCTTTCCCTCAAACTCCTTGCCTTATATTCTTCTCTCGCTAATAAAAATAAATACATTGCGATTGATTCTGGCTCAGAAAGTGTTTGAAGTATCCGTTCCTTCCCGTCCCGGCCTAGTGCGCGCAACCCCACAAAAACTGCCATCCGTCCCTGCCCTACCGTTCGAGTGCGCGCGTAGCTTAGCTTCCCAGGCTTCCATAGCGTGCAGAAAAACACGTAGTACTAGCGACAGGCTTTGCACGCATGTCGAACCGCGTTGAACGAGTGGCATACATCTTTTCCATTCATAAAATACATAGATTCAAATGAAAGATTCGTTAAAAGATAAGTAATAAATGTATTTCTATGGTGGTTTTAAAACACTTTACACTGCTATCTTGCCGTTTAATATGATCATGAAATTTCGAGAGCACATATGTGTACAATGGTTCGGAGTTTCGGAATAATAAATGTCCTCACCGTCGTTGCATAAAACCTGAAAGACGATGTAAATTGTTCCCTTGAAAAGGCGCTCGCTATTAATAGCATGAACACACCATCCCCCTTTCTCGTATATGTACTACTCTATATACGAAGAAATATACGTAGTGTTGAGAAAGTTATGTATGCTGCGTAAAATCGTTTTCGAGATTTCAACGAAAATATATGTTTTGCGGTCTCTTGATACCGAAAAAGTGTTTTTTTTCAAACCATACATACATATATACATACATACAACTAAACCATAAATAGTATTTTACCAAAATGGATATTGCCGGGGTATATGCCTCGATTCGAGGCGCTGCGATTTTGAAAACTTTCTTTAAAATTTTGGGGCATTTGACACAAAGCCCCATGGATATTTTCACAATTTGCTTAAAAACGGTTCCAAACCTTTTTCTTTAAATTTCTTGTACGAATAGAGCAAAATAGAGGCGACATAGAGGCGATTTTCACGGTTTACTCTAAACTTTCGAAAATTGCAATAGTATAATATTTTCGGCGTCATCCTGCAACTACAAAATTGAAGATAGAGATTTTCCCTTCAAATAAAATTTGTTGTGCATAACGAGATCTCTCATTAAGGCCGTGTACATTTTTTGTAACCTTTTAGTTTTTTTCGCGCTATATTCATGCAATTAAAAAAATTACTAAAACATTTTCTCTAAAACAGTTCCAAATTTTTTCTGTCAACTTTTGGTAGCGATAGTACTAAATGTACTGTATTAGATGATTGAACACCATGTTGCTCTATTCTTTCATATTGTTTTTTTTTTTTTTTTTTTTTTTTTGAAAAATTACAACAAAAATTTTACTTGTCTCTCACATCCTTAATATTTACATTTGCGGCGATCTGCTCACACATTACTATATTTATGAGTGTATATGCTTTAAATAATGCACATAGAGTTTCTCGAAAACTCAAGTTTTCGGTGAAAATTAGCTGAAAATTCCGCATTTTTAGAAACGCTAAAACGCCATTTTCTAAGAAGCGGCTCCAAATGTTTTCTTTAAAACTTTTCGTACGGCTAGTGATAATTGCATTGTTTAGGATGGCATACAATTCATTGTCTAGGCTATCCGGGAAGAGCCGTGTCTGATTCGTGGTGGCTGACGTTTCGGCCAAGATGTTGTGGCCTTCCTCAGAGCGTACCACGCTCTCAGGTGAGCGTACCACACGAAGGCCACAAAATGTTAGCCGAAACGTCAGCCACCACGAAAGATCGCGTCTTTTCCCGGATAGCCTAGACAATAAAGGCACGCCCCGCGGAAACCTAAGCAACGACATACAATTCACTTTGCTAAATTCTTTTGTTTTTTTTTTTCAAACTTACACAAATGTAGTTTTTTGATATCTCTCACGCCTTTAATATTAACATTTACATCGATTTGTAAGCCTTATTACATTTGTGAATGAAAGTGCTTCAAATGGCTTTTAATGAAATTTTTCAAAAATTCAAAAAACTTCCCTGAAAAACATGTTCAAATTTTGCTTTCCCCGTATCGCTTAAACGGCGTTCTTTCTTAAAATCGGCTCAAAATTTTTCAATAAAAATTGCCATTTAGGACAAGGTTTTACTTTTCTATAATATTCTTAAAAGTAATATTTCGGTTCTACTATTATAAACCGATTGCAAATATATATTACAAATGTACTTTGGGTGGCGATAGATGGAGCTAGCAAAAGTATGTGACAAGACAGAAAAGCTACGCCAGATAAAAGAGATTAGAAAACTAATTAGAACGAGAAAGTCGTGCCATTCTTTAGCATCACTAGTATTTTTTACAACTTTCATTCTAAAGTAACACGCGACTGCTAATGCCGCGGAGTCCCTGTTTGTAAGGACAAAGATCCCAGGGCGTCCCTTGTTTTGCATTTGACGTTCGTTTACGCGGTGAATGTGCTCATGTGGACTGCCAACCAACGAGCGTCAAATTTACGGACGTCAACGACTACGTTATGAGACGTTCGTGTGTCACGATTTTTATACCATGCTTCTAAGCTACCTGGACAGGACAGATGCTAAGAGGTTAGAAAGGAGGAGCCCACCATGCCACAACATAAGGATAAACGTCAATGCCCTATCGGGGTTCGAGCAGATCTGTTATAGATCGACACCACGCTGCCTCTTTAGCGATATCAACCGTACAGAACGGCTTTTTATGGTGTTTTTATTGACTAATACATTTGTTACTTAAATTTTGTTACACCACATGCATAAATATATTAAGTATATTAAATATATTACATTTAATACTGTTTTTCGTTGTTCTTCGTTCACCTTCAGGCTGTTTTTTTCAATACGTTTTTTTATCTGTCGATGTTACTAAAATTTTCTTGAGTGTATTTTATAAGTATTTTAACATTCACTACGTATGTGTATTAATTGACTTTCGACGGATTCCCCGAACCTCTCCATTATTCATCCAGACACGCTCCTCGTGTTTTTTTGCGTTTGAAGGGCCGGTATGCAAATCCTTCGCGGAGGAAACTTGTCGAATACGATGGATCCAGGATAGATCAGTCACAGACTCACAGCTGCTCCAACACTGGCTCAGGCGGAGAGGGTTTTAATTGTTTAGAGTTTTTCTGTGGAACTGAGTATAGGTAACCAGCAAACTCGCAAAGCAAGCAAACTCGCAAAACACAACTTCAGGCCAATTAGGGTGACCTGTGATCTACGTCGCTACTCCACGGCGCTGGAGTGTTTCTGACCAGGGAGTCCCTAGAGTTCAAGTCCCGATGGTACCCGGATTTTCCACAAATTATTTAATAATTACCATTTTTAGTTTTAGATTTATTTAATTTTTATTTTAATAGTATCTACAAATGTTACAGACAATCAAATGAGGTCGCTGTATTATTTATTCAAACGTTGCCATTACATATTTTTTTGCAACGTTTCACTTGCATTGTGTGCATGAACCCTCAGGCAGAACATTCAATTTATGAGAACATTACAAAATTTACGAACGAACTCATATTTTGAAAAAAAATATGAAAAGGGAACATTAAAACTTTTACAAGTATAATACAGCTTGCGTTAAATGAATAAAACACAAGTAGAGCAATAAATTACAGCAGAACAACAATAAAATTCTTATCAGAAGAGCAACCAAGCACAAGCGAAGAGGTATTTACCACACCATGCAATAACAAATTAGAAAAGTAAACGTAATAAAATAACCAAAAGCATTAAAAACTAAAAGAAAACCTGTGACCTTTCCCGAAGGTTGATCACATCAGATAAGAGGGGGAGCACTCCCCAGCAAAAAGGACTCACGGTAGCAGAGCTTCTGATACGCGGGACTCGGGGAAGAGTGCGGGGCACTGAAGGAGAGCAAAACACAGGAGTGAAATAGTAAAGAGGATAAAGAACCCACTAAGGGAGAGGAAAGGAGAAGACGATGGCAAGTAACTTTAAGATCAACCAATAAGAACAATACAGTAAAAGCAAGTAACAAGACAAAAATTCTATATTGTTTTCTTTCAATTTTCAATATCTTAAATTTTAAGACAATGAATTCAATAATTAAAAAATATCAGTAAATTGTATTTTATGTAATTTTAGAAAAATAACTTGTTTTTTTTATTTCAAGTACAACGTTTTACGAACTAACTGCTCGCATTATCAGGTTCTTATGTTTCAAACTTTTTTATTTTATTCAAAATGTGATCACATGAAGTAGTAAAAACTTTGCACTCTTGATTTGAATTTATCGTGTTATAAATTATTACATAAAAGGTTTCAGAAATTAGTCTAGCATGATTCTCGGCTGTTTGTCTTAATTGATGGGTTTTCAAAATAAAATTGGTGCGAAAGTTGAATTCTGTGTTTTGATATCGTATGTAACTTTTCATGATTTCTCTTATGTTCAAGTGGACCTATACAGGGGAGGTTACAATCGCAACTTAAAGTATGAACGATAGATGTAATATTGATAATTTTTAAATAATTTTTGCCAAAGCTTCTCTTGTTGCGACAATTGTAGGAGTGCGTTATTGTGCAAGAGTAAGCAATGTGTATAATTCTTCTGTGATCGAAGTCCCAGGAAGTGCTTCTTTAGGGTATTCAGAATATTTACGTAAGAATTTGAATTGATGGTATTGGTGGGCGTACCATCAACATAATTAACACCATCAATGTCCCAAAAGACTGTGATCAGCATGTTAGGACTCGTCGCTGGGCGTGAAGCTCGGAGTGCGCTAAATCATGGAGATCGCATTTTTCAATTTCCAAAGCTTTAACTCCTAATACCAAACGTCCAACAGTAACTTCAGGCGACAGCAGAAATGCCATACACTGCACACAAGCCTTTGTGGGATGTTCACAAGAGTTTCCTTCTTCGCAACGAGAACTAATCACAGCACGCTGTTTGGAACAGACGTCGTCGACAGCCACCAATTTGACAGTTCGTTAAGGAACTGCCATCTGCAGGAGACATTTGAAACTTCACACACTTACAAAATAGGAAACTTCCAGGGCTTAACAACTACAATTTTCTACCATTATTGTTGGTTAAATGGGAAAATTGGGGCATTACTTCTGACCGACCCTCGTACATTCAAAATTTCCCTTGAACATGTCGTTGATTGATTGATTGGTGTTCCGGGCACGTGAACTGCTACTTCAGTAGTCTCGTAAGTGTAGTGCACGTTTCTATTGTGGGTGGTGGCGGTAATCTCCACATGGATGGCGAGAACCTGCTCCGACCTACCAACCAGATATCTCCCACAAGCGTGGAACTGCCCCAGCCGGGACAACCTCCAAGTTTCGGACAGGTTACTCGACATGAGTAACGCATGGGCAAACGCATGGGCAACGCATGAAAGTGTAAGTGCGTGAAGGTAAGGTGTGCTGTGTAACTAGTGAAGAAAATCTTGCCACTATCGAAACTCGAATCTTAGGACCTGTCAATGAAGAGGCACTACAGTGAGATCAATTGATGTTCTGAGCCACCGAAGCAGCTTTCAAAACGTAAGAACATCAAAATTACTAAAAATTCTGAACATAATACTGTAGCGTTACCGAATATCAACTTCATTAAATTAGCATTAATTTTTACATTTCTCTGGCAATAATCTGCGAAAGGTGTCTCCGCTGGCGCCGGGGAATTTTTGGCGGGACTCCCCCCGCTCTAATCCGACACGCGCAGCTGCGCCGGCTCCGCCGCCGCCCTCGTTCCTTGTACCCGCCTCCACTCCGCGTGTTTGTTTCCGGGAAACGTTCCTTAAGAGAACGCACCCACCCCCTTACAGCCCCTGGGCCGCCACCCAGTGGACGTCAACAAAATTAGGCTTGCCCTGGCCCACTTCTACGACGCATGTCTAGGCTTGCACGTGCGTCCAAGTAAACAATGTAAGACAGAGAGACTTAAAATAGAAGATACTGGAAATTTTCCATTAAAGATCCCTGTTTAAACGCCTTCAGCGATTGGACGAAGCAATTTCACCTGCGCAATTTCCTGTAGCCTATCGCCGAAACGGGTTCAAAATTGTGGGAGAACATTCTCGAACTTTAGAGATTTTATGGAGGGGGACCGAGGCAGCGGGCAGAAAGAAAGTAACATCCGATGAGGCATTCCACTTGCGACTTTTGACTGAGTAGCATTCTGTTTTCGGCTTTTGGCTGAATATCGCTCTGCTTTCGACTTTCGACTGAGGCGCTTGTTAATAAGACTTTGTGAAGGCACTCTGTGACTGCCCTTCGGAGTCTTCACTTGATTTATTTGTGGCGAGACTTTTCAAGAAAAAGTTTCTCTTTCGGACTTTTTGAATTCTTTCGGAATTTTCTGAATCATAGTTTTATCGGTTCAAGTTATTTAATGTGCCGTGCTTGGCCACGATTCGGTGAACCAATACAATTAATTTTGTTGACGTATACGTGATTATTAGTCTATCTTTGGCATAAGCGCGCGGAAGTGACTGCGTTAATCGTCAAGATCGCCACCGCTTACGTAAATGCCCGTCGAAAGTGCTACCTGAAGGCGCCCGCTCGACCAGCTGAGAGGATCATTGTTCCCGGCCGCACACCCTCCCTCGGAGCGGCGCCTAGAACCGCGCGGCTCAGACAACCTGACCGCCGCCGCTCGGGCTCCCTTTCTGAGACGCCCCGCTGAATGGGGCAATGACCACGAAAATCTCCAGACGGCGATGTGTACGAGAGCTTCGCCGAAGCGCTCAAATGCCCCTCAGGCGCTACGGAATGAATTTTTGCAGTTAGATCAAAACAAGCAGGGAAGGAAATATTTCAGGTCGTGCATTGGCCATTAATAAAATTAGTCATAAATTTTTTGGTGTAATGCATTTTGTCTGTTGTTGATTGCAATAATTTAATTTTAATTTCTCTTGTTTCGCTTATTTTGGTTTGCGTTACGGGGAAAACTCACGAGCTCGTGCATGGTAGTGTAAATCTAGGTTAATCTCTTTTGAATCATTAATTTTTTACGTTAACCTCATTCAGATATGTTCTTTCTTGCTGAAACAACGTCCACTCGCCATCCCATTTCTTTCAGGCCACCTTTCTGCCACCTGAGCTAGCTGGAAGGTAAGGCGACCCACCTTCACTGTCATTCGCGGAGACCGCGAGTGACGTGGCAATACAGAATCGAATATTATTGGATCCATCTTTTTACGCCCGTCACGAGACTCAAAAATAAACAGGTGTCCAGGGAGAAAACAACGAAACTTTGAAACTAAGCTCTTAAGACAATTGTAAGAATATTTTGTCTACTAAACTCCTTCGATATTTCCAACGGTTGATCCATAGTAAGCACTCAAAATTGGTTTGCAAAATTACTTTCTTCTACGCCAAATTTGTATTTCAGAAACACATAAACAGTTCAAAAACATGCAAATTCTTTACTATTTATAAAAGAAATTAATATACTTGTTTACAAAACAAATTATCACAAATAAAACCACTTCAATTGTTTAAATTGGGTGCTTATTTGTGTTACTTTATATTTGTAAACAAATATATATATATATATTTCTATTGTAAATAATTTACATGTTAACGGGGTGTTTATGTTTCTAAGTTGCAAAATGTTTGCATGGAAAAGCTTTACTCAAATCAACTTTTGAGTTCTTATTGCGGCTCAGGCAATCGAAATCTCCAAGGAGATTATTAGACAAAATATGCTTAAAATTAAATTTAGACCTTACTTTCAAAGTAGGTCACTACTAGGTTCGTTTCGAACCTAGTAGGGATTTCGTGCATGTACGAGTATTGTGCGGTGGAAAATCTGCAAGTTCATCACCGTAAGGTGTTCTTTTGCGATTTTTGACTAGTGTTAACGCCACGAGTTTCGGAGATAATGATGAATGTAATCGAAGTCTCCTTTCATTACAAAACAACTGGATTTGCGAAGCAGTCCAGTCCCATATATTATTTCAGTCCCATAAATTATTTCAGTCCCATATATTATTTCAACGTGAAGTATACTAGATCGGAAATGTCTTACGAAAGCCTTAATCCTAGATATACAGATAAATAATTTCCCAACGAAAAGGCATTCCATTAAAATAAAATTTCATTAATCACAAAAATAGGTATTTTATTTCTGTATAATAATTCAGCAATATTATGCAGGTACACTAAGTGATCAAAAGTACACGTCCAAGAACATATGTTTATTTTAGTTGCATAGTGCTGCCACCTACTGCCAGGTACTCCATATCAGCGATCGCAGTAGTCATTAGACATCGTGAGAGAGCAGAATGGAGCGCCCCGCGGAACTCACGAACTTCGAACGTGGTCAGGTGTCACATGTGTCAGAAGTGTGAACGCGAGATTTCCACACTCATAACATCCCTAGGGTTACTGTTTCTGATGTGATAGTGAAGTCGAAACGTGATGGGACACGTACAGCACAAACGCGCACAGGCCGCCCCCTGTCTGTTGACTGACAGAGACCGCCGACAGTTGAAGAGGGTCGTAAAGTGTAATAGGCAGACATCTATACAGACCATCACACAGGAATTCCAAACTGCATCAGGATCCACTTCAAGTACTATGACTGGTGCGAGGTGAGAAAACTTGGGATATCATGGTCGAGCAGCTGCTTAATAGCCACACATCACGCAGGTGAATGCCAAAACGACGGCGTGCTTGGTATAAGGAGCGTAAACATTGGACGATTGAACAGTGGAAAAACGTGGTGTGGAGTGACGAATCACGGTACACAATGTGGCGATCCAATGGCAGGATGTTGGTATGGCGAATGCCCGGTGAACGTCATCTGCCTGCGTTTGTAGTCAAGAGTGAAATTCAGAGGCGGTGATGTTATGGTGTGGTTGTCTTTTTATGAAGGGGATTTACACCCCTTGTTGTTTTGCGTGGCACTATTACGGCACAAGCCTACGTTTATATTTTACTACTTGTTGTCTCCCACTGTTAAAGAGCCATTCGGAAATGGCGACCGTTTCTTTCAACACGATCGAGCACCTGTTCATACTGCACGGCCTGTGGCGGAGTGGTTATACGACAATAACATCCCTGTAATGGACTGACCTGCACAGAGTCCTGACTTGAATCCTATGGAACACCTTTGGGATGTTTTGGACGCCGAATTCATGCCAAGCCTCACCGACGTACATCGATACCTTTCCTCAATGCAGCACTCCGTGAAAAAATGGCCTACCATTCCCCAAGAAACCTTCCAGCATCTGATTGAAAGTATGCCTGCGAGAGTGAAAGATAAGGGAGTCAAGGCTAAGGGTGGGCCAACACCCTACTGAATTCCAGCATTACCGATGGAGGGCGCCACAAACCTGGTGAGTCATTTTCAGCGACGTGTCCGGATACTTTTGGTCACTTAGTGCAATTTTACCATTACATTACTTTCTCTGCTAGTGAATGTCCGGCGCTTCGCGCAACTTTGGTCAACAATAACAATAATAACAATTTCGCTTCGGTCATTCATTTGTCTATTTTCGTGTCTTTGGTAATAGACCCATTTCCTAACGTTCGTCCGTGAAAACTGCGTTGCAATATCTTCAACCGTTGAAGATGGTAAAAGATGCTAAGTTACGTAACTCTCTCTGTACACCGTATATCGCATATATAAGTATTCACGCTGTGACATCGCAAATTTACTTTTCAATCGCGTCGCTGCTAATGTTTTAATATATTCCACTTTTAGTACGTATGCACATAACTCTCCCATATATCTCAGGTTCTCCGTGATCTTTTGGCATCTGTCTTTCCGTGGCTCGTTTCCTCTGCAAACAATTTCATACGCTAAGACCTGTCCTCCGTTATTTGATTTTGGCCATATGATATCGTGTTTGTTTCGAAACGTCCTTAGATCTGGTCATGTTATACCCAGTGTTCAAAAGACTATATCGTCGTTGTATAATCTTGACGTAATTGCGTTATGCCCTTTTGCAGTGGTCGCCATCTACATAGTAACATTTCACGCGCGTCCTATGGGCGCTAGTCGCAAGGGGTACTACAACTTCGTCATTCGACGCTGTTTAGAAAAGCGTTCTGAAATGTTTACTTCGGTCGGGCAAGACTCTTGTTAGCTATGCAAAATAATGGTAAAAAATTTAGAATTTTTTTGGGTGTATATTTCTTAAAAAAAAATACAGTTGACGAAACTCTGATCACCCCGATAGGTTGGAGCGATGATTAATTTCCTCGGGTGCCTGAATTCCCTGCATGATTAGCGATACAGTATTAGCACTGAGGGGTTGAATATCGGAGCCCGTATGTAGCTCCTGAAGGACGCACCTCGGTGGCAAGTTGTTGGCAATCCAGACACGTTACAGACAAAAATTAATATCTCCAAAGGGAAAATATGCCTGACCTAAAATCAAATCTCCCTCTCCGACGCAATAGGGGTGGGGGAGGTAACTTTGAAATCTTAAATGGAAACCCCCATTTTTTCATTAAAGAATTTGATTTAATGTTTTTTTTCGGTTGGGTTTTTGATTTAATTGGTTAAATCAGCGCGGGCGTTTTGATTCCATTGGACGTACATGAATACAAATAATCGGATCGTTTCTCTGCATCAAAAAATTGTTAGACCAAACTTCGGTAGAGTAGAATCCAAATCTACAATAAAAAGTGGGGGGGTCCCATTTAAAATTTCAAAGATGGTTCCCACCTCACCTTCAAGGGGTGAGTGGGGAAGTTTGATTTGAGGCCTGACAGATGTGACCTAATTTTTTGCCATTGACATTTTTTTTGTACGTTGCATATTTTTCGATTTAGTTCGTGATTTAATACGAGGTGAAAAAATAGAATACGGGCTATTGTGGCACAATGTACGTATTACAGAAAACCCTTTATGGCAGTAATTTTCAACTTTCTTCATTCATCCACCCGTTTTAAACCCTCTGCTACCGTCCTGGATTCCCTGGGACCCCTCCGATTTCGCGAAACTTAGAATACGTGCATGTACGTTTTTTCGTAACATTGATTCTCCTTGTACCTTTTCCTTCTACATATTTAAGTAATGGTTTGCGAGCTTATTGTTGTAGAATGCTTTACAGGGAAATTATCAGCCTTTGTTGGCGCGCAGGGACTCTACGACAGTAGCAATGTAACTTTCACTGAGTGCCTGTCGCTCTTTGCCAGTTAGTACATTTTGTTCTGTTGCGCCTCTGAAGAAAGTGCAATGTACAGAAATACATGTCTAGTCTGTTTAGTGAGTGTATAAATATTAGTGACCATGATTTTGTAGAAAATATTGCGCAATGAGTGGGGAAAATGTACAGTAGTTTTAAGGGTAACTTCGGATCATCAAATTGAAAATGACCATTACTCATCGTATGGAAATTTTTTTTAGAATCTGGCGAAGAAGACGATAATGAATAGAAATTTTCTTCAGAGTAAAGAACTCGAATAAGAAATAACTCAGAATTCAAAATACGAACAAATGTGCAAGAGTTCGTGCAGAAAAAGATGACGGAAGAAACTTGTCTCAGAATTTTATTGTTTGCGGTAATAACATTTTTGTACTGGAGTATCAGTTTCTAAAGTTCTAGTAGTTGTCATTAATTCATTTTTAGTGTTCAATAAATTTTTATTATAAAGATAAATTCGTGAAATTAAAGAACTGCATAATATTAATCAACCATTCCTAATCACATGATATTCTCTCATTAGATAACTTATTAACAAATATATCCTGATTAGTCATAAGATTTAGTCATCATTTATTATTAATTCAATGTTCTTCACTCGAAATACAAATAAATACTGTAATATTTGAAACAATATGTTATGAGTCCACGGGACTCCACGTCCGTGCCAGTGTGCCGTTCCCATGTTGGTAACTACGGGTAAAAGGGGTACTGTGTCTTCATCGACCCCCCCCCACGTTATTCTCTATAATATATTATACAAAATCCTAACACAAAGAATTGCACAAAAATCTTAAAGATAATTCCGAACACCAAAATGTTGGTAAATCTCCAGTTTCTTACACGCTTCCGCTTCTGAGTAGCATCTAATCTTCAGTGTTGTGCAATGGTTACAAAATATTGATCGTTCTTTAATCTGGCCATACTATCTCACCTGTACATACTGAGGGAGTATTGTCTTCCACGATATGAATACATAGTTGTAATTTGTTGAATTTTATGAACATACTAAGCAGATATGTAGCTAGGTTTACAGAGACGCCGGTACAGAAAGTTGAAGTGAGGCCCTTATTTGCAATGAACGAGAAATGAAGAGTTTGATATGTAATTAGTATAATAAAATGGCTGATGCAAAGGAGCAAATAAGCATGAAGTGCAATTTGCTTTATTTTGGCAAGTACCCGCCTAGCTAAGCCCTCAAAACTAAGGATGTATGACTGACACGGACGAAGAGAAAAGAGAATACTGTATGTAATAATGTATTATATGTTCTATTGCTGTATATCAGGAATTGAACAATTATCAAGTTCATTTAATACTTTTGTACGCAATAGAATCTTGATTATACCTATCAATCGCCGGTTCAAATTCGGCTACAGACACATAAATTCGACTCCTTAAACATCGTTGACTGTCTTAAAAATTTCGTGGATCTCCAGGGGGTGGATACCGACCCTGTTGGGAACCTCTGCTTAAGGGGAGTCGGAGGTGCCTATACTGCCCACGTTAAAATGAAGATTTTTTATGTACCTTCTTTCAGAAACTGTTAAAGGTAGAGATTTGAAATTTTCGCAGCCTGTAGATTTTCTTATTACTTAACGGAGGGAAATTTTAATATTTGTAATTGGTTTTAAGTATTTAAAAAAAATCATTATTCTTTTCTTAATTTAAAAAAAATATTTTAATTCCTGCAAAAATACTGAAGTGTTTGTTAAATGCCTTCGTTTACATAAAGGCGAACATCTGTGACAGTTTGGTATACCTACCATTCATAAGTTTGGAGAAAATGCTCCTTGAATATGAAAATATGTAACTTACGGGAAATGGCTTCTATAGTTTCATAACCAAAAAAATGCTCATGAAACCAGCTGTCGGTCTCTCCTTTCTTGGGCTGATTTAATGCTTCCCGGAGCAGCCCTACAGGAAATCACTAAGCGTTTCACAGTACATTACACTCGACAGACAATACTCGAGGCCTTTGTCGTTAATGGTAAGTCACGCAACACGTTCTTCACATTCATTGTATTATCTGAACGATCAGCATTTATTGTACTTTTACTACAATTTGGCTATTCTCCTAAGATCGATGTTCTCTTCTGCATACTCATTGCTTAGATGTACGAGTATTATTACAAAATATAAGTTCATCAATTAATACATAAATACAACTTCTCATATCACTGGTGAATAAATGGCATTTATCTGATTACCGATTGTTACAATTGACTACAATTACCGATGTCAAGTTAATCTTTGTAATATCAATTACAAAGAATAAATTTCCATTTAAAAAATGAAAAAAATTAAATACTTTTTTATACTCTCATACATTTGAGCTGCAGTTCTGGTGTAAACCCACAGGCACAGTATTACCACATTCTTGCTTTATATTTCTAATCTCTTTGGCTGATTCAAAATGTAAAAAATAAATTATGTAAAAATCTACAATTTTCTGGAAAGAGAACTTACTTGTGTACAGAATACATTGCAGTCTGATATATCTTTATAAATGTTAAAATATACTACCATTTTTTCAAAACAGACACATTAACACTATTTTTCGATAATTTATTTCGTTTTTGTATCAATCCTTTTTGTGGTCCTTTTCAAAAATAATATCTTGGTCGACCCTGGACCAAAGATACTTACTCGTAGAAGTTCTTCGCTCAAATATTTTCCATTGAGTTTCTATAAAACAGAACCAACATTTCTTTGGCAGAAATCCGCACGAGCATTGGAATGTAATTGCCACGGGGAAACTGTATCCCGTGATATCGAACTCCCTTTTTCCGAACGATAGGTTTTTTTTTATACTTTTCGGATATATGAGAGCTGAGGGAAAAGTCGTGATTTACGTCGACCAATCGCTGCGATTTGTTGGGATCGATGAGTCAGCTTCATTCACTGCCGAGCCTCAGAAAAATCTTTTTGCTTAATGGTTGCGACAAAGAAGTAGAGATTACTTTCTATACGCTTTTGCGATGTATACAATTAAAAAAATCATGCGTCAACATGAAAAATTTGTCTTCTTTTTTACTTGTGGGGCAAATACCTAATTAACCGATTTTTTCACATTTATTACATTTTTTAAATTTATTTTGAACATTTGATCACTCCAACAAGTACTTCTCTAGTATTCGTTGGGAGAGAACGTTTGTAAGAGTAGTCTTTTTAGCATCACCAAATCTGTGATATCAATACGATCCAATCGCTTTTCTTTGTTAATGCAACTTATTTGTTAAGGGAGGTTTCCTAGGGGTCAATGTAGTAACTATGGATATCTAAGTGTATTTCACAAAAAGACAGCGAACTAACAAATGACAGAATTTTGTAAAATGGATGTCGTTTATCAAAAAGTTTTTCTTTCAAGTGCAAACGTGGAATCATCTGCAAATAATTAACTTCTCAAAGAATACTCAACGAACTTCTTTCACAAAAAGGAAAGTAAAACAAACATGATAATAAAAGATATGTTTTCATTAAATAAATTAAATTTTAAGCTCAATTCGACATAGTTATGGAATTCGCGTACAAATATGTACCCACAGACGTCATTAAATAAGCTTATTTACAATAATTTCGTGAAAACAATTACAAATAACCAACCCACATACGCATAATAATTTATATCCGTAATGAAACGATAATTCACATTTCGTGAGACATTCAAAACACACCCGGCAACTATAATTAATGGTATTATTGTTGTCATAAATATTACTCACGAGTGCTTTCAGAAAATTTCAATGTTTTGAAATGCTATCTATCATAGGAATGCTCGTACACCATCCTCTGATTTTTAGGGCATGTGTTACGTAATCCAGCAGATCAATACAATCATTTTAACAGACGATGTACAAGATATGATTAATGATAAACACTTCTATTCACATGATACCCACTTTCATAGTCTTTATCATCCTACGAGTCATCATTATCGTTCTCAAATACTTCCAAATTTGCAGTAGTGTTTGAAAACAATGGGAGATCGTTACAAAGTCGGCAGCAAAAAGCTGGGATGACAATGCATTGAAGCTCCATCTCACGACATGCGTCATTGACTCGTCATTAAACCCCTGACTATCTAACATCTCCACCCAATGAATAGAGCGCACAACGGGCAGGGAGGGGGAGTCTCGCGAACAGGCAGCCCATCATGCGGAATCACCGATTGATTGATTCCAGATCGGCTCCTTGCCGTGGGCTTTGTGCGTCGCCCACCGCCACGCTCCGCTCCGCGCACCGCCCCTGGGCCCTATCCCCAACCCTCGCATCGCACCCCGGGCTCTCTGGCGCCCCGCGCCCCCGTACTCCAACTCACGCCCTCGCTCGTTCACCACCTCATGCCCC
The DNA here is from genome assembly GCA_031308135.1 of Acheta domesticus. Lineage (NCBI taxonomy): Eukaryota > Metazoa > Arthropoda > Insecta > Orthoptera > Gryllidae > Acheta > Acheta domesticus. The sequence continues at coordinate 277,707,123 of JAHLJT010008446.1, read as the reverse complement.
CGCCCCCCGCCACGCGTCCCACTCTTCTGTCGACCTGTATCCCGCGTGTCTCTCGCCACGCCCTTCTCCTCACTTCCTGCGCCCACCCCCACCCCTCGCCCCGCACCCCTCCGGGGATGCCTGCTCTCTAGCACCCCGCGCCCGTACTCCAACTCACCCCCTCGCTCGTTTCACCACCTCATGCCCCCGCCCCCGCCACGCGTCCCACTCTTCTGTCGACCTGTATCCCGCGTGTCTCTCGCCACGCCCTTCTCCTCACTTCCTGCGCCCACCCCCACCCCTCGCCCCGCACCCCTCCGGGGATGCCTGCTCTCTAGCACCCCGCGCCCCGTACTCCAACTCACCCCCTCGCTCGTTCACCACCTCATGCCCCCGCCCCGGCCACGCGTCCCACTCTTCTGTCGACCTGTATCCCGCGTGTCTCTCGCCACGCCCTTCTCCTCACTTCCTGCGCCCACCCCCACCCCTCGCCCCGCACCCCTCCGGGGATGCCTGCTCTCTAGCACCCCGCGCCCCGTACTCCAACTCACCCCCTCGCTCGTTCACCACCTCATGCCCCCGCCCCCGCCACGCGTCCCACTCTTCTGTCGACCTGTATCCCGCGTGTCTCTCGCCACGCCCTTCTCCTCACTTCCTGCGCCCACCCCCACCCCTCGACCCGCACCCCTCCGGGGATGCCTGCTCTCTAGCACCCCGCGCCCCGTACTCCAACTCACCCCCCTCGCTCGTTCACCACCTCATGCCCCCGCCCCGGCCACGCGTCCCACTCTTCTGTCGACCTGTATCCCGCGTGTCTCTCGCCACGCCCTTCTCCTCACTTCCTGCGCCCACCCCCACCCCTCGCCCCGCACTCCTCCGGGGATGCCTGCTCTCTAGCACCCCGCGCCCCGTACTCCAACTCACCCCCTCGCTCGTTCACCACCTCATGCCCCCGCCCCCGCCACGCGTCCCACTCTTCTGTCGACCCTGTATCCCGCGTGTCTCTCGCCACGCCCTTCTCCTCACTTCCTGCGCCCACCCCCACCCCTCGCCCCGCACCCCTCCGGGGATGCCTGCTCTCTAGCACCCCGCGCCCCCGTACTCCAACTCACCCCCTCGCTCGTTCACCACCTCATGCCCCCGCCCCGGCCACGCGTCCCACTCTTCTGTCGACCTGTATCCCGCGTGTCTCTCGCCACGCCCTTCTCCTCACTTCCTGCGCCCACCCCCACCCCTCGCCCCGCACTCCTCCGGGGATGCCTGCTCTCTAGCACCCCGCGCCCCGTACTCCAACTCACCCCCCTCGCTCGTTCACCACCTCATGCCCCCGCCCCCGCCACGCGTCCCACTCTTCTGTCGACCTGTATCCCGCGTGTCTCTCGCCACGCCCTTCTCCTCACTTCCTGCCCCCACCCCCACCTTCATCGCAGAGAGCTCCCGCTCCTCGCACCCCACCCGGCGGCTAATTGCACCGTCCTTAACCCCGATTGTCCTCCGCGCGCCGCTCGCCGACCCGAATTTCCGATGGCATCCATCAAAGCGGGAGCCCACTTTTATGGACGGGCTTCCCTCGCGAAGCGGTGGGCAAAGGTCTCCCCCAACCCGATCGCCCACCCCCAACATGCCGACGCCATTTCACGGGTTCGGGGATCTCTGCTCCACTCAACCCGGGCACCGTTGTCGGATTTCCCCAGGGATGGAACAGGGCCGGTTTAATACCTCACGAAACTCTAAAAATGTCTAAACTATAGGGGGGTCCTAAACAAAAATTAAAATAGTATGTCAATAATATGAATGAAGAAATAATTACACCCAAATAATCTAATTTTTAACATTCATTCAAATATCCCAAACACTCCTTTCGGGAACACTTTTCCATATTTAGTTGGAACACACAACTGCTAGGCAAAGATCTGGAAACAGCTAGGAGGCCGCCATCTTATAAGATGGGGCATTATGGAGAACCACAAGATATCCGCTATCATTACTGAATTTATAGTACGTCAAAATATCCATTTGCACACAGAAAATAGTACGTTGAATATTTGAAATCAATCAATTTTTACCTTTACAAACGCGAGTGATTAAGAACATTTTTTTGAGGTCGATGAATTAATCATTGGTTCTTAAGGGAGAAAAACAAACTAAATGAAACAACTTTTAATTATGATCTGATTTATTTAATATAATATTCTACCTAAAATATTATTATAATAAAAGAAATTGAAAATGACAAGCATAATATAAAATTAAATGCAATTTTATATATACAATCGAAACAAACATTTACTAGGAAGATTCCCAATGATCAATTGTCAATACTTGATTTGTAAACTTCTCTGTGATTGGTCAAGGACCTGTATCATAATGAAACTTGTATCGTAATGAGTGTCATTACGCAACATGATTTTCAACCATCAAAGAACAGAATTATACAATGGGAGTAGAAAAAAAGTGCATTTCGCTTCTAAAGAAGATAACTCCAATGAGCTTCAACCATAATTTATATCAATAATAAAAAATCAAAAATATAGTAATACGTGTGATTGCGATAAAACTATGTCAACTTATAGCTTGAACTTGCTCGAAGAATACACGCATAGTACAATAGGAACGTCTATCGCACCTACATGCGTTGATAATTAAATGCGTTATGCTCACTCAACATCCCTGAACAGAAGCTATACGCAACCCGCTGGACCCTTAAGTATTAAATGTAACTTCATTACTTGTGCACGTCTTCTGAATTTCAGTGGGAAATATAGTTATTCAAATTATCGTTTTTCATATTGTCGCGGCAAAAAGTATTATTCTTTTATGAAGAACATGATGAGGGTTAAGGGCACAAATGTATAGCTAATTCACTTCTGAAAATATATTTTATTATATAGGAGCGAAGTACAACTGCCGTCTCTCTCTGTGTGTGACGAGCTATGGTTGAAATGTTACACTTCAACAAAACTTGAAAAAAAACCCGTGTTTTTTCTGTATTCAAAATTCGAGTAGAATATGGTTTAGGATAGAGATCACAGAATTATGAAAACGTGCACAAATTTCACTTCTCCCCATAGCTCGTCACACACAGTTTTAAACTGTTTTTGACGTACATAAATAAATGAAGTGCGTCTTCGTTGCATATCAGGTCCCTGCGATTGTGAAATATCGGCCGAAATTTAACGCTATCTGGGAAAAGTAAGATTTTTTTGAAGATGGTTGTAATCTGGCAGAGATTCTGTTCACATCTGTCAGGACATGGCGCTTTCGACACTTTTGTTTGTCAATTAAAATTCTATGGGTGCGAAGTTTCTTTACAAGCTTCAAAATTGCCGACTGATGTGGAATACGAGTATTCACTTCCGGAAATATGTTAATAAACCTCTTCTGGAACTTACTGGCAGACTGAAGTCAATTGAAGATGTCGTAAAGAAATATCCTCTGCTTCAAAGAAAATTTCATGATGTACAGTTGAACGGCCTCGGGACACTGGAGTATCGGCCGGTCTCGCCAAACGTCAAACGCGCCGGATGAACGGGACCCTTGTTGACAAATCCCTTGTTTGTTTGTTTGTTTGATTATTTATGTATTTATTTATTTATTTATTTATTTATCTATTTATTTATGTTAAAAACTGTGTGTGACGAGCTATGGAGAGAAGTGAAATTTGTGCACATTTTCATAACTCTGTGATCTCTATTCTAAACCATATTCTAGTCGAATTTTGAATACAGAAAAAGGGCGTTTTTTTCAAGTTTTGTTGAAACAATATTTTTCTCCTATAAAATCAAAATTATCTTCAAAGGTAAATTAGCTATAAAATTGTGCCCTTTACCGTCATGTTCTTCATGAAAGAATAATACTTTTTGCCGCGACAATATGCAAAACGAAAATTTGAATAACTATATTTCCCACTGAAATTCAGAAGACGTGCACAAATAATGAAGTTACATTTATGTCCAGAAAGGCAAAACAAGGAGCCATCTCAGCATTTGCTCAAAGGATCCGGAAACCTGATCGAGATGGCCCCCATCTCGATCAGCAAAATCTTCAGCAAAAGATAAAATAAACACCCAGTATGTGTGTGTGAGTGTTTTTGTATAAATAGTAAAATCTATCTAAATCCTATCTTCTGCAAGCCGGCCTTAACCAGAATTTGTTCCGACCCGTGAAGTTAAATGACATGTTACACAGCATAAATGGAATGTGTCCAACGCGGAAACGGAACGGTTTTTCATGTTCTTCATGGTTTTTCATGAACTTCATAAATCGGAACTTCTGTGAATTTAATGCAGTTGATTGGGACGCGAGATACTCTTAATGGATTGAACGCGTCTGCAAATATTTTAATTTCTCTGACCATGTGACATGAGTTTCTGTCGTGGTAGCCGCACAGTGCAGGAAAGGGGCTTCAGCTATCAGCGTAGAATTCGAGCTTGGGTCGCTTGTTTCTTAAGGGGTAGGTTATAGGATAATTGCCTCTCCCGTCTCTCTGAGCCTGGGAAGGTGTAAGGGCTTGTATTCACACATCTCCCGGCCCCTCGTTGACAACCCTAACTCTTCAGCGAGAGCCGCATTGTTGATGGTCGAGGATATCAAAATTGCATAGGATTCTGGGACTGACTGATTCTGGAATTGACTAGGATTCTGACGTATTGTGCGTTCAAAAAATCAGAGAGCAGTCCGAGTGCAGCTACTAGGCAGTGAGGTGGTGTATTTTTATGTTTCACAACCAGGTTAACAATGGTTGAAAAAACATAAAATACGTAATAGTAATTTTTTCAACTTCAGACAACAAGAAAGGTGTTAATAAGTGGGAAAAACAAAAAGCAAGAACTCTAGATGAATGTTTGAAAAATAATATTATCTTAGTGACTAGTAGTAAAGTTTTTTCCTTTTAATTGTCAGAAAAAAGGGATTGATATTCATCTACTGGCGATTTCTTCCATTTATATGCTATGTGTTAATATCTTTTTATGATTATAAAAAAGTTATGTAATTTACTAATTTCAGGATGGAATATAAACATAAAAAGTGCCATAAAATGGACAACCCTGCATAAAACCGAAACCTCCCTAAAGCGGAATCATTTTTTCTCCAATCGCTTGTTCGAATTTGGTGGGCGGCTGCGCGCGCCGACACCACCGCTGGCGCGCGACAGGGCTACATCGCGAACAGAGATGGTTTATTTATTTATTTATTTATTTATTTATGTCAAAAACAGTTAAAACTGCAAGTGACAAGCTATGAGGAGAAGTAAATTCTGTGCACTTTTTATAATTCTGTGACCTCTGTCTTAAGCCATATTCTAGTCGAATTTTGAATACAGAAAAAAGAGCGTTTTTTCAAGTTTTGTTGACAAATTATTCGCTCTTATATAATAAAATATATTTTCAAAGGTAAATTAGCTATTAATTTGTGCCCTTAACCTACATCATGTTTTCATGAAAGAATAATAATTTTTGCCGCGACAATATGCAAAACGAAAATTTGAATAACTATATTTCCCACTGAAATTTAGAAGACGTGCACAAGTAATGAAGTTACATTTTTCTACATGTTTTTTTATTTACATGCTTCTATGACGTGTGTAGAGTAGGTCCTTGGACACGAAAGAGAGAGGTTCGCGACGCATTAGCGGAAAGTTGAAGAATGCTACCGGGTGTGGTAGCGTACGTGGTGCCAGAACGAACAGAAGAGGCTGCGTCTAAGAATAGGAGCTGCACGGATACGGATATCGGCGTCACCATCCCACGGAGCATCGCAAGCTTCGCGCCTTTCGGTAAGGGTCCGAGGCTCCGAGCGAGGTCGGTAATAACAATCCTTCCCACATCCTTTTGTTCTTATCTTTCACTCAACTCGCTAGGATAGTGTGAGGTATTTGACCAGTGTTGTCGAGGTCGATGCCACGAGCGGGAGTTCGTGGCACGAATGGCACCCCGAAATCGCCCCTCCACGCAGTTCATTATCCCTCCACCAAAGACAACAACATCCCTATTGTAAAACGGCCGGGTTACTAATAGTTTCCTTTCTCGACGCTAGTTGCGCAGAGAAACTCGTGGCATTCTATCGTGCTACGACGCGTGCCACGCCACCAGTAGAAGACCTTGACACCACTGTACTTGACTGTTTCCCCGTAGCCACGAAGCTACCCCTCTTCAAAAAAAACCTGCAGATGACGCCACCCCTTCTTTTGAAAATTTCGGTCATTGAATCATGCAAAAGTGTAAAAAGATTTAAAGCAAAGGGTAGAGAGCCCCTCTTCCATTTAAGAATGTGATAGTGAGGGTTCGGCAAGTGCACGTAATCAAAACTTAACGAACTCTGTGCTTAGTGCCTTGTTCATATGTCCGTTAAAGTTAGAAATGGTGACTTGTCTGGCTGACGTGACACTCAGTCGCAACTCAGTGGCAATCGAGAAGGGAAATTTAGTTGGCAATTTTAGACGTAGTTTTCGAGCAACGTCTCGTGTTATAGAAATGTGTAAATTTGGAGGTCTTTCTCCAAATGTACAAATAATAGTAAACAAAAGAAGGAACATCTATGAACTGTTTAAAGAAGAAAAGAGTAGAATGTGCCTCCCTAAGGACGCGCATAATATGGGCATAATATGTTAATGCCTAGTTTTTGTTTTATTTTGTGTGAGATTAAGTGCCGTTCTGTTTTTTCTTAAGTAACGTATTGTTACCATGAGTTTAAAAACGTCCAATTCCATTTGTTTCCTGTGGACACCACTTTATATGGTTTTTAAATAGTCATAGAGACACGATCCTGCGATATAAACCTGACCTTCAGACGATCGGTAACAGTCCGTTACTATGTATATATACATCAACACAGAGTAATGATCCCACATCATAGATAATTGTAACACAAAACAGAGGTCAAGTACATAAGGAGTGGGGTAAGCGTGTTGTATGCTATTGGCTTCGTCCGCAATAATGCCGGCTCAAGATATCTCAGCATGGGTGTTTCTGGGCGTTCAACGATTCTAAATTTAAGGTTAGTAATTGCACACACATGTTCAGATGATTGCATCGCCAGAGAACTCTTGCTCAACAGAAGAAGAAAAGAAAACCTTGTGACATACAAGTGTTTACATAAGCTTTGCAATTTCTATTGAACACATTATTTGGTAATTATGGCCGAATACCATATTATTAAAGTCCATTATGAATGGGCAGTGGCCTAGATAACTGAGTCGGCAAATTACCTTGCCGTTGACACGACCCTTCGATAACTGCACTGGACAGGATGTTTGCTACAGACAACGAACCACATTGCCGCGCGTTGTATTTTCGGTTGATTTTCCGCACCAAATAATTATGGGAGCTGTTGCCGTGTGTAGAGAACGTCCTCCAGGAGCCAGACACGAAAGATGATTCGGATGATGGTCAAGCTCGATAACGTGTTTTGGACTTAAACATATTTCGGGTACCTCTTTTTACGCTTCCGGCCGTCAGACGACAGCAGAGCGTATGTGAGACAAGCGTCGCTCAATGTGAAACGTAGTTGCAATAGTTATCAAAGCGGATTTCCCATCTTTACGTCTTCCACAATTTTTCTCTCTTAAGTCTCAATCTGTACTCTTTGAAGCCTGAACCTGTTCTATTATTTACGCGGCAGCACCTTTCCTCTCGTCTCAACATTTTTTGCCCTCCTCTTTCGTGTTTTTTCCGGCCGCCAAGTGTTTGCGAGCCGTGTTCGCATTCGTTTTTTTTTTCACTCAGTTCTAGTACATTCTACGAAACTCGTGGGATCTTGGACACCTGTATGCCTCTCTGCTTTTTTCTGGATACAAGAGCATCACATTGGGTTCTTGATCATTGGGCTTTATGTATTCCTGCGCAGTAGAGCAAGGGGGGACTCGGAGTTGTACACTTGCGCGTAACAAATTATCTTCAAAATATTGAACTCAGGGGACATGGCTTAGCGTTCAGGTCATATTTTTAGCGAGTGTGGCACTGGCCTATTTTAAAAGTGCGTGGGAGTGGCTGGAGGGCTTGCGCGAGCGGATTAACAACGTGGGTCAAAAAAGGGGAAAGTCTTCAAATTAGGCTGTAATTAAATTACCCAAATTTGATATTTCATAGGGCTCAATCATTTAAACACTAGTTCAATTTTTTTATTTATTATTTTCATATATTTATTTACTTATTTTATTCACGAAATATTAGCAAATATTAATACATTTTTATATCCACTTGTCAATAATAACCAAAATACTGCGTTTCATGATCATTAATCTTCACAATGACGGGAAGCCTGTGGCGAATTAGATCTGTTGAAGGACCGCTTAAGGGTCTTGCATCGAAATTTCCAGCATGTCCATTTCTAGCATTAACGCGCAAAGGTCCGTATAGTCACGCGTTTTCGAGACAACTTACAATCCCCTCGTCGTGTATCAAGTGCCCTGCGCGAGAATATCCAACGAAAGAACATTTGCGTCTCTTGGTTCAGCAGATTCACGTACGTAATTCGGAAGCCGACATCTGGAATTGAACAGTCACATGATAGCAAGACAAGATAGATTTTGTTAGCAATTAGTACGGAGTGAATGCTTCTTCAAATACATCTGCTGACGAGAAACAATTTAAACTAATGAGCAAAATGTGGTATGTTTAACGTCAATAGTGCACTTAAGGCAGCATTAAACTCTTCAACATAACGTGCTCCAATAAATCAGTAGTTTTAAAGGGTCCTGAAATGAAAACAGAGAGTTTCCTACAGTCTTAGTTTTTTTCAATTGGATTGTTTTTAGTATAAACGGAAAAAAATACTGATGAAAAATTGAAGATTTATCTCATAGGCATTACAAAGGACAAGTCACCCTCCAGAACCGAACATGCGCAACACTAACGGAAGTAATTACCATACCATGATAATTTTAGACGCCTCAAGGTCATGTCCTCTCCTATCTGCTCACGAATAGCAATCGTGGCGTAAGTGTCAGCAAATATTCCGCGGCAGCCATGAAGCGAGTACTACAGAAAGGAGAAGCGATATAAAGTTTAAAATACAATAAAGTCTAGCATACATCTACATCCACCTAATTATGACTGTCCACACTACAGTTATGAGTCACATACTGATAATTGATCACCATCGATGTATTGCTGTATGAAGCGTAGTTGTTTTATATCCGTATTTGCTACAAATTAACTACCGACAATTCAACTACTTGAATTACATGGAAAATTGCTAAATCAACATTCATGAGCGGCTCATGAAACATGTAGCTTATCTAAATCATGGCAGACAATCCCGAAGGAAAATATTGCAAAATGAAAGAGTTGTTGATTACAAATCGCTTAACTTCATTCAACTAGTAACGCAAAGTGAAATAACAATCACCAATTCATTGCATATTGAGACAACGTATTTGCTTCTGGACGTAAATGTAGCTTCACTGTGCGCACGTTTTGTTGAGCACTCCTTTTGCTTGTAGTTCATTTACAGTTGAAATTAATTTTCTATAACTCGGGAACAAACATTTTTCAAATATTTTTATTTTTCTAAAATAATTATTTTCTAAATTCATTTTTCGTTTTCTATTTTCGTAGGATTTTTTTTTAATTCTGGGCCTCAAGAAAATGTGCGCAAATAAATTTCTTTCCCCACACGTCATATACAGTTTTTACTGTTTTTTGACAAATAAATAAAAATAAATAAAAACAAAATTTCGAGGGCATTTTTGAAACACCTCGGTTCGATGAGGGGAGGGGGAGGGGATCTTTCAGCACACGCATTACCATTTGGTTTTAACGTGGTTTCTCACGTATCTAGTCTGAACCACCATTCCTTTAATAACGCTAGGGAACACGATTTTTACCTCCAGGAAGGCAGAGTATGCAACATATTCAATTTTATACATAGATTACGAATATCACAATAACGTCATATCAGGTCACAATTTTTAAATACATCGTATCTTTACACCGTATCATACCGTATTTTGCTATTACTGCAAATACATTTATATTGCTCCTGTAAGATATGTAGAATCAATACGCATAAAATCTATTTAAAAAATAGTTCAGTTCTTCTATGCCACCTTCACGAGATATAAACAAAATTAGGCTTTCCTGCTTTTTTTTTAACTTCTGTATTCAAAGATTGCCATGTTTATTATCTGGTAGTCGCGCTCAAGGACTTAGTGGTCTTAGTGTATGTTTTGAAAACAAGTCACGTACACCCTCATTTCCTATTGGACATTACTCATCGAAAAGAATTATTTTAGCCCCTTACCTTATCGCAAGTGTAAGTATCCAACTGTTGAATTGGCTGATACTGAGTGAATCGGTGTCAGGCGGAACTGTAACCGTAAGGCGCATTAAGTTCGGGAAAGCGAACACGCTGACCAATGAGCTACGCCTGAGGGCAATAATAAATAATCATGAATGAATGAAATAATCATGAAACTCTAATAGTTACTTTTTAGCCACATCATACAGAATATAGGGTCATGACATGGCATTTGTCAGGTTCACTATGCTGCACTCTCGCACGGAAAGTGCGAAATCAATATCCACGAACTGTTGATGCAACATGGACATAGCTGCTGCAGGCCAACGTTCCCACGCCAGTTGCCTCACGGGGAACATGCTACGTTTACCTCTGATGCGTTTCGCGCGAAGCCTACAAGTCGATCGCATCACCCGTCTCTCCCCTGCGATTGAATCGGGTGCCACCTCCACCGCCGCAACAAGCTTGTTCGGTTGTTCCCGCCGCCCCCCGCCCGCTCACCCCCGGCCGTTCCCTTGGTGTCTCCTAGCGCAAGGTAGATAGCTAAGCGAGCGGGAGGGGCGTGATGGGGGCGGGGCAGGGTCGGGGGAGCAGCGGAGGGAGTATCAGATCACGCCATGCGTGCTCAGCCAGCTGTGACATTCAGGTCGAACTGTCGGTCCTGAGTAGAACTGACGGTGTCGGAACGTTACCCCTTACGTATGTATATATACAGCATGTGTCAGGATAAATGTTACAAACTTCTGAAGCATGTAGAGGGGAGGATGATCCTTTTGGCCCAAGAACATCTAATGGGAAAATGCATTTAAACCGGCAGCATTTTGCCCCTGAATTGCAGGCAATTTCTGCAGCACAGATGTTTCGCGGGTCACGAAATGTCCATGACTGAGTCAGATGTGACCTGTCGAACATCTGTGCAAAGAAAATTGGTAAACATTAGGTAAAAATAACACATATGTAACTCCGTTACATGATCTTATTCTATATATTGATTAACAAAAGTGATCATGTCATGGGTTAAATAAACTACAAACGATTTCCTTTATCTTCCTTAATGCCTTAAAAAATTTCGAAGGTGTAATTCCTAGGAACTTTTATCCGTTAATTTCTGGTTACCATGTGTTGAAGGCTGTGACGAAACAACCAAATAGTATTTTCGCACAAAGCTGAATACGACACGCGAAGGGGAACTACGACATACACGAAATATGGGAAGAGACCAATTTTGACATTGACGAAAGAATCGGGGAATCCCCTCAGTGGACAAGACAGATGGGAAGGGGAACCACTATCGACTGACGCAACGTTCGGGGACGGACACACAGAAATCCGGGATTTACCTTACACGTGTCTCTATGGACAAATTGCGATTAATTTACGAAATGTAGACCAACAAAAATGACGAGACTGAACACGTGTCGAGGGGGCGCATCGGCAGGATGAACTCGAAAAACCGAGAGGGAAAGAAGTGTACAGAGAGTGAGCGGGCACAGACGAATCGAGAGAAGGTGACGAGGCGCAGAAGAGTAGGAAATGTCTGACAGTATTCCGGATGTAAGACGTGAGTATGGAAAAAAAGCTGATGTGAGCCAGGACAGACGTATGTGACCGACAAAAAAACAGAAACGTGTGTGAAAGATCGGACGTACGCGACTACATACACGCCGAAACTCAACTGTGGCCGTGGGACCGAATCGATTAATTTCGATAGTTCGGGGAAGTGTGTGACGACAAATGAACTGAGCCGGAGTGCACCTACGGGAAGCAGTGTGAACCTACGGGAACACAGAGCCTGCGGGAACCTTTGCAATGTGAACAAATAAACTGCGCCGGCGTGAACCTACAGGAAGCAACGACGAAGGCGGTGTGAAGACATTGGATGCGGCGCGGGGCTCCACCTCCCGGCCTACCCAGGACGTTCCGAAGGGGGCGCTCCAACAGAGTCTGCATAAACCTTTGGCTGCGCCTTTCGAACCGTGCGACCTGATAACTGCTGCACAACCCTTGCGTAAACTTGCGGCGTCCGCGTTTCATTTGTTTGGTTAAATGTGCTCATACTGCATGACACGAAGTCAATTCAAAACAAGGTAAGCCCCACACCTAGGGCTATTCCACCTTCCCTGTTCTACCAATTGAATGGCGGCACAGGTAATGGGGGTGGAATCTGCAACCTGAAGTGACTTACTCCAATCGGAAGATGACATGTGTCATTTCAACGGACTCTTAAAATAAATTTTTTAAAAGCCACAAAAGTGCAAAAAAAATGTAAATAACATGCGATTACTTTAATATTGAACAACAATATTAGAAATTTATTAAATAGTAATTTTATGAGAGGTTTTTTGTTTTTTATTTTTATAACAAAACAGTGGAATGCTTGATAGTTCACTCTCAGCAGAATTAATTATTTTAAATTAATTTTAGCCGCTATTAACAGACACGGTTTTTAACAAGTAGAAATAAATAATTTAGTAATATGAGAAATCATATTACGGCCAATTTTCATCAGAAAAACTCATATGGGCCCTGGTAACCGAAAAAGTGAATAAATCCTAGATACACCTAAATTTAGAAAAAAAAATCCTGTGTGGTGTAGCCAGAATCCATGTTTTGTGGGTCTCCGATTTTCTTCAAAATTGATATTCTTCAATCGATCTGAATGAACTTCAGGCTTTGGAAGTTTCAAACGAATATTTTAATTTTTGAAGGTACATTACATGAAAAAAATTTTCAAAATTTTCTTAAAAATGGCACCTAATTTTTTTTATCAAATTTTGTCTTCCAATAGCGTAAAGGACCTTAAGAAAATGGTGCAAGTCTCATGTTCGTTGGAATCCCAGATTATTTGAAAATTGCAAAAGTGCACTTTTGGGCGTTTTCATACAACTGTAATATGAAAGATAGAGATTTTTTCTTACAGAAATGTGTTCCGTAAAGACGTTCACATTTTTCTAAAATATGAGTAGTTTCCGTGTAATTTGGCGCAAAATCCAGGAAATTTTTTAAAATTAATTTTCCTCCTCAAAATCCGTTTTTTTCTTTAAAATTTCCCAAGGATAGAAGAAGGGATATATAAAAGAATAGCGCTGGTCTCATATTCGTTGAACGGTTACTGTGATTGTGATGTGTGATGATACGTTAGGAACTGACTACCCACACCCACAATAATGGTACAAGCGCAGAGTGGGCCACTTCGCACGCAAGCAGAGACAAGCCTTCCTCGGCTTGATGCTTGCGGAGCACCACGGGGGTCCCTTACGGAAAGAGTTCCCAGGATACTAGTGACCGCGGGAGTCCCTGGTAGATTCCTCAACAGCCAATGGAAGAAAGCCGGGAAGGCGGCCAACAAAACCGGAAGGTTGTCTCAACCAAATAAAGAAGGTTATCTTATACAGGTGTCCGGAACATAAATTGAATAAATCCGTAACGAACAATTTATTCAAAATAAAAGTACAATGTATAGTACTCTTCAAAATAGCACCCTTGGGCGCCAATACACTTTTTCCAGCGATTCTGCCAGCTCTGATAGGCTTCGTGGAACATGTTGATGGGAAACTCCTTCAGACACCAAGTTGCGGCGGCTTTCACAGTATCTACCGTCCCATAACAATGGCCCATGAAGCTTCTCTTTATTCCAGGAAGCCAAAAGTTTTCTAGTGCGAGAATGGTAGGGAATATATGGTAGCTGAAGCAACATTGCCACACCGTGCGGGGCCAGGAACTAACAGTGATGGCGGCATGGATGGCGCGTTGTCGTGTTAGAGTAGGCAATTTCACTGATCCTTTCCTGACGCCAATCACCCAGTTTCAGAGCCTTTCTAGGACTTTCAAGTTAAATTGACTGTTGACAGTTTGTCTCTGTGGCATTAACTTTGAGTGGACAATGCCTTATGAGTAAAAAAAACGACGAGCATGTCTTCCACGAGATATGAAAGGGCGTCCAGGCCGTTCATCGTCGACGTCATTTCTCCCCTCCTAGAACATCTTCTGCCACCAGGAAATCATGCTTTGGAACATCACATCACTTAAATACAAAATGTATTGCTTGAAACTATTGTATTTTCGCACCAAATGTTCTACAATTTCAAATGAGTTTTACAAAAAAATGATGACTGAGATGTGTTAATGCGGAGAGAAATTATGGTATACATAACATAACAGAACCATAACTAAACTAAAGGCGAGAAAAAAACTATTAAAAAAACTATAACTGTAACTAAAACTATAACTATAAAAAAACTAAAACTAAAGGTGAGAAAGTACGTGCTGTTTAGCGCCACTAGTTTGAAAATATCAAAAGCGCATTTTTTTTATTAAACTCGGCGGCCACCACAGGAATTGAGTTATTGTCTCTTGCTACACTTGTAACATTGGTCATTAATGGATGACGTTGTTTTAAATCTGAAAAGATTTCTGGTTCCGTAATTCACTGATGCACATTTTTAAAAACAACTGAATCTTTTTTTTAATTGAATGAATCTTTAAACGAGTGAAAACTCGTGAATGTGGGCTGGCTTGCTTACGTGACTGACGTGCTGTGGCTGTGCTCCAATATTTTACTAATTTTCAGCTATTTTTCTACATATTTCAGGTGACTTTTGCTGTTAAACTGTCTTCTTTACTTGTTTACTTGTTACAGATAAGCTGAAAGAGATTTATATTGTCCGAAGCAGTGAAAAAAGAAGTAATCCAAATATTTGATTTAAAAGACGGCGTAACGGACAAACGTTCATTTCAACAGTGTAAAGACCATTAATATTAAATTTTCTCTGTAAATTAATTGAAATTTGCGTAAAGTTTTAAACTATTAGTGAAAGTGTTGTGAAAATTGTGAAAACATAAAAATTCAAAGTTTCGTAACCACAGTAACGGAAAGACTTGAACTTTATATTTAAATTTGTGGAAGTGGTGAATTTCGTGGCCTTTCAGTAAGTAAAGTATAGTAATCTAATTGTATTTATTAGTTTGCAGCTTCAATCTTTTAAACACACTGAACGCTTTTTGAATTTAATTAATCACATTTAAATACTCATTAGAATCAGATCGACGTTATTTTTAAATAAATACGTAACGCAATTTAAATAAGTTAATACAATTAAATTAAAAGATAAGTTAGGGAGTAGTTTTTTTGTAGTATTCTGAATTATCTATTTACTTATTTTCATATTTACCACGCACTTGACACGCATTCGTGACATGGCTACTAATCGTTATAAACTCTCTACTCTCTACGCTCTCAAAGCCGATCTTCTGAAAGCCTTCACACACATCAACAGTAATTTAGATGAACATATCCGAAGGCTCGAAGAGGTCGTTCAAAACACAGACGGTTGGACAACAATAGGCAACACCGCAAAAACCTCCAACCGTCCATTCGCGGAAGCAAAAACACAATCACCACCACCAATCACGACTCAAAACAGATTTTCTGTATTAGACTACTACAATGAGTTTCCTTGCCTTCCCAATCCTCACCACCCCCACCCATCATCGACACGTCCATTCACAAACCAACGCAAACAGGCTAGCAAGCGCAAAGTAACAAAGACACGTAGAGTTGCGCAAACTGGCTCACCAGAAAACAAGGACATTCCCACTGAGCCCATCAAAAGGTACTCATTTTAGCAGATAGCCATGGGCGACAAATCTCCTCCCTGCTCAGTTGAGAAACTCCCAACCAATTTCTCTGCCATGTGTGTGTTTAAACCTAACGGGAGGTTTGCCGACGTGACCAGTGAGTTGGACACGCACACAAAAACCCTCACCAAACGGGATACTGTAATTATCATAGGAGGGCAGAATGACATTAATTTGGGTGGTCACTTTACACCTGAAGAACATGTTGACAAATTACAACGTGCCGCCCAAACACGAACATTGTAGTCTCGACTCTGCCCTTCTGGTACAACAAGCCCACACTATGCAAAGAAATTAGTCACGCAAACAACCAATTGAAACTGCATCTGAGAGACACACATGTTAAATTGTTTGAGCTAAACTTTCTCTCAGAAAAACACTTCACCCGACATGGTCTTCACCTGAACCTTGTCGGAAAACATGCACTCGGTAGTGAGCTTGCAAAATACATCATTTCACAACTTGGCAGTGTCCTGCCCAAGACCCATCCCCACCCACACCTCCTAGTTCTCTTCCATCCCCTGGGACCCCTTTGGACCCAATTACCTTATCCCCTGAACCTAATCCGTGTATTACCTCTCCCACTATTCATTCCTCTACATCTGTCACCCCTCCTACCTCACCTCTTGTCACTGCTGGGACACGATACTTCCTTCGACCACGCACTCGAGGTAAAAATGAAATAAATAAATAGCAACTACAGTCAGATGCAGCAGAAAAAACATCCGTGTAGGTACATGCCAAAAGATTCGAATAATGCATCATAATGTGCAATCTCTTTCAAATAAAATTGAATTTATCGAGGCAGCATTACAATGTGATCTAAGACAAATAGATGTTTTTTGCTTTACAGAACATTGGTTGTCTCAAAATGATATAAATACACTCCAAATTCCTAGCTTTTACCTTGCAGGATCATATTGTAGGGGGAGGGAATCAAATAAGGGCCCTGCTTACGGAGGTTCGTGTATTTACATAAGAAATTATATTGATTCTACCTTCTTGTCAGAATTCAATTTATATGCAGTTGAAAAAGTTTTTGAAACAACAGTAGTACATCTTACAACGCTCAAAATTATCTTACTTTGCATTTACAGACCTCCAACAAAGCGAGCTTCAGATTATTTCACTTTCTTGGAAAATCTAGAGATAATTCTGAACAAAATTAGTAAACTCTCTTTTAAATCCATTGTTGTATGTGGAGATTTCAATATTGATTTTCTGAGCGAATCCCACGAAAAAGAGCAGTTTCTCAATTTACTTCATTCTTTAATTTAGACATTACAGTGAATGTACCTACACGGAATACGCTTAAATCACAAAAAGCATTAGATCAAATTATAATTAACAAAACCACAACTACATATGAAATAATAACGAATAATCTAGGATACAGTGACCACGATGCACAAATTCTTACAATTACTAAGAACATAAACACTGACACAATAAATAATACACGCATGTGCAGAGCATTCACTAAAGTTAATATAAAATTATTTACGGACTACTTGATGAAAGAATCATGGGACGAAGTTTATAACGCTGTTGACACAAATGAAAAATATAATTTATTTTTCTCCAAGCTTTCAATTCATTTTAACGCGTGCTTTCCTCTTAAAAAGAGAAAATTAAATATTTCAAGCAAAAGTAATACTTGGATCACACAAGGAATTAGAACATCGTGTAAAAACAAACGTACGCTTTACTTTATTTCTAAACATCATAACGTATCACCCGGTTTCCATATATACTTCCGAGAATATAAAAGAATTTTAAGAAAAGTAATAGTTCAGGCAAAAATAATGAAAAATAGTCAGGACATTTTGAGCGCTAGTAACAAACTAAAGCAATGTGGGATATCGTAAAAATACAACCACATCATCTCGATACCTTGTAGAGAATGTTATTTTAAAGGATAATGAAAGAGAAACGAGTAATCCGGAAAAAGTTGCCAATCTCTTCAACAAACACTTTTCCAGAATTGCGTCTGATCTCACGAAGGGACTAAAATCACAAAAATTCAACATTTTACACTTCCCAAAAAATTCAGATACGATGTTTATTCCCGAAACTTCTCCCAACGAAATCCTCAGAATAGTCAGTAAACTAAAAAATAAATATTCATCTGGTTTAGATGAATTTCCGGATTGTTTATTAAAAACTTGTGCACCTGCCTTTATACATCCGTTAACTCACATTTTCAATGCTTCTTTATGTACAGGAATATTCCAGATATTTTCAAAACAGCAAAAATTAAGCCACTTTTTAAAAAAGGGAACAAAAATGATATTCAAAATTACCGGCCAATTTCTCTTTTGTCAGTTTTCTCAAAATATTAGAAAGGCTTTTCTACTTACGAATGGAAACATTTCTCAGGAAAAACAGAGCGTTTTCAGACTCACAACACGGTTTTAGAAAATCAAAATCTACGGAAACTGCCATTTTTTCTTTTCTCAAAGATGTTGCTTCATCAATAGACCAAAATGAAATACCCATTGGAATATTCTTAGATCTCTCGAAAGCTTTTGACGTTATTGACCATAAGATCTTGCTCTCAAAATTACCTTCGTATGGAATTCGTGGTATTGCCCTAGATTGGATAACTTCTTACCTTAAACATCGGACTCAAAGAGTAGAAATACCATACTGGGCAGGAAAGGACATTACATACTTATATTTCCAATTCTTTGCCAATTGTGCATGGGGTCCCGCAAGGTTCGATCTTAGGTCCTATTCTCTTTCTGTTATATGTAAACGATATGCCCTCGTCTATTAAAAATGGAAGAACGGTTCTGTTTGCTGATGACACGAATGTTCTTTGCAAAAAAGAAGCAGTAAAATAGTACAATTTCAGAAGTTTCAAATTGGTTTAATAATAACAAATTAATTGTTAACGAAAGAAAAACTGTTTCAATGCATTTTTGCATCTCAAACCGGAAATCGCATGTTCCATTGAAAATGAACAATATGCAATTAGCTGATGTTGAGGCAACAAAATTTTTAGGTCTTTCAATTCAATCAAACCTCAAATGGAATGTACATATAACAGAATTAAACACTAAATTAAGTTCATTATGCTATGCATTCAGAATTCTTTCAAATTCTGTCAGCCTTCATGCAGCTCGTTGCGTTTATTTTGCAAATGTGCATTCCCGCCTGAGATATGGCATAATATTCTGGGGAAGCTCATCCTGTAGTATTCAGACCTTCAGATTGCAAAAGAAAATTATTCGAATAATGAAAAAATGCCTTCCACGTGATTCCTGCAAGCCTCTTTTCATTGAGCTGGGAATCCTACCATTGCCTTGTCTATTTATTTACGAATCTGTAATATTTGTCAAAAATGACCTACTTAACGGAGGGAACATATTTTCATGCAATATTGATATTTATAATTACAACACACGCCGTAGAAATCACGTGCATCAAGTGTCAGTATCAACAGCTCAGTACAAGAAATCAACATACAATACATGTACGTTACTTTACAACGCATTGCCAGATGACATAAAACAATTAAAGTCGGTATACAAATTTAAGTTAAAAGTAAAATCTTTTCTGCTGCAAAACTGTTTCTATACATTAGAGACTATACTGATCGTGAAAAGAAAAATAATGTTTAATGTAACAAAACAAAGATGTATAATGAATTAGTTTATGTTTGCATTGTATACATTTAAAAAAATATTTAATACGCCTGTAACAAGTAATGTACTTCAGCTTCCGGGTCAATGACCCCATCTCGATCAGGTTTTTGTCCAGTTTCCCTGATCCATAGAGCAAATGCTGAGATGGCCCCTTGTTTTGCTTCTGGACGTAAATGTAGCTTCACTGTGCGCACGTTTTGTTGAGCACTCCTTTTGCTTGTAGTTCATTTACAGTTGAAATTGATTTTCTATAACTCGGGAAAAAACATTTTTCAAATATCTTTATTTTTCTAAAATAATTATTTTCTAAATTAATTTTTTCGTTTTCGTTTTTTTTTTTTTTTTTTTTTTTTTTTAAATAAAATTCTGGCCCTCAAGAAAATGTGCGCAGATAAATTTCTTTCCCCACACGTCATATACAGTTTTTACTGTTTTTTGACTAAATAAATAAATAAATAAATAAACTCTGCGTTTGTATTAAACATTTTATTATACTTAAACTATAAAAGTCTATTGATGTGCTAGGACTGATTTTAACTTTTTTATTTATTTATTTAGTCAAAAAAAACAGTAAAAACTGTATATGACGTGTGAGGAAAGAAATTTATCTGCGCACATTTCTTGAGGGCCAGAATTATATATATATATATATATATATATATATATATATATATAAAAAGAAAAAAAGAAAACGAAAACGAAAAATTTAATTTAGAAAATAATTATTTTAGAAAATAAAGATATTTGAAAAATGTTTTTTCCCGAGTTATAGAAAATCAATTTCAACTGTAAATGAACTACAAGCAAAAGGAGTGCTCACAAAACGTGCGCACAGTGAAGCTACATTTACGTCCAGAAGCAAAACAAGGGGCCATCTCAGCATTTGCTCTATGGATCAGGGAAACTGGACAAAAACCTGATCGAGATGGGGGTCATTGACCCGGAAGCTGAAGTACATTACTTGTTACAGGCGTATTAAATATTTTTTTAAATGTATACAATGCAAACATAAACTAATTCATTATATATCTTTGTTTTGTTACATTATTTTTCTTTTTCACGATCAGTATAGTCTCTAATTGTATAGAAACAGTTTTGCAGCAGAAAAGATTTTACTTTTAACTTAAATTTGTATACCGACTTTAATTGTTTTATGTCATCTGGCAATGCGTTGTAAAGTAACGTACATGTATTGTATGTTGATTTTCTTGTACTGAGCTGTTGATACTGACACTTGATGCACGTGATTTCTAACGGCGTGTGTTGTAATTATAAATATCAATATTGCATGAAAATATGTTCCCTCCGTTAAGTAGATCATTTTTGACAAATATTACAGATTCGTAAATAAATAGACAAGGCAATGGTAGGATTCCCAGCTCAATGAAAAGATGCTTGCAGGAATCACGTGGAAGGCATTTTTTCATTATTCGAATAATTTTCTTTTGCAATCTGAAAGTCTGAATACTACAGGATGAGCTTCCCCAGAATATTATGCCATATCTCAGGCGGGAATGCACATTTGCAAAATAAACGCAACGAGCTGCATGAAGGCTGACAGAATTTGAAAGAATTCTGAATGCATAGCATAATGAACTTAATTAGTGTTTAATTCTGTTATATGTACATTCCATTTGAGGTTTGATTGAATTGAAAGACCTAAAAATTTTGTTGCCTCAACATCAGCTAATTGCATATTGTTCATTTTCAATGGAACATGCGATTTCCGATTTGAGATGCAAAAATGCATTGAAACAGTTTTTCTTTCGTTAACAATTAATTTGTTATTATTAAACCAATTTGAAACTTCTGAAATTGTACTATTTACTGCTTCTTTTTTGCAAAGAACATTCGTGTCATCAGCAAACAGAACCGTTCTTCCATTTTTAATAGACGAGGGCATATCGTTTACATATAACAGAAAGAGAATAGGACCTAAGATCGAACCTTGCGGGACCCCATGCACAATTGGCAAAGAATTGGAAATATAAGTATGTAATGTCCTTTCCTGCCAGTATGGTATTTCTACTCTTTGAGTCCGATGTTTAAGGTAAGAAGTTATCCAATCTAGGGCAATACCACGAATTCCATACGAAGGTAATTTTGAGAGCAAGATCTTATGGTCAATAACGTCAAAAGCTTTCGAGAGATCTAAGAATATTCCATGGGTATTTCATTTTGGTCTATTGATGAAGCAACATCTTTGAGAAAAGAAAAAATGGCAGTTTCCGTAGATTTTGATTTTCTAAAACCGTGTTGTGAGTCTGAAAACGCTCTGTTTTTCCTGAGAAATGATTCCATTCGTAAGTAGAAAAGCCTTTCTAATATTTTTGAGAAAACTGACAAAAGAGAAATTGGCTGGTAATTTTGAATATCATTTTTGTTCCCTTTTTTAAAAAGTGGCTTAATTTTTGCGGTTTTGAAAATATCTGGAAATATTCCTGTACATAAAGAAGCATTGAAAATGTGAGTTAACGGATGTATAAAGGCAGGTGCACAAGTTTTTAATAAACAATCCGGAAATTCATCTAAACCAGATGAATATTTATTTTTTAGTTTATTGACTATTCTGAGGATTTCGTTGGGAGAAGTTTCGGGAATAAACATCGTATCTGAAATTTTTTGGGAAGTGTAAAATGTTGAATTTTGTGATTTTAGTCCCTTCGTGAGATCAGACGCAATTCTGGAAAAGTGTTTGTTGAAGAGATTGGCAACTTTTTCCGGATTACTCGTTTCTCTTTCATTATCCTTTAAAATAACATTCTCTACAAGGTATCGAGATGATGTGGTTGTATTTTTTATGATATCCCACATTGCTTTAGTTTTGTTACTAGCGCTCAAAATGTCCTGACTATTTTTCATTATTTTTGCCTGAACTATTACTTTTCTTAAAATTCTTTTATATTCTCGGAAGTATATATGGAAACCGGGTGATACGTTATGATATTTAGAAATAAAGTAAAGCGTACGTTTGTTTTTACACAATGTTCTAATTCCTTGTGTGATCCAAGTATTACTTTGCTTGAAATATTTAATTTTCTCTTTTTAAGAGGAAAGCACGCGTTAAAATGAATTGAAAGCTTGGAGAAAAATAAATTATATTTTTCATTTGTGTCAACAGCGTTATAAACTTCGTCCCATGATTCCTTCATCAAGTAGTCCGTAAATAATTTTATATTAACTTTAGTGAATGCTCTGCACATGCGTGTATTATTTATTGTGTCAGTGTTTATGTTCTTAGTAATTGTAAGAATTTGTGCATCGTGGTCACTGTATCCTAGATTATTCGTTATTATTTCATATGTAGATGTGGTTTTGTTAATTATAATTTGATCTAATGCTTTTTGTGATTTAAGCGTATTCCATGTAGGTACATTCACTGTAATGTCTAAATTAAAAGAATGAAGTAAATTGAGAAACTGCTCTTTTTCGTGGGATTCGCTCAGAAAATCAATATTGAAATCTCCACATACAACAATGGATTTAAAAGAGAGTTTACTAATTTTGTTCAGAATTATCTCTAGATTTTCCAAGAAAGTGAAATAATCTGAAGCTCGCTTTGTTGGAGGTCTGTAAATGCAAAGTAAGATAATTTTGAGCGTAGTAAGATGTACTACTGTTGTTTCAAAAACTTTTTCAACTGCATATAAATTGAATTCTGACAGAAGGTAGAATCAATATAATTTCTTATGTAAATACACGAACCTCCGTAAGCAGGGCCCTTATTTGATTCCCTCGCCCTACAATACGATCCTGCAAGGTAAAAGCTAGGAATTTGGAGTGTATTTATATCATTTTGAGACAACCAATGTTCTGTAAAGCAAAAAACATCTATTTGTCTTAGATCACATTGTAATGCTGCCTCGATAAATTCAATTTTATTTGAAAGAGATTGCACATTATGATGCATTATTCGAATCTTTTGCATGTACCTACACGGATGTTTTTCTGCTGCATCTGACTGTAGTTGCTATTTATTTATTTCATTTTTACCTCGAGTGCGTGGTCGAAGGAAGTATCGTGTCCCAGCAGTGACAAGAGGTGAGGGAGGAGGGGTGACAGATGTAGAGGAATGAATAGTGGGAAAGGTAATACACGGATTAGGTTCAGGGGATAAGGTAATTGGGTCCAAAGGGGTCCCAGGGGATGGAAGAGAACTAGGAGATGTGGGTGGGGATGGGTCTTGGGCAGGACACTGCCAAGTTTGTGAAATGATGTGTTTTGCAAGCTCACTACCGAGTGCATGTTTTCCGACAAGGTTCAGGTGAAGACCATGTCGGGTGAAGTGTTTTTCTGAGAGAAAGTTTAGCTCAAACAATTTAACATGTGTGTCTCTCAGATGCAGTTTCAATTGGTTGTTTGCGTGACTAATTTCTTTGCATAGTGTGGGCTTGTTGTACCAGAAGGGCAGAGTCGAGACTACAATGTTCGTGTTTTGGGCGGCACGTTGTAATTTGTCAACATGTTCTTCAGGTGTAAAGTGACCACCCAAATTAATGTCATTCTGCCCTCCTATGATAATTACAGTATCCCGTTTGGTGAGGGTTTTTGTGTGCGTGTCCAACTCACTGGTCACGTCGGCAAACCTCCCGTTAGGTTTAAACACACACATGGCAGAGAAATTGGTTGGGAGTTTCTCACTGAGCAGGGAGGAGATTTGTCGCCCATGGCTATCTGCTAAAATGAGTACCTTTTTGATGGGCTCAGTGGGAATGTCCATGTTTTCTGGTGAGCCAGTTTGCGCAACTCTACGTGTCTTTGTTACTTTGCGCTTGCTAGCCTGTTTGCGTTGGTTTGTGAATGGACGTGTCGATAATGGGTGGGGGGTGGTGAGGATTGGGAAGGCAAGGAAACTCATTGTAGTAGTCTAATACAGAAAATCTGTTTTGAGTCGTGATTGGTGGTGGTGATTGTGTTTTTGCTTCCGTGAATGGACGGTTGGAGGTTTTTGCGGTGTTGCCTATTGTTGTCCAACCGTCTGTGTTTTGAACGACCTCTTCGAGCCTTCGGATATGTTCATCTAAATTACTGTTGATGTGTGTGAAGGCTTTCAGAAGATCGGCTTTGAGAGCGTAGAGAGTAGAGAGTGTATAACGATTAGTAGCCATGTCACGAATGCGTGTCAGGTGCGTGGTAAATATGAAAATAAGTAAATAGATAATTCAGAATACTACAAAAAAACTACTCCCTAACTTATCTTTTAAATTAATTGTATTAACTTATTTAAATTACGTTACGTATTTATTTAAAAATAACGGTGATCTGATTCTAATTAGTATTTAAATGTGATTAATTCAATTCAAAAAGCGTTCAGTGTGTTTAATAGATTGAAGCTGCAAACTAATAAATACAATTAGATTACTATACTTTACCTACTGAAAGGCCACGAAATTCACCACTTCCACAAATTTAAATATAAAGTTCAAGTCTTTCCGTTACTGTGGTTACGAAACTTTGAATTTTATGTTTTCACAATTTTCACAACACTTTCACTAATAGTTTAAAACTTTACGCAAATTTCAATTAATTTACAGAGAAAATTTAATATTAATGGTCTTTACACTGTTGAAATGAACGTTTGTCCGTTACGCCGTCTTTTAAATCAAATATTTGGATTACTTCTTTTTTCACTGCTTCGGACAATATAAATCTCTTTCAGCTTATCTGTAACAAGTAAACAAGTAAAGAAGACAGTTTAACAGCAAAAGTCACCTGAAATATGTAGAAAAGTAGCTGAAAATTAGTAAAGTATTGGAGCACAGCCACAGCACGTCAGTCACGTAAGCAAGCCAGCCAATATTTTTATATCTGCTATGAAATTTTGTTTTACGTTTGTTTTTAGTTCTTTGAAGAAAATATTAACTTGATCAATGACAACGAAATAAAAATCAACAATCAAAAACAAAGAAAAATAATATAACATGGTAATAATATAACAATATAATCAATAAAAAAATATAATCAATTTCATCCGTTGTTTCTCGTACCCAGTTATCTACTTACTGTAAATTAAAAAGCGTTGAAATGCTTTTTTCATCTCCATCAATACCTCTACTTTCAGGTGCATTTGGACAGAGTTTTAGCAATTCGAAAATGGCATTTTAATGCTGAAATCACGTACCTTAAACTCCCCTACCTATTCTGCGTGCTATTCCCGGTGCCGACGCGAAAAAAGCTCGTAAAAATAAACCGCGTCACCTGAAAACAGGTCAGGTGCACTCAGGAAGATTAATACCTTGGTGACACAGCTTCAGAACGTTCGCCAAGAGAAAAGCCTTTGGGTTCAAAAAGCACAGAAAGAATTTCAAACCAGGCGTATTAAATGGAATCTGAAAGGAATTTTCATCTTTACTTCGAGCAAATCCAGGTGGGGTTATATCTCCTTTCGACTTTTGTCTCGGCAGATCCAAAAAGCTAATGGAATTTTCTGCGATATGAGCAAATTACTCAGGTCTTAAATGGCCGTGGCTGTGTTTTCATAAACGAGCTGACAAATTCCAATCTTGGAAATTAGGTGAATTATAATTATGGTTATTGATTCGATAACATTGATTTATTGTCTTAAAAAAGTAATGTTTTCGGTAGTTTTTAAGACAATAATATTGCATCCAGAATACTGCACGAGGAGTAAAATATCAACCGAAATACTGAGTCAAATCATTGTGACCCCTTATAAGTTTCAAGGCGATCAAAATACGCCATATATATTTAGAACACAAAGTGTCAACACTATATTTTTTAGATGACATTCACTTTATTTTTACCTCTCTCAATATTGTACAACTATTTGCCCGTTTTAATAAATATTATCAAAGTATTAAATGTGTCAGAAGCTTAAAGTCTGTCCATTTGAAAATGAAGTAATAACAATTTATAGTAATACAACCTGTCGCTACGTCGTCCATAATTTAAAACGTATGTATGTACGCCTATTTAAGCGCTCAATAGCCAAGACTATTCTATGGCATTAGACATTTTTAATGATTTATAGGGATCCCTCGTAACACATGCGTCGTATATTCTGAGCTCTAATAATATATTTCTTATGTAACAAGAAAATTGACACATAACAGAGTCAAAACACGAAGTCAAAGAGAAAAACCGACTCAACCCAATGACCCAGAATAAATGTTACAAACTTCTAGGACATGTAGAAGAACAAAGATTATCATTTTTTGCCAAAAAAATTCGAAAAACCATGTTAAGAAGTGACAATTCGACACGCTCAGCTCAGAAGGACGTATGTTAAAAAAATGACCAGTACTTTTCAGTAAGTTAAAAACTGAACTGTAGGTGATTGATCAACTAGAAATATCAATTAGATTAGATTATCTGTAGTGATACAATTAAAAGATCACGACGTTTTGTTCTATAGGGCAATCACATTTTCGGGTCACAATAATAATGTTTTGAAAATTGAATTTACAAAATTAAAATGAGTAAAAAAACGTTTTAATAAGAACTTGAGATAAAACATACTGAAATGACGAAAATTTGAGAGGGATACATTTATTATCATACTAATAATATATGGAGATGTTTTCTAAATCTAAAAAACGGCACAAAGGCAGGAGATAAAAGGGGTTTTCTGAAAATGTACAATGAAACTTATTTTAAACTTTAACTGGGCAATAAAAGTAATGAGAAACATCATTCACAAATTATTGGTACAAATTGTTAAAAAATTGATTGAATTTCAGATTTATCAAACGATATGAATATATACTAAATACACTAATTGATATATGATATTTACGCAGAAAATCCTATATTATCCGTAATCAGAAACACCATATTGAGACCACAGACCGACGGACGTTAAAGACTCATCTTAATAAAATGTTTAGCAATACAAAATATGAAAGTTACTTATTCAAAAACTACCTGAATTCAATAATGTAGTTGCAGAAAATCATTGTTTTACTTTTGCAATTTTTGAAAATTCAGAGGTTGTACTGAAAATAATATTCTACCTTTTTATTGTGCCATTTTTGTAAGCGCAAATTTTTCCATTCAAAATTTCTGCAACATCAGCGAAATATATTACAGAATATTAATTTTGGTGGAAATAACTATGTACAACGTAGACGCCACTGTTGTTCCCAAACGGACGGAAACATGGAAAAATTTACTACACAGAGGAAGAAAAAATAGAATAGTTTCATACCAGGGACCTAGAAATCACGTTATTCTTTCAAAAATTGCACATTTCTCTGCAGCATTATGAATTTCCTACAATAAATACGGAACTACGAATACATAAAGAAGGTTTTCTCCAATATGGCTCCAAATTTTCCTTTAATTCAATGGCTTATAAGTATCGTAGCCAAGCTATTTGAATAATTTTATAAGTATCGGGTCGCACCAATTTGCATGGTGGGGTCTGCCTGAATATGGGAAGTGATTGTTTCCCTGTATCCACAGAGCGCACGTCTCTAAACGTTTGGCGAATGCTGAAGCAGTACCCTAACGAACGGGCCACGGAACGTGCGCGATCTTTCCTTTCACTTCCTTGTTTTATCCTCACCCTTACACACACACTTACACTAACATGCACTACACTATCACACATGCCGGGAAGACGGTCGGTGGCTTAGAGCTTGTCCCGGCTGGGGTGGTGCCTAGTTTGGGGGTGATACCTGGTTCGGAGAAACCTCGCTAGTCGACGGTAGGGCGGCGCCGGATCTCGCCATCCAGGGGGAAAGATCACTGCCACCTCGCGATGAAAAAACATGCACCGCACCTACGGGACTAATGACCTCAGTAGCTGACGCGTCCGAAATCATTCACAATCAATCAATCTAAACGGCTGGCGAAGGGGAGAGGAGCGCGTGCTCACAAGCTGAGTGCGTCGTCGTCCCTTTCCCCATTCCTCATCAAACGTCCGCCGGGGCTGTGGCTCTCCTTTCATCTTCCGGGGGCGAACCCGACAGCTGTGACCATATTTACGTTCAATTTAATTACGCCCCCACGTAATAATTGGTTCAAGCAGAAACGAGATGGTGTGTGTGGGAGGGGGGAGCGAAAGGTTGTGCGGAAAGGACAACGAGAGAAAAGCGTTGGGGAGAAAGGGTGCTCCGTCGACAATTGGGGACTGAGGAACGAAGATTCTTCTTCAGCATTAGTCCGAGTGAATCCACGGAATCTCTGAACGTGAAATGTCCGTGAAATCGTATATGCAAAACGTGAAACACATTCCAAATGTTCCCTCTAGATTTGCAAATGAAACAGTGTCAAATATTGCACTTCAAGTAAGGCATATCCTTGCACGTGCGTTGTGATTTTGAGTTAGAAAAGGGCAAGAAAGACGAAATATTCCACGCAAGAAATATCGCATCACAAAGAACCTGTCTTTGCACGAGATAAGTACGGCTTTGAGGAGACAGAAAGCAATAGCTTGAGGGAATGACACTTGTGAAGTGAATTACACTTCAACACTTGTGAAGTGAAGTGAATTGTGAAGTGAAGTGAATTATGGATTTGCACTATTTGTTGAGACTATAGATAATAATTCTCTGCTCTTTATTCATACACAACAGCATCCATTATTTTATATCACTAAATGCAAGAATTCTAGATGATGTTTTTATTTTTTTGGACATTATTTGCGTTATTTCTTTCGAAAATTCCTCATTCACACAAATCTCTCCATATTCATGTATTCTGTGCCAAGGGACATTTCTATTTTCACATGTCTCGCTGAGTGTGGTTTGGCGACTATTATCACGATGTAACCACTCATGACCATGTTATGAAAGCATAGGCTTCTGTGACAGGAGTCCGGGACACATATTTATCCACGAGATGTTGCGTCCAATGCAGTTGTCAATGTTTCAGCCCGCAAACTGTGATCTTCCTCTGAGCGAATCCTCGACGGTGGCCTGAGTACGAGTTTTTAAAGAATGAGATGCCCCTCCACTCAGCTGCCTGCAAACTTCGCTCCCGTGAACATACAACGGGATGGGCCGACTTAGTTGATTTCTACCTCAGGTTTACATTTTTCCAGTTCCGTGAGCTCTATTCCCATGTCGAAAGAGTGGCCATGGGTTTACATCTCTCCTGCGGTGGCAAACTTGTTCATAGCAGACTTCGAAACGGAGGCCCTGAAGATTGCCCCACTGAAATCAAAAGCTAGCTCCGGCATTTGGTGGATACACCGGGATGTGGCCCCACGGCCGTCAGGTCTTAGCTGATTTCCTCCAGCACCTAAATAAAACCCTCTACAAAATTAAGTTAGAAGGAAGGGGAAAAAGAAGGTAAATTGCGTTTGCTCGAAGTGTTGGTGAGTCGGAATGCTAACGGCAGTCTAGAGGACAATGTTTACAGGAAACTGACCCATATTAACGGTTACTTGCACATTAGCTACCGCCGCAACTAAATGGAGATTTTGAAAACTCCGGCCGTCATAGCAACAAGAATAGACGATGAGGAATCCTTAGACTATGAAAGTTCCTCAAGGGCAAATTTCTAGCTAACGGGTACAGTTCCAACGCTGACAAACAATCCGTACGACAGGCAGCAAAATTCTATAGCTGTGTGAGTGACATCACGTCACCTAGCGTCGATGCCAAGCGCAAGATGATCATTTTCCCATATGTTGAAAAAGACGATAATACTGGCTAGCTATAATGCCTCCTCGACCCGAAGACGTCCTACAAAGCCAATGAAAAACCAAAGGTAGTACCGTTCAAGATCATGTCTCATCTCTTCTGGCATCAGGAGTGGACATCACCTTATCACCTTAATCTACCCATTAGATCACTGCTGCTCAAACTCTCAACATTTTTTGAAACCATAGTCTGTTGAAATTTCCACTCTGTAGGTCTTCAGTAGTCAGCCAAGCGCCGAGAGCATTTCTTTTCATTATTCCGTTCATCTCTACGCATTCCTGTAAGATACGCGCGTTGTAACAACTCATTAATACTACAGTTCTAATTGATTCAAACGACCAAACGAATCTAAAATGCAGCCCTCTGTTAAATATCGTTGTAGACCGCCCTCCGCCTCTTCCCCAGAGAACAATGCACAAAATGGCACCGTGCAATATGCACACCACGTGTTATGTTGACCACGTTACATGGGTAAGTAATAAGTTTGTACAGTGATTTTTAATTGTGTTTGTCTTAGTAGGATTACAAATTAATGTTTTATACTGTATTTTTCCAGTTGTTCTTTACATTTCTGTAGATACACTGATGATGAAGTGAAATACTTCGAAACAGTAACTGACAAATAACTCGTCAATAAATTTGCTTTGTGGAATATTACTTATTTTCTCTTTTATATTCTGATTCCCTTAATACCGTCTTCGACTCGCGGTGTATAGACCTACTTTTGTGTGGAACTGCTCCGGCATTCGCCCTGTGTTGATAGGAGAAACCAAAGAAGATTACCGATTAAAGCAGCAGACCGCTAGAATTCTCCTTGAGGGACCGGTTGAATTCTACCTAGCTGTCTTATTGACTAAAATCCTCCCACCGCCAGGACACGAACCCAACTATTTAGTCTTTGCACTCAAGAGACAATGATGGCTCTGACCTAACGCAGACTGCATGCATCAGCACGATGTAGCCTACGACGCGGAAAAGACAGCTGAGGAGTGCACAATAGACAATCCAAAAAGTGACTCATAGTACTCGTAATTCATTATCGTTCAATTTTAGGTTCGAGTCCTGACGGCGGCGGGATTTTCGACACTAGCTTGTCAGCTAGGTCGAATTCATTCGCTGTCTGGAGGAGACTTCTAGTGGCCAGCTGCTCTGATCTGTAGTTTTCCTTGGTTTCTTCGATCAACATCAGGCGAATGCCGGTGCAGTACCCTAACAAACGGGCCACGGACCGCGTGTGATCTTTCCTTCCTCTTCCTTATCCAATCCTCACCTCTTACACACACACACACACACACACACACACTAACATGCATTACACTACCACACATGCCGGGAGACAAGTCGGGAGCTTAGAGCTTGTCCCGGCTGGGGGCGGTTCTTTGCTGATGGGAGATGCCTTGTTGAGGGGAAAATCCCGCTAGTCGACGGGGGTCGGCGGTGGACATCGCCATTCAGCGGGGAAAAGATCAGCGCCACCTCCCGAGGAAAAAACACGTACTGCACTAACGGGACTAACTACCTCTGTAGTTGACGCTCCTGGAATCACGAAAAATCAATCAATCGACCAATCTTCCGCTATCAATACCACTTCGACCAGTCGTTATCGTATGCAACCATGATCGCGCAACGCATTCTCGCTGTCAGGGCATACAGTGTTTTCTTTTTTTCTACTACTATCGTGCCCGCTTGACAAGGAGGGACCGTTCACCGACCTGGAAAAATGCTGCTGTTTCCAGGGATTGAATGTAGAACCGGAACCGCGGGAAGCCAAGGAGCGTGAATAGTGCCTCAACGATCTACGTGCAGTCGTTGCATAATTTCTAAGTCGTATATTCAATCAGAATTGCAACAGTAGGAGGTCCAGTGTCTAGTTAATAAATGTATCAAACCATTTCTTGTGTCTTCAACAAAATGAAATAATTTCCAGAGTTTTGAAGAATAGTTCAATGCAATTTCATAACCACTACAATGGTGAAATATTTGTAAACTGCAGATTCAACAGGTTTCGTACATCAACGTTAATGTACATTCTGTAAATAAATATGCCTATGAAAAGGATTAAACTCTTTATTTCTCTCTATAAACAAACTTCCAAGTCAGAAATCACCGGCGCGTAATAGCATACTTCATCAGTCCAAATCAAAACTAGTTTCATAGGGAGGCATGGTGTTTATCAAATATCAACCTAATTTTTAATTCTGTTACATCACAGAAAGTCCTTTTAAAACACCGCTTTCGTCCTTTTAGTTAATCACCCATGAGCCTTGATTTGCCATGCATGCTGGCCTCTTGTTCCTCTGGAGGTCTAGTTCTTGAGTGAATTAGCAAGACACACGGTAAAACTAATTTGAATTTTTATAGGATAACTGAATGACTGGAGTATGAAAGGGTGGTCAAATAAAGTTAATGAACATTTAAGATGTTTACTTAGAAAAAAAATTGAACAATTACAAGCAAATCCTATAAATCTTATAACTACAGCATGTTCTTCTAATACGTAAATTCTAATGATTTTACCTTCATTGATAACAATTTAATGACCTTTCTTCTGAACTCTTTTTAAATTGACGACACATGAATTATTGAACAATGCAATTGTAATCACAGTATCATTGAGTTTTAAATTAGCGTTTGTCTGTAGTAAATACATTACTTGTTCAACGAGGTGCTGTGAAGACCAGTTGATTCAGATTATCGCACCATAGTAATGCAACAAATGTGATAATTTGACGACACTTGGCTGTAATAGGCACCGCGCCTTCTGTGATGAATCACTACACACATACACACACACAGAATCAGATCCACGGCAGAGATACATTTGAAATGCTGTTAGAACACTATTTGAATATACCTGGACACGTGACTACACCGAATTAACTTTGATTAAAACGAAAACACCTTTAACTGCAAAACCACTGGAAATTATAATAGCCGCGAAATTACAGATTGTTGGAAGTGCATTACAGAGATGCCACACATAATACTTATGATAGAACAACCGTGTGCGTGTCCCCGATGAGTGTGTGTGTGTGTGGCGGGGTAGAGTGTAACTGTACCTGTGACTCAAGAGCTAGTTCAAGTTTGACTGGCAAACTATAAAATCCTCAAAGTTAGTTTGTAAGTTTAGAAGTATTTGGCAAAAATTGGTGCGACGGGGGTGACGCACAGTTCTACTCGGAGAGCACAACTGAAAGGTTTCGTTAAAGCAAAACTGAACGACTCCCACAGCTGTGACGACGCTCTGACGTCGCGCGGATAACCCATTGCACATCACATAAAATGTGGCAGGTTTGGCAACATTGCGCAAGCGAAATTGGCGATGCGTTCGGGAAAGCATGTCACGAACAGCGTTTGTAACAGGCCTGCATAACCACATTTGTTGAAGGAGCTTGAAAGCGAATAATTCAAAATAACGAGTCGTGACACTGCCACGTCATGGTCATAGCACGGTCACGACA
Organism: Acheta domesticus; assembly: GCA_031308135.1. Taxonomy (NCBI): domain Eukaryota; kingdom Metazoa; phylum Arthropoda; class Insecta; order Orthoptera; family Gryllidae; genus Acheta; species Acheta domesticus. The sequence continues at coordinate 277,673,547 of JAHLJT010008446.1, read as the reverse complement.
CATTCACGGCACGCCTACGCAGCGACCACGGCTCTCCGATCTCGCCTTCCGAGTTCTGCCAGCACAGATGGTTTGCTTAATCGCATGCCGCCGGAGATACTGGGCATTGGCTGCGGGGGCAGGGTGGGCTACCAACGTGCTCAGGGTACCAAAGCCACATGCGATGGAGCACGAGGAGGAGCAGCACGGGCGGATCCAGTCGATCATTTTGGAGAGGGCCATCGCAGATTTTTGTTAAATAATAAACATTTCTTATTATTTTTGTAGTGTATACATCACACTATACAATATTATCTTTTAAATAGTTACATATTTCTAAGATAAATACTTACATCAATTTTGCCAAATAAAAGAGGGTAATAAACGAAAACTCTACGCCAGTGTTGTCAAGATCGATGCCATGAGCCCGGGGAAATGGTTTGATTTCTGCACGGAGCACGGAGCGGGGTCGGAGCTGGGTCGGAGCGGGGTCGGAGCGGGGTCGGAGCGGGGTCGGAGCGGGGTCGGAGCGGGGTCGGAGCGGGGTCGGAGCGGGGTCGGAGCGGGGTCGGAGCGGGGTCGGAGCGGGGTCGGAGCGGGGTCGGAGCGGGGTCGGAGCGGGGTCGGAGCGGGGTCGGAGCGGGGTCGGAGCGGGGTCGGAGCGGGGTCGGAGCGGGGTCGAGCGGGGTCGAGCGGGGTCGGAGCGGGGTCGGAGCGGGGTCGGAGCGGGGTCGGAGCGGGGTCGGAGCGGGGTCGGAGCGGGGTCGGAGCGGGGTCGGAGCGGGGTCGGAGCGGGGTCGGAACGCGGGGTCCGTCGCATCGATCCTCCACGCAGTTCATCACCTCGCCACCAGAGACAACGCCATCCCAATTGTAAAACGGGGGGGCTGGTACTACTCCTCGTAATAGTTCCCTTTCCCGACGATAGTTGAGCAGAGAAGCTCGTCGCACACTACGGTGCCACGACGCGTTCCATAGCCACCAGTAGAAAGCCACTGCTCTAGGTCTTGGGGGAGAGCATGGCCCCATTGGCCCCCATTCCCCCTCCTGGATCCGCCACTGAGGAGCAGGAAGGTGATTTGTGGAACAGCTTTCTACTTCCATGCTGCTCTCAAGATATGACGCGAACAAGGGCACAATTACAAAAACATACCCATTGATAAATATCCCTAAAATAATATCATACGAGACCATGACCACATTGTCACATGACCAAGACATGATAAGGTATCCACTTAACCAAATTAAGACTACCACGTGACCGCGACAGTTACATTATCGTCACGATCACCACTGTCTTCGATCTTGACCTTGCCAAGCTCTCCCAGCATCGGCGGCTTCGTTTAATCGCGCGTCGCTTGGGGACACTGGTCATCGATGCGGCGAGGGGGCGAACGTGCTCTAGGTAGCAATCGCGCGGGGGAGCGATCGCGCAAGGGAGCACGAAGAGGAGGTGGGGAAGAAGGGGTAGAGAAGGAGGAAAATGAGACAGGGAAAGCAAAGGAAGAAAAGGAGGAGGGGATGAGAAGGAAAGGGAGGAGGGGGGTAGAAAAGGAGAAGGAAGAGGAAGCAGAACGAAGAAGGGAAGGAAGGCGAAACGGAGGTGGAAGCAGGTCGGGAGCGTAGACGGAGAAGAGCGGGAGGGGGTGACTGAGGGGTCGGAGCGGGGTCGGAGCGGGGTCGGAGCGGGGTCGGAGCGGGGTCGGAGCGGGGTCGGAGCGGGGTCGGAGCGGGGTCGGAGCGGGGTCGGAGCGGGGTCGGAGCGGGGTCGGAGCGGGGTCGGAGCGGGGTCGGAGCGGGGTCGGAGCGGGGTCGGAGCGGGGTCGGAGCGGGGTCGGAGCGGGGTCGGAGCGGGGTCGGAGCGGGGTCGGAGCGGGGTCGGAGAGGAGTCGGAGCGGGTCGGAGCGGGGTCGGAGCGGGGTCGGATCGGAGTGGGAGCGGGATCGGAGCGAGGTCGGAGCGGTGGTCGGAGCGGGGTCGGAGCGGGGTCGAGTGGGGTCGGAGCGGGGTCGGAGCGGGGTCGGAGCGGGGTCGAGCGGGGTCGAGCGAGGTCGAGCGGGCTCGGAGCGAGGGTCGGAGCGGGGTGGGAGCGGGGTCGAGCGGGGTCGAGCGGGGTCGGAGCGGGTCGGAGCGGAGTGGGAGCGGGATCGAGCGAGGTCGGAGCGGGGTCGGAGCGGGTCGGAGCGGGGTCGGAGCGGGGGTCGAGTGGGGTCGGAGCGGGGTCGGAGCGGGGTCGAGCGGGGTCGAGCGGGGTGTAGCGGGGTCGGAGCGAGGTCGGAGCGGGGTGGGAGCGGGGTCGAGCGGGGTCGAGCTGGGTCGGAGCCGGGTCGGATCGGGGTGGGAGCGGGGGTTCGAACGAGGTCGGAGCGGGGTCGGAGCGGAGCAGGGGGCTGCGGGGGCTGAGAGGGGATTTTCCTGGCCGGAACGGGGGCGTAGCAGGGGCGGGAGAGCGCGCTCCTGAGACTCACCCAGCATCCCCACGGGCAGCTGCGCCGGCGCCTCCTGATCGTGGCCCAGGACGCTCTGTGTGGCGATCCACAGATAGTTGTCGCCTGCAACACAGCACGCGCCCTCTTACACACAGCAGTCCTTGACAGCCCTGGAATAGGGGCCTGATCCAGGAAATTACGGTATTTCCTACGATCACATTTTAATAGACTTGAAATTATGCACACGTCGTCTTTTTCGCTTCATACAAGTGCACTTTTCTTTCATGGCGCATATGTGTACGTTCTATATGTTAACCACGTAACTAGAGGATTACTGACGACGAGGAATATATCCTCGAAACATTTATTCCTTGAACGTGTACAGACTGTAATAGACTAATATTATAATCTTAAAGTGTAAATATACACAATTCTTTTTGGAAGATAATTTCTGTTTTCCTCTGTCCAACTTTTTCGTTATTTTCACTCTGCAGTACATTAAGAAATTTTCCTAACTTGCAAACCTAATATTATTTTCAATACGTAAATTTCATTTGTCAATTGTCTCAGAATAATTCCACCTTCAGGACTATGAGGAAGAGCGATGGAGGAGGACTACTATTTTTTTCGAATATTGGGTCATGCGGGGTTCTCGGAACCCGTATATGCAGGTAATGGAGCGGATCTAACCTGCCCACATGAAAAAGGGTTTAACACGGGTCTCCCTAATATACGGGTAGCCGGTATTATATGGGACGCTGGTATTTTACGGGTCTCTGGTATCATTCTGTATATTGATATAAAGGGGAAGTGATACCGATTTAAGATTGTAATTGTAAATTTTTTCTCTAACTCTGGGACTACAGACGGTTGGCACAGCGCTGACCACAGACAGAGTGACAGACGCCTTGGCGTAAATCGATGTTTTGGTATCAAGGATTTACAAATTATTTTCTGACCACACAGCAAAAAAGTTTCGAGGCTCAATTTGACCCATCATCAAGATTATTATATGTTACACAAAATTTAATAAATTCATAAATAATTACATTATTCACATTCATAAATAAATTATCACAATAAATTATTCATATTCACATTCATAAGTAAATACATTAGTTTTTTCAAGAAACTGTTCATCTCATGAATGGCTAAAAAAGTTTTCTTGCCAATATCCCTATTTTTTTATTCTCATATACTCTGGTTGGAGCTTGAGGCGGTCTCAATCGCAAGGCTTGCGAAATGCTGCTCTTACCCAATATCCCTATTCTTATATACCCTGGTTGGAGCTTGAGGCGGTCTCAGTCGCAAAACTTGCGAAATGCTGCTCTTACACAATATACCTATTCTATCCCTATTCTTATATACCCTGGTTGGAGCTTGAGGCGGTCTCAGTCGCAAGACTTGCGAAATGCTGCTCTTACCCAATATCCCTATTCTATCCCTATTTTTATATACGCTGGTTGGAGCTTGAGGCGGCCTCAGTCGCAAGACTTGCGAAATGCTGCTCTTACCAGTGAGTTTGAGGCGCTCCGCCTCGGCCAGGATGGTGACGGCCTCCTCCCGCGTGGAGTACAGCAGCAACACGCGCGCCTCCGAGGCCGCGAGCGGCGCCAGGTCGCTGGGGTCTGCCACGATCACCGTGTCCAGAATCAGCAGCCTGCGCACGCACACATGCCCACTGTCAGCTCGCCAGTCAGTTTAAGAGCAACGTGGGAATATACGACAATACTGTTAAACCTGGATATGGGGATCTGGAAAAGAGGGTCTTGGAAAAGAGGGACCTGCAAAAGCGAGGACCTCGAAAAGAGTTGTCTGGAATCGATAGTCTGGGATGAGGGATCGGGGATCATTGGGGCCGGATATGGAGGAATCTCAATGAAACGAATCTGGATGAGAAGAATCTGGATCAGAGGGGCTTGGATATGAGAGGCTCGGAAAATGGGGTCCTGGATAAGAGGGGCCTGGATTTGAGGGGCCGAATTCAGAAGGGCCGGAATCAGAAGGGCCGCGATCCAAGGGGCCGGGATAGTAAGGATCTAGGGGAGGGATCTGAGTAAGGAGGGTTCTGGGTAAGAGGGATATGGGTACGAGAGATCCCGATAAGAGAGACCTGGATAAATGGAAAACTTCAATTAGTGAAACTAATGATCGATTCCAGACATGTTTATTCGAAAACAAACTGTTAGTTGAATATAAAATCTGCTTAACTGATCCTGCTTTTCCATCTAGATTTATTTTGGTATCCGTTAGAGAAAGTAAGGAATTATTGATGATTCTACACCTTCTTCTATTATCATTAATGTACTAAGTGGAAATACTGTTGACTAGAAGGCAAAACACATACTAATACCATTCCGTTATACACACTTCGCAAAGGTTGCAGGGAAGGTAAAATAGTTGTCAACGAGTAAAAAATTAAAGGTAAAGGTGAATACCGTGAAGGCAGGACACACAAAGAATTTATTAAGTTCAATCTGCGTAAATGAAATATTAAAACAGTTGTTTGCTGTCTACACGCCGTAATAAAACAAAAATACATAACAAATAGTTTATAAATAAATATTCTTTTAAAAGTAATGAATTTTGGTTTAACATTCATCTTTGTAACTAACAAATTTGATTTGAAGGAGCATAAATGAATTCCTGTATAAGTGAGACAAACACGGTTTGAACTTGCATAAGTGAGAAACTGGGTATATGAGAGTTTAAGTAATAGTAAAATGTTTGTCCCTCGCAATCCCACTAGTCAGGTAGTAGTGTATATTAATTTACATATCACGTTATTCATCACTAAACAATTTTCGATATTTTTATGATCATATTTATTTGAAAAAAATGTTGAAACGTTTCCTCCAATATTAATTTTAAGTCTAAAACAATAATTCTGCTTACATTTGGAATAAATTTATTAATTAGAAGTACTGCTTACAATATTAATAAAATATTTTTCAAAATACTCACTGTTATTTTAGAACACTGATTTCCAAACGAATCCATGAGGTTTTACTTGATATTCACGGAGCCGCAGGCCAATGGACAGATGCTAGGAGCAGCGAGCCTACGGTAAAGGCAGCGTGCAAGTGACTCTCACCATGTGCTGTATGCGGAATATTCACGTGCTCAAGTAATAATTCTAAAGTGGTTACTGAAACGAAACGAAACGTACGTAGACACAGGTAGAATTTAGTTTATCACATGTTTAGCCGAAATTAAGTTAAATAACTATGTCCGAAAACAGTTAAAAGGTACCATAAGTTCCTTAAAAAAGAGTGTTTGAAAAAATTAAAGAGGGAATTCTTTTTACTGTCAATGCTGTGAACTCTACAATAAAGTATTTTTTTTCATCTCCTTTAAAAATTAACAAACGAAGCTAATGTGTTTTCCATTGAGCAAAATTTCATAACTTGCAAATGGCATCTACCTCAAACTGGACTGAACCTCATGAATTTCATTCACAAAATTAAAATGCTAACTGAAGTAAAACACAGCTCGTCTACGAAGACCCGAATGAAAGGAAATGAAAGTATAATTGCACCCTAAATCAACACAGAGATGCAGAGCATATATTTTTGAACTTTAAGATTGTGATATACTATTGTTTATTTTATTTCTCATTGATTTATGTATTTATTAACGGGAAAATTACAATCAGTGCACTTTTTTATGAGCTCTAAAATTCCAACACCAGGTCTTACTACATTAAGTTGAGTTATGAATACAAAGAGCAACAGGGGTTTTAGCAAGACTTTAAAATAATACAATAATTACTCTCATGTAATAGGAAAAGGATATAAGCATTATTGTGCCTAATGCGAAGAAATAGCCTTACTGCTCCGAGAACACTCATTTCAATTACTACATTCCTCACTAATACCTCACTGAGCTCAATAAATGTGCGCAAATAGCGAAGCTACTGTTCAGTCCAGAAATAAAACATCGGTCATCTCAACATTTGCTTAACTGATCAAAAGAAACTGCTCACGTAGGTCGGCGCCGGATTTCGCTAGTCAGCGGGAGAACATCACCGCCACCTCCCACGACAAACACTGGTAATACCCTTACGGTTAATTACCTGGCCGTTGACGAGCCCGGAATCACTAGTCAATTATTCAAACATTTTGCCACAACAATGCATGATGCACTCTTGAACGATTCAAGTGAAAAAAAATCAGGAATATGCATAGCGGTTGATAATGTTGATTATCTAGCATCACGAATTTCCGGTAGATATTCGGCTCCGTGGTAAATAATTCAACTAATGAATAAAAGTGAAACATTTGTAACGAGAAAAAAGAAAATATTGTTAATAACACGAGTGTTTTACATAATGATTTATATTCGCTCTTTACTACAAAAAACCGGCAAAGGCAGCTCAGGACATCAAATGAGGTCACTCGAATGCCTCTGATCGGGGAGTCCTAGGGCTCGAATCCTGACGGCAAGATTTTTGGCACCAGTTACATGGCCAGGTCGAATTCAACCGCTGTTTGGAAAATTCTAGCTGCTAGCTGCACTGATCTGTAGTTTTCCGTGGTTTCACAGATCAAACAACAGGCGAATGCTGGAACAGTACAGTAACAGGCAGACCACGAACCGCACGCGACCTTTCCTTTCTCTTCCTTGTCATCCTCACCCTTACTTATACACACACTCGTATGCACAACACAACCGCACTTGTTGGGAGATCAGTCGGGAGATTATAGATTGTCCCGGCTGGGGAAGTACCTTGCTGGTGGGAGATACCTGGCTGGGGCAAACTCCACAAGCCCACGTAGGTCAGCGACGGATTTCGCAAGTCAGCGGGAAGAAGCCATCTCCCACGAAAAACACTGGTACTACCCTTACGGGATTAATTACCTTGACCATTGACGTGCCCGGAATCACTAGTCAATTATTCAAAAAATTTTGCCACAATACATGATGCCAATGTAATTAGCTCTAATGTAGAAAAAAACATTGTTTAATGTTTCCAATCACATTTAAGTTCTTACTTCTAATCTGCAAGATGCCAGTCATTTTGATATCTAAAATCGTAACAATATATGTGATTTGTAAATTCAGCGTTTTGTGGCTTTAATATTTAATCATATTCTACACATTTAAAGAAAAAATAGATATGTACACAGAAATTTAACTATGATATTTACAAACATTATTAAAAGGTCGAACTGGGACGACATGCTAGCCTTGGCTCGTAAGGAGCTGGTTGTGCCAAGTAGGTACATACTTACTAAAAGGATGAAAGGCGTCATTTTGATGGGTATAAGGTTTGTGTCTATCATCTTTGACATCCTATCAGGGAAAAGTACAAAAAAAGCTTTGTTACCCAACACCCGCCATGCCGTATACTCGGATTTCACATGAAATTCCACTAGCTGGTACAACTCAATACAAAATCCAAATTTTGAAGTGCTATGGAATATTATAAAAATTAGAATAGAGAATTAGTTTTAGGGGCGTTTTGCATCAGGATCTTACGTGACCTCTGTGCCTTCCACGGGCGAACCGTTTCATCGGCAGCGCTAGGAACGTTACGAGACGTCTGTCAGATTTCGTTGCGCATTCGTTCGATCAAATCAAAAGGCAAAAGCCCGTTCTGTTCGTTTCTGTTTAGAAGGCCATAGCGATACACGTTCTTAATAAACGCACCGAAGTCTGTCTTGAGGATATCTTAAATCAATGCTGTTTAGAAGAAAACTGAATAAGTAATTTATATACGGTGTAATAAGTAATTTATATACGAATTACTATGTAATTCACTATGATCTGACCACTAATTTTTGCTAAATATCATTATTGTAAAAAAGTTTCCATGGAAAAAGTAAAAATTGATATATTTATTTAATTATTTTGTTTTATTCATTAATTTTATTCTGATCATGAAAAAACTGTAACCCTGAAAGCATATTCTTTCATAAAGAGAATATTTTCACAGAAGTTTGCTTTTACGATAAACTGTAATTGACTGTATTGCAGCATGGTTGGACCTTTCCGCCTTCCGGAGCTGCACCTGGCGGATTCGATTGTGTACGGTTAGCGTACCGGGACTGTCATATCCAAGTTCGCGGGTTCAAACCCGATCGAAGACGTGGTTTTTTAAGGGCGAAAAAATCCTTCGTACGTCTTCCTTCGGAGGGAAGTAAAGCCGGCTGTCCCATGTTAGTAGATTTACTTGCACGAAGAAGATCCCTCAAGCCTAAATGACGCCTCTGAGCTAAATTCAAATCGCCTGTTTCATCGCCCGAGATAATACATTCTTTCTCCGCTAGTTGGTGAAAGAAGCGTAGTGAAATTTGCGTGGTCAGACGGAAGAGCGGGCCTTATGGCCCGAGTCTCGCTACGTAAAATAAGGGACTAACTAACTGCACCGAAACAACCTTTATTGTCTCTACATGCCACCTGCGGCAATCGTGGCGCGGACGACAGATACGCTGCAAGCGCCGACGGTGGCTACGAAAAGACCGGGGAAGCGGTAGCGTAAAAACACTACTTTATGTGTTTCATGTCACTTAAAAATTGACTACATGCATTTTTCACGGTGGTGAACGAGCTGGAAAAAGTTCATGTCAATCCAAGTTTGTAGAACGGTGAGTCTTGTGTGTTAGTACATCGCATCAAAATGTAACTATCGGTGAAAACTACCAAGACACTTCTAGTGAGTGTCAATTGTATAATGAAACGAAATGTTTCGTTGACATACTCGATCAAATAGCGCGCATGTAAACTGAAGTTAGAGGGTAAATGGTGCTCAGTGGACGTATTCAATATTCTGGATATGACGACCATCAATACATGTATATTATACAGGAAGGTCGGGGCAGAAATGACTGACCGAAATAGTATCTTCAAATTATCAAGAAGAACTAACACCATTCTTCTGATAAGCCTACGTAACAAAAGGAAAGCAAAATTTTCCCCGACCAATCAGTATCCTCTTTTGAGTGAGGATATTCGCAAAACCTGCAAGGAAGGAGGTCGTAAAGACAAGAAAAATCCTGGAACATCTGCATACACTGCAACAAATATATATATATATATATATAACTTTAGCACATCCTGTAACTTTTGAACGGTTGAAAATATTGCAATGCAGTTTTCACGCTGCTAAAGTTACGTGACTCACCCTGTATGTATGTATTTATGTATGTATGTATGTATGTATGTATGTATGTATGTATGTATGTATGTATGTATGTATGTATGTATGTATATATATATATATATATATATATATATATATATATATATATATTGAAACAATAATTGGAACTTTTTGAGAAGAGATTATAAATAATAATGGAGAAAGATTGATAGATATTTGTGATCAAATAGTTTGACTATATTAAATGGCTTTTATGAACACAAAGCTATTCATAAATACACGTGGCATCACGATTCTTTAAATTATCATCAATAATAGATTATAGTATTATAAGAAAAATACAAAATTAAAGGTTCGAGATGTTAGGGCTTACAGAGGTCCAAGTTGTGTCACAGATCATTATTTAGTTAATTCGAAGATATTGTTTCCTTTTATACATAAAAATTCAAAATAAATAAAACTGAAGGAGTGATCACTACAAGGAATTATGTTGAATATAACGTAAATTTATTAAAAGATGAAAGTATTTCGTATTTGTACCAAAAAAGATTGGATGAAAAACTAATTGAAACCGAATTTGAGAATGTGGAAGAGCAGTATAGATACATAGTACAGAATATTAATATGGCAGCAAAAGAAGCGTTAGGTGAAAAAGAGAAAACACATAAATTTATATACTATTGGATGTGAAGAAATTGAAAAAGATGTGGAGGATAAAAGAATGAAGTACCTCAGATGGCTCAACACAAAGAATATAACAGAATAAAAAAGAGATTACAAAAGAGCTCAACCTAAAGTAAGAAAAGCCGGTAACTTTGGAGAAAAAAAATACTGGGAAAAAACAGTGATTATTTACAAAGTTATATAGGAGGAACAAAAGTGCAGAAGCTTGGAAAACATTAAGAAATTTAAGAAAAAATGCGAATAAAAAATAAGATTAGATTTCAAAAATGGAAACAATACTTTGAAGAATTGTTAGTTGAAAGAAGAAGTCAGTTTTTAACAACTATAGATGTATTTCAAGAATTTGAGAATAATTTTTTAAATTTAGATTTGGCAACTTTAGAAATAGCCATTAAATCTTTGAAAAATGGAAAAGCAACTGGTATAGGAGGGATCAATGCCGAATTAATAAAGTATGGAACAAAGAAGCTATGGGAATTAATAAGGAATTTATTTGAAAAATGCTTAAATGGTGAAAATCCCCCTCAAGAATGGAAAAATGGTATCATTTCAGTTGTTCACAAAAAAGGAAAACGAGATGAATGTGCAAATTATAGGGGAATAACTGTGTTAAATGTATTTAGTCGTCTTTACTGAAGAATACGAAAATTATTTTTAGAAGAAAATTATAAAAGTAGAGGAAGATGAATTTCAAGCAGGTTTTAGAGTTGGAAAGATCCACCATTGATCATATATTTGTAATAAAACAGCTAATAGAGAAAATTAATGAAGTGAGTCAACAAATCCATTTTGTATTTGTAGATTTAGAAAAGGCATACGATAGTATTCCATTACAAAATTTGTGGGAAATGTTGAACGAAATGAGCATAAATAAAAACATTTTGATGGGCAATAAAAAAGTTATATGATGGTGCTATTTCGCAGTTCCAAATATGCAAAAATCTCTCAGAATCAATTTCATTACCAAAGGTCTGCGGCAAGGGGTGCAGCTTATCTCCAACTCTATTTAAAATATACTTACAAAAATCGCTAGAAACATGGAAAAAGAAAGTTGAACGGAATGGGCTGTTCCTATAGGAAATACAAGTTTATACACTTTATTATTTGCAGATGACCAAGTAATAATAGCACAGGATGCTGAAGATGTGGATATATATGTTTAGAAAATTATTAGAAGAATATCAGAAATGGGGGGCTAAAAATTAATGTGGAAAAGACATTTTATATGGGATGTGGAGTAAACAATAGAGATTTAATTTTACAATTTGGAAAAGGAAAAATTAAACATTGTTCAGAATTTAATATTAGGAGAAAAATTAATAAGGATGGAAATCAGGAAGATGACATAAGACAAAGAATAAACAAAGGAAGCATCAGCAACATCAATGCTAAACACAAATATTATGGGATAAACATGTAGCAAAAGAAACTAAATTAATGATGTATAAAATCTATTGTAGAAAGTACTATTTTATATGCATCGGAAATTTGGAAATTAAAGAAAAATTTAAAACTAAAATTACTGGCAACAGAAATGGACTTTTTAAGAAGATCATCTAGTATATAAAAATTAGAAAAAATAAGAAATTTAAAAATTAAGAGAAAAAATGAATAAAGTTAATACAATTTTAGAAACGATTCAATACAAGCAATTACAATGGTTTGGTCATATGAAAAGAATGAAAGATAATAGAATTCCAAAATAATTTTAGAGTGGTTTTCCCGGGTAGGAAGAAAAGAGGAAGACCTAAACACAGCTGGTTGAGAGAAATTAAGGGAATTTTAAAGGACAAGAACTTAACAGACAAGGATTATGAAGATCGGGACAAATGGAGAAATAAAATTAAAATTATGTAATTTATTAGAATTGTGGGTAACAGAAAGTGTTTTCTATAACAATGTAAAACTGTGAAAGAAATAAATATATATTGAACTTTAATCTTTCGATTTCAGTTCCACACTGTTTGTTAGGGTGGGACAGGTGGTCTTTGTTCGCGAATGGCTCTGGGTTGTGGCACATTCATCAGAATACACACACACTGAAATATACAAGACCCTGGACAATACTTTATTTTACAGCGATT